>CM035412.1:34643798-34746298 GCA_020310875.1 Ceratopteris richardii | reverse complement strand
AAATGATTTTAAACATACCTTAACCACATACTCATCCTAAACCAATTCTTTAGCATCAATTCTTAGTTCTTTCGTCCTCAACAACTTCCTTTTGTTCAATTTTCCCATATACAAGTGTAGTTTGATTCCATTACTTGAGATTTTTTGTTTTCTCCCTATGCAAGGTCCCTCATGTCCTAGACACAAAGGAGGTCATCAACCTCAAATTGCATGTGCACTTTTGTATTTTATTATTGGTTTAGAATTTTGCAAAAATTATGCTACCATTACATCTGGAGCGTGCAAAACCCTAAGATTGACTGTCTATTTGCATGATTTTGATACCCAGAGGTCTTGATAAGCCTTTTTGTAATGATTCGCAGACACGATCAATTCAAGTAATTAGGCCCATCCAACATTTCCAGATGAGTCTAATTGCTTGAATTGGTCATGTCCTAGATTCATGTACAAATAGGCTCATCAAGACCTCTCGATATCAGAATCATGAAAATAGACAGTCACTCTTAGCATTTTGGCACATTGCAAATGCAATGGTAGTATTAGTTTCTTGAAATTTTGAGCTAATAGTAAGATAAAGAAGTTCATATGGAATTTGAGGTTTAAGATGACTTCCTTTCTGTCTAGGACATTAAGGATCTTGCATAGGGAGAAAACAAAGTATCTCAAATAATGCAATGAAACTAGGGCATGACTGAACATCATAAGAAGTAGAGGTTAATTTTCCCATTTCTTTGGTTAATAACTATGAATGATGAGGAATAAGGGGATTGCATAAGAATAAAAGCAAGGAACTCAAGTATATGAATGAATCTAGGACATGACCAATTCAAGAGATTATGCTCATCAGAAAATCTTGGAGGGGCCTAATCGCTTGAATTGTTCATGTCTCAAAGATGATTCATAAATGAAATGGAAATGATTTTGAGCATACCATAACCTCATACTTATCCCAAAGTAGTTCTTCAACATGAGTTCTTTGAGGGCTTTAAGTCTAGATGCAAGAAATGAACGATGCAAGCAAATAGAGGCAATCAAAGATGGTCAAACGTGTGCTATTGCTTGAATTGGTCGTGTATAAAATTTAGGTGTAGGAGAGCTCAGTATGGGTACGCAAAGTTGTTGAAGGTAGAAAATGAGAAGAAGCTAAGGGACTTGATATTTATGAGGGAAAAGAGACGTTGGAGAATCCATGTGGACCAAGGAGTGCATGCCATGTGGAAAGGCCTCGAGAATTCCAACAATCAAATGACATGGACGAATAAAATTTTGATACATGGCATCTTGCACCTTGAGATCCACAATGGTCAAATGAAGTGGATGAGTGAAAGTGTGCCACGTTGTAATGCATTTTGGGATTCACAACGATCAAATGATGTGGACCAATCAAAATGTGCCATGTGGCATCAATGGTCAATAGATCCTAAAGTCTCTATATAAGCTCCTCAGCTCACTTGTGGCATTTTTCTTCTACTCTCTCTAGTTTCACTCAACTCCCCATATTCTTCATTGCATTTGTTTTTCGACTCTCTTTTCCAAGAAACAATGTCAACTCATTGCTTCTTGAAGTCTCTTGGTGTGCAATATGTGATATGCATTTCTTTGCTTTTTGAAGTCTTTTTTAAGTTGTTCTATATGGAGCATTCATTCATTTAGCTAGAAATATGACACTGGTTTGGACATGACCAATTCAAGTGATTAGGCCCATCAAAGAAGCTTGGATGGCCCTAATCGCTTGAATCGATCATGGCCAAAGAGAAGAAGTATATGATGCCGATTTGCATTTATTTCCTCTTTGAAGTGTCTTTTAAGTTGTTCTATATGGAGCACTCATTCATATAGCTAGAAATATGACACTTCGTTGGACATGACCAATTCAAGTGATTAGGCCCATTAAAGAAGCTTGGATGGCCCTAATCGCTTTAATTGGTGATGTCCAAAAGAGGTCATCTTGAACCTTGGATTGCATGTGAACTTATGTATCTTATTATAAGTTTAGAATCTGTGGAAAATTATGCTACCATTGCACCCATCCAACATTTCCAAATGAGCCTAATCGCTTGAATTGGTCGTGTCCTAGAGTCGTGTACAAATAGGCTCATCAAGACCTCTTGGTATTAGAATCATGCAAATAGATAGTCAATCTTAGGGTTTTGGCACATTCAGGATGCAATGGTAGTATTAGTTTCTTGAAATTTTGAGCCAATAGTAATATAGAGAAGTTCAAATGGAATCTACGGTTTAAGATGAATTCCTTTCAGTTTAGGACATTAAGGATCTTGCATAGGGAGAAAACAAAATATCTCAAATAATGCAATGAAACTAGGGCACGACTAAAATCATAAGAAATAGAGGCTAATTTTCCCATTTCTTTGATCAATATCTATGAATGATGAGGAATAAGGGGATTGCATAACAAGAAAACCAAAGAACTCAAGTATATGAATGAGTCTAGGACATGAAGCTAAGGGACCTAATATTTATGAGGGAAATCAGACGTTGGAATCTACATGCACCAACGAGCACATGCCATGTGGAAAGGCCTTGAGAATTTGCACCTTGAGGGATGAATGAAAATGTGCCACATGCTAATGTATATTGGGATTCACAACAGTCAAATGATGTGGACCAATCAAAAGGTACCACGTGGCATCAATAGATCCTAAAGTCTCTACATAAGCTCCTCAGCTCGTTCGTGGCATTTTTCTTCTACTCTCTCTAGTTTCACTCAACTCCCCATATTCTTCATCACATTTGTTTTTCGACTCTCTTTTGCAAGAAACAATCACCACTCATTGCTTGTTGAAGTCTCTTGGTGTGCAATATGAGATATACATTTCTTTGCTTTTTGAAGTGTTTTTAAGTTGTTCTATATGGAGCATTCATTCATATAGCTAGAAATATGGCACTTGTTTGCACACGACCAATTCAAGCGATTAGACCCATCCAAGAAGCTTGGATGGCCCTAATCGCTTGAATCGGTCGTGGCCAAAGAGAACAAGTATATGATGCCAATTTTCATTTATTTGATCTTTGAAGTGTTTTTTAAGTTGTTCTATATGGAGCATTCATTCATATAGTTAGAAATATGACACTTTTTTGGACACAACCAATTCAAATGATTAGGCCCATCAAAGAAACTTGGATATCCCTGATCGCTTGAATTGGTCATGTCCAAAGAGAATAAGTACATGATGCCTATTTGCTTTTTCGCATTATAAAGAGTTTTTCTTCATTTGATTATGTAATGAATTTCACATTTCACAAGTTGTTGATGGCAAAACAAGACATTCAAGTTATTAGAGCCATTGGAGAACCATAGATGGTCCTAATTGCTTGCATTGGTCCTCTACATTGAAACCAGATTTTTTATGGATATTTGTTTTTCTTGAGTATTATAAATGTCTTACCATTGGTTTATGTTATGGAATGCACATGAAAGCACTTGAGCTCTTGCATCATTTGACATGTCCAATTCAAGCGATAAGGGTATTTTGAGTACTCAGATGACCCTAATCGCTTGAATCAGTCGTCTCCATTCATAACTTTCATTTGAAGTACATTTGCTTATTTAAGTGTAAGACATGTATGATCATGCATTTTTTCCATGAAATACACAAGAGATCACTTAATGGCTTGCCTTTTTGGACACGATTGATTCAAGCGCTATGAGCAATCGGACAAGTTTGGGTGGTCCTTATCGC
Organism: Ceratopteris richardii; assembly: GCA_020310875.1. Classification (NCBI taxonomy): domain Eukaryota; kingdom Viridiplantae; phylum Streptophyta; class Polypodiopsida; order Polypodiales; family Pteridaceae; genus Ceratopteris; species Ceratopteris richardii. Next base: position 34,742,597 of record CM035412.1, on the reverse strand, counting down.
TTGAATTGGTCGTGTCTTTAATCCCTCCATTTGCTTACTTTTTTTTCATATCTATAAGAAGTATGTTTTCTACTTTCTTGAAGACGAGAAGATGTGAAGAGTCCTTGATATGTGTGGCTTAGATTTTAGTTTGTTCAGTCCTAGTCTAAATTGGGAAGTGATCAAAACGATTTTGAGATATTTGAGGAGCACTAAGGATATATATATATGCTTAGGTAGTGGAAAGACATCCATTATTGGTTACACAGATTTTGATTATGTTGGTTCTATAGACAATTGGAAGAATGTTAAAATACTTCCACCACACATGTAGAGCATGTTTTAGAAATTTAGGCATGTAAGGAAGCGTTGTGGCTTTTTGGCCTTGCTTGTGATATGGGTCTACCTCAGCATGTAGCTTGTTTTCTCAATGATAGTGCCATTGCTTTGGCTAAGATTTTACTCTATCATGGGAAGACCAAGCACATTGAGTTGAGGTATCGCTTCATTAGAGAGTGCTTATCGATTGAACACATTATTCTTGAGAAGTTTCATACTTGAGAGCATGCTCTAGATGCTTTGACTAAAGCTCTACCACATGATACTTTTGGGCACTCTTGTCACTTGATGGGGGTTACTTGATTCATGATCTTACATAGTTACTTGTATACCATGTAATATCATTATTCATTTTTCCCCCATAGTTGATTTGGCCATATTGGCCTTTAGAGGGAGATGTTTACGATTAGTGTCTAGGTGAAAGGCCAAATGGCCACTAGAAACGTTTGTATATGTTCTTTAATAAAACATATAGTTGTTGAGCCATAGACTATAATTTTGACCACATTTTGTAGCACCTAAGAAATGTGTGGTCATGCTATCTATTTACTGTGTGTTTTCTATGTATTCTGCAACCCCTGTCTAGAGTACTATGTGGGACATTTGGAGTTTGGTTTTCTATTACAAGGGTATCATTGTGGAGCTCTCGAAAAGGATTTTCCACCATGCCGCATAGCCATGAGAATACTTCAACATCATGTCAACATAGGCATCCTCTTAGATTGAGGAGAACCTTTGCCACTTATTTCTCCAACTCTTTCATAGAGGGTGTATGGGAAGAAGCTACAAAAGAGGAATTGTTTGACTTAGGTGAGGTTTGTGGAAATTCAAAGCCTTAGCCAAGTTTTCCTCTAGGTCCATACAATCTTTTAGACCCACATCAATGTTCAAAATTCTCTGAATGTATACCAAAGTCTTTAATCCCTCATTCGATGATCCATCTAAAAAAAGACATCATTTGTGCCTAAGAAGGTCATTTTGTCTCTAGGCATCTATCCACGTATTGTTTGAAGCACCTATTTTCAATTCTTATAGTTTCATGGCTCACCTATTTAGAAACTATGGAATAAAGATGGTGTCATGCGTGGCTGCTTTCTTTGTGAATTCACCAATAAAACCCTCCAAGAGAGAATAAATATCGGAAAATTTAGTTGTAATCCAAGAAATCAACATGAAAGATCTTGGTGTATTGCACTATTGTTTGGGCATTAAATTTATACACACACAAATAGGTATATGTTTGTGCCAAAGGTAATATGCCTCGAGTATGCTACAAAACTATGGTATGCCTAATTGTAAGCCAAGTTCTATGCCATTTGGTCAAAATTTGAAGTTGGATGCTACCTAAGGAAAAGCATTGGAAAATGCTACTATGTACATAAGAATTATTGGAGGATTGATCCATCTTAAAATAATGAGACTTGATCTACTCTACACTATGGAGGATTGATGGTTCTTTGCTTCGTCCACAAACATCACTCTCGAAAAGTTCCAAGATATCTCCATGTATGTACCCCTTCTTGGTGAAAGGTTTCCTATGAGATTTGCCAAATTGGCATGCACTACATTTGTAAATCATGTGTTGTTTTGTAATGTTTCATAGTCCAAGTACACTTTGATCTCTATTAATGTGTTTTAAAGTCCTCTCTCCACTATTGAACTAACCTTTTGTGCCAAACTTCTAACTCTCATAATGTTTGTGTACCATAATAGAACAATTCTATATTCTTTGTGTCTTTGAGTTCAAAGGAGAATAATATACATGTCTTTTCTCATTTGGAAATCTTCTTGAAACCTTGGTATGCATCTTCCACATAGGCTTCATACTTTTTAACCTCACCTCTAATCCTTTCTCCATTTGACGTTGTTGGGAAGTGTAGATGCTCGGTCGGTGGATCAAATCAACTACCAAATCTTTCGGCGCATACAGGGTGCTTGGAGCAAGCTCAGGTGGTTTATGCTTACTTGAAGAATAGGGTAATAGTAGTTTCAAACAGCTCTAATTACTTGTTTTTATGTAGGAGCTAATAAATATCTAAGATTTATTTATGTGAAATGCTTATCTAAGTGTTGATAGCCTACTCTAAATCCTAACCATAAGGTTGTGCATAAAGAAATCGGGATAAACAATATTCATAAGATAATGACACTAGAGATTTCTAGTAATACGGTCTTTGATAAACTCATCTACTTCTACTTCTTTATTAGCCTCATTTTCTTTTGGTTGAGTGGTAGTGTTTTCAACAGATGGTGGTAATAAAGATTCTAAAGTGAATGAAGTAGAAATTTTATTATCATTCACAGAAGTAGTAGGCATAGACTCATTCCTAGACTCCGTATTTCCAGACTCGTGCGAAGGCTCTGTAGACATCTGAAATTTAGAGTAATGAAAAATATCAAATTAATTAATGAATGTGTAATGAATAGATAAAAACTATATTTCTGATAATGCTAAAGCCTTTTTGCATGATAAATTTGCTAATTTGATGTGGAACTATAATGAACCCTATACAAATATAATGATGCAAATGGCTAATACAAAAGTAAGCTTAAAATTGGATTTGGAAAAGTAAATGAAGCAACGAATAAGAAATCCCAATCTATGATCTTATAAATGCTTGATACACTTTGTCAAAATTCTTCAATCTTTATCAATGCTCTTTCGGTACTCTTTGTATTCTTCCATGTCTGCAAGAAACATTCGTGCTCATCTCTCTTCATTTAAGCTTTGTCAATCTTCATCAATACTCCTCAATACTTGTCAATGTTTTTTGCAAGAAACATTACAGAAATATAAATATATCTTATAAAACATAAAATCATACTCATGTTTTACTTGCAACTCTTCTCATTTATAAATATACACATTCGTACATGCATGCTAACATATGCTAATTCACTTCCATAAGCTCATGCTAACACACACTTTCTCAAATATGCTAACATATCTCATTCATATGCACATGCTAACATACAATTACATGCATACTAGCACATATCTATATGCCTACATCATGTATATATGAGGCATTCTCTTACTTATATTCATGGATTCTCATACATTCTTAATACTCATGCATACATTAAATCATTTACATGCACTCTAATGCATACATTCACACTTATGCTAATACATTCACATACATGCATACATCACTTACATACATGATAACATTTCTTATGCATACACAATAGGTTCATGCATACATGCACTTTTTCTTATGATCATGCATATTCATGCATGTATACTAACATGCATTTGCACACACATATACATACACTCTCATGCTCATACACATACACTTATAGTTGCATACTATTCTCATATTCATGCATTCATACACACATGCATATGCATTAACTCAATCATTTTTCATGTATTTAATCCTTATGCACATGCATGCTCACATTCATGCAAACATTTAAGAATGCATTCACATTCTAATGCATTCATCTATTGCATACATACATATGCAACTTAACTCATATGCATTCTGCAAAACTCATAAATATGCATAGTAACACTTATAACATTAATTAACTATAAATTAAATTAACTAATTATAAAGTAAATACCTTTATAATAATTTAATTCTCTCTCTCTCTCTCTCTCTCTCTCTCTCTCTATATATATATATATATATATATATATATATATATATATATATATATATATATATATATATATATATATATATATATATATATATATATATATATATATATATATATATATATATATTCCTATATTTATATTTGCATGAGCAACATCTACCTTCATCTCTCTCTCTCTCTTTGTCCCCCTCCCTCTCTCCCTCTCTCCTCTCTCTCTCTCTCCCCCTTCTCTCTCTCTCCCCCCTTCTCTCTCTCCTGCCTTCTCTCTCTCTCCCCTTCTCTCTCTCCCCCCCTCTCTCTCTCTCTCCCCTCCCTTCCCTCTCCCTCTCTCCTCTTCTCTCTCTCTCTCTCTCTCTCTCTCTCTCTCTCTCTCTCTCTCTCTCTCTCTCTCTCTCCCCTTCTCTCTCTCTCTCTCCCTCCATTTGTGTGCAAGCCCTTCTGAAGTCACCATCGTCATGGTCTCTCCCATTCTCTCTCTCTCTCTCTCTCTACAGTCGTGTGGTGCGTAGAGAGTAGCCGGCTCTATTTCTGCCTCTTCTACAGTATCTCTCTCTCTCTCTCTACTGTTGCACAATAGATGTCAGAGCCACAGAAGCCACCTCTCGCTCTCTGTATTTGTGCGTCAGCAGCTGATAGCTAGCAACCGCCAGAAGGAGGCATCTCACTCTCTCTCTATATCACTTTTCCTAGTGTGCATGCTATCAGAAGCCTGAAGGGGGGGTGATTAGCATCTCTTTCTCCCTCTATCCTTTCATGCTACGTGTGTGATAGCTGCTAGGGGAAAAACCTAATTTTTCCCTCTCTATGCATGCATGGAGCAGTAGCCTGGAGGATAGTCTCTCTCTCTCTATAGAGGAGGAGAGTAATAACATAATCTCTCTCTTTAGCATACAAATAGAGGTAAAGAAGAGAAGAAATGGAATACCTACAAGAAACATTAGGAAAAATAGAACAACACACACATATACATGTACTCTCATGTGCACACGCAATTTTAACACACACACCCTCCTTTAGCACACACACATACACCACTCTTTTTAACCTACTTTAGTTCACACACATACATACCACTCTTTTAAATCACTTTTCTCTCACAAACAAACTTTAACACACTCACTCACTCACCTCACTTTAAACACACACTTTATCACACTTTAAGTACACATCTCATTCTCACCACACTTTAACACTTACTCAGACACACCACACATAACTTATCCATTTTTATTTTTCATTTTAATCTAATTGTTTTTTATTTTAATAGTTCACTCATACTTTTAATTTAGGTTTACACTAAGGTACAATGTAATTAAATACCTTAATGATTACATATACACACATTTTTGAGATAGATAATTAAAGCATACTATAATATATATTAATTAAATGTATAAAATATATGATATTTTAATTAACTATTAAAAATATATTTATTAGCTTAAATGTTTCACATATCATATTAATGTTAATAATCACACACATACATACCTACACATACATACACACATTGAACCCTCATAGATACTCACATAGTTACTTAAATACCCTTATGTTTAGCTAAACTCATAGGTTTCTAACCATACCCCCATACAATTGGGTTCAATCAGACATCTAAATGGCATTTAGGGTAAACCCTAATGTGGACACAATAAGCTTCATTAATCTGTACATGCAGGCACTCACAGAGAGATTAGTTCAAATCAAAGAACTTATCAACAATGTTTGAGAGGGGTTTTAAGAGATAACCAATAAAAATGATTTTATTTTCCTGAATGCCAACTTGAAGGTGGAAATCTTTCCGGCATCTGCCCCACCAAACCTACACATCGTCCTGATGGGCCAACCTGCAGATCGAGGGAAGTAGCATCTTGAGGGCCATCCTGAAATCCAATCATATAACATCATCAAATTCTTTTATAACTAAATTTCAAATTTATCAAATGTATCAATATTTTATGAAAAATGCTCATGGAATTTATTTAAGTTGAATCTGGTATTGAGAACATAACAAATCACAAAGTTAAACTATTAACCGTTTCGATCAACAAAACATTAATCTAAATTTCATTCATTTATAAACTTTGCAAAGATCATCATGAAACAAAATTCTTCTTCATTCACTCAAAATTAGGTTTCATCATATATAAGCACTCACATATAAGCAATCAAACATGCCAAAGAAATCAACTAGGTCTGCTCATACAAACATCCGCCTTCTTTGCCCAATTATTTTTTTCACTAGATGTGTTTGCCACAACTAGCTTTTCTTCATCTTCAGATTCATACAAGTATGATTTGAAATCTTCATATAGGTGTTAATCATAAATACCTTTTTGGGGTGAAAGAAGATATAACTTCCGTTCATCATATATTTTTTTCTTCTATTTTCTATTTTTTTTTTTTAACATTCGCAACTCTTTTGTTTTGAAGGGGAAAGGCTTAACCCCTTAATCCAAGCTAAGGTTCTAGATGCATGTATGAGAAAGACATAGGATCTCACAAACAAGGGTCATGCATCTATATTCTCATACATATATACAATTACTTTCATCATTTGGAATGAACTACAGAATCCTTTTGCTCATAATAAATCCTCACTCAATTCATAAACTTAGAAACATAAATCGTGGTTGTATTCCTACTATGGCTAAATAGACTCACTTCATAATTTGATAAGCCTCATTCCAGATTATATGATTATATTTTGTCATGAATGCATATGATATGCATAGATAACACAATTATGAAATTAAAGTCATAGACTAGAACCACCTGGAATTTAGGCTTCATCATCAGTCTTCAATCTCCAGATTCATCTAAACTCTTCAACTTGTTTACTTGAATCATCAAAATTCCTGTTGGTAACTAAAAATTACAAGATAATTAACTTTCATTATTGCCACATCATAATCATCATCATATTTTATCATATGTTTCATCATAATACTGGTAAAAGAAAATCATATCGTTCATCATAATTTTCATCCTATTTTTGTTAGATGTAAAAAGAATCATATTTTATCATATTTTCCTATTTAACAAGAAAATCATCTTTTTCATCATAATTTTAGTAAAAGAATATGGTTCATAATAATTTGCAAACATATTGCTCGTATATTTTCAAACATATTTTTTGTTCAAAGGAAATCATAATGCGATCAGAACATATTGTTTGTATATCATAATGCATCATATTTGTAATTCATCATTTGTTTTTTGCACTTATCCTATTCACTTCCTCACAATACACTTTGCATCATATCATGTTTTGGACAATAAGAAGACCAAATTTTTGCATCATTGACTATGAATAATCCTTTTATTATCAAGAGAAAATCATAGTTTTCATCATAATTATAGAACACATTTTATCATATGTTTTTCAAAAAAATAAAGTATATTTTTCATCATATATATTTCATATTTTGCATCATAATTTTGGTAAAAGAAAAATCGTAATGTATTTTTTTATGACTAGCACACAAATATTTTAAAAGCAAAGCTTTGTCATAAACTTTTAATAGATTGTTCAAGCATGGAAAATTTTCAGGGGAATTGTTTTATAAATAAATATCAAGCATCAAAGAAAAAATAGAGATAAATTCATCGAATTTGGGAAAATTTATGAGGAAAAAATTTCATAACAAAATCTTCAAATAGTATATAAATTCATCAAAATATGGAAATATTTATCATCAATCAAAATTTCATAAAATCACAAGAAAATTATTCTCTTAATTTCTTTTCCCTTTTTTTCATAAGTTTAGAAGAGTTTTAAGTATTTGGTTCAATGTTAAATATAGCTACTTGTATCCATTTCCTTATATCTTTGTCATGATCAAGTTTATTGGGAATATTTTTATCATCATATGGTTGAACTTTTAATTCATAAAATTTATTTTGATCACAAAAAACATTGTTATTCTCTATGAATTTAAGTGCATAATTCACATCATATGTTTTCTTCTTTTTTATCAATTTTAATTGATTTGTGAACTTCATTTCCATCAGTCTTTATGCTTGCATAAACTACTTTATCAATCCATTTTGTATCCGATGTATTTTGACCCTATCTTTTATCAATAAATTTAGTTTGGTTATCCATTTTACTCATAAATTTAGGTTTGGGAGATTTTGATCATTGTCAAAGAATGTATGTTGAGTCTCAAATTTGTTCATAGAATTTAATTCACAAGAATTTGTTTTCTCATCATAGCTCTTAAGTTTAGAATGTTTTGTCTTATCATAGTGTTTAGGTCTCCATTGGTTTTGAATTCATATAAATTATCTTGGCTTAAAATTCATTTGATCAAAATATTCTTTAATTCCACCTCTTCCTACGTTCAAGTGCAAAGGTAAATGGACTCAGTAATCACAAATTTTTCGTTCTACTGTAGTGACCAATTTAAGTTCACAAGCACTCTCATATGCAATACAATCCCAAAACATGTGACCAAATTGATCACACCAGAGACATCTTTTAAGTCGATTGAATCTTCTATCTGTAGCTCTAGGTGTTGATCTTCTATGGTCAAATGAATATTTTTTATCAGACATTTTAGTAGGCATATGTTGGACTTGTACTTGATGTTCATGTTCACACTTGCATGATTGAATTTCTTTGACTTGGTTGAACAAAATCTCAAACTTGGTTTTCAAACTTGAAACTTCATGATCAATCATCTCTTTTAACATTTTACATAATGTTTTATTATCTTCAAAACATTCATATATGTTTTGAGTTAGAGACAATACTTTTTCAATTTTCGATTGGGTAAATATGTTCATCTCATTAAATTGCTCATCATATTCTAAGAATTTCTTTTCAATCAATGCTTTCACACTAGAATCTACGTCCTGAGTGGTGTGTTTTGGAAAACCCTTTTTGCCCATTGTTCACTCATATCTTGAATGTAAAGTAAATATGAATACCTAGAATGGCTTGAGGAAGAGGTTCAAAACTCATGCTCATGTGAATCTTGATACATTCTTTGTCAATTAATCAAATCCTAAGTACATCTTTTGCTAAACATATGATGTGTATGTGCAATCGTTCAGTTCTTCAATTATCAATGAGAGGGATGGCGAGATGAGGATCGTCTACTTGCCAATCTTTGTGGAGGCACTCATATCAAAAGCTCAGCTCTCGACACCCACAAGATTCCAATATTTCAAGATGTAGCCATAGCTCCCAAGGAAGTAGAAGCTATTGCAAGAATTATCGATACGTATGTATGCATATGCACAGAACAACTTGAAATGTACTCCCGAGTTGCAATGCCTATTCTTCACGTTAGGTTCACCAATGTCAGGAAGTGAAGATGCTCAGTTGGTGGATCAAGTCAATCGCCAAATCTTTCAGCGCACGCCGGGTGCTTGGAGCAAGCTCAAGTAGTTTATGCTTACTTGAAGAATAGGGTTATAGTAGTTTCAAATAGCTCTAATTACTTGTTTTTATGTAGGAGCTAATAAATATCTAAGATTTACTTTTGTGAAATTCTTATCTAACTGTTAATAGCCTACTCTAAACCCTAACCATAAGGTTGTGCATAAATAAATCTGGATAAACAGTATTCATAAGATAATGACACTAGAGATTCGCTAGTAATACAGTCTTTGATAAACTCCTCTACTTCTACTTCTTTATTGGCCTCATTTTCTTTTGGTTGAGTGGTAGTGTTATCAACAGATGGTGTTAATAAAGATTCTCAAATGAATGAAGTAGAAATTGTATTATCATTCACAGAACTAGTATGCATAGACTCATTATTATACTTAGTATTTCCGGACTCATGCAAAGGCTCTGTGGACATCAGAAATTTAGTGTAGAGCAATAGCCAAGAAGATGGATTCTCTTTCTATAGAGGAGGAGAGGAAAAACATAATCTCTCTCTTCAACATGGAATACCTGCAAGAAACATTAGGAAAAATAGAACAAAACACATATATATCTATATATACTCTCATGTGCACACCCACTTTTAACACACACCCTCCTTTAGCACACACACATACACCACTCTTTTTAACCTACTTTAGTTCACACACATACATACCACTCTTTTAAATCACTTTTCTCTCACAACCACACTTTAACATACTCACTCACTCACCTCACTTTAAACACACACTTTATCGCACTTTAGTTACACATCTTGTTCTCACCACACTTTAATACTTACTCACACACACCACACATAACTTATCCATTTTTATTTTTCATTCTAATCTAATTGTTTTTAATTTTAATAATTCAATAATACTTTTAATTTAGGTTTACACTAGGGTACAATGTAATTAAATACCTTAATGATTACATATACACACGTTTTTAAGATAGATAGTTAAAGCATTTCATAATATATATTAATTAAATGTATAAATTATAAGATGTTTTAATTAACTATAAACATATATTTATTAAGTCAAATGTTTCACATATCATATTAATGTTAATAATCGCACACATACATACCTACACATACATACACACATTGAACCCTTATACATGCTCACATAGTTACTGAAATACCCTTGTGTTTAGCTAAACACACAGGTTTCTATCCATACCCCCCCATACAATTGGGTTCAATCAGACATCTAAATGGCATTTAGGGTAAACCCTAATGTGGACACAATAAGCTTCATTAATGTGTACCTGCAGACACTTAGAGAAAGATTAGTTCAAATCAAAGAACTTATCAACAATGTTTGAGAGGGGTTTTAAGAGATAACCAATAAAAATGATTTTATTTTCCTGAATTCCAACTTGAAGGTGGAAATCTTTCCAAAAACGTGCACTTATAAATTTTCTGGTGATGATAGGTACATAGATAACTTTTGCTTGACAAGTTCATATTACCATTTGAGGTCTTCACAAGTGCAATCTTTGCTATAGGATGAGTCATGTCATCTCGTGTTTGCACTTCATGCTTGTTAATGGGGTCTTCTAAGTCTAAAACTAGAACCAAATTCCCTACTACATGATTTGAACATCTAGATTCATTATAGAATACATGTTCATCTGATTTAACTTGTTTCATGGTCGCATTCATGAAAAAAAGTGGATCCTCTTGTTATTGGTCATTAGTATAGTTTTTGTAGTCTCTCCTTCCTTTTCAACATCCGTGATAGCTTTTGCTGATTTTTTTATTGCTATTATATCCATAAATTTTATTTTATTCACCTCTATGAGCTCCATAGTCCTCTATTTTGTATCCTATTCCTCTTTGGTTCCTTGGATTCTTGAAGCAATTTTTAGTAATGTAGTTTGGTAGTCCACACATAGCAAAAGGTGAAGAGCTTTGATATTTCCCCATACCTTGTCTCTCTCCTTTGCCTCTTGCTCTTGTAGCTCTCCCTCTACCTCCAAATTTAGCTTGGGAGGTACTTGGTTCTTCATCAAACTTCTTCCCTTTACCTTTAGTATCTTTACTTCTACCTTTATCAGTCTATAGGACATAGGATTTATTCACTTTTTTTGTATCTAAAGTTTTCATCAATATGTTTTTATGACTAAGGATTTGTCCCATGAGTGTGTTAAAATTTGGTACCTACATGTCCATGTATAGGTCCATGGCAGTGGTGCTGCTTACCACTTATCATTTCATTGATTCTGTTGATGATTTTCTTGAATATCTACTCTTCATCTATGATTTCTCCAAGGCTTCCCAATTGATGAGCTATGCATTTTATCTTGGTGACAAAGTCAGTGACATTGTGCTTGGGCTACTTCTTAAGAGAGATGAACTGCATCCACAAGTGACTCTTCCTAGAGTTATTGCTTAAACAGAACAGTGATTCAAGTGCATTCCATGTTTCTTGTAATGTTCCCCAACCCTCAATGTTTGGAATTAAGAAATCCAAGATAAAGTTTAAGATATATGACCTCTCCAAAGCATCTTTTGTACACCATGTATTCAACTACTCTTACTCTTCTTGATTTGGTTGTCCTTTAGTCCTTAGATTTGATATCAACTTATCTCCAAATATGTATCCACAAAGATTTATTCCTTAAAGATATGACTCCATCTTCATAGAACAGGCTAATTAGTTCCTTGGATCAATTTTTTTAATTGAAGATGGAAAAATTTCACCCACAATGTACACTATGATGATGCTTTGATACCATTCTAATGAGCTAATATAAGAGAGGCAAGATTAGTTACTCTTTGCAAAAATTTGCTCTAGACCTACCTATTTATTTTTTCCAAACATTATTAAAATTCCTATGCTTGCTAATGATGCATAGAAATGACCAATTTACTTTGAGAAAATATAATAAATACTAAAAACTTTATGCCAAGACAGACTACTTCCATATTATAACAGTGAAGAGAAAACCTTTTATTTAAGGAAGAAGGTACTCAAAAAAATGCCCACTATTATTAGCGTGCTATGAGTTGAGGAATTTTTTTTTGTAGAGCTTATTATAGGAAAGTAATTATAAAAAGTTATAAATTGAATTTAGAGTTCCGAGAATGAGAGAAATATACTTAAGAAGTTACAAATGTGAATATCGACATTCAAGAAGAAGACAATGTTTATAGATAATCATAAAGAATAACTCATATCTCCGCATACAGAGCTTCATTTAGTAATCCTTGCATACATGAGTCCACAAGGATGTTACATTCATGATCCATGCCTTGGTGATGAACTTGAGACCATAGACCCACTTCAATGACTCTTAGAAGTAAGAAAACTTGCAAAATTGACAATCAATAGTACACAGTACCACAAGGTGAATGATAAAAAGTCATGTATATGTACTGATATGTAAAGTTAAAAACTTGGTAGTTTTAATGCAGACTTGTGGCTATAAGGAAAGCTCACTGAGCACTCTTAAAATGCATGAAAGCTCAATCATTATCTTGCAACTCCTTAACTAAAGTTTGTCTAATCACTTTTCCATAGATCTAATTGGTTGATATTGAATGAATTTACCATAAAATTTCAATCATTGTTTCAGCCACTTATTTGAATTTTGAATTTAGATAGAGCTCGTGGCTTTTAGCTTCTTCTAAATTCTTGTAGTTTGGACTTTATAGTTCTTAGACCCTTATATCAAAGTGAAGGAACAAGTGTTCCCCAAATATATAAATAAAGCATATGCTATAGATAAATATGCATTTATGCAAGTGATTCTCAAAGCCCATAGGATCCAAGGTATATGTTGTTGGTGCAAAACAAGCCTTAACACTTGGCTTTGTTGTGTGCCTTGAAGACTCAACATAAAGCTTGGACTATTGAACCCTTGGAAAGCATAAAAGTTTGGACCCTTGAAGGATGTATTCATGTGAACCATATACCATAGGAACACATGCCTATGCTTTATTATCTTTTATCCAATGTAAAAGTCAAAGTGACTTAACTCACCTCTTGTAATCTCACCCACCTTCAAAAGTCGTGGAAATTAGAAGTTATGGATGGAGAGAATATCTCCATGTGATTAGATGAGAGATTTGAGGGAGCCTACATTTGAATTTGAAATTCAAATCTCAAGTGATGACTTATAAAAGACTATGAAAAAGTCGCGGGTCTAGTTACACTCTTCCCGAGGCTAATCCAAGCAAATTTGTGAGTGTGTGAGAGCTACTATTGAGCCTACACCTCTGAGTACCATTGGGCATCACTCTACATGCCAATGGGAATGTACATTTTATAGATTCAATACATATACTCATAGTCATTATCTCTGTGTTTTCTCTGAGTGACTACCTCCAAGTCTGTCAACTTCAACAGGGCATATCTCAAGATCTACTGAACCAAATTGGATGATCCAGGGCTCATTAGAACCAGCTCAAAGAATTCTACAACACTACAAAATTTCAAGTAATTCTATTCAGTCAATTGGGAGAAATCTCAGTCGAGACAGACACTGGTATTTTTTCTGTGTTGTTCCTAAAAAGTCGGGGGTGTCCCTGATTTTGCTAAAGATCATGCTCAGTGTATAGTTTGTTAATTGGAGTGATTTAACTTGCTAATGGTAGCTTGTTAAGTTAATTTAATACTCCCAGAAGGAATTAAACCAATTGCAAGTGTGCTGGTCACACTGAGCTTAGAACTGAGCAGGTATCAATACAGGAATAGAAAGTTTTTGGAGTTGTGAAGGTTCAAAATCATCTGTTTTGATTTGGTCATTACTCAATCATTTTTGTAAAGCACATATATAGTTTCTTGGTGTCATTTGGAAGCTCAAGGAGTCTCCTAACCATATCTGAAGAGAAGAGAGGGCAGGTGTGAAGCAGGTCTAGCAGCACCAACTTGATCTTCTGATTGTACCCAGCCATCACATCCAACAGTGGTATCAGAGCAAATAAGGTAATTATGGGTGATGGTTTCCCTTCCTTCATTGACAAATTGGATAGAAATAACTACCAGGCATGGTCATTAAGAATGAAGACTTATCTACAAGGGAGAAGCTTGTATGGATACATATCAGGAGATGAGGAGTTGCCCTCATTCAAAACCAGAGGCCTACCTACAAAGGATGAGCATGAGAGACTTAATCAATGGTGTGCTAAAGATGCTTTGGCAAGGTCATATCTTCTAAACTCTATCTCTGATTTCCTTCTACCTCATGTTAGGAACTGTAAGACTTCCCAAGAGACTTGGGAGACCTTATCAACATACTTCTCATCAAGCACAAGGGCCAGAAAGAATCAGCTATGGATTGAGTTTACAACTCTTAGGAAGCAATCAAAACAATGTGTCTCAGATTTTGTCACCAAAGTCAAAGACATTGCAGATCAACTTGCAAGTGTTGGAGAAGAAATTGAAGAAGAGCAAATAGTCAGACAAGTGATCAATGGACTCAAAGCAGATGACAAGTGGGAGAGCTTTACCACTGCAATGGACTTGTACATGGACATTCAAGCACCTGATCTAACAACTCTGATTGGACAACTCTTTACACATGAAGCAAAAATCACAAAGAATGGAGAGCAATCAAAAGGTAACAATCCCTCTGCCCTATATACAGATAAGAAGTCTAAAGACAAGGGTAAAAGTAAAAAAGTTGATGAAGAAGGATCCACCTCCCAAGCAAACTATGCAGGGAGAGGTAGATCATCTAGAGGTAGGGGCAGAGGAGGTAAGTCAGGTAGGGGGAGACCCTATAATCAATCTCCATGCAATATTTGTGGCTTGTCTAATCATACTACAGATGAATGCTACAAGAACTACAAGAATCAAAGAGGAAGAGGTCACCAAAGAGGAGGATACTCTCAAGGCAGAGGCAGGTTCAATCAATCTCAAGGCTACCATGGCTACAACAATAACTACAACAATAATTACAACAATAGCTACAATCACAATGGCAATTATCAAGGAGGATACAGGAACAGAAAGGATTACAACAATTATGCAGAGGATCAAGATGATTCCTTGTTGATTATGAACATGACATCTAAATCAGGTATCAATGATGATCATTTGTTCTATATTGATTCAGGTTGCTCTAACCATGTAGCTGGGAATGTTGCCTTACTCTCTGACTTGGAAGAACCTAAAGGCAAGCACCAAGTGCAGACAGGTGATGACACTAAACATTCAGTGGTTAAGGTAGGTAATGTCAAAACAAGTGATGGTAATCAGAATTTGCTAAGCAGAGTATTGTATGTCCCAACAATCACCAAGAATCTGATGAGTGTAGGCCAGATTGTTGAAAAAGGTCTACAGGTCAGGTTCACTCAACATGGTGCTTATGTGGAGGATCCAAGACATGGATTCAGAAGGATAGCCAAGGGAGAGAAATCAGGTAGACTATTTACCTTTGAACTTGAAGATACTAAGAACATTGCCTTGTACAACTATAAGGACCAAACCCTATCAGAATTGGAGATGTGGCACAAGAGATTGGGTCACATTGGAGAAAGGACCATAAAGCAAATGAGTAGAGATCAATGTGTGCTTGGGATACCTAATGTATCCAAGCAACACATGATATACAAGTGTGGGGCTTGTCAGTTTGGTAAGTCTCACAGATTGCCATATACCAAAAAAGGTTTTATGCATGAAGACTACTTGGAATTGGTGCATACAGATGTTTGGGGACCAAGCAAAGAGCCATCCATATCAGGATCAAGGTACTATGTATCTTTTATTGATGACTATAGCAGATGGACTGTTTTGTACTTCATGAAACATAAAGATGAAGTATTTAATTGTTTCAAAAGGTATCTTGCATTAGTTGAGAATCAAACAGGTAGACATTTGAAGAGGTTAAGGTCTGATGGTGGTGGAGAATACTTCTCCAATGACTTTGAAGACTTCTTGCAGGAAAGAGGCATCAATAGGGAGATTACCACAAGGTACTCACCTGAACAAAATGGGGTAGCTGAAAGAAGGAATAGACTCATTGTGGAGACAGCTAGGTCTATGCTTAATGAGAAAAAATTACCAAATTATCTTTGGGCAGAGAGTGTATCTACTGCCACATACTTAATCAACAGGTTGCCATCAAAGACTCTTGATGGAATGACACCCTATGAGGCTTGGCATGGTAAGAGACCATCTCTGGATCATTGCAAGATCTTTGGGTGTGTTGCATATGTGCATATTCCCTCACAAGTAAGGGGAAAGATAGACCCTAAGGCTGAAAAGTGTATTTTCATTGGTTATGATTTGAATCAGAAAGGATACAGGTTCTATAACCCCTCAAACAAAGGCTTCAAGGTAAGCAGAGATGTTATCTTTGATGAAAATGATTCATGGTATGATAATGAGTGCAGGAAAGTTAGCCTACCTTATGATATGGAAGAAGACTTTCCAAAGCTTGTCAGGCAAGAACCAACTCAGAAGGAGGACACAAGCTCAGATGATGAAGACACCATCAACATTGAAGAGTTCAAAGCTTGGAAATCCAAAGGGAAGATGAAGATGAAGCAACTTGAAGACAATCTAGAATCCTCAAGTCAAGCTATGAGGAGATCTTCAAGAGAAAAGAAGAAACCTATTAGGTATGGGTATGATACTTCACTTGTAACCAAGCACTCTGTATATTGCAAAGGATATCTTAAGTGAAGAACCAGGTACATTTGAGGAAGCTATTGCTAAACCAGAATGGAAGGAAGCAATGGATGAAGAAATGGAGGCTCTCAAGGAGAGTGATACTTGGGACTTGGTACCCAAGAAGGACTCCATGAAGGTGATAGGATCCAGATGGATCTACAAACTCAAGAGGAACTCAGATGGTACAATAAACAGGTACAAAGCTAGGTTGGTAGCCAAGGGTTTTGCACAAACCCAAGGCATTGATTATGAGGAGACATTTTCTCCTGTGGCCAAGATGCCAACTATCAGAATTATGGTGAGTGTAGCTGCATCCAAGAATTGGAACATGTACCAATTGGATGTAAAGAATGAATTCTTGAATGGATGGATATCTGAAGAGGTCTACATGTCACAACCACCTGGCTATGAGGATCCCAATAAGGTAAATCATGTTTGCAAATTGAAGAAGGCTCTGTATGGATTGAAACAGGCACCTAGAGCATGGAACTATAGGTTGACAACCTATCTCTTGGATCAAGGATTTGTGATGAGTAAAGCAGATACTTCATTGTTTATAAAGAAGAACAATTCAGAGGTAATATACTTGTGTGTCTATGTTGATGACATCATTATTACAGGAAATGATGTTCAAGGAATTAGACACATCAAAGGTCAAATGATGAAGGAATTCAAGATCAATGATCTTGGATTATTGAAGTACTTCCTAGGGCTTGAATTGGTCTACACAAATTCAGGTATATTCATTACTCAGAAGAAGTACATTCAGGACATGGTCAAGAAGTTTAATTTGCAGGAAGCTAAAGTCTCAAACATTCCTATGGAAGTCAATCACAAACTCAGTGCACATGAAGGAGAAGAACTCAAGGATATTACAGGTTACCAAAGTTTGGTAGGTAGTCTTAATTATGCTACCTTAACTAGGATTGATATCTCATATGGTGTTAGTGTACTTAGCCAATTTATGCATAAGCCAAGAGTACCACATTTGGAGGCAGCCAAGAAGATAGTAAAGTACCTAAAGGGAACACAAAATCATGGTTTGTATTATCCATATTCATCAGACATTGACATCAAGGTATACTCAGATGCAGATTGGGCAGGTTGCAAGGATGACAGGAGGAGTACATCTGGTTACATATGCTTTGCAGGTGATAAACCAATTTCTTGGTCTTCCAAGAAACAACCCACAGTAGCCCTATCATCTACTGAGGCAGAGTACAGAGGGCTAGCCAATGCTACTCAAGAAGCAATATGGTTGAAGCTACTATATTCAGAATTGGGCCTATACACAAGGCCACCAATCATATTTGGTGATAACACAAGTTCACTTCATTTAGCAGCTAATCCTGTGTATCATGCTAGAACAAAACACATAGAGGTGCATTACCACTATGTGAGGGAGAAATTACTTAGCAAGGAAATCCAATTATCATATGTGTCCACTAATATTCAATGTGCAGATTTGCTTACAAAAGCTTTGGATGGGAGCAAGCTATGCAGGTTTAAATCCATGATTGGATTACAGGATATCATTGAAGACTAAAGATGAAGACTCAAGCAAGTGTTTGGCTTGAGGGGGAGCTGTTGGTGCAAAACAAGCCTTAACACTTGGCTTTGTTGTGTGCCTTGAAGACTCAACATAAAGCTTGGACTATTGAACCCTTGGAAAGCATAAAAGTTTGGACCCTTGAAGGATGTATTCATGTGAACCATATACCATAGGAACACATGCCTATGCTTTATTATCTTTTATCCAATGTAAAAGTCAAAGTGACTTAACTCACCTCTTGTAATCTCACCCACCTTCAAAAGTCGTGGAAATTAGAAGTTATGGATGGAGAGAATATCTCCATGTGATTAGATGAGAGATTTGAGGGAGCCTACATTTGAATTTGAAATTCAAATCTCAAGTGATGACTTATAAAAGACTATGAAAAAGTCGCGGGTCTAGTTACACTCTTCCCGAGGCTAATCCAAGCAAATTTGTGAGTGTGTGAGAGCTACTATTGATCCTACACCTCTGAGTACCATTGGGCATCACTCTACATGCCAATGGGAATGTACATTTTATAGATTCAATACATATACTCATAGTCATTATCTCTGTGTTTTCTCTGAGTGACTACCTCCAAGTCTATCAACTTCAACAGGGCATATCTCAAGATCTACTGAACCAAATTGGATGATCCAGGGCTCATTGGAACCAGCTCAAAGCATTCTACAACACTACAAAATTTCAAGTAATTCTATTCAGTCAATTGGGAGAAATCTCAGTCGAGACAGACACTGGTATTTTTTCTGTGTTGTTCCTAAAAAGTCGGGGGTGTCCCTGATTTTGCTAAAGATCATGCTCAGTGTATAGTTTGTTAATTGGAGTGATTTAACTTGCTAATGGTAGCTTGTTAAGTTAATTTAATACTCCCAGAAGGAATTAAACCAATTGCAAGTGTGCTGGTCACACTGAGCTTAGAACTGAGCAGGTATCAATACAGGAATAGAAAGTTTTTGGAGTTGTGAAGGTTCAAAATCATCTGTTTTGATTTGGTCATTACTCAATCATTTTTGTAAAGCACATATATAGTTTCTTGGTGTCATTTGGAAGCTCAAGGAGTCTCCTAACCATATCTGAAGAGAAGAGAGGGCAGGTGTGAAGCAGGTCTAGCAGCACCAACTTGATCTTCTGATTGTACCCAGCCATCACATCCAACATATGTTTAAGCACTTAGGATTGTCTTATGCACCAAAATGTTTCTCAGTGTGGCTGACACTTTGTTTTGAAGGCATTCCTAGAAACCAACATCAAGAATATGAGTAGCAAGAATGGGTGTTGTTGGTTTTTTTTTTTTAAGCTCGAGAAACTTCAATCATCTCTTGCACATTGAGAGCTGAGTTTTTTTCCAGGTCTCCCTTGGATACCACTTTTCTTGTTGCTCAAGTCTTGGTCCTATTGCTAATTTCAATTGATAAGATTTCAACATCATACAAGTACTTTTCTCTTTATGGATAATACTTTGTTTTGAAGGCATTCCTAGAAGACAACATCAAGAATATGAGTAGCAAGATGGGGGATTGTTGATTTTTCTAAAAATGCTCGAGAAACATCAGTGATTCTCTTCCACATTACAAGTTGATCTTTTTCCAAGTCACCCTTGGATATCTCTTTTCTTGTTGCTCAAGACTTGTTCCTATTGGTAATTTCAACTGATACGATTTTAACATCATATGTAAGTATTTAGGCTTAGGATCCACTGGAATTGATCCTTCTTGGTTTTGCATTTTCTCCTCATTTGTCGCTTCTCTATTTGTGTTAGCTTCCTAGATTTTCTTGTGTAGAGAGTCATTTTCCTTGAGTCTACATACTTTTTTCGGGTCTACTTCCAATTCTTTGAGTCATTTTTCCCACTTATTTTTATATTTCCCCTCCTAATCTTCCACTTTTGTGCCTTTCTTCTCTGCAATGATTCAAAGAGCTATACGAAATTCTCTACTATCATTGGTAATGTATTTTATAGCACTAGATTCTTAGAACTTTTGAATTCACTCTCATTTAGATTAACTTCAACTTTTTTCTTTTGGATTGGGCTTGGGTTATGGCTTTGATATGTCCCACACTATCCTTTTAGCTCCATGGTGTGAATTACTTCAATACGTTGATTTGAGTGCATTGTTTCTAATCTTTGGGAAATCTCTAAAGAGATGGTTTTTAGCACACATTGTACAATAAGCTTCCCAATTTCTTATAAGAGGTGGATAAGGCATAGGAAACTCTCTATGAAATGGTCCTCACGAAAATGGCAACACAGTCCCTTAGGAGGTGATGGTCTAGGGTTTTGGATAAATAAAGCAAGAAGCCTAAGCATTACATAAATCAAGCTAGCATACTATACTCCATGTGTGTTTGAATTGTAGTCATTGGAGGGATTCCTGTTGGTGCAGATCAATCACCAATTGAAGGCTTGGAAGATTAAAGGATGAAGGAAGAATCAATTCTTAAAGTTTGGAAGAAGATTACATTCAGAGGATAAGAGAAGTGTACACATATGTACATTAGTATAGTCATAGATGACTTAGATCTTTTGTTTAGTAAGAACCATGTACAAATTTATCTATAAATACTTTGAGAAAAGTCGGGGCAAGTATGAGAGCATATGTGACAATAGTTAGAAGTCAAGAATGAGGAAGTTAGATGTCATGAGATAGAGAAAAAGTTAGTTGAGTTTTCTCTCATCACTCAACTAAAAATTTTTCTGAGTAATCAAAAATGTTGCGCCCGATGTTTCTGTGTCTTCTCCTTCTACGGTAGATCAATTGTGAAATGCTTTTGTACAAGTCTAAGTTGAGAGTTGCTTGACCTCTGTACAAAGTTTTAGCTTCCAATTGTAATCAGGCTTAGAGAATTAAGTGTAGGAACATTCATATATGAAGTGTATTCACAGGTTCCTAAAACAGGCGCAGATCTCGAACTCAATGTTTTGATCATTTCTCCTAGCACAGTTTAAAGTTTTGCATGAGTGAGGGCTTAATCTTTAAGTTAAAAGATAAGCTACTCATGGCTAGAAGCATTTGCTTAAACGGGTTCTATTCAAGGAGAACTAAGTCTTAAAAGTTGCAGGTGTAAAATCGACTGTTCTGAATGACAGTTTCTGACATAGGTAACTTGTGAAGTTGATTTCTCAAGTTATACTAAAGCTTTTGAAGTAATTCAACTTGGAGGAGATGCGCAATCTCTAGGAGATACTTCGTACAAAGTTTCATCAAAAACTTTATATGTTTGATAGGTCAATGTGGAGAAATAGTGCAGCAGACTTTTCTTTGTTTCATCTTCTTCACAGATTTGTTAACTCTATGATAGTTAGTAATTGATCCTCTAAATTAGTGGAAGTTTTTGACTTACTCTTGGTATAGAGGTGCTCTAATCACAAGAGTAGGTTGTTCTTTTGGAGATTAACACTCTCCATCAATTCCTATAGTAACAATACATAGAATAATGGCTTTCATAGGCCTAATTGAATGATTTTATAATGAAATTTGGAGTAAATGGAAATATAGCTAGTTCAATGTTATGCTTAGGTTGAGTACATTTTACTAGCATTAGGCTCTAAGGATGAGGATGTTGTTGTCTAAGGATAGGTTTATGTGGAGGATTGTTCTATTAATCACATGTTCTCTAATCTAGAGGGGGTCCTTGATATTGGGGATATCTAAGAGCTTCTCTTGCTTGATCTCTTGGAGGATAAGCATGCCTCACATCCTATGTATTATATGGAAAATTACCTATCATGCGATTAATGAACTTTGTTCAATATAGTAGGACAAGGTAGCTCTAGGTGTTTGTCGTTTCCCATAAGTAAGGGTGTATGTTGGAGGCTCCAGCCAAGGGACAAGCCTAGCTTAGATGGTCCCTTTCACATTGCAAACATGTGTTAGTGTCCATGTGAAAGTTCAACTGGCCGCCACATAATTTTGTATATGTTCTTTTAAAAAACATGTAGTGGTCTAGTTAGCCACAAACTGTAAGTTCAATTGCATTTTAGCACCTAAGACATTTTTGGTGGTGCTCTCTCTTCTCTATGTATTTTCTATGTATTTTGCAATCCGTGTGTAAGGTAATGTGTGTAGCATTTGGAGCTCTATTTGCTACTACAATGGAGCTCTCAAGAAGGATTTTCCATCATAGTGCAATGCCATCACAATACTTCACTAGTACCAGAGCGTTTGATGCAAAAGATTTGTTGATTTTGTGTGAGAAAAGTGAGCACTTGCCTATGGATTTTCCACTCTGCTATATTTCCATCACAATACTTCAATGGTATCAGATCATTTTGTTGCTTTTGTGCAAACAAACGGAGCATGTACCATCCCACCCAAGGATTTCTCCAAGGCTTATGGCTAAGTTGTCGACCTAGTCATAGACCTTTGTATACCTTTTCATTTGAGTAAGCGAAGTCACCATTGGCACCCTTTGCTGCATGTGTGGGAGGACCTCAACAACTAAGGAAGAAGAAGATTTCGGGTACTTTCTGGGAGGTCACCCATCGCAATACTGTTCCCCCTAGAGCTCACTCAATTGACAATATCTTTCCAGTAAGCTGCACTCTTGTGGTGTTTGAAACAGGGGGATATAATAAGGTTCACATTGCCTTGGACATGTTTTGGGCCCTCAAAGCTTCATTCTTTGCTTTTCGAACTTGTTTTGAAGACATTTTGGGGTGATTCTGGTAGCCATTTTGGAGTACTTTCACACGTAGTTCTCTTTACACCAGTTCAATAAAATCAATAAGAGTGTTCTTTGCACTTCTTTGACAATGAATATTTAGCTTTGGGTTGTGTTTTCAGCCACACCATGGATACCACTTATGTACTTCCATGTGGCTATTGATATAGTGATTACATTTTTGAAAAGCCTATGACATTGATAAAGAGGGTCTTGATGAGGCTTTTTTAATTGGAAGACATTGAGATGCAAGCGTCTCTTTGATGATGTAGGTGGAAGACTGTTGGTGCATTTTGCCCAAGCCTACATGCTTGATATGCTTGATATTATCCTCATTTGTAAGTCACATGAGTAGTCATGTGAACACCTCTTGTAAAAGAGTACATTTTATCTCTTGTAAATGGAAAAAGAAAAAAGTAAAAGGATGGCTTACCTCATCCATGATGTAAAAGCAAATTCGTGGCTCCAACTACCAAAATCACGAATTTTTGAGCTGAGGGAATCTCTCCTAACTTTGGGGATCACTTTTAGGTGGAGCCATTCGAATTCGAATTCAAAACTCCCTCCAAGAATAGCTATAAAAGGAGCAAGAAGGAAGAGGCGATTAGCAAGCCTTGTACGTGACCACTTCATGTCATTTTGTAGAGATTGAAGAGCTTACTCCATAGCTCTATCATTCTACTCCCATTGTGCAAAGATTCATTGCCAATGTGGTTGTAATCATATGTGAATCTATACATTTATTATCATCTACCTCTCTGTTTTGTTCTCTGCTATACTCACTCAGAGCAGTAACTTCAGAAGGTCATATCTCGAGTTTTACTGAACCTTTTTCCGTGTTTTAAAGTGCGTTGGATAGCTCTCACTGTCTAGTTTCTACCTATAAATTTGTAAGGTCATTAGATTTATAATTTTGGAGATATCTGCATTTTACTGCTTACTGGTCTATCTCTGCAGAGCCCCGAGAATTGTGGGAATGTTCCAGAACTTGATGAAACTTGTTCTCAGTGCTCAGTCCATCATTTGAAGTGTTTTAACTTGGAATAGGAAGCTTGCTAAGTCTATTTGCTATGCCCAAAAGGAATTTTTCTAATTCCTTCCAGGTTGAGAGCACTGTTCATTTTTTCAGCAGGTGTATGTCCAAAAATAGCAAGTTTTGGGAGCTAGTCATTTCGCAACTAGCCTGTCTTGACTTAAACTTTTGGGATACATGTTCCAAAGTACTTGGCTGATATTTTGGTGGATTTAGGAAGCTCAAAGGGTCTACTAATCAACTTTGAAGTCTCAGTTGGCTGGTGTGAAGCTGGTTGTAGCGGCACCTACTCATCTTTGGATTGCATCCACCATCTCTCTTAACAGTGGTATCAGAGCATAGTCAAGCAACATGGGAGATGGATTTCCATCAACAATTGACAAATTGGATCGAAACAACTATCCGGCATGGTCTCTAAGGATGGAGGCTTACCTTCAAGGGAGGAATCTATATGGATTCATATCCGGAGATGAAGCAATGCCAACCATGAGGAACAAAGGGCAACCATCACATGAAGAAGTGGAAGGACTTTCGAATTGGTGTTCGAAGGATGCACTTGCAAGGTCCTATATTCTAAACTCAATCTCTGATTTTCTTTTACCTCATGTCAAGGGATGCAAGACATCAAGAGAAACCTGGAATGCACTTGCTTCTTTCTTCTCTTCCAACACTCGAGCAAGGAAGAACCAATTGTGGATGGAGTTCACAACAATGAAGAAAAGCCCGAAGCAAAATGTGACTGATTATGTCACAAAGATGAAGGAGATTTCCGACCAACTTGGAAGCATTGGAGAGGTAATTGAAGAGGAGCAAATCATAAGACAAATCATGAATGGAATCAAAGCAGACGACAAGTGGGAGTCATTCACAACAGCCATGGATTTATACATGGATATGCATGTACCCGACCTCAACACACTCATGGGCCAACTCTTCACTCATGAAGCAAAGATTAGCAAAGGTGGTGAGTCCTCAAGAGGTAATCAAACTTCTGCCTTATATTCTGATAAAGCTAAGGTCAAGGACAAGTCAAAGAATAGGAAGAATGAAGATGAAGGAAGCTCTTTCCAAGCAAACTTTGCAGGTAGAGGAAGAGCTAGAGGAAGAGGCAGAGGTGGAAAGCAAGGCAGGGGGAGATTCCAATCATCTCAACCTTGCAACATATGTGGCTTATCTAACCATACTACTGAAGAATGTTTCAGGAACCCGAGGAACTCAAGAGGAAGAGGATTCAATAGAGGTGGCTATGGATCAAATAGAGGCAGGTACAATGGAGGCTACAACAACAACTACTACAACAACAATTACAACAACAACAACAACTATCAAAGTGGCCATAGAGGAAGAAGAGATTACAATAACTATGCAGAGGACCAAAGTCAAGAAGATTCATTATTGATTATGAATCTATCAACGAAGAAGGGTAAGGATGATGATCACATATTTTACATTGATTCGGGATGCTCGAACCATGTAGCAGGAAATGTGGCTTTACTTTCTGATTTGGAAGATCCTCATAACAAGCATGAAGTGCAGACAGGAGATGACACAAAGCACTCAGTGGAGAAGATAGGTAATGTGAAGACATCAGATGGGAATATGAACCTCTTAAGCAAAGTCTTGTATGTCCCTACAATTACCAAAAATTTAATAAGTGTTGGACAGATTGTTGAAAAAGGATTGCAGGTTAGATTCAATCGATTTGGAGCATATGTTGAAGACCCAAGGCAAGGCTTTCGAAGGATTGCCAAAGGAGAAAAGACAGGAAGGCTTTTCACTTTTGAAGTGGAAGATACAAAGAACATAGCTTTGTTTAGCTATGGATCTCAAACTCTAACAGAGTTGGAGATATGGCACAAAAGGCTTGCTCACATTGGTGAGAGGACACTCAAACAGATTTGCAGGGACCAAAGTGTACTTGGTTTGCCTAATATCACAAGGCAACACATGATTTATAAGTGTGAAGCTTGTCAACTCGGCAAGGCTCATAGACAACCTTTCAATAAGAAAGGATATATGTATCAAAATCCTTTGGATCTAGTGCACACGGATGTGTGGGGTCCAAGTAAGGAGCCATCTATATCAGGCTCAAGATATTATGTGTCTTTCATAGATGATTGTAGCAGGTGGACCATTCTGTTTTTCATGAAGCACAAGGATGAAGTGTTTAATTGCTTTAAGAAGTATATTGCTCTTGTTGAAAATCAAACAGGTAGGACTTTGAAAAGACTCAGATCAGATGGTGGAGGAGAATACTTCTCTTCTGAATTTGATGCCTTCTTGCATGAAAGAGGCATTAAAAGGGAAGTCACTACAAGGTATACACCCGAACTCAATGGTGTAGCAGAGAGGAGGAACAGAGCTATTGTCGAAGCTGCAAGGTCCATGCTCAATGAAAAGGGATTGCCGAACTACCTATGGGCAGAGGCTATGTCGACAGCCACATATCTCATAAATAGACTTCCATCTAAGTCACTAGATGGAACCACTCCATATGAAGTGTGGAATGGAAGAAGACCTAGTCTAGAGCATTGTAAAATCTTTGGATGCTTAGCCTATGCTCACATTCCTTCTCAAGTAAGAGGGAAATTGGATCCCAAGGCAGAGAAGTGTGTATTCATTGGTTATGATCAAAACCAAAAAGGATATAGATTGTACAATCCAACCAATAAAGGATTTTCTGTGAGTAGAGATGTAATTTTTGATGAAAACAAATCATGGTTTGATGATGACAGGAAAGTGAAGCTGCCATATGACTTGGATGAAGATTTTCCATCACTTCAACCAAAGGAGCCAAAGCAGATTGAAGAAAGTGATTCGGAGATTGACCTAGAAGACTTGGAAAGACTAAAGCTATGGAAGAACAAAGGTAAAGCAAAGATGCAGGATGCTACATATGGACCCGAGAGCTCACATCAACCACTTAGAAGGTCTTCGAGGGAGAAGAAGAAACCAGAGAGGTTTGGTTATGATACTTCTTTGGTCACCAAGCACTCAATCTACATTGCAAAGGATTCAACCAATGAAGAACCTACCACATTCGAAGAAGCACAAAGCAAGAAAGCTTGGAGAGATGCAATGGATGAAGAAATGGAAGCCTTGAAGGAGAATGACACTTGGGAGCTTGTACCTAACAAGCCATCTATGAAGATAATCGGATCTCGATGGATATACAAAATCAAGAAGAATCCAGATGGAAGTATAAATAGACACAAAGCAAGGTTAGTTGCTAAAGGGTTTGCTCAAACCCATGGTATTGATTATGAGGAGACTTTCTCTCCTGTTGCAAAAATGCCTACAATTAGGGTTCTCATAAGTCTTGCTGCATCTAGAAATTGGAATCTTTATCAACTTGATGTAAAGAATGCTTTCTTGAATGGATGGATTTCTGAGGAAGTGTATATGGCACAACCTCCTGGATATGAGGATGCACATCATCCTAACTATGTATGCAAACTAAAGAAAGCTTTGTATGGATTGAAGCAAGCTCCAAGAGCTTGGAATTTCAGATTGGTTACTTATTTGCAGGACCAAGGATTCAAAGCTAGCAAGGCGGATACCTCTTTGTTCATAAAGAGGAATGGATCTGAAGTGATCTATTTATGTGTGTATGTTGATGATATTATTATCACAGGAAATGATCTTGAAGGAATCAAACAGGTAAAGAGTCAAATGAAGGAGGAGTTCAAGATAAGTGACCTCGGACCACTCACTTATTTTCTTGGATTGGAGTTGATCTACACAGATTCAGGTATATACATCACACAAAGGAAGTATGTCCATGACATGCTCGTCAAGTTCAAGATGGAAAATACAAAGTGTGCAGGTACACCTATGGAGCAAAATCATAAGCTTAGTGCTTATGAAGGAGAGCCAATTGAAGACATCACAAGCTATCAAAGCTTGGTTGGAAGTTTGAACTATGCAACACTCACAAGGGTGGATATATGCTATAGTGTTAGCATATTGAGTCAGTTTATGCATAAGCCGAGAAGACCACATATGGAAGCGGCCAAGCGAGTCCTCAAGTACCTAAAGGGGACCATGAATGAAGGTTTGTTCTATTCATATACTTCAGATATTGAGCTAAAGGTCTACTCAGATGCAGATTGGGCCGGATCTAAAGATGATAGAAGAAGCACATCAGGGTATATATCATTTGCAGGTTCAAAAATCATTTCTTGGTCATCGAAGAAGCAACCAACCGTGGCATTATCTTCTAGTGAAGCTGAATATAGAGGTTTGGCTAATGCAACTCAAGAAATCATGTGGTTAAAATCTTTGTACACAGATCTTGGAGTTCATTCTTCAACACCTCACATTTTTGGTGACAACACAAGCTCACTACATCTAGCAGCTAATCCGGTATACCATGCTAGAACCAAGCATATTGAAGTCCACTACCATTATGTAAGGGAGAAGCTATTGAGCAAGGATATTCAACTATCCTATGTCTCTACAGATATGCAATGTGCAGACATGTTGACGAAAGCTCTTGATGGTACGAAGTTAAGTAGATTCAAGTTGATGATTGGCTTGCAGGAAATCAAGGACAATTGAAGACTTATTTGGAGGCCAAGCATGTTAGGCTTGAGGGGGAGCTGTTGGTGCATTTTGCCCAAGCCTACATGCTTGATATGCTTGATATTATCCTCATTTGTAAGTCACATGAGTAGTCATGTGAACACCTCTTGTAAAAGAGTACATTTTATCTCTTGTAAATGGAAAAAGAAAAAACTAAAAGGATGGCTTACCTCATCCATGATGTAAAAGCAAATTCGTGGCTCCAACTACCAAAATCATGAATTTTTGAGCTGAGGGAATCTCTCCTAACTTTGGGGATCAGTTTTAGGTGGAGCCATTCGAATTCGAATTCAAAACTCCCTCCAAGAATAGCTATAAAAGGAGCAAGAAGGAAGAGGCGATTAGCAAGCCTTGTACGTGACCACTTCATGTCATTTTGTAGAGATTGAAGAGCTTACTCCATAGCTCTATCATTCTACTCCCATTGTGCAAAGATTCATTGCCAATGTGGTTGTAATCATATGTGAATCTATACATTTATTATCATCTACCTCTCTGTTTTGTTCTCTGCTATACTCACTCAGAGCAGTAACTTCAGAAGGTCATATCTCGAGTTTTACTGAACCTTTTTCAGTGTTTTAAAGTGCGTTGGATAGCTCTCACTGTCTAGTTTCTACCTATAAATTTTTAAGGTCATTAGATTTATACGTTTGGAGATATCTGCATTTTACTGCTTACTGGTCTATCTCTGCAGAGCCCCGAGAATTGTGGGAATGTTCCAGAACTTGATGAAACTTGTTCTCAGTGCTCAGTCCATCATTTGAAGTGTTTTAACTTGGAATAGGAAGCTTGCTAAGTCTATTTGCTATGCCCAAAAGGAATTTTTCTAATTCCTTCCAGGTTGAGAGCACTGTTCATTTTTTCAGCAGGTGTATGTCCAAAAATAGCAAGTTTTGGGAGCTAGTCATTTCGCAACTAGCCTGTCTTGACTTAAACTTTTGGGATACATGTTCCAAAGTACTTGGCTGATATTTTGGTGGATTTAGGAAGCTCAAAGGGTCTACTAATCAACTTTGAAGTCTCAGTTGGCTGGTGTGAAGCTGGTTGTAGCGGCACCTACTCATCTTTGGATTGCATCCACCATCTCTCTTAACAAAGACTTACCAAGCCTTGCCATAGGATATATATGCTAGGTTTCCATATGTGCTTAATAAGCTTAGTTGGCTTCTTTTGGGTAATTCATATGCTTATTTTGCAGAGGAAACTAGCAAAATTTTTCAAGATTTTTTTCTTAACTATATAGTGGTCGATTTTAGTCCTTCACACACTTAGTGGTCTGAGCACATACACTCTCACATAATCCTCCTGGTTGTTCATTTTTGTTCATTAATCCATGTTTTTGGCGAGACTCTTAAATTTTTTCAAAATTGGATACTTGCTCATTAGGTTTTTACCCTTAGTGGTGTTTGGACTATTTAAGCTCCATTTTCAATTCTCTATCATCATGGCATAAGAAAACGGAGTCACATGTGCTTGACTTGGGTCTAGTGCCAGTTTTCCCACAAGAAGCTATAACTTGTAGGGCAAAGATCTTTTCGAAATTCCAAAATTTGATGACAGAAACTTTGCTCTATGGAAGAACCACATTAAAAATGTGTTGATTCAGAGGAGATCGTGTAAGCTAGAAAATGGAATCTCAAAGAAGTCTGTTGATATGGATGATGATAACTGGGATGAGTTGGATGACTTGGGTAGGTCTACCATTTGATTGCACTTGATAATTAATGTTTACTTTACAATATTGGACTATGAAAGTGGAGAGGAGCTTTGGAATAAGTTATGAAATACATATGAAAAATAAACAACGTCAAATAGAGTGGATCTAATGACAAAGTTCTATGAACTTTGCATGAAGGACACAAATAGTATTGGTGCTCATCCCAATGAGTTTGATGCTATATTATCTTATTTAGAGGCTCATAAAATGGAGATTGATAATGAAATGAAAGCAATCCTGTTGTTTTGCACTTTTCCATCATCATGGGATACATTTTGCATAACTATTCGCAATAGTGCACCTAGTAGTATAGTCTATGATGACATATGTGGAGCACTCTTGAGTGAGGAAATTCATAGAAAATCTATGGTTCACACTCAGAGTGGAGATGCATATAATGTTCTTGATTCTTACAAAGGAAAGAACCAACAATGTGCCATGAGCAAGAACAAGGAAAAGAATGGTCAATACAATAAGAGTAGAAGTAAATCAAGGAAGAAATATATTAACTACCATTATTTCCATAAGAAAAGAAACATGAAGAAAGATTGTTATGAATTAAAGAGTACCACATATGACGGATAGAATGTTGATGGGCATGTTAAACTCCTACCTACACCATCTGCCTTGACTATGAAGATTGAATAAATTAAGGCTATTTTTTATGATGCTCATGTGTTCACACTTGATAGTATTGTGAACACTAAGGCTCTTATGGATATTTCTCTTTCCCACAAATGGATTCCAGATTTTGGTGCTTCTTTCCATGTGACACCACATATAGAATGGTTACTTATGAAGCAAAGTCTCTTGGTGCTTTGAGACTTCATGACTCCTACTTATTATGTTGTTATCAGGATTGGAGATGTGGTTGTGCAGTTCCTTGATGGTTCAAATTTTGCTATACATAATGTGTGCCATGTATCTCAATTATCATGGACTTTGATGTCAGTTGGTCAACTTGATGACCTTGGTTACAAGGTGGTTTTCTATGCTCAGTCCTTTTTCATTTCAATGGGCAATACGATGAGTGCAAAAGGAAGCAAAGGTGGGTTGCTTTATCCTTTATTTGTATCATAGAAAGAACACTTATTAGCTATTTCAAAAAAGCCTATGGCTTGTATTTGGCATGACCATTTGGGCCACATTTGTCGAGTGGAATAGAAAATCTTTCTTGTTCAGGTTACTTACATGTGTTATCTTTCTTTGAGTTTTCATTTTGTGAGCATGGTAATATGGAAAGCAAACTAGGAATCTGCATAAGATGCATATTGAATCTTCAATTCAACCTTTAGATCTTGTTCATATAGATGTGTGTGGTCCTATGCCCACACGGTCATTAGGTGGTTCTCTTTAGTTTTTCACTTTCAAAGATGAGGCTACTAGAAACATATGGGTATATCCTATCAAATCCAAGGATGAGGTATTCCCTACTTTTACAAAATCGTTTGATTCAATTGAGATGAAAAAATGAAATAAGCTCAAGTCTTTACATTTAGATAATGGGGGTGAGTATATCTCACATGAGTTCAGCCTTTCTATTAGACTAGAAGAATTTGTGGAGAGTTCAAAGCTCCTTATACCCCCGTACAGAATGGCATAGATGAAAGGATGAATACAACTATTGAGGATAGATTAGTTTCACAAGGCTTTTGTGCACAAGTAGAATTGACTATAGTTCATGTGATTGACCTTTCACCTAGTACTACCAAAGTTCTAAAAGTGGCATAAGAGTTTATTCATGGAAACCACTATATTATGATCCCCTTTGAGTTTTTGGGCATGAAGCATATGTTCATATACCCAAGAGTCCTAGATAAATGCTATACCATAAATCAAATAAATGCATTTTGCTTGGATATGGTTGAGAAGACCAATTTGGATATTGCTTATTGGATCCTAAAACAAGTCTGTGATCAAAAGTAATGATGTCACTTCAATGATTCAAAGATGGATAACCAACCCAATAAGTAGGTTGAAGTGAGAAGAGTGGTGTTTGAAGATACTATTCCTCCAATTAGCATGCATAACAATGTTGCACATTGGGATGTTCAAGAGTGTCCAATTTCATGAGTTTGGAATCGCTCCTATTGAGAAACCATTTAGACGTTAAGCACATGTCTTGCATCCACCTGATAGACATGTTCCAGGTTTGCTAATAGATGCTATTGAGCTTACTTGCTACAAAGAGGCTATGCAAATAGAGGATCATGTCAAGTGGGAGCATGTCATGAAGAGTGCATTGGATTATATTTACAAGAATGGTACTTGGGAATTAGTACCTTTTCCAAAGGGCATGAAAGCTTTACCATGTAAATGGTTGTATACGCTAAAGTTCACATGAGATAGTGCTTCTACAAAGTATAAAGCATGACGTTTTGCAAAGGGCTTTAAGCAACAACACGATGGTTAATTTATTCTCACCTAAAAGTTACCCTATGTTTAGGGAGTGATTGAAAGTAGTTTCCAACCACTAATGTCATATAATGACATCCCTAATATTACAAGATTCCTTATTCACTTTTGGCTTTTACATTTATCCAAGGTAAATACAATAAGTTCTTAACAAGCATGAGGTTGAAAAGCTCTTAGGCTTGATAATTGCACCAATAGCTTCCCGTCAAGCCTAAGATTCTTGATTCTTCAATCCTTCAAGATTTCCTGCAATCCAATAATTGATTTGAATCTATTGAATTTGCTTCCATCCAAGGCCTTCATAATCATATCTACACATTGATGATTAATTGATACATATGAGACTTGAATCTCTTTGTTCATAATCTTCTCTTTGACATAATGATAAAGAACTTCTATATGTTTAATCTTGGCATGATAGATTGGGTTAGCAACAAGATGTAGTGAGCTAATATTACCTCCAAATATGTGTGTAGTTGAAGTGTTCAACCCTAAATAAAAATAAAGGGTTCTAACCCACATAGCTTCTTATGTAGCATTTGCAAGTCCTCTATATTGAGCTTCTATTGATAAGAGAGTAATTGTGGGTTGCTTCTTGTAAGGCCATGAGATTAATTTTGTACCTGCAAAAGTAAGGTATCTGGAGGTGCTTCTCCTATCATCTTTAGAGTCTTCCCAATTTGCATCAAAGAAGAGTATAACATCTATATCCAATGTATATGGATAGTATATTCCTTCATTGATTGTACCCTTCAAACACTTTTGGATTCTATTGGCTGCTTCCACATGAGGCTCACTTAGGGTGTATATGAACTAACTTAACATAGTTACTCCATAACAGATATCTACTCTAGTCAATGTAGCATAAGTTAAGCTTCCAACTAGACTTTGATAGATAGTTACATCTTCAATTAGCTCACCTTCATGAGCACTTAACTTCAGATTTACCTCCATGGGAGTACCTGCAACCTTTTTATTCTCCATTTTAAATTTAGAGAGCATATCTCCAATGTATTTCCTTTGTGTGAGGAACATAACTTTCTCTATGTATTCTGCTTCCAACCCTAGGAAGTATGTGAGAAAACCAAGATAACTAACCTTGAACTCCTCCTTCATTTCAACTTAAATCTTTCTAATTCCTTCTGCATCATTTCTTGTATTGAGTATATCATCAGCATATACACATAGGTATATGACCTTTGAATGATTCCTCTCGATGAAGAGGGAAGAATCAGTCTATGGTTCCAAGCTCTAGAAGCTTGCTTCAAGCCATACAAAGCTTTTCTCAACTTGCCCACATGCTCAAGGGTTGATTGATCTTCAAAACCAAGAGGTTGATCCATGTATACCTCCTCTAATATCCAACCATTTAAGAAGGAAATACATTCATCTATTGCATATATAAATGTGCAACTTAACTCATATGCATTCTGCAAAACTCATAAATATGCATAGTAACACTTATAACATTAATTAACTATAAATTAAATTAACTAATTATAAATTCAATACTTTATAATAATTTAATTCTCTCTCTCTCTCTCCTCTATCTCTCTCTCTCTCTCTCTCTTTGTTCCTCTCTCCACGTGTCATCCGTCTGCAGCCACCATCATCATGGTCTCTCCCTTTTTCTCTCCCTCTACAGTCATGTGGCATGCAAAGAACAGTCGACTCTATTTCTCCCTCTTGTAGAGTCTCTCTCTCTCTCTCTCCTACTATTGTGCAGCAGATATCAGAGCCACAGAAGCCATCTCTCCCTCTCTATATCCATGCGTCAGCATTCGACAACTAGCAGCCATCAGAAGGAGGCATCTCATTCTCTCTCCATATCACTTTCCCCAGCATGTGTGCTATCAAAATCCTCAAGGGCGGGATTAGCATCTCTTTCTCCCTCTATCCTCTCCTGTTGCGTGTGAGACAACGGCCAGGGGAAAAAACTAATTTTTCTCTCTCTATCCATGTGTGGAGCGGTAACCACAAGAATGGGCTCTCTTTCTACAAAGGAGGAGAGGAAAAACATAATCTCTCTCTTCAGCAAACAAACAGAGGTAAAGAAGAGAAGAAATGGAATACCTGCAAGAAACATTAGGAAAAATAGAACAACACACACATATATATATACTTTCATGTGTACACCCACTTTTAACACACACCCTCCTTTAGCACACACACATACATCACTCTTTTTAGCCTACTTTAGTTCACACACATACATAACAGTCTTTTAAATCAATTTTCTCTCACAACCACACTTTAACATACTCACTCACTTACCTCACTTTAAACACACACTTTATCGCACTTTAGTTACACATCTTGTTCTCACCACACTGTAACGCTTACTCACACACACCACACATAACTTATCCATTTTTATTTTTCATTTTAATCTAATTGTTTTTAATTTTAATAATTCATTAATAATTTTAATTTAGATTTACACTAAGGTACAATGTAATTAAATACCTTAATGATTACATATACACACATTTTTAAGATAGATAGTTAAAGCATATTATAATATATATTAATTAAATGTATAAAATATAAGGTATTTTAATTAACTATAAACATAAGTTTATTAACTCAAATGTTTCACATGTCATATTAATGTTAATAATCACACACATACATACACACATTGACCCTTATACACACTCACATAGTTACTAAAATACCCTTATGTTTAGCTAAACTCATAGGTTTCTACACATACCCCCCATACAATTGGGTCCAATCAGACATCTAAATGGCATTTAGGGTAATCCCTAATGTGGACACAATAAGCTTCATTAATTTGTACCTGCAGGCACTCACAGGGAGATTAGTTCAAATCAAAGAACTTATCAACAATGTTTGAGAGGGGTTTTAAGACCTAACCAATCAAAATGATTTTATTTTCCTGAACTCCAACTTGAAGGTGGAAATATTTTCGACAACATACACTTATAAAGTTTTTGGTGATGATAGGTACATAGAGAACTTTCCTTGACAAGTTCATATTACCGTTTGAGGTCTTCACAAGTGCAATCTTTGCTATAGGATGAGTTGTGTCATCTCCTGTTTACACTTCATGCTTGTTAATGGTGTCTTCTAAGTCTAAAAGTAGAACTAAATTCCCTACTACATGATTTGAACATCTAGATTCATTATAGAATGTATCAATGCCTAGCATACAACGAGAAATGTGGAAGCCAAATGAACCTTCTTTCCATTAGCATGGAGGCCAAGGCCATGGCCAAGGGATCTCCGTTTTTACACAATGAGCTCCTCCTTTTATAAGGGAGGAGGAGGAATCCATTGAGTACAAGTGGCCAAAGGCTTCATTAACTAGAGATATACTAAAAGTAATAGGTAGGTGGGAAAATAAAAAAGGGAATCTTTCAAGACAGGGAGAGCTCTTCGTATGTATCCAAAAGGGCTCTTATTTCTAAAATAAGGCAAAATTGCAAAAAGAAGCCTTTTCCAAAAAAAAGAAGGGTAAGTTGAGTTTTTATGGGTTTTCTCATATAAATAAGTAAGAGGGTGTTCCTATGAAGGAACTTGTATACAAAAGAAAAAACAAGGGAAATTTGTGAGACTTGCCACACAAGGCCTTGAGCCTTCAAGCATCCTTGGCTCCAAGGGAGGCCTCCAAGTACTCCATAGCCTTCATAGCTTCATGGGTCCTTCATAACTCCACAGTTCGAACAAAGGCCATGATATTAATTTTGTACCTGCAAAAGTAAGGTATCCAGAGGTGCTTCTCCTATCATCTTTAGAGCCTTCCCAATCCGCATCAAAGAAGAGTTTAACATCTATATCAGATGTATATCGATAGTATATTCCTTCATTGATAGTACCCTTAAAACACTTTTGGATTCTATTGATTGCATCCACGTGAGGCTTCCTTAGAGTGTACATGAACTAACTCAACACAATTACCCCATAACAGATATCTACTCTAGTCAATGTAGCATAAGTTAAGCTTCCAACTAGACGTTGATAGATAGTTACATCTTCAATTAGCTCACCTTCATGAGCACTTAACTTCAGATTTACCTCCATGGGAGTACCTGCAACCTTTTTATTCTCCATTTTTAATTTAGAGAGCATATCTCCAATGTATTTCCTTTGTGTGAGGAACATAACTTACTCTATGTATTCTACTTCCAACCCTATGAAGCATGTTAGAAAACCAAGATAACTAACCTTGAACTCCTCCTTCATTTCATCTTTAATATTTCTAATTCCTTCTGCATCATTTCTAGTAAGGATTATATCATGAGCATATACACATAGGTATATGACCTTTGAATGATTCCTCTTTATGAAGAGGGAAGGATCTTCCTTGCTTTCATTAAAACCTTTATCTTGCAAGTAACTAACAATTCTATGGTTCCAAGCTCTAGGAGCTTGCTTCAAGCCATACAAAGCTTTTCTCAACTTGCCCACATGCTCAAGGGTTGATTGATCTTCAAAACCAAGAGGTTGAGCCATGTATACCTCCTCTAATATCCAACCATTTAAGAACGCACTTTTAACATCCATTT
Source organism: Ceratopteris richardii (assembly GCA_020310875.1). Lineage (NCBI taxonomy): Eukaryota > Viridiplantae > Streptophyta > Polypodiopsida > Polypodiales > Pteridaceae > Ceratopteris > Ceratopteris richardii. The sequence goes on along the minus strand of CM035412.1, from coordinate 34,705,149 downwards.
GATATATCTTCCGATTCTTGGAAGATGCAACACTCATGAGTAACCTATTAATAGACATTTTTGCTATAGGCAAACATTTTTCTTCATAATCAATACCTTGAGTTTGTGTAGAACCCTTGCCCACAAGCCTTGCTTGTACCTATTATTTGAACCATCACAATTCTTCTTTACCTTGTATGTCCACCTTGAACCAATGATCTTCATAGATGGAGTCTTGGGTATGAACTCCCAAGTTTGATTCTCTTGTAAAGTTTTTATTTCTTCTTCCATGGCACTCCTCCATTGTGTCTTCTTTTTGGCTTCTTCATAGGTAGAAGTCTCTTCAAGGTTTGAGTCCTATGTTAGATATATTGAGTGTTTAGTTACAAAAGAAGCATCATATATGTACCTTTTTGGCTTCCTTTTCTCTCTAGTGGACTTTCTTATAGTTTCTTGAGATGATTCTGTCACATCTTTCAACTCTTGTACTTTGGCTTTGCCTTTAGAATTCCAAGAATTGAATTCCGTTCGTGGAGTCTTTTGATGGTCATCTCAATCACTTGATGCTTCATTCCTTTTTGATAATGTTTGAAAGTCTTCCTCTAGAACATAGGGAAGGTTGACTTTCATGCAATCATCAAACCAAGATTTGTTTTCATCAAACACAACATCTCTACTTAAAATGAACCCTTTGTTGCTTGGATTGTATAGCCTATAACTTTTATGATTAAGTTCATAGCCAATGAAAATCCGTTTCTCTACCTTTGGAACCAATTTGCCTCTACTTTGTGAAGGTATTTGTGCATATGTTTCACCTATTTGAGCTAATCTCTTATGCCGAATCTCCAACTCTCATAACATTTGACTTCCATAATTGAAAAATGCAATATTTCTAGTATCTTTGAGTTAAAATGTAAATAATCTTCTTGATTTTTCTCCTCTTGCCATCCTCTTGAATCTCTAATGAGGATCCTTAACAAATGCCCCATTCTTTGTGAATCTGACCTACAACCCTTTCTCAACAATTTGACCTACACTTATGAAGTTCTTCGTGATAGTTGGCACATATAATACCTTGCTCAATAGGTTCATATTACCCTCTAAAGTGTTCCCATTACCTATCTTCTCAACTCGATGTCTTTTTTCATCTCCTCTTTTGACTTCATATCTATTCCTTAGATCCTCTAAGTCTTAGAGTAGAGCTACATCCCTGCTACATGATTTGAGCAACCTCAGTCTATCTAGAATACATGTTCATTTGCTTTACCTTATTCAATGGTCATGTTCATTAGAAGAAGTGAATCCTCTTGAGTCTGTTCATTTGCATAACTTTTGTAGTCTCTTCTTCATATGTATCCCCCTTGGTAGTTGTTGTTGTTGTATAATTTGTTATCGTATCCATTGTTGTTGGATCTACCTCTTGAGCTTACATTAGCCTACGTTGTTGTAACCTCTACCTATTTGGTTCTTGGGATTCTTGAAATAATTCTCTATTATATTATTAGTCAGCCACATATGGCACATGGAGATGATCTTTGAGCTCTCCCGCTACCTTTTCCTCCTCGTGTGCCTCTACCTCTTGAGGCTCTACCTCTTCCTACAAAATTTTCTTGAGAGGTGTTTCCTTCATCATCAAAATTCTTACCTTTGCCTTTTCTATCTTTGTTCTTATTCTTATCTATATAGAGAGCAGAGGATTGATTACCTTTTGATTTGTCTTTATTCTTCATAAGCTTTTCCTCACGCATGAATAGTTGTCCCATAAGAATGTTGAAATCAAGAACTTACATGTCCATGTAGAGGTCCATGGCTGTGGTAAAAGCTTCCCATTTGTCATTTGCCTTTATTCCATTGATTACTTGCCTCACTATTTTCTCTTCATCAATGATTTCTCCAATGCTTGCAAGTTGTTATGTTATGTCCTTTATTTTGGTGATAAAATTGATCACACTCTTCTTGGACAGCTTTTTGAGTGTGGTGAATTCCATGCATAGTTGATTCTTCCTTGTCTTGGTACTTGATGAGAAGAATGCTTCAAGAGCACTCCAAATCTCTTCTGAAATCTTGAAACTCATGATTTGTGGAAGTAAAACATCAGAGATCAAGTTTAGAATATATGAACTTGCTAGAGAATCCTTTGAGCACCATGTGTTTAACCTCTCTTGTTCTTCTTGTGTTGGTTGGCCTCTGCTTCCAAGGATTGGCATCATCTCATCTCTAGGTATGTAACCATAGAGGTTTCCCCCTTGAAGATAAGTTTCCATTCTTGATGACCAAGCTCAGTGGTTGCTTCGATCTAGTTTGTCTATGGATTAAGGAAATCCATCTCCCATGTTCACTAGTTGCTCTGATACCACTATGAGCAGATGGTGTGTTCATTCCAGAGATGAGGTGGTACCACAAGAAACCTACTCTACACCTACCAATCTAGCTTCATATATAATTATTATGCTTCTTGAGCTTCATAATGTTGCATATAGAACCACCAAGTCCTTAGGGTCATCACTCTCAATTGTTTGCATCAAAACAGATAACTTCTATATGCAAGAAATGTGTGTTGGATGTGATGGCTGGATGCAATCAGAAGATCAAGCTGGTGCTGCAAATCGTGCTTCACACCTGCCCTCCTTTCTCTTCAGATATGCTTAGGAGACTCCTTGAGCTTCCAAATGACACCAAGAAACTATATATGTGCTTTACAAATTAATTGTGTAACAACCAAATCAAAAACAGATGATTTTGAATCTTCACAAATCCAAAAACTTTCTATTCCTGTAATGATACCTGCTCAGTCTTAAGCTCAGTGTGACCAGCACACTTACAATTGGATTAATTCCTTCTGGGAGTATTAAATTAACTTAACAAGCTACCATTAGCAAGTTAAATCACTCCAATTAATAAACTATGCACTGAGAATGATCTTTAGCAAAGTCAGAGACACCCCCGACTTTTTAGGATCTACACAGAGAAATACCAGAGACTGCTTCGTCTGCAATTTCTCCCAAATGGCTGAATGGAATGACTTGAAACTTTGTAGTGTTGTAGAATACTTTGAGCTGGTTCCAATGAGCTTTGAATCATCCAATTTGGTTCAGTAGATCTTGAGATATGCCCTGTTGAAGTTGACAGACTTGAAGATGGTCACACAGAGAAAACAGAGACTATGAATGTATGTATATTGATTAACTATAATGATTGTACATTCCCATTGGCATGTAATGTGATGCTCAATGGTACTCAGAGGTGTAGGCTAAAGAGTAGCTCACACACACTCAATGATTTGCTTAGATTTGCCTCAGGAAGTGAGCAACTGACCCGCGACTTTTTCATAGCTCTTTTATAAGAGTTTTGAAGGAATTTGAATTTGAATTCAAATTAAAGCTCCCTTGAATCTCTCCACTAGACTTAGGGAGATATTCCCTCAACTAAGTCATCTACTTTTTCCACGACTCTAGTCTAGTAGGTGTGATTACATGATTGATGAAGTCATATAGACTTTTACACTGGATAAAAAATAATAACCAATTAAGCATTGGTTCCTATGGTTCAAATATATCATTCAAGGGTTCAAACTTTTAGCCTTCCAAAGTTCCAATTGTCCAAGCTTTATATTGAGTCTTCAAGGCACAAATCAAAGCCAAGTGTGAAGGCTTGATTTACACCAACAGCTCCCCCTCAAGCCAAACACTTTGGCTCAAGTCTTCATCTTTAGTCCTCAATGATTTCCTGCAATCCAATCATGGATTTAAACCTGCATAGCTTGCTTCCATCCAGAGCTTTTGTAAGAAAATCCGCACATTGTATATTAGTAGACACATATGATAATTGGATTTCCTTGCTAAGTAATTTCTCCCTCACATAGTGGTAATGAACCTCTATGTGTTTTGTCCTAGCATGATAAATTGGATTAGCTGCTAGGTGAAGAGAACTTGTGTTATCACCAAATATGATTGGTGGCCTTGTGTATAGGCCCAATTCTGAATATAATAGCTTCAACCATATGGCTTCTTGAGTGGCATTGGCTAGCCCTCTGTACTCTGCCTCAGTAGATGATAGAGCTACTATGGGTTGTTTCTTGGATGACCAAGAAATTGGTTTATCACCTGCAAAGCATATGTATCTAGATGTACTCCTCCTGTCATCCTTGCAACCTGCCCAATCTGCATCTGAGTATACTTTGATATCAATGTCTGATGAATATGGAAAGTACAAACCATGATTTTGTGTTCCCTTTAGGTACTTTACTATCTTCTTGGCTGCCTCCAAATGTGGTACTCTTGGTTTATGCATAAATTGGCTAAGTACACTAACACCATATGATATATCAATCCTGGTTAAGGTAGCATAATTAAGACTACCTACCAAACTTTGGTAACCTGTAATATCTTTGAGTTCTTCTCCTTCATGTGCACTGAGTTTGTGGTTGACGTCCATAGGAATGTTTGAGACTTTAGCTTCCTGCAAATTAAACTTCTTGACCATGTCCTGAATGTACTTCTTCTGAGTAATAAATATACCTGAATTTGTGTAGACTAATTCAAGTCCTAGGAAGTACTTCAATAATCCAAGATCATTGATCTTGAATTCCTTCATCATTTGTCCTTTGATGTGTCTAATCCCATTCACATCATTACCTGTAATAATGATGTCATCAACATAGACACACAAGTACATTACCTCTGAATTGTTCTTCTTTATAAACAATGAAGTATCTGCTTTACTCATTACAAATCCTTGATCTAGGAGATAGGTTGTCAACCTGTAATTCCATGCTCTAGGTGCCTGCTTCAATCCATACAGAGCCTTCTTCAATTTACAAACATGATTTACCTTATTGGGATCCTCATAGCCAGGTGGTTGTGACATGTAGACCTCTTCAGATATCCATCCATTCAAGAATGCATTCTTCACATCCAATTGGTACATGTTCCAATTCTTGGATGCAGCTACACTCATCATAACTCTGATAGTTGGCATCTTGGCCACAGGAGAAAATGTCTCCTCATAATCAATGCCTTGGGTTTGTGCAAAACCCTTGGCTACCAACCTAGCTTTATACCTGTTTATTGTACCATCTGAGTTCCTCTTGAGTTTATAGATCCATCTGGATCCTATCACCTTCATGGAGTCTTTCTTGGGTACCAAGTCCCAAGTATCACTCTCCTTGAGAGCCTCCATTTCTTCATCCATTGCTTCCTTCCATTCTGGTTTAGTAATTGCTTCTTCAAATGTACCTGGTTCTTCATTCAAGAGATCCTTTGCAAGATATACAGAGTGCTTGGTTACAAGTGAAGTATCATACCCATACCTAATTGGTTTCTTCTTTTCTCTTTGAGATCTCCTCATAGCTTGAGTTGAGGATTCTGGATTGTCTTCTAGTTGCTTCATCTTCATCTTCATCTTCCCTTTGGATTTCCAAGCCTTGAATTCTTCAATGTTGATGGTGTCTTCATCATCTGAGCTTGTGTCCTCTTTCTGAGTTGGTTCTTGCCTGATAAGCTTTGGAAAGTCTTCTTCCATATCATAAGGTAGGCTAACTTTCCTGCACTCATTTTCATACCATGAATCATTTTCATCAAATATGACATCTCTGCTTACCTTGAAGCCTTTGTTTGAGGGGTTATAGAACCTGTATCCTTTCAGATTCAAATCATAACCAATGAAGATACACTTTTCAGCCTTAGGGTCTAGCTTTCCCCTTACCTGTGAGGGAATATGCACATATGCAACACACCCAAAGATTTTGCAATGATCCAGAGATGGTCTCTTACCATGCCAAGCCTCATAGGGTGTCATTCCATCAAGTGTCTTTGATGGCAACCTGTTGATTAAGTATGTGGCAGTAGATACACTCTCTGCCCAAAGATAATTTGGTAATTTTTTCTCATTAAGCATAGACCTAGCTGTCTCTACAATGAGTCTATTCCTCCTTTCAGCTACCCCATTTTGTTCAGGTGAGTACCTTGTAGTAATCTCCCTCTTGATGCCTCTTTCCTGCAAGAATTCTTCAAAGTCATTGGAGAAGTATTCTCCACCACCATCTGACCTTAGTCTCTTCAAATGTCTACCTGTTTGGTTTTCAACCAATGCAAGATACCTTTTGAAACAATTAAATACTTCATCTTTATGTTTCATGAAGTACAAGACAGTCCATCTGCTATAGTCATCAATAAAGGACACATAGTACCTTGATCCAGATATGGATGGCTCCTTGCTTGGTCCCCAAACATCTGTATGCACCAATTCCAAGTAATCTTCATGCATGAAACCTTTCTTGGTATAGGGCAATCTGTGTGACTTACCAAATTGACAAGCCCCACACTTGTATATCATGTGTTGCTTGGATACATTAGGTATCCCAAGCACACATTGATCCCTGCTCATTTGTTTTATGGTCCTCTCTCCAATGTGACCTAATCTCTTGTGCCACATCTCCAATTCTGATAGGGTTTGGTCCTTATAGTTGTACAATGCAATATTCTTAGTATCCTCAAGTTCAAAGGTAAACAATCTACCTGATTTCTCTCCCTTGGCTATCCTTCTGAATCCATGTCTTGGATCCTCCACATATGCACCATGTTGAGTGAACCTGACCTGTAGACCTTTTTCAACAATCTGACCTACACTCATCAGATTCTTGGTGATTGTTGGAACATACAACACTCTGCTTAGTAAATTCTGATTACCATCACTTGTTTTGACATTGCCTACTTTAACAACTGAATGTTTAGTGTCATCACCTGTCTGCACTTGGTGCTTGCCTTTGGGTTCTTCCAAATCAGAGAGTAAGGCAACATTTCCAGCTACATGGTTAGAGCAACCTGAATCAATATAGAACAAATGATCATCATTGATACCTGATTTAGATGTCATGTTCATGATCAACAAGGAATCATCTTGATCCTCTGCATAATTGTTGTAATCCTTCCTATTCCTGTATCCACCTTGATAATTGCCATTGTGATTGTAGCTATTGTTGTAATTATTGTTGTAGCCATGGTAGCTTTGAGATTGATTGAATCTGCCTCTTCCTTGAGAGTATCCTCCTCTTTGGTGACCTCTTCCTCTTTGGTTCTTGTAGTTTTTGTAGCATTCATCTGTAGTATGGTTAGACAAGCCACAAATATTGCATGGAGATTGATTGTAGGGTCTCCCCCTACCTGACTTACCTCCTCTGCCCCTACCTCTAGATGATCTACCTCTCCCTGCATAGTTTGCTTGGGAGGTAGAGCCTTCTTCATCAACCTTCTTGCTTTTACCCTTGTCTTTAGTCTTCTTATCAGTATATAGGGCAGAGGGATTGTTACCTTTTGATTGCTCTCCATTCTTTGTGATCTTTGCTTCATGTGTAAAGAGTTGTCCAATCAGAGTTGTTAGATCAGGTGCTTGGATGTCCATGTACAAGTCCATTGCAGTGGTAAAGCTCTCCCACTTGTCATCTGCCTTTAGTCCATTGATCACTTGTCTGACTATTTGCTCTTCCTCAATTTCTTCTCCAACACTTGCAAGTTGATCTGCAATGTCTTTGACTTTGGTGACAAAATCTGAGACACATTGTTTTGATTGCTTCCTAAGAGTTGTAAACTCAATCCATAGCTGATTCTTTCTGGCCCTTGTGCTTGATGAAAAGTATGTTGACAAGGTTTCCCAAGTCTCTTGGGAATTCTTACAGTTCCTTACATGAGGTAGAAGGAAATCAGAGATAGAGTTTAGAAGATATGACCTTGCCAAAGCATCTTTAGCACACCATTGGTTGAGCCTCTCATGTTCATCCTTTGTAGGTAGGCCTCTGGTTTTGAATGAGGGCAACTCCTCATCTCCTGATATGTATCCATACAAGCTTCTCCCTTGTAGATAAGTCTTCATTCTCAATGACCAAGCCTGGTAATTATTTCTATCCAATTTGTCAATAAAGGAGGGGAAACCATCACCCATGATTACCTTATTTGCTCTGATACCACTGTTGGATGTGATGGCTGGATGCAATCAGAAGATCAAGCTGGTGCTGCAAATCGTGCTTCACACCTGCCCTCCTTTCTCTTCAGATATGCTTAGGAGACTCCTTGAGCTTCCAAATGACACCAAGAAACTATATATGTGCTTTACAAATTAATTGTGTAACAACCAAATCAAAAACAGATGATTTTGAATCTTCACAAATCCAAAAACTTTCTATTCCTGTAATGATACCTGCTCAGTCTTAAGCTCAGTGTGACCAGCACACTTACAATTGGATTAATTCCTTCTGGGAGTATTAAATTAACTTAACAAGCTACCATTAGCAAGTTAAATCACTCCAATTAATAAACTATGCACTGAGAATGATCTTTAGCAAAGTCAGAGACACCCCCGACTTTTTAGGATCTACACAGAGAAATATCAGAGACTGCTTCGTCTGCAATTTCTCCCAAATGGCTGAATGGAATGACTTGAAACTTTGTAATGTTGTAGAATACTTTGAGCTGGTTCCAATGAGCTTTGAATCATCCAATTTGGTTCAGTAGATCTTGAGATATGCCCTGTTGAAGTTGACAGACTTGAAGATGGTCACACAGAGAAAACAGAGACTATGAATGTATGTATATTGATTAACTATAATGATTGTACATTCCCATTGGCATGTAATGTGATGCTCAATGGTACTCAGAGGTGTAGGCTAAAGAGTAGCTCACACACACTCAATGATTTGCTTAGATTTGCCTCAGGAAGTGAGCAACTGACCCGCGACTTTTTCATAGCTCTTTTATAAGAGTTTTGAAGGAATTTGAATTTGAATTCAAATTAAAGCTCCCTTGAATCTCTCCACTAGACTTAGGGAGATATTCCCTCAACTAAGTCATCTACTTTTTCCACGACTCTAGTCTAGTAGGTGTGATTACATGATTGATGAAGTCATATAGACTTTTACACTGGATAAAAAATAATAACCAATTAAGCATTGGTTCCTATGGTTCAAATATATCATTCAAGGGTTCAAACTTTTAGCCTTCCAAAGTTCCAATTGTCCAAGCTTTATATTGAGTCTTCAAGGCACAAATCAAAGCCAAGTGTGAAGGCTTGATTTACACCAACAATGTGAAGAACTTTAAATTTTGGGAAGAGAAGGTCTCACTATTATGCTCCAAGCTTACAACCTAGTATGAATTGGATAGAGAGATTTTGCACACATCTAATTGAAGTGTATAGCTAACTAGAGCAAGTTATTACATGTATTTAGCTACACCATACAAAGAGAATTGAATTTAATAAGTGAGGGGGATCATCCCGACTCTTCAGGATCTAGAAGATATGCAGACATAGTCTGCTTCCTAGATTCATATCTCAGAATCTACTGAACCAATCTTAATGAAAATTAATACATGAGCTGTATATGTTACTCTAACTATCACAAGTTAAAGTAAAGCAAATGAATGAGTAGATGTAGAGAAATAGATTTCACAAGTTCATTGTATTGATGAGAATGCTGGAGCAGATAGTAGGCAGAGATGTAATCAATGAAATGTATCAAAATATGAATGGTATTACACATATGATATAGAGGGACTTTATTGGACTATAGATAGATGAAGTGAGCTCAATGTATGCTCACTAAAGTAGCCAAAATCCTCTTAGAAGTGCTCTCTCTTATCTCATGACTAAAAACATGTGTATCTATACACGTTATTTGAGTTTGAATTTGCATTCCTCCTCATCTAAAAGTGATCCTACATTTAGGGAGGGATTGAAAGTAGGGAGAGATCAAGCTCAACATGTGATAATCGATAATTACATGTGCCACTTTTTGTTTATCTCACATGTATATTGGTTATGTTGATATATGTTAGGCATATTTTCATTAAATTTCATGACATTTATCTATTGAGAGTGATGACACATTTGTTTCCTGCCAATTCACTCATTTGTGGACATTAGGGTTTTCTTTTCCCTATTGCTCTTTGTATACTTTATTGGTTGTATTGATGTATTGCATGATTCTTCTACATTCTCTTTATTTAATAGAAGAAGTAGACAAAGAGCATTCTTCATTGTTGTAGTTTGTGTGTGCTTATCTCCTTGTATATGAGATCTCTCTTCCTTATATCCTTTCTCTTGATAGTGATGCCATAACATTTGGAGGTGTAGGAGGTTCTATTTCAACAAACTTCACAATATTCCACAATCCTTTTGCTATCAATACATGATGCATTATGTATGTCCATAATGGGTAGTTAGAACCATGGATTTTATCATTCAAACCTAATAGATGAAATATATCACTGCTTTGAACCATGGCCACTAAGTATACCTTGATGAAAAAAATTAACTATTTCTCAAAAGTGTTGTGCAAACATAGTTATAGTTGTGCAAGCTATTAAAATTTTAATGGTTATGGATATCAAATATTAGTTATGATTATGTTTCTTTCTTTTCAAGTAAAAGCTACAATTAGATTATGGTTTTTCAAGATCATATAGACAAGTTTATACCCATGAATGTAAAGTTTGTGTTATCCGTATATGATATATGCTTAAATCTATTGCTGTGCTTATGGTTTACTAGGCTTTGGATATAAATTGGTGTGGATATAGCTTTTTGTAATTTTTACCTTTTAAATATATTAGCAATGATTATGGTTATGGTTTTGAATGTCACGGATATGGTTATGAGTGTAAAGTTTTACGATGCTTATATCTTTTAGTTCTTCAACGTTTTGGATTTAAATGTAAATATTTGGAGTTCTATGTATTTGAAATTCTTTGTAGGATTCATATATTTTTATTCTATATTGAAACTTCATAATTGTTTTTTATATTATGTGTGCAAAATAATTGTATCTTTTGATTATACAATTGCAAAAATTTAGGTGAAATCATATTTTTTTGTTACATTATCTTTTGTAAAAAGATTTTCCATAGGGATTTGCAGTCAAAGATTTCTTTAGGAGTTCTTAATCTTTTCTCTTAACATTATCAATATCCATAGTGCAAATATGCTGACAAACAAAGCAACAAATATTGTGACACATTAGGCAAGTGAAATGATAACTATGCCAACATAGATGAATATCATTATAGTGGCATATTTTGTGATGGCTAATATAAATCTCCACCACCAATGGAGTTCTTGATGTTGAGAATTTAAACATCCCATTGCATACCCTATCTTTATTTTGTTGATCTCTAACAATGATGTTTGTTACACATTATTTGTATAAGTCCTCTAGTTCAGTTCGTATATCACTTGAGAAAATAGAATCTTTCAATGCTTTAGGGTTTAAACTTGATGGTAAAATGGAATTTAGATGGCAATGAGGGTTCAAGCCCTCCCTATGGCAGTTGGGTACTTTTGGACCTTAGTCCATTGTAATGCTTTTAGAATGTTTAAATGAGATGCCTTTTGGTTATGCTTGATCATATGTTATCGATCTTGAATTTATCTTTTTTATGAATTGTCTCTGATGCTCGCTAGAAGCATGCATCTCCTTTTCGTTCACTATGTTTTGCATTAACAAAACATATAGTGAGGTTACGTTGATATATGTTAGGTATATTTTCATTGAGCTTCATTAGATTTATCCATCGAGAGTGATGAATCCTTTGTTTCCTGCTAGCTCACTCATTTGTGAACATTAGGGTTTTCTTTATGTATTGATCTTTGTATATTTTATTGGTTATATTGTTGTATTATGTGATTCTTGTACATTCTCTTTATGTTATAGAAGAATTAGAAGAAGATCATTTTTCCTTTCTGAAATTTGTGTCTACTCCTCTCCTTGTGTGTGAGATCTCTCTTCCTTATGTCCTTTCTCTTTACGGTCATGTCATAACATTTCCAAGTGTAGGATGATGTATTTCAATACCCTTCACAATATTCCACAACTCTTTTGCTATTAGTACATGATGCATCATGTATGTCCATAATGGGTAGTTAGAACCATTGAATTTCTCATCCAAAATCAATAGATGAAATAGATCATTGCTTTCAACCATGGACACTAATTATACCCTGATGCAAAAAAAATAATTATTTCTAAAAACAATTGGGTTCAATCAGACATCTAAACGGCATTTAGGGTAAACCCTAATGTGGACACAATAAGCTTCATTAATTTGTACCTGCAGACACTCACAAAGAGATTAGTTCAAATCAAAGAACTTATCAACAATGTTTGAGAGCGGTTTTAAGAGATAACCAATAAAAATGATTTTATTTTCTTGAATTCCAACTTGAAGGTGGAAATCTTTCGGACAACGTACACTTATAAAGTTTTCGTTGATGATAGGTACATAGAGAACTTTGTTTGACAAGTTCATATTACCATTTGAGGTCTTCACAAGTGCAATCTTTGCTATAGGATGAGTCGTGTCATCTCGTGTTTGCACTTCATGCTTGTTAATGGGGTCTTCTAAGTCTAAAAGTAGAACTAAATTCCCTACTACATGATTTGAACATCTAGTTCATTATAAAATACATGTTCATCTGATTTAACTTGTTTCATGGTCGCATTCATGAACAAAGGTGAATCCTCTTGTTATTGGTCATAAGTATAGTTTTTGTAGTCTCTCCTTCCTTTTCAACATCCGTGATAGTTTTTGCTGATGTTTTTATTGCTATTATATCCATAAATGTTATTATATTCACCTCTATGAGCTCCATAGTCCTCTATGTTGAAGTATGGGGAGTAACCAACCCAAACCACCTCACATGGAAGTGAGAGGCTCTTCCAAGAGGAGTTGCTAGAAGTGCAAGCAATGCACACACACCCACGTCCACGAACAATGGCACAATGGCCAACGTCAAAAGGAGCAAGGGAGGGCAATGCTCACACACAAGCCAACCCCAAGTGCCAAACCCACACACATGGATCAATGCCTAGCACACAAGGAGAAATGTGGAAGCCAAATGAACCTTCTTTCCATTAGCATGGAGAACAAGGCCATGGCCAAGGGACCTCCCTTTTTACACAATGAGATCCTCCTTCTATAAGGGAGGAGGAGGAATCTGTTGAGTACAAGTGGCCAAAGGCTTCATTAACTAGAGATATACTAAAAATAATAGGTAGGTGGGAAAATAAAAAAGGGAATCTTTCAAGAGAGGGAGAGCTCTTCGTACGTATCCAAAAGGGCTCTTATTTCTAAAATAAGGCCAAAGTTCAAAAAGAAGCCTTTTCCAAAAACAAGAAGGGTAAGTTGAGTTTTTATGGGTTTTCTCGTATAAATAAGTAAGAGGGAGTTCCTATGAAGGAAACTTGTATACAAAAGAGAAAACATGGGAAATTTGTGAGACTGCCACACAAGGCCTTGAGCCTTCAAGTATCCTTTGCTCGCAGGGAGGCCTCCAAGTACTCCATAGCCTTCATAGCTTCATGGGTCCTTCATAACTTCACAGTTCCAACACCCTCCCCCACCTAGTCTTTGTTGTCCTCGCCAAAGCTGAGAAAAAAGAGGACTAACATAGCTTATCAAGGTCATGTTGAATCTTCAAGGTCTTCAACTCTGAAAGTCTTCAAGTCTTCAAATCTTCATGTCTTTGGTGCTGAATGACACAATCCCCTTGGGGGCAGTCAGCCCCCCTTGCATCCTGCTCTCCAGCCCTTTGTAAGACTAGAAAAGCATTCACAAGGAGCCTTCAAACTTGCACAAAAACAAGTAGACTATTTTTTTGAGAAAAAATGCAGTCAATAAACATGAATTCCCACTTCAGTTTCTACTTCCCATTAAGTGAACTCAAGTACACACATGCCCAAGTGCTATGGAGGTTAAGCAAGGCCCATTAATGAAAGGAAACCCTCATGGATGCATCATAAACGTGCTAGCAATCCAAATGGCATGCCTTTGGTAGCATCATTTATATGTGTAAAAAATTCATGATATACATCAAGCGTAGAAGCAATCAAACATCAAACATTCCAATGCATCCCAATGACTATAACCACCCACTTTTTACTCAAAGTGAATTGGCAATCACAAAAAGCCAAGAAACAATCCTTGCAGCCCAAGAGAGCCACGCCAACCTGAAATAGAAAGGATCAGTTCATATTTTCAGCAAGTTTGGTTTTGGGCACCATCCTAGTAGGTGCAGCCACAAAACCATGAAGCCACAAAACTGCAATCAACCCAAGGGAGAGGTGAGTGCACCAAAATCCATGTAGAGCTTCAACCAAACACATCCAGGGATGATGGGAAAGAAAATGCTTGAAGGGAAAATGCATACATACCACTTAAGAAGATCAAATATCAAGGGAGTGTATGATGAGAGTAAACAGAGGATCACCTTCCAATGCATGCCAAGAGTGGCCTTACAATACCATCTTGCACATGCTTGTGTCACATAGCCTTCCAACACTATGGACAGTGTGACATCCCAATGTTGATGGGGACCTCCAAGAGAGTAGATGCTTTGTACCCTCCATGCCCTGAAGTGTATCATTCAAGAATTCAAGGTTTCTTGGAAAGAGACCCAACATATGGGTAGTCACAAGATTCCAAGAATCAAGTCTCCTGGATGTAGAAGCTCCAAAGGCCCCACCAAAACCTGTATAAATCTTAAGAACAAAGTTAAGAAGTACATTTATTTGCATAATGGCTACTACGAGCAAACGACTCTGCAAGCTGTAAGACTTTGAGGTCAAGAAAGCTTAAAGGGACATGGATACAATCAAACTTTTAGTAAACCATGAGCATAGAAAAACCCCCTTGGGCATTTCTAGCATTTCTAACCAACAATGAGTATATGCGCTCACATATCATGCTATCAATTATAAGATTTAAAGCATATACTCATTGAAGAACAGTACACCCTGTGCAACTATGAAAAGAGCTATTGGAGATCAGTAAAAGGAGTACACTTGTGCATAGTGTCCAAATTATATTGTTAAGGTTTTCATCTAGAGTGAACTTTATCTGATAGGACTTTAGTAATGGAAGTTTAGAGAGATGCATTGCAATGTGATTGTTAGCTAGAAATGGCAGCTACAATCAAGGCACCCTATAGTTCATATGCATGTCTTGTTCTAGAAATATAACAAGACCCTATAGTTCAGATAACCGAACACCTGCAATAGTCATTGGCATGAAATAAACACCTCAAAGAATTACTTCTCTAATATCAAAATTCGTTGACATAAGCATCGAGTGATGAAGGTGGTGTGGACACAATCCAAAGCTAGTGCAGTCGTACACTGCAACCCACCAAGTGCCTATAAATCCTTCCAGCCTGAGATACACATCAAGAAGGAGGATGAATATTTTATAGCAACATGCTACTCCGAGAGGCTCCTCTGTCAATTAAACACATATCAATGCATTTCAAGCTTCATGTCAAATCAAATGAATAGGATAATGTTAGAAAAAACCTTCACATCAATACTTTTTATGAGTTAGTTCATGGGGAGTGATGTTATTTCAATAAAATAGAGACCCAATTTTTTCAGTTTAGATTAGACCATAGGTGCAACCAAAGAATTTCCTAATGGGAAAACAATATGAAGTTCTTACAACAAGTGTTTGCGCTATTCCCACTTTAAAAAACACAATAACATCGAAAGAACAAAGCAACCTCATATCCTGCATCACTGGTTTTCAAGGAACCAAGTCAAATTTTCGTGAATGATAGACACCCAGGGCTTAATCTTGCATCAACTCTAACATGTGTTAGTGGGCAAGAACTCTATCACTTAAGCCGTGAATATTTCTCGCTACCGATATGCTATTGAAATACTTTATGAGATAAGACCTTGAATAACCATTACCAAAAAATAGGGGAAGGACCACCATTACATGAGGTATAACCTCAACTGGATCCTTTTGCAATTTCATCGTGGCATGAAGATTTGCTTAGGAAGTTCGCATGTAGCACTAATGTAGAGAAGAGGATGCCCAAAGTGGCACATGTGTAGGGTAGCACCATAGATGAAGCTAACAAGTTGACTCCCAAGATGTCTACAGATGACGCCTCCATCGTGAGCATGTTGCACATTGAACTTCTAACTGGGATAGTAACCCCCAGTTGCATGACCACATAGGAGATAATGGGTAACAAAAACGACTTTTGCAAACCTATGTTCAGTTAGAGGGCCGACTTGAGGTACAACATCCTATTCTTTATGGGACGTGGGAGAAGTGCACAGTGACAACAATGTTAGTAACAAGGACTTGATAAGAGGAGTTACCAAAAACATAGAAAGCATTCCGAAAAAGTATACATCATGAATCATTATTTACGTCATGAAGCACATGCATCCGCATAGCTATTTTACCATGACTCTTGTAATGCCTAGTACCCCAATCATCAGAATGCACACCTTTGCTATCATCGCGAGGCATTCCAAGCAGCAATATCCCAACTTGTGCCAAGGGAAAGCAATATAATATTGTAAGGCAAGAAAAAAAATCCATGTGACATATAACTACTTATGCACGACATCTCTGCTTCCAACGGTAGCAACAATATGTTGTATCAATATTCATGAATAGGAAACTTAGCATACATATCGTGAAATATTAGACACAATCACTAATCTTCACCTAGTTATCGAATGTAGGGGGTTGCACATAGTTTTTCAAACCTCGGGAGTAGACCTTCGCTAGCTTTGAGATATTCTATGGGGTGGGAAAATCTGGTGGTAGCTTTGAGATGTCTTTAGCTCTCTGATTTGTTACATTTGATAGGAATCTGCAGATCCGTTCCATGTGAAGGTGGGTAGATGGCATAGTGCAAAGCCTACTGCTAGCTTTATCAACTCCATGAGACACCATGCAACACAGCTTCGGTCGATAGCGCTTTCTTCAATGATTTGGTGATGAGTGCAAGGAGAAATGTTGCTCAATCCAGAGAGAGGCTTATACAAAGCAGACCATGCAAGGGGCTTAACTCGAGCAAACCCCTAGCAACCAAGAAGCAAAAGAGCAGCAAGGGCATTCAACACTGAAATCAGAAAGAAACCTCTTGTGCATGAATGAATCACCACCAGGAGGGGAATCCTTCATCATGGCCGCGTAGAAACCAAAAGAGGGTATCAACTAGGGGAGGAGCTGACAGACGCCCGACTCTGAAGGACTAAACCTAAAGGAAATAGCAGAGTGGGTTGGGAGAGCAGAGCTCAACTTCGCCATGCCCGTCCCATGACCGAGAGGAGCTCAACTCCAAATATAGCAAAAAGAAGCATTACAAAATGAAGGAAGGAAATAATTCCTCCACCCACCTACATGCATTATAGGTATGCATGCATGCAAGCATCAATGAAGCTAGAGGGGAAGTTTAATGCACCCCGCATATGGATTCACCTCAAGCGAAAAAAATGTTGCCATTCAATTGCAAGACGACAAGTCTTGAGATGGGAGGAACCCAAGGCACCAATTTATTGAATCATACAGCTTTGAATGCTTCAAGTCTGAACGCAAGAGAGAGAGAGGGAAGGAGCGTTACGACCTCACCCACTAATTCAAAATGAAAGAGAATTTTTCATCTAAAAAATGAAGCACATGTTTATGAGAGAATCCTGCATATGGGTTCATAAAATAAATTGACTTTCACTCTCATAAATCATTTGGTATTTTGGTGATTTTTCTTGAAAATTGAAGAGAGGAGTGGGGCAGAAAGAGGATACACTTCCCATTCCCCTTCTCAAGGCAATCACTTCAATAGAGATATGGCAGTGGTGGAAAGTGATTTTCAAGGTGAGTGTGTGTGAGAGATTGTAACTCTGTGAGAGTGTGAGAGAGAGAAGGGGGTTAGGGGGTGTTCTTGGACAACAAACAAAAAACGAACTAAATTACTCAAAAAATTAACAAATAAGAGGTACCCTAGGCCAACCGAAGGCCACAAGAATCCACAACTCAATCCAAAGCATGAGGTGCATCCATCAAGTGTAGGCACGGCAAGCTTGGAGAAACCCAATGGTTGAAGGTCGATCATCCCCAGCAATGGCGCCAAATTTTGTTGAAGTATGGGGAGTAACCAACCCAAACCACCTCACATGGAAGTGAGAGGCTCTTCAAGAGGATTTGCAAGAAGTGCAAGCAATGCACACACACCCACGTCCACGAACAATGGCACCATGGCCAACGTCAAAAGGAGCAATGGAGGGAAATGCTCACACACAAGCCAACTCCAAGTGCCAAACCCACACACATGGATCAATGCCTAGCACACAAGGAGAAATGTGGAAGCCAAATGAACCTTCTTTCCATTAGCATGGAGGCCAAGGCCATGGCCAAGAGACCTCCCTTTTTACACAATGAGCTCCTCCTTTTATAAGGGAGGAGGAGGAATCCGTTGAGTACAAGTGGCCAAAGGCTTCATTAACTAGAGATATACTAAAAATAATAGGTAGGTGGGAAAATAAAAAAGGGAATCTTTCAAGAGAGGGAGAGCTCTTCGTACGTATCCAAAAGGGCTCTTATTTCTAAAATAAGGCCAAATTTCAAAAAGAAGCCTTTTCCAAAAAAAAGAAGGGTAAGTTGAGTTTTTATGGGTTTTCTCATATAAATATGTAAGAGGGAGTTTGTATGAAGGAACTTGTATACAAAAGAAAAAACGAGGGAAATTTGTGAGACTCCCACACAAGGCCTTGAGCCTTCAAGCATCCTTGGCTCCGAAGGAGGCCTCCAAGTACTCCATAGCCTTCATAGCTTCATGGGTCCTTCATAACTTCACAGTTCCAACAAAGGCCATGATATTAATTTTGTACCTGCAAAAGTAAGGTATCCAGAGGTGCTTCTCCTATCATCTTTAGAGCCTGCCTAATCCGCATCAAAGAAGAGTTTAACATCTATATCAGATGTATATGGATAGTATATTCCTTCATTGATTGTACCCTTAAAACACTTTTGGATTCTATTGATTGCGTCCATGTGAGGCTTCCTTAGAGTGTACATGAACTAACTCAACACAGTTACTCCATAAAAGATATCTACTCTAGTCAATGTAGCATAAGTTAAGCTTCCAACTAGACGTTGATAGATAGTTACATCTTCAATTAGCTCACCTTCATGAGCACATAACTTCAGATTTACCTCCATGGGAGTACTAACCTTTTTATTCTCCATTTTTAATTTAGAGAGCATATCTCCAATGTATTTCCTTTGTGTGGGGAACATAACTTTCTCTATGTATTCTACTTCCAACCCTATGAAGTATGTTAGAAAACCAAGATAACTAACCTTGAACTCCTCATTCATTTCATATTTAATATTTCTAATTCCTTCTGCATCATTTCTAGTAATGATTATATCATCATCATATACACATAGGTATATGACCTTTGAATGATTCCTCTTTATGAAGGAAGGATCTTCCTTGCTTTCATTAAAACCTTTATCTTGCAAGTAACTAACAAGTCTATGGCTCCAAGCTCTAGGAGCTTGCTTCAAGCCATACAAAGCTTTTCTCAACTTGCCCACATGCTCAAGGGTTGATTGATCTTCAAAACCAAGAGGTTGAGCCATCTATACCTCCTCTAATATCCAACCATTTAAGAAGGCACTTTTAACATCCATTTGATATATCTTCCAATTCTTGGAAGATGCAACACTCATGAGTAACATAATTATAGGCATTTTTGCTACAGGCAAAATTTTTTCTTCATAATCAATACCTTGAGTTTGTGTAGAACCCTTGGCCACAAGCCTTGCTTGTACCTATTATTTGAACCATCAGAATTCTTCTTTACCTTGTATATCCACCTTGAACCAATGATCTTCATAGATGGAGTCTTGGGTATGAACTCCCAAATTTGATTCTCTTGTAAAGCTTTTATTTCTTCTTCCATGGCACTTCTCCATTGTGTCTTCTTTTTAGCTTCTTCATAGGTAGAAGTCTCTTCAAGGTTTGAGTCCTATGTTATATATATTGAGTGTTTAGTTACAAAAGAAGCATTATATATGTACCTTTTTGGCTTCCTTTTCTCTCTAGTAGAGTTTCTTATAGTTTCTTGAGATGATTCTGTCACATCTTTTAACTCTTGCACTTTGGCTTTGCCTTTAGAATTCCAAGAATTGAATTCCGTTCGTGGAGTCTTTTGATGGTTATCTCAATCACTTGATGCTTCATTCTTTTTTGATAATGTTTGAAAGTCTTCCTCTAGAACATAGGGAAGGTTGACTTTCATGCAATTATCAAACCAAGATTTGTTTTCATCAAACACAACATCTCTACTTAAAATGAACCCTTTGTTGCTTGGATTGTATAGCCTATAACTTTTTTGATTAAGTTCATAGCCAATGAAAATCCGTTTCTCTACCTTTGGAACCAATTTGCCTCTACTTTCTGAAGGTATTTGTGCATATGTTTCACCTATTTGAGCTAATCTCTTATGCCGAATCTCCAACTCTGATAACGTTTGACTACCATAATTGAAAAATGCAATATTTCTAGTATCTTTGAGTTAAAATGTAAATAATCTTCCTGATTTTTCTCCTCTTGCCATCCTCTTGAATCTCTGATGAGGATCCTTAACAAATGCCCCATTCTTTGTGAATCTGACCTGCAACCCTTTCTCAACAATTTGACCTACACTTATGAAGTTCTTGGTGATAGTTGGAACATATAATACCTTGCTCAATAGGTTCATATTACCCTCTTAAGTCTTCCCGTTACCTATCTTCTCAACTCGATGTCTTTTTTCATCTCCTCTTTTGACATCATATCTATTCCTTGGATCCTCTAAGTTTAAGAGTAGAGCTACATCCCTGCTACATGATTTGAGCAACCTCAGTCTATCTAGAATGCATGTTCATTTGCTTTACCTTATTCAATGGTCATGTTCATTAGAAGAAGTGAATCCTCTTGATGTTGTTCATTTGCATAACTTTTGTATTCTCTCTTTCATCTGTATCCCCCTTGGTAGTTGTTGTTGTTGTATAATTTTTTATCGTATCCATTGTTGTTGAATCTACCTCTTGAGCTTACATTAGCCTCCGTTGTTGTAACCTCTAACTCTTTGGTTCCTGGGATTCTTGAAACAATTCTCTATTATATGATTAGTCAGGCCACATATGGCACATGGAGATGATCTTTGAGCTCTCCACCTACCTTTTCCTCCTCCTGTGCCTCTACCTCTTGAGCCTCTACCTCTTCCTACAAAATTTTCTTGAGAGGTGTTTCTTTCATCATCAAAATTCTTACCTTTGCCTTTTCTATCTTTGTTCTTATTCTTATCTATATAGAGAGAAGAGGATTGATTACCTTTTGAGTTGTCTTTATTCTTCATAAGCTTTTCCTCATGCATGAATAGTTGTCCCATAAGAATGTTGAAATAAAGAACTTACATGTCCATGTAGAGGTCCATGGCTGTGGTAAAAGCTTCCCATTTGTCATTTGCCTTTATTCCATTGATTACTTGCCTCACTATTTTCTCTTCATCAATGATTTCTCCAATGCTTCCAAGTTGTTATGTTATGTCCTTTATTTTGGTGATAAAATCGATCACACTCTTCTTGGATAGCTTTTTGAGTGTGGTGAATTCCATGCATAATTGATTCTTCCTTGTCTTGGTAGTTGATGAGAAGAATGCTTCAAGAGCACTCCAAATCTCTTCTGAAATCTTGAAACTCATGATTTGTGGAAGTAAAACATCAGAGATCAAGTTTAGAATATATGAACTTGCTAGAGAATCCTTTGAGCACCATGTGTTTAACCTCTCTTGTTCTTCTTGTGTTGGTTGGCCTTTGCTTCCAAGGATTGGCATCATCTCATCTCTAGGTATGTAACCATAGAGGTTTCCCCCTTGAAGATAAGTTTCCATTCTTGGTGACCAAGCTGAGTGGTTGCTTCGATCCAGTTTGTCTATGGATTAAGGAAATCCATCTCCCATGTTCACTAGTTGCTCTGATACCACTATGAGCAGATGGTGTGTTCATTCCAGAGATGAGGTGGTACTACAAGAAACCTACTCTACACCTACCAATCTAGCTTCATATATGCTTATTATGCTTCTTGAGCTTCATAATGTTGCACATAAAACCACCAAGTCATTAGGGTCATCACTCTCAATTGTTTGCATCAAAACAGATAACTTCTATATGCAAGAAATGTGAAGAACTTTATGTTTTGGGAAGAGAAGGTCTCACTATTATGCTCCAAGCTTACAACCTGGTACAAATTGGCTAGAGAGATTTTGCACACATCTAATTGAAGTTTATAACTAAGTAGAGCAAGTTATTTCATGTATTTAGCTACACCATACAAGGAGAATTGAATTTAATAAGTGAGGGGGATGATCCCGACTCTTCAAGATCTAGAAGATATGTAGACATAGTCTGCTTCCTAGATTCATATCTCAGAATCTACTGAACCAATCTTAATGAAAATTAATACATGAGCAGTAGATGTTACTCTTACTATCACAAGTTAAAGTAAAGCAAATGAATGAGTACATGTAGAGAAATAGATTTCACAAGTTCATTGTATTGATGAGAATGCTGGAGCAGATAGTAGGCAGAGATGTAATTAATGAAATGTATCAAACTATGAATGGTATTACACATATGATATAGAGGGACTTTATTGGACTACAGATAGATGAAGTGAGCTCAATGTATGCTCACTGAAGTAGCCCAAATCATCTTAGAATTGCTCTCTCTTATCCCATGACTAAAAACATGTGTATCTATACACGTTGTTTGAGTTTGAATTTGCCTTCCTCCTCATCTAAAAGTGATCCTACATTTAGGGAGGGATTGAAAGTAGTTTCCAACCACTAAAGTCATGAAATGAGCTCCCTAATTTTAGGAGATTCTTCACTCACTTTTTGCTTTTATATTTATCCAAGGTAAATAGAATAAGTGCTTAACAAGCATGAGGTTCTATGTGAGTAAGAGATATAGGTGTGTAGTTTGAAGATCTCAACAAAGCTCTTAGGCTTGCTAATTGCACCAACAATTGCTACCTTGGATTATGCATTGTTTATGAAGTTGGTGTAGAATTGTAGGTTCATAGATACACTCATGTAGATTGGACTAACAATGTTCTGGATAGACGATATACTAGTGTCTTTCTATTTTCACTTGGGAATATAAAGAATTGAGAGGAAATCCACTCTTGCTTTTTCGAGTATAGAATCTAAGTATAGAGATGTTTCAATAACAACATGTGAGGCATCATGGCTAGAGATGCTACTTGTAAATTTAGGTGTAGAGGAGAAAACGTCCATTAATAATAACTATGATAATCTTAGTAGCATACATTTCACAAGAAATCCTATTTTTCATATAAGAACAAAGCATATCAATGTACATTATCACTTAATCATGCAGAAGGTATTGGAAGGTGATATTGACCTTGTGTGTGTGAGGATAGATAAGCAAGTTCCTAATATTTTTCACTAAAGCACTTGGAGCAAAGAAACTTAAGAAGTTTCAAAAGATCCTTGGATTGGAAGACATGATGATGATATTGAGGAGGAATGTTGAGAGATCAAGCTCAACATGTGATAATCGATAATTACATGTGCCACTTTTTGTTTATCTCACTGTATATTGGTTATGTTGATATATGTTAGGTATCTTTTCATTAAACTTCATGAGATTTATCTATCGAGAGTGATGACACATTTTTTTCCTGCCAATTCACTCATTTGTGGACATTAGGGTTTTCTTTTCCCTATTGCTCTTTGTATACTTTATTGGTTGTATTGATGTATTGCATGATTCTTCTACATTCTCTTTATTTCAGAGAAGAAGTAGACAAAGAGCATTCTTCATTGTTGTAGTTTGTGTGTGCTTATCTCCTTGTATATGAGATCTCTCTTCCTTATATCCTTTCTCTTGATAGTGATGCCATAACATTTGGAGGTGCAGGAGGTTCTATTTCAACAAACTTCACAATATTCCACAATCCTTTTGCTATCAATACATGATGCATCATGTATGTCCATAATGGGTAGTTAGAACCATTGATTTTATCATTCAAACCTAATAGATGAAATATATCACTACTTTGAACCATGGCCACTAAGTATACCTTGATGAAAAAAGTTACTTATTTCTCAAAAGTGTTGTGCAAACATAGTTATAGTTGTGCAAGCTATTAAAATTTTAATGGTTATAGATATCAAATATTAGTTATGATTATGTTTCTTTCTTTTCAAGTAAAAGCTACAATTAGATTATGGTTTTTCAAGATCATATAGACAAGTTTATACCCATGAATGTAAAGTTTGTGTTATCCGTATATGATATATGCTTAAATCTATTGTTGTGCTTATGGTTTACTAGGCTTTGGATATAAATTGGTGTGGACATAGCTTTTTGTAATTTTTACCTTTTAAATATATTAGCAATGATTATGGTTATGGTTTTGAATGTCACGGATATGGTTATGAGTGTAAAGTTTTACGATGCTTATATCTTTTAGTTCTTAAACGTTTTGGATTTAAATGTAAATATTTGGAGTTCTATGTATTTGAAATTCTTTGTAGGATTCATATATTTTTATTCTATATTGAAGCTTTATAATTGTTTTTTATATTATATGTGCAAAATAATTGTATCTTTTTATTATACAATTGCAAAAATTTAGGTGAAATCATTTTTTTTTGTTATATTATCTTTTGTAAAAAGATTTTCCATAGGGATTTGCAGTCAAAGGTGTCTTTAGGAGTTCTTACTCTTTTCTCTTAACATTATCAATATCCATAGTGCATATATGCTGACAAACATAGCAATAAATATTGTGACACATTAGGCAAGTGAAATGATAACTATGCCAACATAGATGAATATCATTATAGTGACATATTTTGTGATGGCTAATATAAATCTCCACCACCAATGGAGTTCTTGATGTTGAGAATTTAAACATCCCATTGCATACCCTATCTTTATTTTTTTGATCTCTTACAATGATGTTTGTTACACATCATTTGTATAAGTCCTCTAGTTCAGTTCGTATATCACTTGAGAAAATAGAATCTTTCAATGCTTTAGGGTTCAAACTTGATGGTAAAATGGAATTTAGATGGCAATGAGGGTTCAAGCCCTCCCTATGGCTGTTGGGTACTTTTGGACCTTAGTCCATTGTAATGCTTTTAGAATGTTTAAATGAGATGCCTTTTGGTTATGCTTGATCATATGTTATCGATCTTGAATTTATCTTTTTTATGAATTGTCTCTGATGCTCGCTAGAAGCATGCATCTCCTTTTCGTTCACTATGTTTTGCATTAACAAATAAACATATAGTGAGGTTACGTTGATATATGTTAGGTATATTTTCATTGAGCTTCATTAGATTTATCCATCGAGAGTAATGAATCCTTTGTTTCCTGCTAGCTCACTCATTTGTGAACATTAGGGTTTTCTTTATGTATTGATATTTGTATATTTTATTGGTTATATTGTTGTATTATGTGATTCTTGTACATTCTCTTTATGTTATAGAAGAAGTAGAAGAAGATCATTTTTCCTTTCTGCAATTTGTGTCTGCTCCTCTCCTTGTGTGTGAGATCTCTCTTCCTTATGTCCTTTCTCTTTACGATGATGTCATAACATTTCCAAGTGTAGGATGATGTATTTCAATACCCTTCACAATATTCCACAACTCTTTTGCTATTAGTAGATGATGCATCATGTATGTCCATAATGGGTAGTTAGAACCATTGAATTTCTCATCCAAAATCAATAGATGAAATAGATCATTGCTTTCAACCATGGACATTAATTATACCCTGATGCAAAAAAAAAAATATTTCTAAAAACAATTGCACAAAAATACCCAATTGAGCTCCTCTAGACCTGTAGAAGAATTTGAGGTGCTTGTACTAAAGAACTAAAAGCTATACATGTGCTTGGCACAAAAGGATGAGATTTCCTGCAAAATCACTATGAAATTGGATTAGGAGGCCGAAACAAGCTCAAATCAAAATTTTGACACCACATAGAAAAGATCGTTTGAACTCATAATGAACTACGTATTATTTTCTATGCAATTCTCAAATGGTGACTAAAAGAGTATTGACAATATCATGAAGAAATCATCAACCTTTTTTTATATGTTGTCGATATAAATATGTTGTGAATATAGTTTTTTGTAATGTTTACCTGTTGAATACTAGCAATGGTTATGGTTACTGTTTTGAATGTCATGGATATGGTTATGAATGTAAAGTTTTTAAATGCTTATATTTTGTAGTTTCTTAAAAGTTTTGGTGTAAATATGTGGAGGTCGATGTAGAATTCATACATTGTTATTCTATATTGAAGATTTATAATTGTTTGTTTTAGTATATGCGCAAAACAATTACATCTTTTCATTATATAATTTAAAAACGTAAGGTGAAATCATAAACTTTTTTGTCATATTATCTTTTGCACAAAGGTTTTCCATAGGGATTTGCAATGGAAGGTGCTTGTAGGAGTTCTTAATCTTGTTTTTTAAACATTATCAATATCCATATTGCAAATATGGTGACAAACATAGCAATAAATATTCTGACACATTAGGCAAGTGAAATGATAATCATGAAAACATACATAAAATAACATTATAGTGAAATATTTTGTGATGGATAATATGACTTTGCACCATCAATTGAGTTCTTGATGTTGAGAATTGAAACATCCCATCTCATACTCCATCTTTATTTTGTTGATCTCTTGCAATGATGTTTATTAGACACAATATTTTTACAAGTCCTCTGGTTTAGTTCGTATATGGATTGAGAAAATAGAATCTTTCAATTCTTCAGGGTTTAAATTTAATGATAAAATGGAATTTAGGTGGGGCTGAGGTTTCAAACCCCTCCATGGGTTCAATCCTTTGCTATGGCAGTTGGATAGTTGTGGACCTAATTAGGCCATTATAATACTTTGGGGCAGGTTTAAATGAGATGCCTTTGGGTATTTTCTCAATGTTACCTTCTCAATGTTACCTTTGGTAGTCTTAAATCTTGCTTTGTGAGATATACGGAGCCCAATGGCTACTATGCTCTTCACATGTAGAGTTGTTTTTTCAATCTAATTCAAGCTATAAGAGAGATTAAGCTTCGATTGAGCTTCCTCTTAAAAAAAAAAAGGAAAATAGACTAAACTTGTAAGCATAATAGACTTCTATATTTAGATGTCTTGTATGAGTTGTTATATACTCTTCGCGTAGCAATGTCTTCTATTGGTTTGCAAGACTGTTGATATCCTCACTCAATGTGATGATTGATCATATGTTATCGATCTTGACTTTATCTTTGCTATGAATTAACTCCGATGCTGACTAGAACCTTCACCATGTTCGATTCCTTTTACTTCGAACATGGGTATATAATTTCACATTGGATAGTGTTGATATCCTCACTCAATGTGATGCTTGATCATATGTTATCTTTGCTTATATGAATTAACTCCGACGATTACTAGAAGCGCGCATCTCCGTTTTCTTCACCATGTTTATATGAATTAACTCGATTCCTTTTATTTCGAATCTTGTGAATCGAACATCAATCTAATGTTCGCAACGATATTCCGTCCATTGTTTTTTATCTTAGCCGTTGGTTTCTTTATTTGTTATAAATAGCGTTTGGGTTTTTTCTTCAGGTTGCTTTTGCGATGTGTTTTGTTTTGCTTTTGCGTTCTCGTTTTCTCTTTTGGGTCTTCCCCTCTTCCCTATATAACCAACAGTATCGCAAGGTATTGTGTGAGTTTCCTTGTACATGCATCATTGGCTCCTTCCTGAACTGAGCAGCTAATTCCTATGCATGAACTGAGCGATTCCATGAACTGAGCAGCTAATTCCTATGCATGAGTTCAAGGACCTAGATAGTCCAAGAAAAGCAACATATTTGAGCCATGATTCAGAAAAAATGTACATAGTCTCGGACTATAGTAAATAGACTAATCTTTGGCAAAGTCAAAAGGTATTTCCGTTGCACAAGCCTTTAGCTTCACACAAATAAGCCAATGAAGGAAATGCTAACACCTCATGAGTTCAGAAAGAGAAGACAAGAGAAGCCCCACAAGTAAGCTTTATACACAGCCTAGGAAGGGGTAGATCAGAGCAAGGAAAAAACAAACCAAAGAGAGAGAGAGAGAGAGAGAGAGAGGGATAGAGAGAGGCACACATTTAGTATGTAAAATATTAAAGCTGTTGAAGTTTGAAGATTTGTTGAGCTAATGATGATTATAGAGGACTTCTAATATCACATTCTCTTGGTTATTTTGATGTTTCATACATCAAACAAGTGGTATCAGAGCAGAAAGGTCCTGAAGATTAGAAGAAGCTGAATATACAAGAGATCTTGGAAAGTTTTGATTGGAAAGTTGGAAACTGAAGCATTTAACAATAGAAAGCATTAGATGACTACTTTGAAATTATGTCCAAGAGTAAATGCCTACAAAAGGTAATAATCTTAAAACCTTAAAACACAGAGGTTGCAACAAAAGCAAGAATCTCATGGCAGATCATAGCTCTATTGACAAATTTGACATAGATAATTATCTTGCTTAGGTAATAAGGATGGAAGCCTTACTTATGAGTAAGGATCTCATGATATATGTAATACATGAAGAAGAGCCTACATTTGAAGATGATAGTCGACCAAAGAAAGAAGAGCTATAAGCCTTAATTTTATGGCAAAAGATTGATGCAAGTGCAAGAGCCTATATATATATTTATAACACTATCACAAATTATTTGTTAACGCACATTAGATTCTTGGAAACAGCTGAAGACTAATAAATCTAGGAAAGCTAGCTTGTGGTCAAAATTTACAACATTAAAAAACAACCAGAGTCAAAGCATTAGTGATTGTCACTAAGATGAAAGACTTGGTAGATAGTGTTGGATCTATAGATGAAGACATTGAAGATCATAGGTTGATTGCATAATTACTTGCAAGATTGAGAGGAGATGAAAAGTGAAACTTTTGTATTATCAATTCAAATTTCATTACATCATTTTGTACTAGATCTAAATCAGAATCACACTCCCATTTGACCAAGATTTGAAATCAAATGAAGATAAAAGACAAAGCTTTGCTACGTATGCAAAGAATAAGAAGAAAGGAGATAAAGGTAAAGCAAAGGATGAAGAAGAATTGACTTCTCATGCAAATTATGTAAAAGGAAGACGTAATGGCAGAGGAAAAAGTAGAGGAAATGGAAGAGGAAGAGGTAATCAAAATAATAACAAGAAGACATGTTGGAATTGTGGCTTGAGCAATTATTTGGCTTATGATTGTTGGCACAATGAACAAGGCTTAAATCAGAATCAAAATAATAATGCTAGAGGCAAAGGTGGACGATATCAAAATCATTTTCAAAGAGGAAGGCAAAGTCAAAGAGGTGGCTATGGTAGAGGTGGAGGAAGAAATTGGGGACACAACCAATCCTACAATACCACCTACTACAATCACACAAATGACACACAGAATGAGAATCATATAACATTGATGATGAATTCAATAAGTACATGAGAGAAAGAAGATCTCAAGGTATTCTATATTGACTCTGGTTATTCTAATGATTTGCCAAGTAATATAGAATTAATGTCATAATTAGAAGAAGGCATTTCTAGACATACAGTTCAAACAAGTGATAACACAAGACACAATGTCCATTCAATTTGTAAAGTGAAATACAGGAGTGGAGCAGATTTGCTAACCAATGGTTTGTATGTTACCCACAATACCTAAGAATCTGATTAATGTGGGAGAAATGATGAAAAGGTTTTCAAGTTAGATTTACAAATGGAGTATTTGTGGAAGATCCAAAGAATGAATATAATCAGATTCTTTATGGCAAGAAGGAAGGTAGACTTTTTGCTTTAAAAGTGCAAGCAAATATTGATCAAGATTTTCTCGCATATGGTGATGAAGTGATTATAGAACTAGACCTCTAGCATAAGAGGTTAGGACATTTCAGTGAAAGAGGAATCAAAGCTATGGTGGCAAATCAATTTGTACTAGGATTAGCAAATGTGGAGATGATTACTAGAGCTCATCCATACAGATGTATGGGGACTAACAAAAGAAAGATCAATCAATGGCTCTAGGTATTATGTTCTCTTTATTCATGATGCTACAAGATGGATAAATCTTTATGTCTTGAAGGAAAGATCTGAAGTATTTGGAGCCGTCAAGCTTTTTCATGCATATGCAAAAAGAGTAGCAAGTCAAAAGTTGAAGAGACTAAGGTATGATGGAGGTGGGAACACTTCTCCAGGAATTCAATCATTATCTTTAGAATGCAAGTATTAAGAGGGAAATAACTTGCCGATATACACCTCAACAAAATGGGCAAAAAGAAGAAATAGAGCTTTGGTTGAATTTGCTAGGGCTATGTTAAAAGAAAGAATTATCAAATTTATCTATGGGTTGAGGCTGTGAGTATAGCTACATACATTGTGATAGGTTACCATGTACAACTCTGAATGAAACAACTCCTTATGAAGCTTGGTGGGGTAAGAAACCAATACTAGATCATTTTAAAGTGTTTGGATCAATTGCCTATGCTTATGTACCATCACAACTCTAACATAAGCTTGAACCAAAGGCTGAAAAACATGTATTTATTGGGTATGATGAAAAGTAGATGGGTTATAGGTTGTGGAATCCTCTAACCAAACAATTTCTTGTTTCTAGAGATTTTACATTTGATGAACAAAAAAGTTGGTATGCAGAAGAAAGTCACAAGATTGAAGTTTTTGAAGAAGAGGTAACAAGAAGTGAGAAAGGTAAATCAAATATGCAGGTGAATGGAGTCACCTGCAAGCAAGTACATCCAGAGTTGGATCATCAAGAAGAAACAAAGATGCGCCTTGATTTGATAAAGAAGTGTACTCAGATACACATGAAGACAAAGAACCAAGAAGTTCAAGAAGATTAAGGAAACAAACAACAAGGTACTCTTATGATACCTCTTATATGACTCAAAAAACCTATGCTTATATGGCCAAAGATGATGAAGAAACTCAAAACTATGATGAAGCAAAGGGAAAGAAACAATGGGAAGAAGCAATGAAGGAAGACTTCAATGCACTTGAGGAGAAAAAGACATGGGGAACTTGTTCCAAAAAAAAATGGTAAGAAAATTATTAAACATAAGTGGGTTTATAAAGTGAAGAAGCTTGCATATAGAAGAATAGACAGATATAAAGCTAGATTGGTGGTCAAAGGCTATGCCCAAACTCATGCAATAGATTATGATGAGAAATTTAATCCTAAGGCAAAGATTTTGAACCATAAGGATAAATATTGCTATTGTAGCATCAAAAGGATGGACCTTGAGTCGATTGGATATAAAGAATGCATTTTTGAATGGATACATATCTGATGAAGTATACATGGAGCAACCTCAAGGGTTTGCAAATTCTAGGTATCCAAATTATGTTTGTAGATTAAGAGAAGCACTCTATGAGTTAAAGCAAGATCCAAGAGCTTGGAATTATAGGTATGTGAAGTATCTCAATGATATTGGATATCAAAGTTCAAAGGCACATGCAAGTCTAGTTATCAAAAGAACGGATGTAGGTATAATTTACATTTGTATTTATGTATATGACATTATAATCACAGGTACCTCAAATGAAGGAATCAAGGAACTAAAGAGATTACTTGAGAAGAAATTCAAAATAA
Organism: Ceratopteris richardii; assembly: GCA_020310875.1. Lineage (NCBI taxonomy): Eukaryota > Viridiplantae > Streptophyta > Polypodiopsida > Polypodiales > Pteridaceae > Ceratopteris > Ceratopteris richardii. The sequence goes on along the minus strand of CM035412.1, from coordinate 34,673,632 downwards.
GTGATCTATGGAAGTTATCATAATTTCGATACATATTCATTTTTCAGCATTAATGGTAATTTTGCCATTAAGGATCTTGTGGGTATTGGGTCATTCCTCGTGCATGCACAGTAAATTATCACCCATGAGGCCAATTCTTTAGTGCATCATAATCACTCCACGACAACACACATGCATGCCCTGCATGGTCACATTTAATGAATGAGACAAGGAAACTATCAATGAATTGATAAAAAAGAATGAAGGTCTATGGGTTGTCCTTAATGAAGCGGCTTATAATCAGATGCAAATGAAACAAGAAAATAATGTCCTCCATAATCGGCTCCTCAACACCCAACAAAATAATCAAAACCTCTCTATCAAAGTCACATGCCTAATTGGTGCAACTGCTACTACTAAACAATGCCACCAATAAGTCGCTTCCACCCTTACCACCGCATGCACCAAGCTGTTGGTATGAAACGATACATTCATACTTGTTAGCACATGTATTTGTTAGCACCTTATATGTTAAGCATGCAAATAATATACTTCTTATCATTGTTGTATATGTTGGTGATATGATGCTTACTAGACCTAATGAGAAGAATATTGATGAACTTAAAGCTAACTTACATGCCTCTATTGAGATGTCATATTTGGGGCATTTGCACCATTAGTTTGACATTCAGTTTATGAAAGTTGAGGGGGGGATATTTCTGTGTCAAACAAACCACATTGACACATTATTGCAATATTTTGTCCTTGAGGATTGCAAACATATTTCCACTCCCATGGAGACAGGTTTAAAGTTGAGTCTTCATGATGCTAGTGATGCATTTGATATTTTTTCTCTATCAATAGGCTATTGGATGATTGATTTACTTATGAATAACTCAAAGTAATGTTCAGTTTGCTAGCTCTCATATGATCAAGTGTATGTGTTGCAAAAGTTTCAAGCATTGGTAGGAAATTAGGCACCTCCTTCATTGCTTGAGTGGCACCCGACTACTTGAATTGTTTTATCCAAAAGGGGTTTCATTAAAACCATATTTACATGCTTTTTCTCACTCATATTCTTGTTGCAATGACACTTATGTTTCCATCAACTGCATTTGCTTCATGTTTGGCAGCTCATGCATATCTTGGTTGTTGGAAGTGAGGTAGGCCCTTAGGCTCATGTCACAGGTCCATGGTTCCATAGTTCTAGTCATGTACAACATTAATTCCAGCAATCTTCCATATTGACAAAACATGAACATACCACAACTTAATCATACAAATGATGAGATAAAGATAGAGAAAGAATAGACGACATGTGTAAGGTGTTATGTAAGCCATCGCTTACTCATAGTATCATATATACCAATGTTCAATGTACAATGTGGGAGCAAAACTCTCAACCACTCTATGTGATGAGAAATAGATGAATGAGTGAATGTACAATGTAACAAACATATTCAGATGTGTGGGCAGTAATCTGAATATACATGAGATGTGTGACCTTATAGGTTATAGAAGAGTGAATATGAGTGACTGAAAGAGGAAAGGATCAGTGTGAAACTGATAGTCAACAAACCCTCATCTAAACTTAGGCTATGGAAGACCCTAAGTTAGATACGTGTGTGAAAAGATCACATACTTATAAAGTAGCATAGAATGCTAACAAGTTTGCTGCTAGAAATCCTCAAACTCATGTGAACACACCTTCTCAAACACCTCATCAAAATATGCATAAAGCATATACGTACTGTTTCTCTTGTACCTATGCCGAATAGGACTCCTTCTGATATAAACGCCACAACCTCCATAAACTTCAAGTAGTACCTGTGTGCATAAAGAGAATATGTACCTGAATACTTAACATAAGATGTGAATCTTATGTTAATCTCCATCTAATGTCTTTGAAGTAGCCCGACATCTTCTTGTAGAAGACAATCTTCAACCTAATATCTTCCTGTAGAAGATAATCTTCAAAATCATCTAGATGGTCCCATCCAATGTCTTTGAAGTAGCCAGACATCTTCTTGTAGAAGATAATCTTCAACCTAACATCTTCCTGTAGAAGACAATCTTCAAATACATCATGTAGATGGGCGATCCTCACCATCAAGCTGCTAATGACCAAGTCTTGTTGCCATGAACAAGAGATAACCTCCTCTCCATGAGGTAGAGTGTGAGCACACCCTTCATCTTCTCCAAGAAGAATCACCAAGAAGAACTCCATAGCTGCTCTTCCACATGCTTCAAGTTAGCACCATGGCTGCCCCATGTGCTAGAAGAAACACCACCTCTACTGAGGTCCAAGCTCTAGAAAGCTTGTGTTGATCCTAGGTGAAGGATAATTACAAGTGAGCTAAATAGTCTCTTATATAGTAGATTGTTGAGCCTTGAAGAGCACCTTGAATAAAGCAAAAGCCTACGATCGCATAAAGAAAGCATGATGTAATAAAGCAAGATCGCGTCGCTCATCCGTTAGTGTTTTTTAGTTTCTCCATAAGCTTTTAATAAAGCAAAAGCTCAAAAATCATCCGCTGCGCGATATGCTGCTGACGGGATTTGAACCCGGACCACTGGGATGGGAGGACGACCACGTAGCCAAGTTGCCCCACGCTTTTGCTTGTACAAGGGCTTAAGTAAACAGCTAGACATTCTGTGCGCTGCTGTCTTCTAGAGACTACTAAAAGGATAGCTAATAATGTTGTATCCTCTGAGCAAAATTTGTCCAATGGGCATTGTTTCCATCAATCCCCCCTGCAATGTCATATTGGTACAATCTGAACTGAATCTGCAAACTTTATAATCTGCAAATTATCACAAGCTTCAAGCTTGTACTTCCGATACTTCAGAAAAAGTCTTCTTCAAAACTGAAATTGACTTTCGTTCAAAAAACTTGAACTTGCTGAATATGAACCATAATACTTGAGAAAATATGCAAACTAGATATCCAATAGTGTACTCATCAAGCAATCACTGCTTGACAACAAATATAGCATGAACTGTCTCTGCACCTGCTATCTCCTGTCTTCAAAAACCTGAAAACTTACACTAGGATCCATATATTTGCATTTACCTTCCAAAAAAGGTTTCTCAACGTACTTCTGCTGCGTCATGTAAATACACTAAACAAAATCAGGAACTGAATCCTGGAACCTGTGACTGTCAACTCACAACTTAGTGCATTATGAACACTGCTAGTTCATCTCTGACTGTACTCAAGTCATGTCAACTCATCTCAATTGCAATCAACTGAAATATGAGTCAAAAATCTATGATGTCATCATGTCTTCATCCTTTAAATCCTTCATACCTCTTTCCTTCAGAACTTGGTATAAACATATATGTGCGCACGTCTGAAATATACCTTTCTGAAATATCAAGCTTCTCTTCAAATAAAATTATGGAACCTTCTCCTGAACAGGAACATCCTAACAGGAACTTTCTCCAAATATTCTCCTTCTTCCTTCTTCTTTCAAAGCTGGAACATAAAGAGAACTTGACAGGAAATATAGGAATACCTGAAATAGGAATACCTGTAGGTATGACTCTGCATTCTTTTACATATGGCTTGAAAATAAGTCTTCATGTTTCATCACCCCCCTGGATGACTTAACACTAGTATCCAGTATTCTTCAAATATATCAGACTTTGTGAAATGTGGAACGTCTTCCTTCATAAATCTAATGTTCAGTTATCAATACCTGTATCTGAAACAAAATCTCTGAACCCTTTTTATTAGCATTGATCAGATGCCAATAGCTTTCCATGTCATTCCTCAGCTTTCCAAAATCTAGAATAAGGTTAGCTGATCCTAACATAACAAAACCTTGCTGAAAGCTTTATAGGATTCATAACCTTCTGTAACATAACAAGTATCTTCTATCTCTCTGCAACACAAATTTGATAGAATTTGAATCTTTGACTGACTTCTTCCAATGTTAAGAATCTTCATAAACAAAGGATAGACAATCGACTCATAAATGCTCAAGATCATACAAGATCAATGATCTCTCCTGTGTAGAATCTGTTGTCATCAAACCTTCATGACTGAATGTTTGATTTACTTTCTGAATGTCTCCAAGTGTCCATGCTTCTCAAAAAGTTGTAAAACTTTTCTTTAAACAAATCCTTCAAGGAATATGTAATTCCTACTTGAAACATAAGTGGACAAACTTCTCACTTTGAGAACTCCAAAAGCTGCAAGTTGATACTTCATAACTTTCATATTTTACCCGGGTGAAATGTGACAGTACCTGCTTGACTTTCTTTTGGCTAACTCCACTTCTCAATCAAGTGATAGGATCTAATGGAACACCTTTTTGAATACAAGCATGTATCCAAAAAACTCGGCAATCATAAAAAGTAGATTCTTCAAATGACCTGTACATCAGCAAATCTGAATTTTTTGAAGTTTCTGAAAATACTGAGTATGAGGTAACCTTTTCCAAACATAAAACCTCAACGCAAGTCTTCAACATCTGCTACAGAAAACTCTTTTACCTCAAGATTTAGATAAAGAAGAAATATACTTCTCTGCAACTTGTCATATACCAAGTAGCTCTGTATTGACACTCCAAGAATTCTTTGAGGGAACATATAAGCTGCCTGCTTAAAAGCTTCAACTAAAACATAACTCATACATATATGAGTTAAAACATATATCTGCTGCTTTTCTTTCTCTCAATGCAATTCTTTGTCAAATCTACTAAATCATGACCAAGTGTAATGCAAAACAAGAAACTGCTTCTTCTTTAAACAAGATGTTCTCGTAGACTTGTCTTTGGATGTAGAGGATAAAATAGGAAAATTATATGGAAAATATATGAGAAAAGGAAGCCTTACTTTTCTTTTGGAAATGATGGACTTTCTTTTTCTGCATCTTTCTTCCACCTGATGATGTCAACATTTTCAAACTTCTCTTCCATACCTTTTGTTCTCTTCATCTTGAAGTAGCAAACACTCTTGATTTCTTCAACTGAATTTTTCTCTTTCTCTAATGCTAAGAGTAAGAGATAAAACAAACATGGTATATAAATGGAAGTTGAATATAGAAACATGTTTTATCATCTCCTCATATCTCTGAATCAAAATTCTGCTTCAAATGTCTGAAATGACTAAATTCACCAATCGTTGTCTGAATGATGAATTTCCCTTCTAGAGTTACCTTCTCTAGATACATTTGTACCTTGATATCCAACCAACTTACAACAGAAAATTGGCTGAAAAAACTCATCTCATCTCTGCGCTTGTCTTCTTAGATGAACTTTCTTGCCATGAAAGAGATTTCTCAAAAACTCTCTAGAAAAACCTCTAGATACCTGTTTCGATGTATCCTTTAACTTTCAAATGATGAAAGCGTATAAAAGCAATCCTTGAATTTCTTCAAATCTCTTCATAACTGCTCTTCTAAGATATGACCTGCAAATGATAATCTGATAGTAGAAATTGATACCTGTGATTTGATGTTGATCTGATTCCTTCATCTTCTCTAAACCATTGTTCTTCCTTGAATTTGAAGTAGTCTTCTCTTCATGAAGTCTGGGTCTTAAAACAATACTTTTGTAAAGTATTTGCATACTCTTCAAAAATATTCGGTTGCTAACAGATCATCAACTTCGTACTCCACACTGATGAATGTAACTGAAATGTCTAAATCTCAAATCTCTACTCATCTAGATTAAGTGTGTATGTCAAATGTCAAATATTAGAAGATGCTTTTAAATCATATGTTGTAAATTTGGAATTTTGGGAACCTGAGATATGAATGAGCCTTAATGCATTGATGCCAAAGATCTAAAGTTCTGAAACCAAAACCTTAGTGCTCTGATACCAAATGTTGGAAGTGAGGTAGGCCCTTAGGCTCATGTCACAGGTCCATGGTTCCATAGTTCCAGTCATGTACAACATTAATTCCAGCAATCTTCCATATTGACAAAACATGAACATACCACAACTTAATCATACAAATGATGAGATAAAGATAGAGAAAGAATAGACGACATGTGTAAGGTGTTATGTAAGCCATCGCTTACTCATAGTATCATATATACCAATGTTCAATGTACAATGTGGGAGCAAAACTCTCAACCACTCTATGTGATGAGAAATAGATGAATGAGTGAATGTACAATGTAACAAACATATTCAGATGTGTGGGCAGTAATCTGAATATACATGAGATGTGTGACCTTATAGGTTATAGAAGAGTGAATATGAGTGACTGAAAGAGGAAAGGATCAGTGTGAAACTGATAGTCAACAAACCCTCATCTAAACTTAGGCTATGGAAGACCCTAAGTTAGATACGTGTGTGAAAAGATCACATACTTATAAAGTAGCATAGAATGCTAACAAGTTTGCTGCTAGAAATCCTCAAACTCATGTGAACACACCTTCTCAAACACCTCATCAAAATATGCATAAAGCATATACGTATTGTTTCTCTTGTACCTATGCCGAATAGGACTCCTTCTGATATGAACGCCATAGCCTCCAAAAACTTCAAGTAGTACCTGTGTGCATAAAGAGAATATGTACCTGAATACTTAACATAAGATGTGAATCTTATGTTAATCTCCATCTAATGTCTTTGAAGTAGCCCAACATCTTCTTGTAGAAGACAATCTTCAACCTAATATCTTCCTGTAGAAGATAATCTTCAAAATCATCTAGATGGTCCCATCCAATGTCTTTGAAGTAGCCAGACATCTTCTTGTAGAAGATAATCTTCAACCTAACATCTTCCTGTAGAAGACAATCTTCAAATACATCATGTAGATGGGCGATCCTCACCATCAAGCTGCTAATGACCAAGTCTTCTTGCCATGAACAAGAGATAACCTCCTCTCCATGAGGTAGAGTGTGAGCACACCCTTCATCTTCTCCAAGAAGAATCACCAAGAAGAACTCCATAGCTGCTCCTCCACATGCTTCAAGTTAGCACCATGGCTGCCCCATGTGCTAGAAGAAACACCACCTCTACTGAGGTCCAAGCTCTAGAAAGCTTGTGTTGATCCTAGGTGAAGGATAATTACAAGTGAGCTAAATAGTCTCTTATATAGTAGATTGTTGAGCCTTGAAGAGCACCTTGAATAAAGCAAAAGCCTACGATCGCATAAAGAAAGCATGATCGTAATAAAGCAAGATCGCGTCGCTCATCCGTTAGTGTTTTTTAGTTTCTCCATAAGCTTTTAATAAAGCAAAAGCTCAAAAATCATCCGCTGCGCGATATGCTGCTGACGGGATTTGAACCCGGACCACTCGGATGGGAGGACGACCACGTAGCCAAGTTGCCCCACGCTTTTGCTTGTACAAGGGCTTAAGTAAACATCTAAACATTCTTTCACGTCGCCCGCACTGCTGTCTTCTAGAGACTACTAAAAGGATAGCTACTAATGTTGTATCCTCTGAGCAAAATTTGTCCAATGGACATTGTTTCCAACATTGGTTGAGCAAGAGGCAACTTATTGTGGTCACTTCTAGTTGTGAGGTTGCGTATAGGGTAGCTTTCACAAGTACTGATGAGAGTGTGTGTGGCTCAGATGCCTTTTGGTTGATTTGGGTGTTGGTGAGTCTTCTTGTTGGGAGAAATGGTTGGATACACCTAGAAGATTGAGTTGGTACTGCTAGACCTGCTTTGTACCAGCCCGCCTTGCTTCAGAGTTGATTAGTACACTTGCTTAGCTTCCAAATGACACCAAGAGATCATATATGTACTTTGCAAATGATGTGTGTAATGACCAAATCAAAATAGACTACTTGATACTTCACAAATCCAAGAAAACTTGCTATTTTATACTGACACCTGCTCAGAGTTTTGCTCAGTGTAACCAGCACACTTACAATTGGAACAATTCCTCCTAGAGTTATTCAATTAGCTTACCAAGCTACCATTTGCAAGTGGAATCACTCAAATTGATAATCTATGCACTGAGAAATAAGTTTAGCAAAATTAGAGTCACCCCCGACTTTTTAGGAGATGTGCAGAGAAATACCAGAGACCATATCGAGCAAGATTTCTCCGAGATGGATGATCCAATGACCTTCAAATTTTGTAGGCATGTAGTATGCTTGGAGCTGGTTCCAATAAGCTTTGAATCACTTGATTTGGTCCAGTAGGCACTGAGATATGCCTCTTGGAAGTTGACAGACTTGGAGAAGATAACTCAAAAAAACACAGAGTTGAAAAGTATGAATGTATCTATTGATTGATGTAATTGTACAATCTCATTAGCATGACAAGCATAGCTAAATGAGGTATTGTGGTGTAGGATAAGATGTAGCACTCACACACACAGAGATACAATGGTAAAATGCCTCGGGAAATGAGCTGAAGTGAGGATCACACTCGCGACTTTTTTTCCTTCATCTTTTATAGAGGTTGAGTGATCATTTGAATTTTGAAATTCAAATCCAAGGCTCCCTAGAATATCTCCTCTAAAAGTAGGGAGATATTCTCTGCATTAAGTCCTCTAAATTTCCACGACTAATCAAGTAGGTGTACTCATACATATGCCAAGTCATTTTAGACTTTTACAAAGGGTAAAGAAGTAGGAAATTATAAGCTTAAGTTCACATGGTCCTTTCTTCAAATGAATTAAGCTTTCAAGGTTTCAAAACAAGTTTCCAAAGTTCCAAGCCAAGTGTGATGGCTTGAATTGCACCAACAGCTCCCCCTCAAGCCAAACACTTTGGCTTAAGTCTTCATCTTCAATCTTCAATCACATCCTGTAATCCAATCATGGATTTGAATCTGCATAACTTACTTCCATCCAAAGCTTTAGTAAGTAAATCTGCACATTGCATATTAGTGGACACATAAGTCAATTGAATGTCTTTGCTTAGCAACTTTTCTCTCACATAGTGGTAATGAACTTCTATGTGTTTTGTCCTAGCATGATATATTGGATTAGCTGCAAGGTGAAGAGAGTTTGTGTTATCTCCAAAGATGATTGGAGGTCTAGTATATAGACCTAAATCTGTATACAAAAGCTTTAACCAAATAGCTTCTTGAGTGGCATTGGCTAGCCCTCTATACTCTGCTTCAGTGGATGATAATGCCACTGTTGGTTGCTTCTTGGCTGACCAAGAAATAGGTTTGTCACCTGCAAAACATATGTATCCTGATGTGCTCCTCCTATCATCCTTGCATCCTACCCAATCTTCATCTGAATATACTTTAATGTCAATATCTGATGTATAAGGAAAGTACAAACCATGGTTTAGAGTTCCCTTTAGATACTTCAAGATCTTCTTTGCTGCCTCTAGGTGAGGTACTCTTGGTTTGTGCATGAATTGACTTAGCACACTAACTTCATATGCTATGTCAATTCTTTTCAAGGTAGCATAATTCAAACTACCTACCATACTTTGATATCCTGTAATGTCTTGAACTTCATCCCCTTCATGAGCACTTAGCTTTAGGTTGACCTCCATTGGAGTGCTTGAGACTTTAGCTTCCTGCAAATTAAACTTCTTGACCATATCCTGTACATACTTCTTTTGAGTAATATATATACCTGAATTAGTATACACTAATTCAAGACCTAAGAAGTGCTTCAATAATCCAAGATCATTGATCTTGAACTCCTTCATCATCTGATTCTTTATGCTTCTAATTCCATTGACATCATTTCCTGTAATGATGATGTCATCAACATAAGCACACAAGTATATTACCTCTGTACTACTCCTTTTTATGAAGAGAGAAGTGTCTGCTTTACTCATCACAAATCCTTGGTCTTGGAGGTATGTTGTCAACCTGTAATTCCATGCTCTAGGTGCCTGCTTCAATCCATATAGAGCCTTCTTCAATTTACAAACATAATTTACCTTTTTGTGATCTTCATAGCCAGGTGGTTGTGACATGTAGACTTCTTCAGATATCCATCCATTTAAGAAAGCATTCTTGACATCTAGTTGGTACATGTTCCAATTCTTGGATGCAGCTACACTCACTAGTACTCTGATTGTTGGCATCTTAGCCACAGGTGAAAATGTCTCCTCATAATCAATGCCTTGGGTTTGTGCAAAACCCTTGGCTACCAACCTAGCTTTGTACCTGTTAATTGTTCCATCAGAGTTCCTCTTTAGCTTGTAGATCCATCTGGATCCTATCACCTTCATAGAGTCCTTCTTGGGTACTAAGTCCCATGTGTCACTCTCCTTGAGAGCTTCCATTTCTTCATCCATAGCTCCTTTCCATTCTGGTTTGGTGATTGCCTCTTCATATGTACCTGGTTCTTCATTCAACACATCCTTTGCAAGGTATACAGAATGCTTAGTTATAAGAGATGTATCATACCCAAATCTGATTGGTTTTTTGCTTTCTCTCTTAGATCTCTTGATTGACTGATTTGAGGATTCTGGAATATCCTCTAGTTGCTTCATCTTCATCTTTCCTTTGGACTTCCATGCTTTGAATTCTTCAAGGTTGATTGTGTCATCATCCTCTAAACTTGAGTCTTCTTCTTTGTTTGGTTCTACTTTGATTAGCTTTGGAAACTCCTCTTCCAAATCATAAGGTAGACTAACCTTCCTGCATTCATTCTCATACCATGAGTCATTCTCATCAAAGATGAAATCTCTGCTTACCTTGAAGCCTTTGTTTGTTGGGTTGTAGAATCTGTACCCTTTTTTATTCAAATCATAACCAATGAAGATACATTTTTCAGCTTTAGGGTCTAGCTTTCCCCTTACCTGTGAGGGAATATGCACATATGCTACACAACCAAAGATTTTGCAATGATCCAAAGATGGTCTCTTACCATGCCAAGCTTCATATGGTGTCATGCCATCAAGAGACTTTGATGGCAACCTGTTTATGAGATAGGTGGCAGTAGATACACTCTCTACCCAAAGATAATTTGGTAACTTCTTTTCATTAAGCATAGACCTAGCTGTTTCAACAATAAGCCTATTCCTTCTTTCAGCTACTCCATTTTGTTCAGGTGAGTACCTTGTGGTTATCTCCCTTTTGATGCCTCTTTCCTGCAAGAAATCTTCAAACTCATTTGAGAAGTATTCACCTCCTCCATCTGACCTTAGCCTCTTCAAGTTTCTTCCTGTTTGGTTTTCAACAAGTGCAAGATATCTCTTGAAACAGTTAAACACTTCATCCTTATGCTTCATAAAGTATAAGACAGTCCATCTGCTATAATCATCAATAAAAGACACATAGTACCTTGAACCTGAAATGGAGGGATCCTTGCTAGGTCCCCAAACATCTGTGTGTACCAAGTCTAGGTAGTCTTCATGCATAAAGCCTTTCCTTGAATAGGGCAACCTGTGAGACTTACCAAACTGACAAGCACCACACTTGTAAATCATGTGTTGCTTGGACACATTAGGTATCCCAAGCACACATTGATCCCTGCACATTTGCTTCAAAGTCCTTTCACCTATGTGGCCTAGCCTCTTGTGCCATATTTCTAACTCTAAAAGTGTTTGATCCTTGTAATTGTATAAAGCAATGTTTTTTGTGTCTTCTAGCTCAAAAGTAAATAATCTACCTGATTTCTCTCCCTTGGCTATCCTTTTGAATCCATGTTTTGGGTCCTCCACATATGCTCCATGTTGAGTGAATCTGACCTGCAAACCTTTCTCCACAATCTGACCAACACTCATTAAGTTTTTGGTAATAGTTGGTACATAAAGTACCCTGCTCAATAGGTTCTGGTTACCATCACAAGTTTTTACATTTCGAATCTTTATAACAGAATGTTTAGTATCATCACCTGTCTGTACCTGATGTTTGCCCTTGGGTTCTTCCAAATCAGAGAGTAGTGCCACATTACCAGCTACATGGTTAGAGCACCCTGAATCAATATAAAATAAATGATCATCATTTGTTCCTGCCTTAGAGGTCATATTCATCATCAATAGGGAGTCATCTTGCTCCTCTGTGTAGTTGTTGTAATCCCTTCTATTTCTGAATCCACCTTGGTAGTTATTATTATGGTTGTGGTTGTAATTGTTGTTGTACTGATTGTTGTATCCATTGTAGCCTTGGTGTTGGTTGAACCTGCCTCTACCTTGAGAGTATCCACCTCTTTGATAGACTCTTCCTCTCTGATTCTTATAGTTTTTGTAGCACTCATCTGTGGTATGGTTAGATAATCCACAAATGTTGCATGGTGATGAGTTGTAGGGTCTCCCCCTACCTGACTTACCTCCTCTGCCTCTACCTCTTGAAGATCTACCTCTCCCTGCATAGTTAGCTTGGGAGGTAGAGCCTTCTTCTTCTTGCTTCTTCCCTTTACCTTTATCCTTAATCTTCTTATCAGTATATAGAGCAGAGGGGTTGTTACCTTTTGATTGATCTCCAGCCTTTGTAAACTTTGCTTCATGTGTGAATAGTTGGCCCATGAGAGTTGTGAGATCTGGGGTATGCATGTCCATGTAGAGATCCATTGTAGTGGTGAAGCTTTCCCACTTATCATCTGCCTTGAGTCCATTTGTTATTTGCCTTACTATTTGTTCCTCTTCAATCTCCTCTCCAATGCTTGCTAATTGGTCTGCCACATCTTTAATCTTGGTCACATACTCTGAGACTGATTGCTTGGACTACTTCCTAAGGGTTGTGAATTCAATCCACAGTTGATTCTTCCTGGCCCTTGTGTTGGAAGAGAAGTATGATGACAGGGTTTCCCAAGTCTCTTGGGAAGTCTTACAGTTCCTAATATGAGGTAAAAGGAAATCAGATATAGAGTTAAGAAGATAAGACCTTGCCAATACATCTTTTGCACACCATGTGTTGAGCCTCTCTTGTTCATCCTTGGTGGGTAGTCCTCTTGCTTTGAATGAGGGCGATTCCTCATCTCCTGAGATGAATCCAAATAAGCTTCTTCCTTGTAGATAGGTCTTCATCCTTAGAGACCAAGCTTGGTAATTGTTCCTGTCCAATTTGTCAATGAATGAAGGAAAACCATCTCCCATGTTACCTTATTTGCTCTGATACCACTGTTGGGAGAAATGGTTGGATACACCTAGAAGATTGAGTTGGTACTGCTAGACCTGCTTTGTACCAGCCCTCCTTGCTTCAGAGTTGATTAGTACACTTGCTTAGCTTCCAAATGACACCAAGAGATCATATATGTACTTTGCAAATGATGTGTGTAATGACCAAATCAAAACAGACTACTTGATACTTCACAAGTCCAAGAAAACTTGCTATTTTAGTACTGACACCTGCTCAGAGTTTTGCTCAGTGTAACCACCACACTTACAATTGGAACAATTCCTCCTAGAGTTATTCAATTAGCTTACCAAGCTACCATTTGCAAGTAGAATCACTCAAATTGATAATCTATGCACTGAGAAATAAGTTTAGCAAAATTAGAGTCATCCCGGACTTTTTAGGAGATGTGCAGAGAAATACCAGAGACCACTTCGAGCAAGATTTCTCTGAGATGGCTGATTCAATGACCTTCAAATTTTGTAGGCGTGTAGTATGCTTGGAGTGGGTTCCAATAAGCTTTCAATCACTCGTTTTGGTCCAGTAGGCACTGAGATATGCCTCTTGGAAGTTGACAGACTTGGAGAAGATAACTCAAAAAAACACAGAGTTGAAAAGTATGAATGTATCTATTGATTGATGTAATTGTACAATCTCATTAGCATGACAAGCATAGCTAAATGAGGTATTGTAGTGTAGGCTAAGATGTAGCACTCACACACACAGAGATACAATGGTAAAATGCCTCGGGAAATGAGCTGAAGTGAGGATCACACTCGCGACTTTTTTTCCTTCATCTTTTATAGAGGTTGACTGATCATTTGAATTTTGAAATTCAAATCCAAGGCTCCCTAGAATATCTCCTCTAAAAGTAGGGAGATATTCTCTCCATTAAGTCCTCTAAATTTCCACGACTAATCAAGTAGGTGTACTCATACATATGCCAAGTCATTTTAGACTTTTACAAAGGGTAAAGAAGTAGGAACTTATAAGCATAAGTTCACATGGTCCTTTCTTCAAATGAATTAAGCTTTCAAGGTTTCAAAACAAGTTTCCAAAGTTCCAAGCCAAGTGTGATGGCTTGAATTGCACCAACACTTCTATCCCCACCATCTTTACTAATAATTAGAGCGCATTGGAAATTATGAAGAACCCTATGTTTCATGCTCATACAAAGCACATTGAAGTGCACTATCATTATGTCAAAGAGAGACCCTTTCCTTGAGAGATCAATTTGGCTTATGTGCACACGTAGGATAATGTTGCAGACATTTTCACAAAGGCTCTACCTATCATAAATCTCAATTTGTTTTGTCAGAGTGCAGAGATGATTTTTTTGAGCATGGCGCATCTTTTTCAGTGACTTAACTTGGTAACATTAGCTTTCTAAGTTTGCTGTAATATTCTAGAGTTTCGTTGTATTTGGAATTCTCAGTTGTGAGAAACATTCATTAGAAGTCATCTATGTATCTGCATCTTCAGCTTCCTGAAAAGTCATGATTACATATGTGATTTGCTAAATTGATTTCTCCTAGTATGATCAATCCTAACCATAAGGTTGTGCATAAAGAAATTTGGATAAACAGTATTCATAAGATAATGACACTAGAGATTCGCTAGTAATATAGTCTTTGATAAACTCCTCTACTTCTACTTCTTTGTTAGCCTCATTTTCTTTTGGTTGGTGGTAGTGTTATCAATAGATGGTGGTAATAAAGATTCTAAAATCAAAGAGTATAAATTTTATTATCATTCACAGAACTAGTATGCATAGACTCATTCTTAGACTTAGTATTTTCGGACTCAGGGAAAGGCTCTATAGACATCAAAATATCAAATTTATTAAAGAATGTGTAATGAATAGATATAAAGTGTATTTCTAATAATGCTAAAGCCTTTATGGGTGATGAATTTGCTAATTTGATGTGGAACTATAATGAACCCTATAAAAATATAATGATGCAAATGGCTAATACAAAAGTAAGCTTAAAATTGGATTTGGAAAAGTAGATGAAGCAACGAATAAGCATCTTCAATCTCTGATCTTATAAATGCTTGATACGCTTTGTCAAAATTCTTCAATCTCTATCAATGCTCTTTCAGTACTCTTTGTATTCTTCAATGTCTGTAAGAAACATTCGTGCTCATCTGTCATCATTTAAGCTTGTCAATCTTCATCAGTACTCCTCAATATTTGTCAATGATTTTTGCAAGAAACATTAGAGAAGCATTAACATATCTTATAAAACATAAAATCATACTCATATTTTACTTACAACTCTTCTCATTTATATATATACACATTCATACATGCATGCTAACATATGCTAATTCACTTCCATAAGCCCATGCTAACACACACTTTCTCACATATTCTAAAATATTCTCATTCATATGCACATGCTAACATACACTTACATGCATACTAGCACATACCTATATACCTACATCATGTATATATGAGGCATTCTCTTACTTATATTCATGCATTCTCATACATTCTTAATACTCATGCATACATTAAAGCATTTACTATCTAACATGCATTTCCACAAACATATACATACACTCTCTCATGCTCATAGACATACACATATAGTTGCATACTATTCTCATATTCATGCATTCATACACACATGCGTATGCATTAACTCAGTCATTTTTCATGTATTTACTCCTTATGCACATGCATGCTCACATTCATGCACACATTTAAGCATATTCATACACTCTAATACATTCATCTATTGCATATATACATGTGCAACTAACTCATATGCATTCTGCAAAACTCGTAAATATGCATAGTAACACTTATAACATTAATCAACTATAAATTAAACTAACTAATTATAAAGTCAATACCTTTATAATAATTTAATTATATCTCTCTCTCTCCCCTCTCTCTCTCCCTCTCTCTCTCTCTCTCTTTGTTCCTTTGTCCACGTGTCATCCCATCTACAACCACCATCATCATGGTCTCTCCCTTTTTCTCGCTCTCTACAGTCATGTGGCATGCAAAGAACAGTCGGCTCTATTTCTCCCTCTTCTAGAGTCTCTCTCTCTCTCTCCTACTGTTGTGCAGTAGATATCAAAGCTGTAGAATCCATCTCTCCCTCTCTGTATCCATGCGTCAGCATTCGACAGCCAGCAACCACCAGAAGGAGGCATCTCATTCTCTCTCCATATCACTTTCCCCCACATGTGTGTTATCAGAATCCAGAAGGGGGGGATTAGCATCTCTTTCTCCCTCTATCCTCTCCTGCTGCATGGGAGACAGCCGCCAGGGGAAAAAACTAATTTTTCTCTCTCTATCCATGTGTGGAGCAGTAACTAGGAGGATGGGCTCTCTTGCTATAGAGGAGGAGAGGAAAAACATAATCTCTCTCTTCAGCATACAAAAAGAGGTAAATAAGAGAAGAAATGGAATACTTGTAAGAAACATTAGGAAAAATAGAACAACACACACATATATATATACTCTCATGTGCACACCCACTTTTAACACACACCCTCCTTTAGCACACACACATACACCACACTTTTTAACCTACTTTAGTTCACACACATACATACCACTCTTTTAAATCCCTTTTCTCTCACAACCATACTTTAACATACTTACTCACTCACCTCGCTTTAAACACACACTTTATTGCACTTTAGTTACACATCTTGTTCTCACCACACTTTAACACTTACTCACACACACCACACATAACTTATCCATTTTTATTTCTCATTTTAGTCTAATTGTTTTTAATTTTAATAATTCATTAATACTTTTAATTTAGGTTTTCACTAAGGTACAATGTAATTAAATACCTTAATGATTACATATACACACATTTTTAAGATAGATAGTTAAAGCATATTATAATATATATTAATTAAATGTATAAAATATAAGATCTTTTAATTAACTATAAACATAAATTTATTAACTCAAATGTTTCACATATCATATTAATGTTAATAATCGCACACATACATACCTACACATACATACACACATTGAACCCTTATACACACTCACATAGTTACTGAAATACCCTTATGTTTAGCTAAACGCATAGGTTTCTACCCATACCCCCCATACAATTGGGTTCAATCAGACATCTAAACGGCATTTAGGGTAAACCCTAATGTGGACACAATAAGCTTCATTAATTTGTACCTGCAAGCACTCACAAAGAGATTAGTTCAAATCAAAGAACTTGTCAACAATGTTTGAGAGCGGTTTTAAGAGATAACCAATAAAAATGATTTTATTTTCTTGAATTCCAACTTGAAGGTGGAAATCTTTCCGACAACGTACACTTATAAAGTTTTCGGTGATGATAGGTACATAGAGAACTTTGTTTGACAAGTTCATATTACCATTTGAGGTCTTCACAAGTGCAATCTTTGCTATAGGATGAGTTGTGTCATCTCGTGTTTGCACTTCATGCTTGTTAATGGGGTCTTCTAAGTCTAAAAGTAGAACTAAACTCCCTACTACATGATTTGAACATCTAGTTCATTATAAAATACATGTTCATCTGATTTAACTTGTTTCATGGTCGCATTCATGAACAAAGGTGAATCCTCTTGTTATTGGTCATTAGTATAGTTTTTGTAGTCTCTCCTTCCTTTTCAACATCCGTGATAGTTTTTGCTGATGCTTTTATTGCTATTATATCCATAAATGTTATTATATTCACCTCTATGAGCTCCATAGTCCTCTATGTTGTATCCTATTCCTCTTTGGTTCCTTGGATTCTTGAAGCAATTTTTAGTAATGTAGTCTGATAGTCCACAAATAGAAAAAGGTGAAGAACTTTGATATTTCCCCGTACCTTGTCTCTCTCCTTTGCCTCTTGATCGTGTAGCTCTCCCTCTATCTCCAAATTTAGCTTGGGAGGTACTTGATTCTTCATCAAACTTCTTCCCTTTACCTTTAGTATCTTTACTTCTACCTTTATCAGTCTATAGGACATATGCTTTATTATCTTTTTTTGTATCTAAAGTTTTCATCAATATGTTTTTATGACTAAGGATTTGTCCCATGAGTGTCTTAAAATTTGGTACCTACATGTCCATGTATAGGCTTTTGACTTCTTCTAACTTCTTGTAGTTTGGACTTTATAGTTCTTAGACCCTTATATCAAAGTGAAGGAACAAGTGTTCCCCAAATATATAAATAAAACATATGCTATAGAAAAATATGCATATATGCAAGTGATTCCCGAAGCCCATAGGATCCAAGGTATATGTTTAAGCTCTTAGGATTGTCTTATGCACCAAAATGTTTCTCAGTGTGGCTGACACTTTGTTTTGAAGGCATTCCTAGAAACCAACATCATGAATATGAGTAGCAAGAATGGGTGTTGTTGGTTTTTTTTTAAGCTCGAGAAACTTCAATCTTGCACATTGAAAGCTGAGTTTTTTTCCAAGTCTCCCTTGGATACCACTTTTCTTGTTGCTCAATTCTTGGTCCTATTGCTAATTTCAACTCATAAGATTTCAACATCATACAAGTACTTTTCTCTCTATGGATAATACTTTTTTTTAAGGCATTCCTAGAAGCCAACATCAAGAATATGAGTAGCAAGATGGGGGTTTGTTGAGTTTACTAAGAATGCTCGAGAAACATCAGTGATTCTCTTCCACATTGCAAGTTGATCTTTTTCCAAGTCACCCTTGGATATCTCTTTTCTTGTTGCTCAAGACTTGTTCCTATTGGTAATTTCAACTGATAAGATTTTAACATCATATCTAAGTATTTAGGCTTAGGATCCACTAGAATTGATCCTTCTTGGTTTTGCATTTACTCCTCATTTGTCGCTTCTCTATTTATGTTAGCTTTCTAGATTTTCTTGTGTAGAGAGTCATGTTCCTTGAGTTTAGAGACTTTTTTCGGGTCATCCATTTCTTTGAGTCATTTTTCCCACTTATTTTAATATTTCCCCTCCTAATCTTCCATTTTTGTGCCTTTCTTCTTTGCAATGATTCAAAGAGTTGTACGAAATCCTCTACTATCATTGGTAATGGATTTTATAGCACTAAATTCTTAGAACTTTAGAATTCACTCTCATTTAGATTAACTTCAACTTTTTTCTTTTGGATTGGGCTTGGGTCATGGCTTTGATATGTCCCACACTATCATTTTAGCTCCATGAAGTGTGAATCACTTCAATACGTTGATTTGAGTGCATTGTTTCTAATCTTTGGCCAATTCTAAAGAGATGGTTTTTAGCACACATTGTACAATAAGCTTCCCAATTTCTTATAAGAGGTGGATAAGGCATAGGAAACTCTCTATGAAATGGTGTTCACCAAAATGGCAACACAGTCCCTTAGGAGGTGATGGTCTAGGGTTTTGGATAAATAAAGCAAGAAGCCTAAGCATTACATAAATCAAGTTAGCATACTATACTCCATGTGGGTTTGAATTGTAGTCATTCGAGGGATTCGTATAGTAACAATACATAGAATAATGGCTTTCATAGGCCTAATTGATCGATTTTATAATGAAATTTGGAGTAAATGGCAATATAGCTAGTTCGATGTTATGCTTAGGTTGAGTACATTTTACTAGCATTAGGCTCTAAGGATGAGGATGTTGTTGCCTAAGGATAGGTTTATGTGGAGGATTGTTCTATTGTTCACATGTTCTCTAATCTAGAGGGGGTCCTTGATATTGGGGATATCTAAGAGCTTCTCTTGCTTGATCTCTTGGAGGATAAGCATGCCTCACGTGCTATGTATTATATGGAAAATTACCTATCATGCGATTAATGAACTTTGTTCAATATAGTAGGACAAGGTAGCTCTAGGTGTTTGTGGTTTTCCATAAGCAAGGGTGTATGTTGGAGGCTCCAGCCAAGGGACAAGTCTGGCTTAGGTGGTCCCTTTCACATTGCAAACGTGTGCAACATCAAATAGAGTGGATCTAATGACAAAGTTCTATGAACTTTGCATGAAGGACAAAAATAGTATTGGTGCTCATCCCAATGAGTTTGATGCTATATTCTCTTATTTAGCGGCTCATAAAATGGAGATTGATAATGAAATGAAAGCAATCCTGTTGTTTTGCACTTTTCCATCATCATGGGATACATTTTGCATAACTATTAGCAATAGTGCACCTAGTGGTAAAATAGTCTATGATGACATATGTGGAGCACTCTTGAGTGAGGAAATTCATAGAAAATCTATGGTTCGCGCTCAGAGTGGAGATGCATATAATGTTCTTGATTCTTACGAAGGAAAGAACCAACAATGTGACATGAGCAAGAAAAAGGAAAAGAATGGTCAATACAATAAGAGTAGAAGTAAATCAAGGAAGAAATATATTAACTGCCATTATTTCCATAAGAAAGGAAACATGAAGAAAGATTGTTATGCATTAAAGAGTACCATAGATGATGGATAGAATGTTGATGGGCATGTTAAATAACTACCTACACCATCTACTTTGACTGTGAAGATTGAAGAAAATAAGGCTATTTTTTATGATGATAATGTGTTCACACTTGATAGTATTGTGAATACTAAGGATCTTATGGATATTTCTCTTTCCCACACATGGATTCCAGATTTTGGTGCTTCTTTCCATGTGACACCACATATAGAATGGTTACTTATGAAGCAAAGTCTCTTGGTGCTCTAAGACTTCATGACTCCTACTTGTATGTTGTTATTAGGATTGGAGATGTGGTTGTGCAGTTCCTTGATGGTTCAAAATTTACTATACATAATGTGTGCCATGTACCTCAATTATCATGGACTTTGATGTCAGTTGGTCAACTTGATGACCTTGGTTACAAGGTGGTTTTCTATGCTCATTCCTTTTTCATTTCAATGGGCAATACGTGTTGGAACAAACCAATCACAAATTGGTGATTATAAAGAACTTGAAGGAAGTCAATGATCAGTTTGAAGTGAAAGAAGTTACTTGAGAAAGTGAAAAAGATTTCAGAATGATAGCTTGTATACATATGTACATTACACCTGGAAATTCTTGTATTATGAGTATAGATAATACTTAGGATGATAAGGAATAATGTAATAGACACGGGATAAGTCTAGAACCATATGTATATAAGTCAATGATGTAAAGAAATACATATGAGAGTCATTAGAAGCCAAGTGTCATTAAGGTAGATGTGTAGAGAGTCATCTTCACGAGTTAGCGTCGAGTCTTTCTCTGATTTCTCTCAGTCTGATCATGCGGATCAGACAAATCCTTTTGTACACATTCAATTTTGAATTTAATGAAGCTATGTTCAAAGTTTCATGGTCTAATTCCTTTCATACTGTGAGTATGATCAGTAGGAACATGTATATGTAAAGTCTGCAGATGATCTCTCAAAGTCGCTCACTTTTTTGTGTCAATGTTTTGCTTAGATCTCAGTGCATAGTGTAAAGTTTTTAATGAGTGAGCATTCAAAATCTAAGTTAGAAGTTAAGGAAGCTATGGCTAAAAGCATTTAGCAAAATGGGATCCGTGCTGTGAGAAATCAACCTTAGAAGTTACCTATGTCAAAGTCGCTTATTCAGGAACACAATTTCTAACATACTTTTGATCTTAAGGATCAAATTGAAGTTTTAATGATTCTTTTGAAGGAATAATGGTTGATGTGATTGCGCAAAGGTAGCTTGCAGGTATGTATATCATTAGATTGAAGAAATGTGAAGATATGTGCAGGTAATGAAGTCAATCTTTGAAGCAGACTTCTTGAAGAAGAAAAATTCTCACTCAGAGAATTGTTCATGAATGATTTGGTAAATCAAAGTAAAATTTGTGTAAAGTTTGGTCTATAACTGATATAGAGGTGCTCTTAGATCAGTATAGATCAAGCCTTCGGAGATAAAGAGGTCTCCAATAGTGGTATCAAAGCTAAAGCTGCAATACAAGTGAAGTAAAGGCATTGGAAGTCCCGACTACTGCAAATATTGAAGTTCCTTCTAATTGAAGGTGGACAAGGACAAATTCTTGCAGATAATTTACAGAAGTACAAAGTACGAGTCCAAAGGATAAAAAAGGATTGAAGCTTCATATCAAAGGTACACTTTATTATCATAAATCATAGTAATTGCAGACACAGAAGATCAAAGATGGGAGAAAGCTTGCAGATTGATAAGCTAGATAGGGAGAACTATCCATCTTGGTCCATGAGGATGGAGGCACACCTCATGAGCAAAGATTTGATGGCATTCATTACAGGAGAAGAAGAAAAGCCTGAGTTTGCAGATCCTAGTATTCCAACTAGGGAAGAGCTTGCAGATTTGAAGATCTGGATGAGAAAGGATGCTCAAGCTAGGAGTATCATTTACATGGCTGTAAATGATTATCTTCTACCTCACATTAGAGGATTGGAAAGTGCAACAGATGTGTGGAATGCTTTGGAAGAGCATTTACAAAACACAACCAGGTCAAGGAAGTCCTCACTTTGGGCTGAGTTCAAAACTTTCAAGAAGAAGAGCTCACAATCAATTTTTGATTATGTGGCAAGGATGAAGATATTGCAGATAGCTTGGGAGCTATAGATGAAGACATTGAAGAAGATAAGTTGGTAAGGCAAATACTTACAGGTCTGAGAGGAGATGAGAAGTGGAAGCCTTTCATATTGTCCATAGAATTGTCACTAGATCACTTTACTCTTGATCTTAATCAATTGCTAGGACACATGCTAACTTTTGAGCAGGACATTAAGGGAGACAATGATAGGAGTTCAAGCCAAGCTATGTACTCCAAGGACAAGAAAAAAATTGGCAAAGGGAAGCAATCAACTAATGATGAAGGGACCTCAAGTCAAGCTAACTTTACAAAAGGAGAGATGAACTTCAGAGGTAAAGGAAGAGGAGGTAAGAACAAAGATAATACTAAAGCTTGTTGGATTTGTGGTAGAACCAATCATTTGGCAAATGATTGTTGGTATAACAATCAAAATGGAGGAAATAATAATCAGAGTTTTAATCAAAGAGGTAGAGGAAGCAAAAACCAAAGAGGCAATTTTAGAGGAAGAGGTGGTAGGACATCATATGCTAGAGGAGGTGGAAGAAGTTTTCAATCTCAGTCCTACAACAACAATTATTATAATTATGCATCAGATCAAAAGGATGACATGACTCTCATCTTGAATGCAACTCATGAAGCAGTAGGAGAAGAACAAAGGGTGCTCTATATTGACTCAGGATGTAGCAATCATTTGAGTGGCAATATATCACTAATGACTGAAGCAAAGGTGAATGGACATACAATTCAAACAGGTGACAATACCAAGCATAAAGTGGAGAGCATTGGATCAGTGAAGACAAAGAGTGGAAGTACACTCTTGAGCAAGGTACTTTATGTTCCTACTATTCCTAAAAACTTGATAAGTGTAGGGAAAATTGTGGAGAAGGGTTATGAAGTCAAATTCACAAATGATGGTGTCTATGTGCAAGATCCAAATCAAGGATATGGAAACATAATTGCAGGTAAAAAGGAAGGAAGGTTGTTTACTCTCAAGGTCCAAGGTAATGTGGGACATGCTTTATTTACTTATGGAAGTCAAAAGATGTCTAAATTAGACCTATGGCATAAAAGATTAGGTCATTTCAATGAGAGAGCTATAAAGGAAATGTCAAGGAATGATGTAGTGCTTGGTTTGCCAAAAGTTGAAGGGCAACACATGGTGTACAAGTGTGAAGCTTGTCAATTAGGTAAAGCACACAAGAGTTCATACAATAAATCAGGATATAAGTATTCAAATATGCTTGAATTGGTTCATACAGATGTGTGGGGTCCTTCAAGGGACTATAGCATAAATGGATCCAGATATTATGTGTTGTTTGTTGATGATGCAACCAGATGGATTAATTTGTATGTAATCAAGGACAAATCAGAAGTGTTCAAGACATTCAAGCATTATCATGCTTATGCAGAAAGGATTACAGGACAAAAGCTCAAGAGGTTGAGATCAGATGGAGGGGGAGAGTATTTTTCTAAAGATTTTGATGATTATTTGTGGAATGCAGGTATAAAGAGAGAAGTAACTTGCAGGTACTCTCCTCAACAGAATGGAGTTGCGGAAAGAAGAAATAGAACTCTTATAGAGTTTGCAAGAGCAATGATGAAGGAAAAGAATTGCCCAAATTACTTATGGGCAGAAGCTATCAACACTGCAACATACCTTGTGAATAGGTTACCTTGTAAAGCATTGGAGGGAAGAACTCCTTATGAAGCATGGTGGGGTAAGAAACCTACTCTTGATCATTGTAAGGTGTTTGGATGTTTAGCATATGCTTATGTTCCTTGACAATTGAGACATAAGCTAGAACCCAAAGCAGAGAAGTATGTATTTATTGGGTATGATGATAGACAGATGGGTTACAGATTGTGGAGTCCATCTACAAAGCAATTTCTTGTTACCAAAGATGTTACATTTGATGAGCAAAGCACATGGTATACAGGGTCAACAAGTGATTATACAGATGACAAAGAAATACAAAGAAAAGGGAAGACAAAAGTATGTATGAAGAAGATATTGATGATGTTGATTGTAAAAGTAAATTGTAGAATAATGTTGAAGATGGGCCAAGATTTGATCCAGAATCAAATGTGGTTGACTTCAAGAAGTACAGAGGTTAGAAGATCCTCAAGGGAAAGGAAAGAGCCTATCAGGTATAGCTATGACACATCTTTCTTAACAACAAAAGATTATGCTTATATTGTGAAGAGAGAAGAGGATCCAATTACATATGAAGAAGCTAAAGGAAAACAGAATTGGGAGAAGGCAATGCAAGGAGAGTATGATGCTCTACTTGAAAATGAAACATGGGAGTTAGTGCCAAGGCCAAAGAATCAGAAGGTCATTGGATGTAAGTGGGTGTATAAAACAAAAAGATTTGCAGATGGTAAGGTGTCTAGATACAAGGCTAGACTTGTGGTCAAAGGTTATGCCCAAACTTATGGGGTAGATTATGATGAAACCTTTAGTCGTGTTGCTAAGATGTCTACAATTAGATCATTGATTGCTATTGCAGCTTGTAAAGGATGGAAGTTGTCACAATTAGATGTGAATAATGAATTTTTGAATGGATACATTGCAGATGAAGTATATATGGAGCAACCAGAAGGCTTCATGGATTCAATTGGATCAGATTATGTGTGTAAGCTTAAGAGAGCGTTGTATGGGTTGAAGCAAGCCCCAAGAGCATGGAATTACAGGCTTGTTAAGTTCTTGAATGAATGTGGATTTCAAGCGTCAAAGGCAGATAGTAGCTTGCTAGTGAAGGCAAGTGAAAATGGATACATATACATGTGTATGTATGTTGATGACATTATTGTCACAGGTACAGATGCTTAAGGAATCAATGAGCTTAAGAAAAAAATAGAGAAGGAGTTTAAGATAAGTGATTTGGGAAACTTATCTTATTTCTTAGGAATGTAGATTGTATATACTCAACATGGAGTATATGTTACACAAGAGAGGTACTTGAAGAATCTTCTGGTCAAATTCAACATGGAGGATTGCAAGCCTTCAAGCACACCATTGGAGGTAAATCATAAGTTGAGCAATATGGAGGTGAAGAGTTTAATGACATGAAGAAATATCAGAGTTTGGTAGGTAGTTTAATCTATGCTAACTTGACAAGGCCAGACCTATCATATGCAGTAGGTGTGTTATCACAATTCATGCATTGTCCAAAGAAGACTCATTGGATTGCAGCTCAAAGGGTACTCAGATATATCAAAGGAACCCTAAGTGAAGGTCTGTATTATGGATTTACTTATGATACAAGAATCAAAGTGTTTAGTGATGCAGATTGGGCAGGTGATTCAGATGATAGAAGGTCTACTCATGGGTATCTCTGTTATATTGGAGATAAACTAGTTTCTTGGTGTTCAAAGAAGCAACATACAGTTGCTTTGTCATCTACAGAAGCTAAGTATAAAGGAATGGTAGAGGCTGCAAAATAAGTGATTTGGTTAAAGACCTTGTTGAAGAGTTTTGGAACTGATCAGAGTACTCCAATTATTTTTGGAGACAATATGAGCTCATTGTATTTGGAAGCTAACCCTATTTTTCATGGTAGGACTAAGCATATAGAGATTCAGTATCATTTCTTGAGGGAAAAGGTACTTGATAAAGAGATTGAAATGATGTATACTTCAACAAAAGAGCAAGTTGCAGATATGATGACAAAAAGCTTGGATGGACCTAAGCTACAGAGATTCAAAGAGATGGCAGGAGTGAAGAAGAATGGAATAATCACAATTAGTGGTTGAGGGGGAGCTGTTGGAACAAACCAATCACAAATTGGTGATTATAAAGAACTTGAAGGAAGTCAATGATCAGTTTGAAGTGAAAGAAGTTACTTGAGAAAGAGAAAAAGATTTCAGAATGATAGCTTGTATACATATGTACATTACAGGTGGAAATTCTTGTATTATGAGTATAGATAATCCTTAGGATGATAAGTAATAATGTAATCGACATGGGATAAGTCTAGAACCATATGTATATAAGTCAATGATGTAAAGAAATACATATGAGAGTCATTAGAAGCCAAGTGTCATTAAGGTAGATGTGTAGAGAGTCATCTTCATGAGTTAGCGTCAAGTCTTTCTCTGATTTCTCTCAGTCTCATCATGTGGATCAAAAATCCTTTTGTACACATCTAATTTGGAAGTTAATGAAGCTATGTTCAAAGTTTCATGGTCTAATTCCTTTTATACTGTGAGTATGATCAGTAGGAACATGTATATGTAAAGTCTGCAGATGATCTCTCAAAGTTGCACACTTTTTTGTGTCAATGTTTTGCTTAGATCTAAGTGCACAGTGTAAAGTTTTTAATGAGTGAGCATTCAAAATCTAAGTTAGAAGGTAAGAAAGCTATGGCTAAAAGCATTTAGCAAAATGGGATCTGTGCTGTGAGAAATCAACCTTAGAAGTTACCTATGTCAAAGTCGCTTATTCAAGAAGATAGTTTCTAACATACTTTTGATCTTAAGGATCAAATTGAAGTTCTAATGATTCTTTTGAAGGACCAATGGTTGATGTGATTGTGCAAAGGTAGCTTGCAGGTATGTATATCACTAGATTGAAGAAATATGAAGATATGTGCAGGTAATGAAGTCAATCTTTGAAGCAGACTTCTTGAAGAAGAAAAATTCTCACTCAGAGAATTGTTCATGAATGATTTGGTAAATCAAAGTAACATTTGTGTAAAGTTTTGTCTATAACTGATATAGAGGTTCTCTTAGATCAGTATAGATCAAGCCTTTGGAGATTAAGAGGTCTCCAACAATACGATGACTACAAAAGGAAGCAAAGGTGGGTTGCTTTATCCTTTATTTGTATCATAGAAAGAACACTTATTAGCTATTTCAAAACAGCCTATGCCTTGTAATTGGCATGACCATTTGGGCCACATTTGTCAAGTGGAATGGAAAATCTTTCTTGTTCAGGTTACTTACATGTGTTATCTTTCTTTGATTTTTCATTTTGTGAGCATTGGTAATATGGAAAGCAAACTAGGAATCTGCATAAGATGCATATTGAATCTTCAATTCAACCTTTAGATCTTCTTCATATAGATGTGTGTGGTCCTATGCCCACACGGTCATTAGGTGGTTCTCTTTAGTTTTTCACTTTCAAAGATGAGGCTACTGGAAAAGTATGGGTATATCCTATCAAATCCAAGGATGAGGTATTCCCTAATTTTAAAAAATTATTTGATTCAATTGAGATGATAAAATGAAATAAGCTCAAGTCTTTACATTCAGATAATGGGGGTGAGTATATCTCACATGAGTTCAGCCTTTTCTATTATTCTAGAAGAATTTGTGGAGAGTTCAAAGCTCCTTATACCCCCGTACAGAATGGTGTAGCTGAAAGGATGAATACAACTATTGAGGATAGATAAGTTTCTATTCTGCATCATTAAAATATATCGCAAGGCTTTTGCGCACAAGTAGAATTGACTGCAGTTCATGTGATTGAACTTTCACCTAGTACTACCAAAGTTCTAAAAGTGGCATAAGAGTTTATTCATGGAAAGCACCATATTATGATCCTCTTCGAGTTTTTGGGCATGAAGCATATGTTCATATACCCAACAGTCCTAGAAAAAAGCTAGACCATAAATCAAATAAATGCATTTTGCTTGGATATGGTTGAGAAAACCAATTTGGATATTGCTTATTGGATCCTACAACATGTCTGTGATCAAAAGTAATGATGTCATCAATGAGTCAAATATGGATAACCAACCCAATAAGTAGGTTGAAGTGAGAAGAGTGGTGTTTCAAGATACTATTCCTCCAATTAGCATGCATAAAAATGTTGCACATTGGGATGTTCAAGAGAGTGTCCAATTTGATGAGTTTGGAATCGCTCCTATTAAAAAACCATTTAGACGTTGTGCACATGTCTTACATCCACCTGATAGACATGTTCCACGTTTGCTAATAGATGCTAGTGATCCTTCTTGCTACAAAGAGGCTATGCAAATAGAGGAACATGTCAAGCAGGAGCATGTCATGAAGAGTGAGTTGGATTATATTTACAAGAATTGTACTTGGGATTTAGTACCTTTGCCAAAGGGCATGAAAGCTTTACCATGTAAATGGTTGTATACGCTAAAGTTCACATGAGATAGTGCTTCTACAAAGTATAAAGCATGACATTTTGCAAAGGGTTATAAGCAACAACACGATGATTAATTTATGCGCACCTAAAAGTTACCCTATGTTTAGGGAGTGATTGAAAGTAGTTTCCAACCACTAATGTCATAGAATGAGATCCCTAATATTACAAGATTCCTTATTCACTTTTGGATTTTACATTTATCCAAGGTAAATACAATAAGTTCTTAACAAGCATGAGGTTCTATGTGAGAAAGACATATAGGGGTGTATATCTTAGAAAATCTCTTAGGCTTGATATTGCACAAATAGCTCCCCCTCAAGCCTAAGATTCTTGATTCTTCAATCCTTCAAGATTTCTTGCAATCCAATAATTGATTTGAATCTATTTAATTTGCTTCCATCCGAGGCCTTCATCATCATATCTACACATTGATGATGAATTGATACATATGAGACTTGAATCTCTTTGTTAATAATCTTATCTTTGACATAATGATAATGAAATTCTATATGTTTAATCTTGGCATGATAAATTGGGTTAGCAACAAGATGTAGTGAGCAGATATTACCTCCAAATATGTGTGTAGTTGAAGTGTTCAACCCTAAATCAGAATAAAGGGTTCTAACCCACATAACTTCTTATGTAGCATTTGTAAGTCCTCTATATTGAGCTTCTATTGATAAGAGAGCAATTGTGGGTTGCTTCTTGTAAGGCCATGAGATTAATTTTGTACTTGCAAAAGTAAGGTATCTAGAGGTGCTTCTCCTATCATCTTTAGAGCCTGCCCAATCTGCATCAAAGAAGATTTTAACATCTATATCAAATGTATATGGATAGTATATTCTTTCATTGATTGTAACACTTTTGGACTCTACTGACTGCTTCCACGTGAGGCTTCCTTAGAGTGTACATGAGCTAACTCAACACAGTTACTCCATAACAGATATCTACTCTAGTCAATGTAGCATAAGTTAAGCTTCCAACTAGACTTTGATAGATAGCTACATCTTCAATTAGCTCACCTTCATGAGCACTTAACTTCAGATTTACGTCCATGGGAGTACCTCCAACCTTTTTATTCTCCATTTCTAATTTAGAGAGCATATCTCCAATGTATTTCCTTTCTGTGAGGAACATAACTTTCTCTATGTATTCTACTTCCAACCCTATGAAGTATGTGAGAAAACCAAGATAACTAACCTTGAACTCCTCCTTCATTTCATCTTTAATCTTTCTAATTCCTTCTGCATCATTTCCTATAATGATTATATCATT
>CM035412.1:34526298-34638798 GCA_020310875.1 Ceratopteris richardii | reverse complement strand
CAAACAAGGCATAGACCTTGGCATACCTTGTCATTTGAGTCACCAAAGTCATCATTGCAATTGTTAGCTACACAC
This sequence comes from Ceratopteris richardii, assembly GCA_020310875.1. Classification (NCBI taxonomy): domain Eukaryota; kingdom Viridiplantae; phylum Streptophyta; class Polypodiopsida; order Polypodiales; family Pteridaceae; genus Ceratopteris; species Ceratopteris richardii. The sequence continues at coordinate 34,638,723 of CM035412.1, read as the reverse complement.
AACGGACTTCAATGATCAAGAAAAACAAAATACTAGCACTTCTTGAGAGGTGAGCCATTTTGTCAGTGTTCCCGCCAAGGACTGCTTAATAGTAGTTTTCATATCGCTAAACCCTACTTTCTTGTTGATTGTAAAAGTGAAGATAATCAAGGTTAACATTATTTTGGAGCCTTCAAAGTGTCTTCCTGGCATCTCTGCATCGATTGTGTTAAAATTTATTTGGGTATGAAACTAGGGGAAATTAAATGCTGCTATTGTAGTTTTGAAACAATATCAACTACACATGTGGAGAGATTGGTCCAAAGTTCAATTCTGGCGATAGAGGCTCTTGAGGTTATGCACCTTTGGAAGTGTACATTCAGTTTTATCATTGTTTAGATCTATATTCTTTTTACAGGTTTCTTGAAAGACTTTCAGTTATGGTGGAAGTAGCTACCAACGTGTTTATGCAAGTTTTCTGGGCCTAAAGAATAGAGTTGGCAAACACTTGTGGTTGTTGTTGGCTAGTTTTTGGACTATAAATATAGCCTTTCATTTCCATTTTAATGCATATACTGAGCACATACACATTACGTATGATTCTATGGATACTGGTTATGTATGTTCATGTGGTCATTGATATAGCAGTTATGTTTTTTGCATAAAGCCTTTGATGTTAATAAAGAGGATTGTGATGATGTTTTCTTAACTAGGAGACACCCTCATGTTGGGCTCTCTTCAATGATGCAGGTGGAAGACACCAAACCTCGTCATTGGAGATGTATGCTAGTTGTTCATAGGTTCTTGATAAGCCTAGTTGGCTTCTTTTGGTTAAATGATTATATGTAGTGGAGTGAGTGATTCACTATGTAGTTTCATATGTTAGTACTCACAATTTTTATGAGGTACTTTTTACATCAGTCATATGCTCATTTTGCAGAGAAGACTCTGGCAAAAGTTTTCCAAATTTCAGCTTTTCAACTATAGAGTGGTTGATTTTACTCCTTGATACACTTATTGTTGTGAGCACAAACATTCTCACATAATCTCTTTGGTTGATCATTTTTTACATTGATCCATTTTTCTAGGGAGAACCTACTAAAATTCTCCCAAAATTGGACACTTTGTCATTTTCTTGATCTTATTCATGTTTGGACTCTTCAAGCTCCCATACTATTCTAGTCAATTCTCTATCATCATGGCATCGAAGGTCTCAGGCACATGTAGTGGATCAAGATCTACTGTTAGTGTTCATAGGAGGAACTATAACTTGTAAGGCAAAGACAATTTTGAGATCGAAACTTTGATGGCACAAACTCTGCTCTATGGAAGAATCAAGTTAAGGACAAGCCAATTCAAAGGGGGCAATTGAAGCCAGTGAATGGAATCTCAAAGAAGCCTCTTGATGTGGATGATAATGATAATTGGGATGTGTTGATTGAAATGGTTAGGTCTACCATTTGACTACACCTAGCATAATGTTTACTTTATAGTATTGGACTATGAAAGTGTATAGGATCTTTGGAAGAAGTTATGAAATACATATGAAAAAGAGAAAGCATTAAATAAAGTGTACGTGATCAGAAAGTTATATGACCTTTTCATGAAGGACATAGATAGTGTTAGTGCTCATCTAAATGATTTTGATGTTATATCCTCTTAGTTACAGGCTCAAAAAATGGATACGGATAATGAAATGAAAGCATTCTTGTTTCTATGCACCTTGCCATCATCATGGGATATGTTCCACATAGCTATTAGCAATAGTGCACCCAGTGGGAAATTGGTCTATGATGACATATGTGGAGCACTCTTGAGTGAGGAGATCCTTAGAAAGTCCATGGTTGGCACTCAAAGTGGAGATGCATATAATGTTCATGATTCTTACTAAGGAAAGAATCGGCATTATGGCAGGAGCAAGAACAAGGAAAAGAATGTTCAATGGAATAAGATTAGAAGTAAATCAAGGGAGATGGATATCCAGTGCCATTATTTTCATAACAAAGGACATGTTAAGAAATATTGTTATGCATTAAAGAATTCTAAAGGTAAAGGATAGCAAGCTGATGGGCACGTTAAATTAATTACATGCATCATATGCTTTGATTATGAAGATAGAAGACATCATTTCTCATGATGTTGATGTGTTGACACTTGACAACATTGTCCCTACTAAGGCTCCTATGGTTGATTCTCTTTTGCACATGTCGCTACTAGATTGTAGTGCTTTGTTCCATGTGAAACCACATAGAGAATGGTTTTCTACTTATGCAGCAAAGTCTATTTGTACTCTCAAACTTGGTGATGTTATTGGGATTGGAGATGTGGTTGTGTAGTTCATTGATGGTTCAAAAATCACGATGCATGATGTATGCCATGTACATCAGTTATCATGCAATTTGATGTCGATTGGTCAACTTAATTACCTTGGTTACAAAGTGGTTTTCTATGCTCAATCCTTTCCCATATCAAAGGGAAATATGGTTATTGCAAAAGCAAGGAAAGTTGGATCACTTTATCCTTTATTTGTATCACAAAAAGAACACTTCTTCCTTGTTATTGAACATCCTATGGTTTGTATTTGGCGTGGCTGTTTGGGACACATATCTCATATTGGAATGGAAAATCTTTCTCTATCTGGCTACTTAAATGTGCTATCTTTCTCTAATTTTCATTTTGTTAGCATTTTCAATATGGAAAGAAAACTAGAAATGTGCATAAAATCCACATTAACTCTTCAATTCAGCCTTTAGATCTTGTTCATACACATGTGTGTGGTCCTATGCCATCAAGTCATTACAAGGTTCCCTTTAGTTTGTCACTTCCAAAGATGATGCTACTAGAAAAGTTTCAATATATCCTATCAAATCAAAGGATGAGGTATTCGCTACTCTAAGAAAATGGCTTGCTTCAATTGAAACTAAAAAAGGAACTAAGCTCAAGGCTTTACATTCAGAGAATGAAGGTGAGTATACCTCACATGAATTCAACCTTTTCTATCAATCTAGAGGAATTTGTAAAGGATTTATAGCTCCTATTCGCCATTATAGAATGGTGTACCAAAGAAGATGAATAGAAATACTCAAAATATAATAGTTTCTATGTTGCATCATGCAAAACTTGCACATGGCTTTTGATGAAAAGTAGTATTGAGTGTAGTTCATGTGATTAATATTTGACCTAGTATTGCCAAAGTTCTTAAGTGGCACAAGAGTTATGGATAGGGAAGCCGCCATATTAAAATCATCTTCAAGTTTCTGGGTGTGAAGCATATGTTCATATACAAAATAATCTTAGAAAAAATATTGACCATCGATCAAAGAAATGTGTTTTTCTTGGATATGGTTGAGAAAGCAAATTTGGATATCCCTTATAGGATTCTAAAACATGGTCAATGATCAAAAGTAGTGATGTCATTTTCCATGAGTCTAATATGCTTAAAAAACCATTAAGGAGGTTGAAGTGAGAGGAGTGGTGTTTGACGATACTACTCCTCCAATTAGCATGCATAAGAATGCTACACATATGGATATTCAAGAGAATGCCCAATCAGATCAATCTAGAAATGTTTCTAGTGAGTAACCATTGAGACATTCTGCACATTTCTCTCATCCACCTTATAGATATGTTCTAGGTTTGGATTTTGTTATTCCAATAGATGCTAGTGAGCCATCTTGCTACAAAGAGCTATGCAGACAAGGATCATGTCAAGTGGGCATGTGCCATGAGATTGAATTGGTATCTATTGACAAAAATGGTACTTGGGATTCTGAAGAGATGGATTGGTACTTGATGAAGATGAAGTGGTGCTGCAAAATCTTTGCATTACACCAACCAAGTTAACTCGCGAGATGTGTGGTGGGCCCTTTTAGCTTGGAAATGGATCTATTAGACACCCTATGTACCTTGGAAGATCACCTAAAAAAAGATCAATCAAAATAGACAAGTTTGACCAATGGTCAATTTCAAGAGGCTTTCTATTTTGATCATATATGCTTCAGTATTTTACTCAGTGCTCTTTCTCTAATCAAAATTGACCAAAGAGCTTTTAGAGGATCGAAGCAAAGCAACCTATTGGGAGTTAGTTTAGCTAAAATGATTGATCATACAAGGAGAAATCAATTTGTCAAATCGCATATGTAATCTCGAATTTTCAGGAAGCTAAAGATGCAGATCCATAGATGACTTCCAATGAATCTTTCTCACAATTGAGAATTCCAAATGCACCAAAACTTTGGGATCTTATACTAGACTTAGAAAGCTTATATTACCAAGTTAAATCATTGGAAATGATGCATCATGCTGAGAGAAATCATATCTCCAATCTGATTGAAAAATTGAGATTTATGACAATGAACAATTCACTCACATAGGCATGAAGATATGGTCACAAATGATAATAAAATCAAGTGTATATTGAATGGAAATTAAAATGAACTTATTGGTACATGTGTGTGCCTTGTGATCACACTCTGATATGGGAAGAAGCTCTGCTAAGGTGGAGACTAATCTCGCGAATAAAACACACGTATATAGTGAATGTTGGAGCCAAGATTTGAATTTGGAATCTAGCTCACCTAAATCACTTTCCCTATCTTTTAGTAATTGATTCTCCAACTAACTCAATCACAAATTCATGGATTTCTTTTCCTAATCATTAAGTGGATTCAACCACTTTTGATTCTCCAACTTTTACATAAGGTAAATGCTCAAGAGTTACAAGGGTGAGTTCATAAGAGAACTCTTCATGTCTTCAACACCTGCTTCAATTATAACATAATTCGTTTATGATATGAGAGACTCAAGCCAATACTTAGACTTGTCTTGTACTTGTTCCAATAGCTCTTGATACTTTATATTGATATAAGGAAAAGAAATTCATGACTGAAATTCCTTATCAATCTTTTCTTGGTAGTCTCATGTATGCTATGGTAGCTACAAGACCATACATTGCATTTGAAGTGGGAGTTGTGAGCAGATATATGTATAACTCACAAGAAGCATTAGGAAGCGATCAAGATGATCTTGAGATATCTGAGTGGCAGTAAGGGCAAGTGTCTATGTTTGGGTAGATGAAAGTTATACATTAGAAGGCCGAAACGAGCTCAAATAAAAATTTTGACACCACATAGAAAAGATCTCATGAATTGATAATGAATTGCTTATTGTTTTCTATGTGATTCTCAAATGGTGACCAAAAGGGTATTGACAATGTCATGAAGAAAGCATCGACCTATTTTGATGCCAAAAGTTTGGGTTTGAGGAATGCACAAGCATGCAAGTAGCATAAGCAAGAAGAAGAAGAAGAAGCTTAGAGCAAAATATTGAGTGTATTACTAAGAGAATAATACAGAGTGAAATAGCCCATTAAGGTTACAGGTTTATATATAAGTAAAACCTCGTACAGAGAGAAAAAAGTATCCCGGCTATCCTAAGTGTGTTCAAACACACCACTACATAAATATATCAACAATTTGTAGTCTATATATATGATCAAGGTTAAAGTTATTTTTATGAGAGCGTTCCTATAATTATGATTGGTTGAGAAAGCTATTAAAATTAAATTTTAATGGCCATGGATATCAAATATCAAGTTATGATTATGTTTGTTCCTTTTCAAGTAAAACCTACATATTGGTTATAGCTTTTCAAGATGATATAGAAAAGTTTATACCCATGAATGTAACATTTCTGTTATGGTTATATGGTAATAGCTTATATCTATTGGTGAGCTTATGATTTTTCGGCTTTTGATATAAATATGCTATAGATATAAATACACTTTGTATGTAGTTTTTTGTAATGTTTACCTGTTGAATACTAGCAATGATTATGGTTACCGTTTTAAATGTACTCATGGATATGGTTATGAATGTAAAGTTTTTCAATGCTTATATTTTTTTTAGTTTCTTAAAATTTTTGGATTTAAATGTAAATGTAAATATTTGGAGGTCGATGTAGAATTCATACATTGTTATTCTATATTGAAGATTTATAATTGTTATTTTTTATTATATGTGCAAAACAATTACATCTTTTCATTATATAATTTTAAAACGTAAGGTGAAATCATAAACTTTTTTGTCATATTATCTTTTGCACAAAGGTTTTCCTTAGGGATTTGCAATGAAAGGTGCTTGTAGGAGTTCTTAATCTTGTTTTTTTGACATTATCAATATCCATATTGCAAACATGATGACAAACATAGCAATAAATATTCTGACACATTAGGCATGTGAAATGATAATCATGAAAACATACATAAAATAACATTATAGTGAAATATTTTGTGATGGCTAATATGACTTTGCACCATCAATTGAGTTCTTGATGTTGAGAATTGAAACATCCCATTGCATACTCCATCTTTATTTTGTTGATCTCTTGCAATGATGTTTATTAGACACAATATTTTTAGAAGTCTTGTTATATTGTGTATGGGTTGTTATACAAGACACAATATTTTGTATGAGTTGTTATATTCAGATGTCTTGTATGAGTTGTTATGTACTCTTGGAAAATAGACTAATCTTGTATGAGTTGTATGAGTTGTTATATTTAGATGTCTTGTATGACTTTATCTTTGCTATGAATTAACTCCGACGATTACTAGAAGCGCGCATCTCCGTTTTTTTCACTATGTTTTGCATTAACAAATAGACATATAGTGTGCGTGAGCAACTCGATTCCTTTTATTTCGAATCTTGTGAATTCCTTTTATCTTAGCCGTTGCTTTTTTTATTTGTTATAATTAGCCGTTGCTTTTTTTACTTGTTATAATAGCGTTTGGGTTTTTGTTCAGGTTGCTTTTGCGATGTGTTTTGTTTTGCTTTTGCGTTTTCGTTTTTTCTTTTGGGTCTTCCCCTCTTCCCTATATAAGAACAGTATCGCAAGGTATCGGTTCCTTTCTGCGTCTTGGTGATGAGCGATTCCATGAACTGAGCACCTACATCTCTCTATCAAATTTGCAGCCGTCCAATGCCGGCGGAAGCTCGCGGAGGTCATGGAGTAGAGGAACTTGTTTCCAATACTTGTGGAGGAACGCGGAGTCCTTCCATGGATTCGTCTGTATCTCAGTTGAATTCCTCGACTTCAGAGAACACACCCGGGGATGAATTATGTTCAGCGAATTCAGAGGCTGTTGTCTCTATCACAGCAAGGGATGCCATAGAACCAACCGAAAACACAGCTGATGGAGTCGAGGAATTCGTTTGCACTATTTGTGGAAGAACGTCGACCTGCTACATGCGCTCATCTCGATCTCAGGTGAATTCCTCGACTTCAGAGCGCTTAGTCGGGGATGAACCCAGCTCAGGGGATTCACAGGCTATTACCTCTGCCACAGCGCCTATAACGGAGGAGCTAGTAAACCCAATGGAAGCTTTGGACAACACAGCTGAAGACAGGCTTGTCCGTGACGAACATCTTTCCAGAACTGAAGAGGGTCCTCCTCCGTATGAGGAGGTTATAAGAATTGGCGCCATATTCGTTGAAAGGGAACCAACACACGCAGCGAGTACCATAAGCCCAACCGAAAACACAGGTGAAAACAGGCTTGTCCATCAAGTAGAGCTTCCAAGAATCGATGAGGCTCTTTCTCCGTAGGAGACCCATGAGAATTGCCTCTATATCTGGTGAAAGGATTGAGCGCGGAGAGCACAATCAGGAGGATACACTCTCTCTCTCTCTCTCATCAAACAGATCAAGTTTAGGCATGGACTCTCTCGTCTTCTTAAGTATGTAAAACCATAGCTATTAGAGATTTCAAAGTGTTCAGTGCAGGATTCGTCTTCTGTTACAGACTACCACGAAGTTATTGGCTCTGTCGTGTATTTTACAAGGAAATCATGAAGTCATGTACATTTTACTCCGATGTTAATTGAAATAAGATTCAATGTATAATTTCTTGTCTTTATCATTCTTATCTTCATTTCTCTTATACATTTCCAGGCTTCTAAACTCTGTGTTACTTTCCATGGTTTTTTCGAAATAGGGAAGAGAGAGAGAGAGAGAGAGAGAGAGAGAGAGAGAGAGAGAGAGAGAGAGATTCCCTTTTTTCTCTTATGTGAATCACACAGAACACAAGATAGGAAGAGGTGATCCTAAATTAACCTTTCAAATTTTCCCCATGCGTAGTAGCATCGTTCTAAGATTAGTTTCTATTGGGAGAATGTTTAATCGCAATGTAAATAAAAGAATCGCAATGCCCATATATTGAAGTTGTGTAGAGAGCTTCAGCTATATTCAAGTGGAGACTTTGCACGCTTTTGACGGACATGGCGTACAGATATGACTAGAAAAACATGGATTTTTAGTACATTTAAAATGAGGGCGAACAGTTTTAGAATCCCTACAAAGGATTTTGGCTCAAAAGTGATATCTAAAATAAACAACTTAGTTCTCATAATTTTGGCTCAAAAGTAATATCTAAAATCTGAAGTTGTTTCTCAAGTACATTACATCTAGATTTTGGTAATTACATAAATCTAACATTAGAGAGAATTAATGTAGATGACTTGAAGAACTCATGGATTTTGAAATTGCATGTGCAAATAAGATCTTTGATTGTGCAACATGATTCTAGGGTTGGAGCTTGACTCTTACGACTTCCTTTCAATTTACACTTGCATCATCCAAGCTCCTTCAACATGTCCAAGCCTTGTTGAAATCTTCATAAATTGTTGAATTCCAATGCTTTGGTAAACGTACCAACGTTCTTTTGTATGATATTAATTATTGCACTTGCACACTTGGAAAGTACATTCGTCAAGGAATGAAGTGAACTTCTATGTGTTTGGATCTTCATGAAACAGAAGCCTTTAAGATACGTACACTACTCAAGTTACCATTGGAGTGTAGACCATGCAGAATTTTATAATAAAAGAACTTTCTTTACAACATAGCTTTCACTTTTCTCTTTCCTTAAGATACGTACACTACTCAAGTTACCATTGGAGTGTAGACCATGCAGAATTTTATAATAAAAGAACTTTCTTTACAACATAGCTTTCACTTTTCTCTTTCCTTTGTAAGCACTTCCTTGAATTAAAGTAGAAATTCCCACAATGCCCCTTGCCATGGTGAGGCTCTTCTAGTTTATTCCATTTGCATGCTTCATGTCTCTAATCAAATAAACTCTATAGTTGTTTAAGAATAAATTTGACCACAAGTTCTTTCACCTCCTTGCCTATCTTCTAATTGCATGGAATTTTCTACACCAAGATAAACTCTCATGCAAAATTGACATCATGAGATACTGTTTCTCAAGCGTAAGAAATAGAGGATATGTGCGTCGAGGTGAGTACGCATCAAAGACGAGGAGGTACATGAAAAAAAGTGTGCGATTCAAATTTTGAAGTCCAATTGAGTAAAATATGTGTGATTCTTGTAACGCAATACAAAACATTGATTTTTTTCACTAATCCATTGCATAAAAAATCCCAATTTTATCAGCACATGCTCCATTTTGTGCAAGGAAAGGACTCCTTAAGCTTGCGGAGCTTACTTAGAAGTAAATATCAAATTTTATATTTTTTGGAGCTTAGTTGAGACCTCAAATAAACTTTAGGACATAATTTTTAACTAAGCCAGACATTCTATATGAAATTGATCAAAACTAGGCAAAAACCAGACATAGAGCTAGAGAGCTCATTTTGGGAGTTTCTGGGAAAGGAAATCTATATGGTCATCTAGAGCACTTGTAATTTAAGATGTTCAAATTCCATGGTTCCTAATCTTTGTCTCTACATTGTGTGTGTGTATTCATGCATTTGTGCATCTTGCATGCTCCTCACCTTCACCTTCATATGCATTTCACAAATGCCAAATCGTCCTCATGTCTCCATAGATTGACAATTATGAGGTGGATCTTCTCAACGTTGGTCCTCACCAATGTCCTAGAGTGACACCAAAGTTTGTTTCCATTGTTGAGGAGTGTAGCTTGAGAATGAGCGTGTGATGATAACAACATAGAATATTAGCTTTGTAATCGTTTATAGGTAAATTTTCATTGCTTTTTGTTAATTTCTATGTTTTTTTTTCATTTGCACCTCCATCATTATTCCCATCACCTCCACCCACCATAGCCATCCACCTTCATCTTCATAAAAAATTCTTAGTTTTGAGCATATATATACCTTTACCTTCATTCAAATCATTTGCATTTGTGATAGAGCAAGAGGGAGCTTGCGTATTTTGCTATTTTGTGTATTTTTTAGTGCTTTCTTATAGGATACGACATCATTATCTCTAGCAGAAGATTGTGTACCATACAAAGAGCTTCCTTATGCCTACCTAGAGCTAGGCACATTTGAAAATCTTTGTTTGCTTAATCTATCACAATAGGTTTAAATCAGGATAGACCAGCTCTATTGCAATTGCAATAGAGCTCTCTATCACAAGAGATCCCTCTATCGTGGAAGGGACTGCCTTTCATGATAGACCAACCCGGTGTCCATTGCTCGTGATAGAGGCCCATTTGTCACGATAGACTGCTCTATCTTGACAAATCCCCAGTTTATTGTGATAGACCAAAGCCATGATAGACCACCCTCTATCACAACATACCATCCTCTACCATGATAAGGCACCCTATCATGATAGAAACCCATTTTCATGATAGAAAAAGCACAAGAGACCAAATTTATGATAGACACATGTCTATGATGATAGATCCCTCTATTGCGGTAGATCGACCCTCATGATAGACCCCACCTATCATGACATACCTCTCTATCATTACATGCCAAACTCAATAGACCCCCTCTATCAGGATAGACCCCATCTGTCACGATAAAGCACCTTATCATGATAGAACCTTTCTGTCGTGCTAGACTGTCCCTGCATAATAGATCCCTCTCTTTGATAACACATCACTTGATCAGAAAAATTTTAGAGTTGATTTTGGCTTTTTTGTCAAAATTAATGATTTTTCAAATACTCCAAGGCTCTAGTGTGTTCTATGCCTAGGGAGTTAGTACTGAAATTGCAGAGCTTGCTTGGTATGTGTTCTTGATCATTGGAACCCACTATAGAGCTCAAACTTAAGGGTAGGAAATACTCAATCCCCTTGTTTAATTTTCGCCTAGCCTAAGTGCCTAGTCTTAGGGTTAGAAGTTAGGGCGATGTTAGGAACCTTAAGCATTAAAGAAAATCAAGTTAAAGATTGATAACATTGATTGTGATATCCAAACACCTAAAGGAAAAGAATGTAAATGCATGAAGAAACGTTGAAAGTCAAAACATTTAAGTTATAACTAATGACAAGAAGATGAAATAATAGGAGAAGAACATATTAAATAATTGGATAATCAATGAATAAGTGATTGAAATAAAAGAATATCCATAAAGTCCAAGGATAAAACTAAATTAATAAACTTGAGATCAGCAAAGAATATTGGCAAGGAGAATCAACAAAGCTTGAAATTAGTGTCAATCACACTGGCAAGTCGTGATCAAAACAATTTGGTGGCCATCCAGCCAACTTAAGGTGAAAAACTAGTGAATCAACTAGTTCATATAGAATGGAGAGACCTACCACTAGTACCAGGACTGCTTACCTTGAGGTACAAGAAGGACCTTATGAAATATAGTTAGAATATATCTAAAAAGACCAATTAGGTACTCATATCTATGAGGCCGAATTAAGGAGATTAGTGGTCCAATTGAGAAATCTGGAGAAACCGTATGGCTTAGACCATCATCTAATCGAATTTGAGAATGGATCATATATAGACAAGCAGGGAACTATGTATGTTGGTACTAGTCACCTTGATAGAAAGAATGACTTTGGGAATGTTCTTCCTAGGTCAAATGTTAGAGATTCAAAAGAGGAAGATCAAGAGGAGAAACTTTGTGTTGTCTAGGATAGTGGCCACAACTAAGATACCTTAGGATAATGTAGCCACAGAGCTTCATGAATATGAAAGAGAAGCCCCACAATTAAGCTTTATACACAACATAGGAAGGGGTAGATTAGAGCAAGGAAAAAAAAGTCAAAGAGAGAGAGGGAGAGGGAGATAGAGAGAGAGAGAGGGAGAGAGAGAGAGAGAGAGCTAGAGGGCATATGTCACATATTGAAGATGATGATTTGCCTCTACCAAGGCAAAGGAAACACTCCAAGATGTTGAGACCGTCACAGGTAGTTAAAACCATGAAGAATTATTTTCACGGTACAATGGATCCTTATAGCCATCTGGCCAAATTCAAGCAAGTGTTTAGACCAAAGAAAGTATGAGGAATTGTTCACCCAATACAAGGCCTTTGGGTTAACCTTGAAGGGTACAACCCTAGCATGATTTGATCTATTGCATCAAGGCAACTATTAGGGTATATCACAATTAATGGAAGCCGCTTCATTACTAAGTTCTCTTAGAGTGGAATCAGACAAAACACTTCATCTTTGGTCCATAATTATAAATCGACCCCCCAAGAGACACTAAGGCTAGAAAGGTGAAGATTCAAGCAATCCATATAGAGATGTGATCTCCTAGAGCTATCTACACATGCCAAACAAGTGTCCTTATTTTTATATGGTCTCTTGAGCTGAAAGTTATGATCCTATGTGCATTTAAAAGAGACAAACACCCTAGACCAATGCATGAGGATGTGCATAGACATAGAAGACAACCCTAGAGAGGAGTTGGAACTATCAAAACTCCACAATGGTTTGGAGTGCTCGACTAGCACTACATCAAAACCCTCATTGTTAGTTGAGGAACTAGCTAAGCTAGTTGCATGAAAGCTAGGAGGAAACTTCCAAAATAGGCACAATAAAGGGTAGTCTTAAGGAACCTAAGGCAAAGATTTTAGAATTCGGATCTCAAATCCCTACAAAAACACCACCCATAGCTAAGTCAAGTTCAATTCGTGGAGATCCCATCCTAGAAGACTTAGACATGATGTTCAAGCATATTAGGCATGACTTAGAAAAGGACCAAACAGAGGTGAAATAGACAAGAGATATCCTAGAGTGGACCTAGAATTAGAGAGAAAGAAATTGTGCATTAAGAGTGTTGGGGTGTAGCTCAGTGATGAGTAGCACCTCCTTTAATGTCAATCCGGGAAGACGTGAGGATGGTATGAAGACCTCGAGCAAGTGGCGGCACAAGTGCGTGAGTGAGAAGCACACAAGCATGCACACACATACACACACACGCGCACACACGGCAAGACAAAGAGGGAGAATCAATGGAGTTCTTTAGATTACTTTCAAAAGCTCTTACAAGTTCGTTTCAATTACAATCTAACCTCAAAAATGAGCTCTCTAGCTCCTTTTATAGTTTTTGACTAGCTTTGGCCCTGTTCAGACCTAGTGTCCGGCCTAGTTAAAAATTAGGTTCCAGGGCTTATTTGGGGGCTCAAACGATATCCAAAAATCACGAAAATTGGCAGGTAGATACTTCTAATGCTCCTCAAGCTCAAGGACTCCTTGGCTTGCACAAAATGGAGCTACAAAAAGATGAAATGATATTTACAATGGTGCTTAGTGATGAGAATCACTTTTAATGGGTGTAGAGGTTTTGAAAGATTAAAGTTGCCTTAGTGCTAAATCTGCATGAATGTTCATAAGTGCTTCTTTCTGAAGAAAATTGTTGGCCTACTTGCCAGATCTTCGTTGACTCCCTTGTCTGCTTGTGCCTTCTCTCCCTTGTCCACTGCTAACACCCCCCCCCTCTCTTGCGTCTGTCGTCCCTGACAGACCCTTGTTGAGAGGGTTTTTGGATGTAGAACTCGACGACGTCCTGCGCTAAATGATGTTCAGCAATTCGCAACCCTTGAGCCAAATCTGTCAGAAGAGCATCCCAGTCTACCGGCCCAGGAACCTCTGGGTGTGGCATACGTAGCTTTTCGGAGTGGAGAGCTTGTTCCACTGCAAACAACTGCAAGAGATGGGATGGTCTGGGAATGAATATCTCGGAGTGATATTCCCAGAATCCCGTGACAAACATCTCTTCGAACGTTTGTTTGAAGTAGGTCGGTAGATATTTAATGCGAGCGTGCCATGCATACACAACATTGATCGATGGAGTCGTGCTCATGTCGTATACAAGGTCCTGGTTCCCTTCATTAAATCCTAGTGCTGAGAGATGCGGTTCCCTGACATTTTTGAAGGTCCTGAAGGTGACCAGCATAAGTTCAAAAATTTTCAGGCACATCTGAGTCATGATATCAGGAACATTTTTGAAACGGATCCCCCAATGTCGGATCATTGAGATCATATAGCCAATTGTAGGTGCGCCTTTAGGGGGTGCGAAGTACACGTAATTTAGCCACTTCTCACATCCTTTAATCGTCAGCACTGTATGTGTGTACTCCGGCCAGGATCTCCTTCGAAATACAGGGCAATAACATGGATTATATTTGATGTACAATGGCATGTTGTTCCATGTTCTTACCATTTCCGGGTAGGTTTCGAGCAGCCGAATTCTCCACGTTGGTTGGCGGATATGTCCTTGCTTGGCACTCTCTGGGATGTCACTGGGTGCAAATTGGGTGGCAGAGGTGGGTTCCCTTGAGGTGTGGCGCTTGATCTCCGCATTATAATCCGCCATTAGCACGCAAAAAGGTACATACAGATCATCCGATGGGCCGATCCACCTATGGTGTGAAAGATTCTGAAAATAATCAGATTTTATTACCACCTCTTCCAGTTTTGACATCAATGCGATTTGGACTGCCACCCTGTCATCATGCGTCGTGGCTACTTTCTCTAACTTTTGCATCCATTCCGGTGCCTCAATCTCAATTGTGTCCATTCCCTGTTCTGTGCGCTTACCGCCGAGTGTTGGCATTGGTACATAGGGATCCTCAAATGTTTCTTCTACCTCAATTGGCACCAGGTCGTCAGGCTCGGGGTCTACCAGAGGGGAGGGCTGACGCTCATATTGCATGACCTTGCTGCGTAATTCCTCAAGTTCGGCCCGGAGATTAGTGACCTCTTCAGCTGTTTCTTTTGCGGTTATGCTCTGGCTGGGTTCTGTCTGTCGGGTGGCCAACTGTCTTCGTAACTCATCTCTTTCTTTTTCTAAAGCGGCATGGGCCTCCATTAGATCGGCATGAGTTTCTAACACCACCTGCATATTCTCAGAGGGAATTGCCTTGAATCGTTCTGGGTCAATCTCTTGTGGGGAACCCTCCATGGCCGCTTCCAGGTTTTCTTCGTTCTGTTTCTGTAATCTTTTATTCTCTTCTAACGCGGTCGACATATGCTTGCGGAGGAGGCCCAAGTTCCGCCGAAGTTTCAGGTTTTCCGTGATCTGAGAATGTAGCAGCTCGTCCATATGTCGTCGTTCTTCATCATCTGCTTGAGGTGGGTTGGCTTCTAATTGTGCGTATTGCTCCTGTAATGTCACGTGCTGCTGTTCTAGTTGCTGCTTCTGCTCTTCAAGATCCCTACATTTTGCTTGGAGATCCTCGTGGCTTCGGAAGAGCCTTGTATGTTGGTTGTCCAAGTGTTGGTAATGTTGCTGAAGTTGGGCCATGCATTGATGCATATTATTAAATAAGTTACCGAGAGGAATAGTATTGAATGCAGAGGGGTAGGGAAAGGGAAAGGGGGTTGTGAATGCAGTACTGGGGACGGGTGAGGGGGGAGGTGGAGGGATGGGAGATTGGGGGTACACGGGGGATGGTAGAGGTGCAGAGGTGGGTGACACCTCCATGAAAGTGGGGATCGTGGTGGGAGTGACCGTGAACATGGGGATTGTGGTAGCGGTGAGGGTGGTGAATGTGTATAGAGGTGTGTGTAATTGTGAACTTCTAGGAAGTGTGCTCGGGGTGGCGAGGTGTACCGTGGCTGTAGTTAGACTCGTGTATTCAGTGGACGTAGAGTGTGTGGGTGGACTGATGGTTTGTGCGTCGGTGTGTGTAGTGGTTTCAGAGTTGGTGACAGTGGAGGTTACAGTGGTAGCGGGAGGTGAGTGAGGTGGATGTGGGGGAGAAGGTGGCAAGGGAGGTGATGGGGGTGCACTCGATGTGTGGGCTTCCTCGGTGTCGTGAACTGTGTGTGCTGTGCCCGTGGTTGTGGGGGTGCCTTGTGGTCCTGATCCTAATACATTCATTCGTTTGCCCGATCGTGGAGGGCGTCTTCCATATCTTCTCTCTGTTCTTCGTGAGTGCACTAGTGCTGTGTGCACCGTTTCCGGTACTCCTAAAGCATCTGATATCATTTCCAAGGTGGCGCGGTATTGCTCGTCCACACCTTCCTCCTCCAGAATCTGATTCATGAGAGCTTTACCTGCAGCTAATGAGAGCCTGTGTTGCTCTTGCACTCGGTTCATTGTATCGTAAAGCTTCTTTAATGCGCTAGTGTAGGCGGGGGCACCTTCCAGTACTTGTAGGGCTTCTGGATCATACTCTTCTTCTTCTGCGTCTGATTGTCCGCCTTGTGTCTCCTCATGAGCTTCTTCTTCATCGTCCACGTTGACTACGTCTGGTTGGCTGGGCTGTGGTTGGTCTGGGGCAGTTTGCTGTCCGCTGGCTTGCTCTTCTTCAACTTCTGCATTTACAGCTTCTATGATTCTTGCAACTTCTTCGTCCGTTAAATCCTCCAGAGTGAACCCATGCGGGAATTCCAGATCAGTCGGCACTGGTGGAAACACAAGATTAGGGCCATCTGTGTTGTGCCTGGGTAGCCTGATAGTGAATGGTTGCACTCGTCGTGGAAGTCTTGGGGTTGTCTCAGGCGTCAGGGTTGCCCCGCGAGCTTGTGCACAAGGCATCTGGACGGTGCCTCGCATCTTCTTTGAGGGAGGCCCTACGGCTGACAATATGCGTTGAAATTCCTGTGCTCTGGACCAGATCAGAGCCCTTTGCACCGGTACATCATAGGCGAGACATCTGTATACAATTCTTGTGAGTGCACAGCAACCATACAATACAGATCTTTGCTTCTTATACCATCTCTGATGAGCCATATGAATCTGGTCGATAATCCAGTGGGGCATATTGATGGTCAACTCAAAAGCATCCGCCAGGTAGAGGCTAAACCAGATCTTTTTGGGAGGCATTGTGAACCTCTCCTGCGCGGGGAAGGCGAAATGTTGCATGACCATACGTAAGTGGATGGCGATCGTGGGTGTCATTGCAACCATGTCCTTCAGCTTTGTCAGATTCCTATTCTTCATGTTGTCCGGAACCATTGTCTCTTTCTCTATCGGAATGTGCATACCCTGCATGTCGAGTGCTTCTCTTACCAGATTGATAGTTAAGCGGAAACGCTTCAGCTCGTTGCCCCTTGTGAGTGATGGGAGCACAAAGGAGCTGTATCCTTTCTTGTCTTTGCTGGGGGTGAGGGTGCTAATTAGATATGAGCATCTTAGGAAATCCGGCTTTGGTAGTTGGGACTTGAAGTAGTCATAAAGCCCTGCCTTCTTCCAGATCGGCTTCAATCCTTCGTTATTCTGTAGCCTTTCAAACTCCCGGGTAAAGAAATGGTATCTGCCCCATCGTCCATTGAATTCGACCTCGGACTCCCACATATATGTGCCTTCACCCAGAGGTCCAGCAACGTCACTGAACCAATGTGAGGTTTTGCCCACCGGCATTGTGTGACCCTGCGGAGAATTCTGAATTGGTATGGCGTGCAATGCCCGTAATGCCGCTGGTCTTTCCTTTAATTCTTCCTCGACTGGAAGGCTTTCGATGTCCACCACTTGTGGGCTGGTGCCTGCCTGGGAGCTAGTTTCTACTGTATCTGCCATTTTACTTCTTGCTGTCTGTCTCTGTGAGAATATACAAACATGTGTTAATATTGTACAGGACAAGGGAGGACCGTTGTTGTTCCCATTACAATATTAACATGAGGGTCGGGAGCGAATAATGGGTTAGTAAGTGTTCGGTGCACGTGTGTGTAGTTAATGCTTGGGTAGTCCTAGGAGACTAATGAAGTTAGTAAGTGGGGATGAATTTACAAATTGGGGTCGGGGGGTTTATTACAGGTCTTAGGCTGCCAAATGCAGTGGATGGGCTTTGCTTTCGGTTTCGTAGAGACTCTAGAGAGCTTTCTCGGTGTCGCGGTTTGAAAATGAGGCCTTTTAGGGACCCATTTACAAGCGATTACATGCGCGCTCTTGGGTCTTGGTGTGTTCTTGAGTGTTGAGAATGAGTGAATATAGGCAGTATGCGTAGCTGTGTTATGCTGTTTAGGTTGTGGCCTCGGCGTAGCTACTTGTGCCCTCAAGCAAGCCTTAGGCACCCAAATTTGTCTTGATTGTGGGCTAGCCTTCATCGACTTCTTGGGCACCCAAATAGATTTCACGTTAGCAGGAGAATTTCTGCAAGACTTCTTATTAATGTCGTGTTGTTGGTTATTAATAAGAAACTTCGCCCGTGTAGTTGACGGTGGTGCAACCGGTTGTTCGCCTTTCCGCACCCACACATGGTTTATTTTCTGGGACATTCTGCTGTGCAGGTACTTTTGATCTCGGACATAGGTAGTACTCTGCTTCTTCTGCCTTTGATCCACCTTGGGTTGCTGCCTCCTTCTGGCCTTTGGAAAAGAAGGGAGTTCCGTTGCATCCTTGACTCCTTTTTTGCAAATATCATTCCTCTGCAACACATGGTTTTGAACAAGAACAGCATGATCATCTTCATGTGTATCCCTGGAAGGACCAGGAGCCTGTGCCTTTCCTAGTTCCTTGAGTGCTCCCTTGTCTAATTCTACTGTAACTCGACTATGATTGACCCAAACCTGGAGAAGTCCACTTCTTAGGTTTAAATTAATTGCTTGGTCATAGATCCAATCTTGACCCAAGACTAGAGGTTCAGTGAGATCCTCATCTTGACACACCTGTACTTTAACTGTCATTGCCTCATCATGAATGTAAAGGGGAAGTTCCACCTCGCCCATGCAAGGGGTTTCCACTCCTCCCAATCCTATAAGATATGCTTCCACAGGATTGACAGTCAACTATAAGTCTTGGCAGTAGGACACTCTAACAGCACTAGTGGCTGCGCCTGAGTCAATCAAGGCTCTTACGCTCTTTGCACTCTTTCCTTGTCCTATATCTAAGGTTACGAAAGGACGTCTATCAATTATCCTATGCGAGCTTGTTCCTGCAACTTCACACATGGCCATAGGAAATCCTTGATCTGCATAGTCATTCGCTCTAGGCTGATCTCTACCTTGCCTTCGTAATTTCATCCTTCTGATGCGTTCTAAAGCTTCAGCTTGAGCTTCTTCTCGAACTCGCTTTTCTTCCTCTTTGCGTTTCTTAGCAGTATTGAGTCGGCTAAGCATTTCCTCTGTGAGGGGTTCCTGATACAACTTGACTCTGCAACCGCTAATATAGTTTGGGAGAACATCACCCTCTAATGTGGCCAATTGTACTGCTCCACTCGTGGAGATCCTATTGATGATCATTGGTCCGTAGCCTCTCTTTTCTAGCTTCCTCGCGTGTTGTTTTAGTGTATAGACTAAGACTAGATCTCCTGCTTTCAAGCCTTTATCCTTCACATGGGCATCGAAATATGCTTTCTGTCTCTTCTTGGCTGCATATATTCCTGCAGCGGCTCTCAGTCTTGTTTCTCCTAATCGTTCAAGGTCAAAGATCCTAGAGGAGAGCTCATGACCTGTCCATTCGTGCTCTTGTGCTACTCTCAATGTAGGAATCAAGAAGTCCAAGGGTAGCACAGCGTTTTGGCCAAATACCATCTGAAAGGGAGTGGCTTGGAGTACCGTTTTGTAGGCAACTCGGTATGCCCAAACAGCATGGTGTAACTGTTTGTCCCAATCAGAGCGTTTAGTGTTCACTAATTTTGTCAGTACATTGCATAAGATCTTATTAGTACTCTCAGCTTGTCCATTAGCTTGAGGGTGATAGGGGGCAGACTTCTTGTGTATTACCAAGAATTCTTGGAGTAGATTTTCAATCACTTCGTTCAAGAAGTGAGTGCCTCTATCACTTACAAGCTCTATAGGTAGCCCATATCTTGTGAACACATTCTCAAACAAGAATTTGGCAATTGTTTGAGCATCGTTCTTTGTCGTAGCCTTTACCTCTACCCACTTGGTGAGATAATCTGTTGCCACAATGATGTATTCTGCATGAGAACCTTTAGCTAGGGGATTAATAGGACCTACGAAGTCTATTCCCCACTTAGAAAATGCACGTCCACCCATCATAGGTTTCAGCGGCATCTCATCTTTGCGTATAGGATACTGAGTCCTCTGACAGACATCACACCGTTTCACATAGGTATGTGCATCCATGTGAAGGGTAGGCCACCAGAAGCCCGCAAATAGAATTGCCTTGATCACCCGATCCGGTCCAAAGTGTCCTCCTGCTACACCTTGGTGAGCAGTTTCTAAGATCTTAAGATACTCACTCTCATGGACACACAGTCTTAGGTAACCATCTTTACCACGCTTATATAGATTATCACCAATGAGTGAATAATCTTGGGCTTCTTGTTCTAAACTCCTTTTCCTAGCTAGAGTCATGTCTGGAGGGAATGTGTTTGTCCTCAGGAAGGATACTAGAGGCTCGCTCCAATCTGGCACTATGGATACTTGATAAAGAGTAGCGTGTTCCACAGGTGGTTTAGTGCAGCAGATTGGGCATTCCTTGCACAACTTTTGGACATCAGCTTCCATAGTTGGCCAATGTACTCCGAGTCTCTTTAGGGTCTGTAAAGTTCGTTGCTTTGAATGGTGTTGCTCTAGTGCACCTACATGTGCTAATTGCAACCATTTAGCGTACTCGTCCTCTTCTACGCAACAAGCCAAGATCCCTTGATCTGTGTGCTTGTACATGCTTCCTGCCATTATGTGGTACTTTTGGGCTCTTACAACCTCTCTATTCCGTGTGTTTACCACTGGATGGTTAGGCCCGTACGTCAATACTGGGACCAATGGCTTAGCCCACTGCGGCACCACTTCCAAATTAAACAAGTAAGCATCAGGAAGGTCATCTGATACTCCTTGTGGGGCTTCTCCCGATGTGAGCCTAGAGAGATGATCTGCTCTTAAATGAGTCCTCCCTTTTCTCACCACAACCTCAAAATCATATTCCATTAGCAAGAGAAACCATCTTACTAATCTTCCTGTATTGCATGGCTTGTTTACGAAATATAACAATGCCTGATGATCAGTAAAAAATTTAAACTTATTTGCAAGCAAATAGTGTCTAAATTTCTTAACTGCGTATACCATGCCTAATCCTTCTCGCTCTGTAGTGGTGTAATTCCGTTCAGCCGCATTCAATTGTCTACTGGCATAGGCAATTGGAAGATCCATATTACCTTCGCCAGTAGGTTGTGCAAGCACACATCCAATGGCATAATTGGAAGCATCCACGTGAACATGGAATGGCTTATTCCAATCTCGTGTGGTCAAGATTGGTGTTGAACACAATCTTCGTTTAAGCTCCTGGAAGGAATTCTCACATTCATCCATCCACTCAAAGTTTGTCAGAAGTCCGTACATGGGCTTTGCAATGACAGCATACATGTGTATAAATCGTCGGTAATAACCACAGTGCCCCATGAAAGCTTGTACTTCCTTGACATTCTTTGGCCTAGGTAGCTCTGCTATGGCTCTCACTTTTTCTTCGTCGGTAGATATGCCGTTCTTTGACACTATGTGTCCTAGAATCTTGCCTTGTCTGACCATAAAAACGCACTTTTCTGGGTTCAGGCAGACTTGATATTCTCTGCATTTGTCAAAGATTTGTCTAAGTTCAGGAATATGGGTTTTTCTAATATTGGAATGAGCACAAAGATCATCAACATAGACTTCTAAACTCTTCCTCAGGAACTCCTTAAACACATGGCACATCAGCCTCTGGAAGGTAGCTGGTGCATTGGTAAGCCCAAATGGCATTACTCTAAAAGCAAAAATGCCCCATTCTGTGGCAAATGCTGTCTTATGCTGATCCTCTGGAGCTATGGCTACCTGATTGTAGCCCGAAAACCCATCGAGGAAGCTGTACACTTCCTTGCCTGCCACTCTTTCTAAGAGATGTTCTGTGATGGGAAGTGGATAGTTATCTCGAATTGTGGCTGCATTAACCTTCTTCAAGTTAATGCACACGCGCAGTTTGCCATTCTTCTTGGGCACCACTACGATGGGGGATACCCATTCAGTGTGCTCAATTTCATAGATAAATCCAGCTTCGACCAGTCTATCTATCTCTTCTTTGATCTTAGCGGCGTAATTATCGTTATATGTATAAGGCTTTTGCTTAGAGGGTTTGGCATCTGAAGTCATGGGGATGGTGTGTGAGCATATGTCAAGGTCAACACCTTTCAAGTCCTTGTAACTCCAAGCGAATACATCTCTGTATTCTCTTAGCAAGGCTATCAATTCGTACTCTTCTTCTTCTGTTAGGTCATGGCCTATGTATGTGCATCTCTCCTCTCCTTCTTCTATGGCCACAACTATTTTCTTGGTGTTTTCTTTGTTATCATAGGCCTCTCCTACTTGTGCCTCTCGTTTAGGCATTCTTATCATGACTCTCCTGTCGTCTATCTCATATTTCTTAAAATTTTCGGGGACCTCAAACAAAGATTCTTCCTCTTCTGGTGAGACTTCCCTCTTCTTCCGTTTCTTCCCTTCTTCCTTCGGGGTTACATGCGTCGCTAATCTTACATCGTTTGTAAGCTCTCCATGCCTCTGGGGTTGAAATTCTACTTCATGGAAGTATTCTTCATCTGATGCAAATGGTGGGTCCATAATGATTGACTCTAGATCGGAGTCACTTGCATCCTCGAATGCATCAGGGCTAGGTTCGCATTCTTCTAGAACTGCCTCTCCCATGATTGGCTCTATGGAGAAGACTGAAATGTCATAGCCATCCTCATCACAGTGAGGTGTCCATTGTTCTTCATTGATGGCTACGTCCATTGTTGCTAAAATTTCTGCCCAACCGTGAGGTTCAAATTCTTCGTCTGGAAAAACTACAGGTGCATAGGCTGGGTCTTGGATTGATCTATGGTTTTCTTTCGCACCTACCTCTCTGGCTTTCTCTCTCTTCTCTTCTTCTACTGCTACCTTGCACATCCATAAGTGAGTGTCTTCATGCATCCATGAGGATCCAGACCCTATGGAATGCACCGATTCCGCATCATCTTTGGCTCTATGGATGGGATTCCATTGGATAGGAGGGACATCTCTATGAGAATAGTCCTTGAGATTGACTTTGGTCGTAACACCCAAGTGTTGCAAATACAAGGAGTTGGTTCCCCAATCCTGTACCACTTGCAACTGTCGCATAAATGGTCTTCCCAAAATCATTTCATAGGCATGATTTTTGCTAAAGTCACATATAGCAAAGCTATGATCAAACTCAACACCACAAGTGGTGAGAGTTATTCCTTCTAGCAATCCTAGGGGTCTCTCTATGTGACCATCGGCCATCTGCAATTTCATTCTCGTTGGCCTGAGTGCCGGCTTGCCCCAACGCTTCCAAAGGGAAGTAGTGGCAATTGCAACTCCTGCACCTGAGTCCAAAATTGCCTTGGTGGTGTACTCCTGATAGGTGATGGGAAGATAGGTGTTCCCTTCTTCACCTTCACACATATCTCCTATCTTGTCCAAGGGAATTTCTGGCACTGTCCTCTGGGATCCTATTTGGGAACGTGGTTCTGCAACTTCAGTCACTTGACTGGCTACACCTTTCCGCGCTTTTGGTCTATTCTTAGGTAGTTCTTCCAAAGTGAGATCGCGCTGCGCCTTGGTGTTCTTTACTACCTCCGTGTTCCTTGATATGACTGAGTCGTCGTTCCTTACCATGACTGTGGGTGCTCTCATACACGTGGACTTTGCTTCCCATGGGCCTGTGAAGTGGGGTAGCTCTTGTATGGAATTAGACTCAAAGTCCAATCTCTCGTGAGACTGAGTACTCTCATGTTCCCCGTAAATAGATGGGATGTCTTGTGGGAATTGGTCGTGTGCATCATCCACAAGTTCAAAGTGAGGGGAGACTTCACTTTCGTTATCCCATTTGTCTTCTTGAATCTCTCGTAGGAAGTCTGGTGCAAACCGATTCATAGAAGAAGAAGTGTCTGGCTCCGTAGAATTAGGCACATAAGCAACTTGGGAAGGAGGGCTTATTCTATTGTTGACTCTCTCCTTGTTCTTATAGATGGCTGGAGCACAAGCTTCCTGGGGAGGATTACTTATTCTATTACTCTTCCGAGCAGGCTCATACGCTCCCTGAGAAGGAATGTAGGCGACCTGTGGAGGTATGTAAACTTTCGAGGGAGGCTCATCTGCCTTTTGGGGGGGAAGATAAGCTTCTTGAGGAGGCACATGGGCTTCCTGAAGAGGCTGGCTTATCCGTTCTCTTACCTTTTCCTTTCTTTGTGGGACAGGTTCCTTTTCTGATTGTGCAATTAGCCTCTCTATTCTTTCCAGCAGTCCATCAAAGTGTAACTGCGTCTTAGCTGAGCTAGAGATGTTAAAGAGGCGGCTAGCTTCGAACATGGCTTGAGCCAATTCCACCATCTTAGCACAAATTTTTGTTCGTTCAAGCTCTAGCTCGGCTCTAGGGTAGCATTTTTCATGATCGGTTATGGTTGGCCCTTCTTGTATTCTGGCCTGATATGCTTTAAGCATCATGTTTAGGTCTTCAGGAGTGGGATCTGCTAGGACTGATCCTACTCTAGGGGGTGGTGGGTTTAGGTGAGGTGGGTTGGAAGGAGATGGTTCGGATGGAGATGGGAATGGTGGTGGTGGAGTAGTGTGAGAGGGAGTTTGAGTTGTGAGTTCG
Source organism: Ceratopteris richardii (assembly GCA_020310875.1). NCBI lineage: Eukaryota > Viridiplantae > Streptophyta > Polypodiopsida > Polypodiales > Pteridaceae > Ceratopteris > Ceratopteris richardii. The sequence goes on along the minus strand of CM035412.1, from coordinate 34,614,031 downwards.
GTTATCCTGGCTCTTGTTTCCCTTACGCTTTCCTCGAGTTCACTCATCTTTTTAGCCCATTGTCTCTTCATTCTTTCCCGACTATCTTTCCAAGCTCTAGTCCTTTTCTTGGTTATGCTCTCTGTTTCACTAGCCTCTGGGCCCTTTTCCTGGTCTACACCCTGGTTTTGCTGCAATGCCTGAGCTCTAGTGACTACCTGTACTGGTGCAGTGGAAGTGACACTTCCTGAGGAGTCTACCACTAACCCAACAACGTTGATAGGGGTGATTTTTGGCATGTTATTGGGGTTCTTTGGGCAATCTCGTAAGAGATGCTCTTTTCCACAATCTTGGCAAAAGCCTTGGATCGTCACGGACTGATTTTGTGTAGGTGGAGGTAGGGGACAATCACGAATGAAGTGATCTCCCTGACATCGGTAGCATGGTCCTCTAGGAAATGGTGGTCGTACCTGTCTAGGTTGAGGCCTAGGGTTGGGGTTTGCATACATGATGTTTGTGTAGTCTGACTCCCAACTAGGTTCACTCGGTTCTTCACTATAGTAGGACTCACCATGTTCTGGAGACTGCATGTAGTACGCCTGGGGACTATCGACATGTGTAGAATCAAAGCTATGGTCACTTGGATCACTTTCTGAGATCAATGGGGTCACTGGTACTATGGCCCTATTCAGGTTTTCTTCTGCAACAGCATACTTTACCGGAATCACGTTAGCGGGGTTTGGAGGCTGTTGAGCTAGCACCGGTTGGGGTCTCTATTGGGCCTGATATGGCTGCTGATAGGGTTGCTGTGGCCTGCCATATGGCTGTGGAGGGTACTGGTTCTGGTATCTTCCTTGTTGAGGGTATGGCTGAGGGTAGGGTTGCCTAACCGCCTGCCTGTTGTATGGGCAATCTTGCGCAGTGTGATTGGTGTACTTCCGTTCTATGGTGCAGTACTGGCTACTAGGATTAACTTGGGGTTGAGCCATAATGGGACATACATTCGCCATGTGGTCGCCACCACAAGTATAGCATCTTTTCACAGGGGCAAACCTCGGAATTTGTTTGCTAGAGACGCCTAGTTTTTGTGCCACTTTCTCTGCGAGTTCCTCAATTGATGTGGATTGCGTGGAAGAGTGACTAGAAGCACTATCTGAATCTTTGTAGATTTTGGAAAGCTCTAGTTCTTCCCCTAGGTTATCTTCAATGTCAATGCACATGCGTACACACTCTTCTATAGTCCTAGGGTCCTTCAGATACACATAGGATCTCAATTTCTTACTCAGCAATCCATCAAGGAATAAGGCTACTTGTTTAGCAGATGTGGGTAGCTCCGAAACAGGGCACCTTTCAAGATATTGTCTAAATCTTCTTCCAGCCAATCTGATCTGTTTGAAGCTGTGAATCAATGAGGAGGTATTGTGTCTTATGCCGCTCTTAGAGAATTCTACAATGAAAGCCTCTAGGAGCTCGTCTATACTCCTGAACTGCCGCTCATCCAATGGCTGAAACCATGTAAGTGTCGTGTTCCTCAGGGTTAGACCGAAGGCATTGTACTGCGTGAACAGATCCTCCACTTGTTCAGCTCTCAAGACTTGCTTGAACTCCGCCACATGATCATAGGGATCTCCTGTGCCATCAAAGTAATTCTTCATGGACTTAACTAGCTGGGTTGGTCTCAACGTTCTTGTATGCTCTCTAGGCCTCGGCAGAGGAAATCCATCCACATTTCTTTGGTTCCTGTGGGCTCTAAGCATCTCAGGTTCTACCCTATTCGTCTCTGTCCTCGTTCTTTCTCTGCCCACAGGGTTGGCGAAGCTTACTTCTGGTCTATCTCTACTTCTGTCTCTTTGAATTCCATGAGCTTGGGATGTTCCAGCTCCAGGGTGACCATAGGATACATTTGATCTTGGTTGGGGAAAAATGAATTCACCCTTCCAAGTGTAAGCATGCCTATCATTTTCTGTCACCACAAAGATCCTTTCCGAGGTGTGATCTAAGTAGGTCACTCTACCTGGGCTATCCGGATCCTTAAACTCATAGATCATGATATTTCCTATATCCGTTGGCTGATTAGATTTATACCTCCAAAAGGCTTCGTCAGTTTCTCGATTGAGGAGTAGCTCTATGCTCTTGTTGTCTTGGGGAACCCACTCAGGCGTGATAATCCTAGTGAGAACTGATTTACCTCTAGGGGTTCTAGGTTCTACACCCATGTTTCCTTGTTCCAAGTCACCTAAGTCCGCTTCTGAGATTACATTTCCAAATTCATCTGTCCGATCTGGGTGACTGGTGACTATGTATATGGTTCCTTCTTTGTCCAGGTATGCACCGTTTTCAAACTTGACAGCTGGGTGCTCTAGTCCAATGGATTGATCAAGATTTTTAATCTGGATCACGGATCTTCCTAGGCCGTCCTCATAGATGCTAGCACCTAATCGGTTGGTCCTAAGGTACTCCAGCTGCGTTTTGTAAGGGCCTTCTACCCTGTACAGGTAAGGCACTCCTGAACTTCCCGTCAGTCTGTCCATGCCTTGAGACATCTCTGACTCACTGGTCTCAGAGCTAGGGTAGTGCGAGTGATGGCTCAACTGCTGGGCCCAAGACCTAGCAGTGTGGTTGACACTAGCCTCTGAAGATCTAAGGCTTTGTCTCTCCCTTACTAGATGTCGTCCTGATCTAAGGTTCATATGCCTATCTAAGTAGCCCAATTTTTGCCCAGAGTACAACCTCGTTGCCGATCAATTGGTATCAGTTACTTGATTTTCTTTTTGTTATTTATCGTGTTTGAGGTCTTGTCTGATATTACGTCGTCGGAATACTTGAGTGTTCTTCGTACTTTCAGGTTGATCGTTCCACGTTAGGTTCTTTACCTTAAGGTTATCGACAGTACAGAGATTATGTTTTTATCTTGAACTTGAGTTTTTAGGTAGCCTTCAACTTGATAACTGCCTACCGTCGCCCTGGCTGACTCCTATCACTAGTCGTTCTTAGCCTAAGCTAGGAATTGACAAAGGGAGTTGAGAATTTCCAACCTTTTGTTTCCTGCTTGGTTGCCTTTGGATGCCCAGGAAGTGTGTTCCCAAGCTTGCACTTACACTTGCTCAAAACGCCTTGCGATGCTCTCAATAGATCTGTAAGAGTTCCAAAGTTAGCTTAAGACTTAGACTCCAAAGACAGAACCAATGATTTTCATTCAGGTAGCACAACACCAATTTTCACTATGTTTTTTTTTTTTTTTTTTGGAAAATAATTCTAGAGATCCCTGACTTTGATCCCCCTGGGTATGGTCAACTTCCAACAAGCCCTAGAGCTCAAAAAATTGATCTCGTATGAAGAAGTTATGACTGTTCAGGGTTTAGGGGGTTAAAACAAGATTCAATCTGACCGACAGATCCTAGGATTTTCTCCAAATCACAAGTGTAGGAACCTCCCAAAATGCTAATAGATTGACTATTTTGCCCCAAAATTATCCCAAAAATCAAACCCTAATTTTTGGCCGAAAAGCCTGTCAATCGCGATCGACAGGTCTGTCAATCGCGATTGACAGAGGTGTCCGTCGGGGCTGTCAGTCGCGATTGACAGTGTCAATCGCGATCGACAGAGTCGATCGTGGCTGTCAATCGCGATCGACAGTATCAATCACGATCGACACGTTTTCCGGATTTTTCGCCGAGATTTCAGTCAATCGGGGGCCTATCAGTCGCGATGGACACGTGGCTACGTGTAAAAGTCAATCAATCGTGGAATTTCAGTCAATCGCGATCGACGGTGTCAATCGCGATCGACAGGGGTGTCGGTCGTGGCTGTCAGTCGCGATCGACAGTATCAATCGCGATTGACAGGGTCCTACGTGGCAGTCAGTCGGTCGCGGGGGTCTATCAATCGCGATTGACAGGGTCTGTCGGTCGCGATTGACAGGGTCTGTCGGTCGCGATTGACAGGGTCTGTCGGTCGCGATTGACAGGGTCTGTCGGTCGCGATTGACAGAGGACCTTGGAATTTTTCTACTGTTTTTAATGTTTTAGGATGTGCTCCTTGTGCTTGTGCTAATGGTGCACTCACTTTTGTGAAAAGCCAAAAATTTCTGTCAGTCGCGATCGACAGAAGCCTGCGACCGCGAGACAGTTTCTTCGAATTTCGTACCTGCGCACAGCGTGCTGGGGATGATGATGATGGCAGTACCTGCAAGAATCACAACAACATGCAAAAACAGTGCGAGCAATATCGCTCTCTCGCTCTCTCTCACAAGTGGAATGGGGGAAATGAGGTGGGGAAGGTGATATGATCAAAAAACAGAAATTTTCACGATGATGGAGATGGAGGTGGGAGATGGTGATGATGATGATGGTAATGAAGATGGAGAAGAAAGTAAAAGAAAATCAATGAGAGTGAAGAAAATACCTACAACTCCAACGCGTCAACTCTACGTCTTACCATCACACGCTCGTCCTCAAAGCTCGATCCCCGGCAACGGCGCCAAAATTTGGTGTAGCTCAGTGATGAGTAGCACCTCCTTTAATGTCAATCCGAGAAGACGTGAGGATGGTATGAAGACCTCGAGCAAGTGGCGGCACAAGTGCGTGAGTGAGAAGCACACAAGCATGCACACACATACACACACACGCGCACACACGGCAAGACAAAGAGGGAGAATCAATGGAGTTCTTTAGATTACTTTCAAAAGCTCTTACAAGTTCGTTTCAATTACAATCTAACCTCAAAAATGAGCTCTCTAGCTCCTTTTATAGTTTTTGACTAGCTTTGGCCCTGTTCAGACCTAGTGTCCGGCCTAGTTAAAAATTAGGTTCCAGGGCTTATTTGGGGGCTCAAACGATATCCAAAAATCACAAAAATTGGCAGGTAGATACTTCTAATGCTCCTCAAGCTCAAGGACTCCTTGGCTTGCACAAAATGGAGCTACAAAAAGATGAAATGATATTTACAATGGTGCTTCGTGATGAGAATCACTTTTAATGGGTGTAGAGGTTTTGAAAGATTAAAGTTGCCTTAGTGCTAAATCTGCGTGAATGTTCATAAGTGCTTCTTTCTGAAGAAAATTGTTGGCCTACTTGCCAGATCTTCGTTGACTCCCTTGTCTGCTTGTGCCTTCTCTCCCTTGTCCACTGCTAACATGGGGCTTCGCTAACAAATCAAGCATGAAGATATGAAGACGTAACTGGAAACAAGAAGGGCAAAAGGACTATGGAACTTGGACACTCATGCCTATGTGAAGGGATAAATTCACAGATGTAATATAGTGAGGAAATTAGGATCCAAAAATAGTTCTAGAAAATTCAAAATTACGAGTTTGAGAAATAGGAGCATAAAGAATAAATCTATATAAGTTAATTTTATGTATACATGTATAGTTAACTCGATTATTAGTCCTAATCTAAGAGATAGGTAGTTGAGGTTTTTCTCAAAGATAGATTATAATGGAAGATCATTCATAGATACAGATCTTTCTGTGGCTATGAGCAGAATGACGTCAAGCCATTTTTTATACATCTTCTCTAATAGTAAATACATGTTTTTGTAGAAGGAATGGAGTAGCTTCTCATTGTATGAAGAAATCAAAGTTATTTCATAACTACATGAATGACAGTTAGAAGTGATGAGTTTTCTGGTGCGAATTTCCTTGAACTTCTAAGATTGAGATCTCATAGTATAGTGTAAAGTTTTAAATGAATGATAGTTCATTTAAAAGCTATCATCCTTAGCTACAATTGACCAAAAGATATTTGCAAAATGGATGTGTCCTCAAAGAAATCAGCTTAACAGTGAAGGCATGCATGTCAAATCAATGAAGATAAATTCTAGATTTCAGACATAGTGTACTTCTTGAAGAAATTTCAAGTTATTTGTATGAAAGTTTTGATTGGAATTTTTTGTTTATTATATGTATGAAATTTTATTAATCATTGAATACAAGAATCTCTAATATTCAAGACAAATTAGAGAGGAATTAGAGCTAGAAGAAAAGACAAAACTACTAGAAGAGAAAATGTTCACATTTACCATGTAAAATGTTAAAGCTTTTGAAGTTTGAAGATTTGTTGAGCTAATGATGATTGTAGAGGACTTATTATATCACATTCTCTTGGTTATTTTGATGTTTCATACATCAACAAGTAGTATCAGAGCAGAAAGGTCCTAAAGAGTAGAAGAAGGTGAATATACAAGAGATCTTGGAAAGTTTTCATTGGAAAGTTGGAAGCTGAAGCATTTAACAACAAAGAGCATCAGATGAATATTTTGAAATTATGTTCAAGAGTAAATAACTACAAAAGGTAATAATCGTAAAACCTTAAAACACATAGGTTGCAATAGAAGCAAGAAGATCATGGTAGATCATATCTCTATTCACAAATTTGACATAGATAATTATCCTGCTTATGTAATGAGGATGGAAGCCTTAATTATGAGTAATGATCTCATGATATATGTAATGCATGAAGAAGAAAAGCCTAGATTTGAATATGATAGTCGACCAAAGAAAGAAGAACTAGAAGCCTTAAATTATTGGACAAAGAAAGATGCAAGTGCAAGAGCCTATATATATAACACTATCATAGATCATTTGTTAACAAACATCAGAGGCTTGGAAACAGTTAAAGATATATGGAATGCATTGGAAGATCGTTTCCATAATACTACTAAAGCTAGGAACGATAGCTTGTGGTCAAAATTTACAACATTAAAAAGAAACCAAAGTCAAAGCATTAGTGACTATGTCACTAAGATGAAAGACTTGGCAGATAGCCTTGAATCTATAGATGAAGACATTGAAGATCATATGTTGACTGCACAATTACTTGTAGGATAGAGAGGAGATGAAAGTTGGGAATCTTTTGTATTATCAATTGAACTCTCATTAAATCACTTTGTACTAGATCTAAATCAATTGCTTGGATTCATGCTCACATTTGAGAAATATTTGAAATCAAATGGAGATAAAAGACAAAGCTCTGCTACGTATGCAAAGAATAAGAAGAAAGGAGATAAAGGTAAAGCAAGGGATGAAGAAGAATTGACTTCTCATGAAAATTATGTAAAAGAAAGAGGTAATGGTAGAGGAAAAGGTAGAGGAAATGGAAGAGGAAGAGGTAATCAAAATAAAAACAAGAAGACATGTTGGATTTGTGGCTTGAGCAATTATTTGGCTTATGATTGTTGGCACAATGAAAAAGGCTCAAATCAGAATCAAAATAATAATGGTAGAGGCAAAGGTGGAAGATATCAAAATCATTTTCAAAGAGGAAGGCAAATTCAAAGAGGTGGCTATGGTAGAGGCGGAGGAAAAAATTGGGGACACAACCAATCCTACAATTACCACCTACTACAATTATGCAAATGACACACAAAATGAGAATCATACAACATTGATGATGAATTCAATAAGTACATGAGAGAAAGAAGATCTCAAGGTATTCTATATTGACTCTCGTTATTCTAATCATTTATCAAATAATAGAGGATTAATGTCATAATTAGAAGACAAAATTTCTACAGTTCAAACAAGTGATAACACAAGACACAATGTACATTCAATTTGAAAAGTGATATACAAGAGTGGATCAGATTTGCTAACCAATGTTTTGTATGTTCCCCACAATACCTAAGAATCTAATTAGTGTGGGAAAAATAGCTAAAAAAAGGTTTTCAAGTTAGATTTACAAATGAAGGAGTATTTATGGAAGATCCAAAGAATGAATATAATCATATTATTTATGGCAAGAAGGAAGATAGACTTTTTACTTTAAAAGTGCAAGAAAATATTGGTCAAACTTTGCTCGCATATGGTGATGAAGTGATTATAGAACTAGACCTCTAGCATAAGAGGTTAGGACGTTTCAGTGAAAGAGTAATCAAAACTATGGTGGAAAATCAATATGTACTAGGGTTACGAAATGTGGAGAACCAACATATGGTGTACAAATGTGAAGTATGCAAATGGGAAAAGCACATAGGTTACCATTTCAAAAAGAAAAAGTATTCAAGCATTATGGATTACAAGAGCTCATCCATGCAGATGTATGGGAACCAACAAAAGAAGGATCAATCAATGTCTCTAGGTATTGTGTTCTCTTTATTCATGATGCTACAAGATGGATAAATCTTTATGTCTTGAAGGAAAGATCAGAAGTATTTGGAGCCTTCACGCATTTTCATGCATATGCAAAAAAAGTAATAGGTTCAAAGCTCAAGAGACTAAGGTCTGATGGAGGGGGAGAATACTTCTCTTGGAATTCAATGATTATCTTCGGAATGCAGGTATTAAGAGGGAAATAACTTGCCGATATACACCTCAACTAAATGGGGTTTCAAAAAGAAGAAATAGAGCTTTGCTTGAATTTACTAGGGCTATGTTAAAAGAAAAGAATTGTCCAAATTATCTATGGGTTGAGGCCGTGAATATAGCTACATACCTTGTGAATAGGTTACCATGTACAACTCTGAATGAAAAAACTCCTTATGAAGCTTGGTGGGGTAAGAAACCTATACTAGGTCATTGTAAAGTGTTTGGATCAATTTCCTATGATTATGTAGCATCACAACTCTAACATAAGCTTGAACCAAAGGCTAAAAAATGTGTATTTATTGGGTATGATGAAAATTAGATTGGTTATATGTTGTGGAATCCTCTAACAAAACAATTTCTTGTTTCTAGAGATGTGACATTGGATGAACAAAAAAGTTGGTATGCAGAACAAGGTCACAAGATTGAAGCTTTTGAAGAAGAAGTAAGAAGAAGTGATAAAGTTAAATCAAATATGTAGGTGAATGGAGATGAAGACCACATGCAAGCAAGTACATCCAGAGTTGGATCATCAAGAAGAAACAAAGATGCACCTAGATTTGATGAAGAAGTGTACTCAGATACACATGAAGATAATGAACGAAGAAGTTGAAGAAGATTAAGGAAACAAACAAGGTACTCTTATGATACCTCTTATATGACTCAAAAAAGCTATGCTTATATGCTCAAAGATGATGAAGAAACTCAGAACTATAATGAAGCAAGAGGAAAGAAATAATGGGAAGAAGCAATGAACGAAGACTTCAATGCACTTGAGGATAACAAGACATGGGAACTTGTTCCAAAACCAAATGGTAAGAGAATGATTGGAAATAAGTGGGTTTATAAAGTGAAGAAGCTTGCATATGGAAGAATAGCCGGATATAAAGCTACATTGCTGGTCAAAGGTTATGCCCAAACTCATGGAATAGATTATGATGAGACATTTAGTCATGTGGCAAAGATGTCAACCATAAGGAAAATTATTGCTATTATAGCATCAAAAGGATGTACCTTGAGTCAATTGTATATAAAAAATTCATTTTTGAATGGATACATATCTGATGAAGTATACATGCAAAAACCTCAAGGGTTTGCAAATTATACGTATACAAACTATATTTGTAGATTAAGAGCAACACTCTATGGGTTAAAGCAAGCTTCAAGAGCTTGTAATTATAGGTATGTGAAGTATCTCAACGATCTTGGATATTAGAGTCCAAAGGCACATGCAAGTCTAGTTTATCAAAAGAACGGATGTAGGTATAATTTACATTTCTATTTATGTAGATGACATTATAATCATAGGTACCTCAAATGAAGGAATCAAGGAAGTAAAGAGATTACTTGAGAAGAAATAGAATGGATGTAGGTATAATTTACATTTCTATTTACGTAGATGACATTATAATCATAGGTACCTCAAATGAAGGAATCAAGGAAGTAAAGAGATTACTTGAGAAGAAATTCAAAATAAGTGATCTATGGAAGTTATCATAACTTCGATACATATTCGTCTTTCGGCATTAATGGTAATTTTTCCATTAAGGATCTTTTGGGTATCAGGTCATTCCTCGTGCATGCACAAGAAATTATCACCCATGAAGCCAATTCTTTAGTGCATCATAATCACTCCACCGCATCACACATGCATGCCCTACATGGCCACATTTGGCAATTGGAGGCAAACTTGGCTCACAACCTAGAAGCGTGCACTAATTTATCTTTCCTACATGAGCAACGAGCAACAAACCATGTAGGTACAATACTTTAAGATCTTTTTGAACAAGTTATCTGTGAGAGAGATGAAGCACTCTAGAAAGTGCAAAATCTACATGACGCTAATGAATGACACAAGGAGACTATCAATGAATTGATCAAAAAGAATGAAGGCCTATGGGTTTTCCTTAATGAAATGGCTTATAATTAGATGCAAGTGAAACAAGAAAATAATGTCCTCCATAATCGGCTCCTCAACACCTAGCAAAATAATCAGAACCTCTCTATCAAAGTCACATGCCTAATTGGTGCAACCGCTACTACTGAACAATGCCACCAATAAGTCCCTTACACTGCATGCACCAAGCTAAAGACTACCAACTACCAACTGCTCCACCATCCATCTTCTATGTAAAAGAGTAAATTAGCCAACAATTAGCTAAGTTGCAAGCCAAAGCCATTTTTTTGATAGCATAGCTTCTTGATCAAAGTGTAGTCCAGTCCTTAATCAAGATAGCATAGAAGCATCTGTAAACCACTTTTTTAGAAGCTTGTGATCTCTTCAAAGCTAATATATAAGACAACCTCACTCCATCTAAAGAAGATGATGCAGATACTTGGAGTGATCCATAGTAGGGTTCAAGTCTTCCCTGCATGCAAATGTCGGGGCCATCGAATGTCAAATATCGGATACTAAATATTGTAATACATAAGTGTATTATATTTTCATTGAAGGGATAAATTGAACCATTGTAAAAAAGCATGCAATCCCTTCAGGGAAACTTATCTAATATAATGACCCATGTTGATGATACATAGCAATCCGGTAGCAGTGTTGGGTGGTGCTTCAAGCACACCATGTTCATCAAGTCATTTTTTAATATTGTCATATTTTCTATTTTGTCTGTCTTCCTACTAGTGCCTTGTCTTTTTACTAATGTGTTGTTAGAGGTAGATGTCTGCAGAAGCACGCGAATAGCACAAGGAGGAAGAAGAAGCTTGGAGAACAACACACAATACTAAATGTATTACTAGAGAATGTACAAAGATAAGTAGCCCATTAGGGCAATATGCGTATATACAAGCCGGGGGAAAAAACCCTCCTAAAGAAGGAAAAAAGTGCCTCGGTAGTCTTAGAGTGTTCACACACATCACTACCTAAATATATCAACAAATCCCCCCTGGGAGTGATGCGGTGAACAAGTAGTTCGCACTCATGTATAAGGAAGTGCCAAGCTATGTGGAAATCACTCCACAAAAGGAAGTAAGCCCAAAGCTTTGCAGAAAGCTTCAATTTTCTCCCTAGGCAGAGCCTTCGTGAAAAGGTCTGCAATGTTCTCCTGCATGGGCACATATGCCAAGCTGATCTCCCTAGCAGAGAACTTTCCTTGACATAATGACAATACACCTCAATGTGCTTAGTGCGAACATGGAACACAAGGTTCCTCGCAACTGCCAATGCGCTCTGATTGTTAGTGAAGATGGTGGTGGGAGAAGATTGACCAACACCCAAATCAGCCATAAGGCGTCTGAGCCACACACACTCAACAGTCGTTGTGAAAGCTGCCCTATACTCAGCTTCACAACTGGAAGTGGCCGTAGTAGGCTGCTTCTTGCTTAACCAAGATATACATGAGCTACCAAGCATGAAGCAAAAGCCACTAGTGGACATACGAGTGTGATAGCAACCAGCCCAATCAGAGTCAGAAAAAAGCATGCAAATCTGGCAGTCATGATTCCCCCTTGGGATAAAACAACCCAAGTAGTTGAATACCACTCAAGTAGTGAAAGATGCGCTTAACCGCCTGCGAATGCTTGGCTCAATGCATAAACCTGCTTATCTGTGAGACAAGAAACTGAATATCTGGCCGAGTAATGCATAAGTAAATCAGACATCCAATAGCATGCTGATAGAGAATAGCATCAAATGCATCTCCAGCATCATGAAGACTCAATCGTAAACGTATCTCCATAGAAGTGGCAATAGGTTTACAATCTTCAAGGCCAAAAGGCTACAATAATGTGTCAATGTATTTCGTTTGTCACAAAGCCATTCCACCATCAACATGCATAAATTGAATGCCCAAATCGTGATGCAAATGCCCCAAATCAGAAATGTCAAATGAGGCATGCAAATCAGCCTTAAAATCAGCAATAAGCCTCTCATGAGGACCAGTGAGCAGCATGTCATCCACATAAACCACAATGATCAGAATTACATCATTAGCACGATTAACATATAAGGTGCTTTCAGTTGGATTGTTCTCAAAACCATGTGCAACCAGATAGGCATGTATCTTCTCATACCAAGCACGTGGTGCTTGCTTTAAACCATATAATGCCTTCTTTAACCTACACACGTGGTTTTCATGCCCTTTCTGCACAAAGCCACTAGGCTGAAAAACATACACTTCTTCATGCAAGTCGCCATTTAGAAATGTTGTTTTAATGTCCAACTGATGTACATTCCAGGCATGATGGGTTGCAAGTGCACAGACGCTCCGAATAGTAGTCATACGGCATGTAGGTGCAAAGGTCTCATCAAAATCAATGCCTCTTTCCTACGCATAACCCTTTGCAACAAGCCTAGCCTTATACCTTTCAATTGTTCCATCAAGCTTACGCTTCATCTTGTATACCCACTTAGTGTCAATGGCCTTCTTGCCAGGAGGCAAGTCACATAAAGACTAGGTACGATTTTTCATGACAGCATCATATTCAGATTGTATTGCAGCCATCCAATGTTCAGAACTTTGTGCTTCATTAAACGAAACAGGCTCAGTCTCATCACAGAGACAAGATGCAGCCATAGCATAGCAATCTAATGCAAAAGAGGCACTATGAGAGGATGAACGAGTATGATATGATAGAGGTGCATCTAATTTTCTATCACACAAAGTCTGCACCAGCCATTTTGGCATAGTTTATGCCTCCTCAATATCAGTTCTCTCATCAACAAGTGCATCATGTAAATGTGCATCAGAATTGGGATGATCTACATCATCACATGAAACCTGCAAAGGTTGAGAAGTTTCCTCATTAGAACCAGCACTAGATTGTCCACCTTTAAAAAGAGGCAGCTATCAAGGGAGCACTAGATTGTGCTCTCTAACTACACTAGACAAGATTTGGGAATTATACTTGTGATTACAAGAACACCCACGAAGGGAAAACGATACAAGAATATGTAACTGATACAAGAAGTCCCACAACCCGAGACCGATAGGTATGAATAACTCGACTAGAGATGATACAGGAGATCGCACAACCCAGGATCGTAAGTATGAGACAAGATATGTAGATTACAAGAATTCCCTTGAGGGATATGAACTAGATACAAGAAATAACTAGAAAGGATCTCGTACTATGAGATTACAACAAGACAAGAAAGGATGTCCACGATACAATACTAGACTAGACTAGAGCAAGAGACAAGACTAGAACTTGAACTGGAACTTGAAAGTACTTACTTGGTGATTAGGATCCCTTGAGCTCCCAAGACCCCTCCTTATATAGGTGTTCAAAGGCGGTGCTGTATGGCAGTTACGACTTGATGATGTCATCATGATGTCATCGACTTGTAACATGACCTTCCGATGTTAGAATTCAACAAATAGACAGCCGATCTTGGGGTTTTGGCACTTTTGGGATGCAATGGAAGCATTAGTTTCTCCAAAATTTGAGCCAATAATGAGATATGGAAAGTAACATGGAATCTAAGGTTTAAGATGATTTCCTTTGTCTCCATGATATCACCTCCCCCTAAATCGATGAGTTTGACGAGGAGCAGCCATGTTCTGTAGATTGGGTTTCATTGGATTCTTCCTATGGAACTCATGAACCTTGAATTTTTCTTTAAGGATATTTTCTATAAGTTGCCAAGTATGATCAATGATGTCATACGCTTTTCAATGAATAAGACATTCCAATCTTCCTTGAGAGATCCTTGAATCTAATACATGCACAACCTCGAATTCTTCATGATCCTCAATCTTGATGAGTGGTGAAGGACTGGGTCTCTCTTGAGCTTCGTTGGGTTCTTCATGCGATAGATCCTTTGATCTTCTAGTGGAATGTTGTGGTGTTTCCAAGATCTTTGATGAAGAGTGTTGAGTAAGCAAACCTCCTTGATTGAACATGAACTCCTCCTTATCCTTAACCTTCTTGATATCTTCATAACATGCATACTCCATATCATTTGTAATGACTTTTTATACTTCAAAGATTCTTTGTTCAGATTCTTGAGGAGTAGTGTCTTCATTATTCAAGACTTCTAACTCTTGGACTTTGATTTCTTTTAACAATTGATTCCCACACTGAATTTCTTGATTGATAACATCCTCTAAGGTATTTGCTTGAGGCATGGATAGCAAGAGATGTTTGACTTCAGGATTGAGGCCACTTTGAAACTAATTAACCATGTAGTCTTCTTGATATGTAGTTCCACAAAACAACATCTTGATATTCAAGGTATAGCTTGAAACTGATCAATCATCTTGTTGTAGCAATCTTTTCATTTCTTGGACATGTTCGATCAAGTCCTTTATGGTAGATTGAATCTCCTTGCATAGGGAATCCATGGTGCCTGGTTTTAATGAAGATAGTCTTGCCAAAATGTCAGGGGAGCACTAGATTGTGCTCTCTGACTGCACTAGACAAGATTTCGGAATTATACTTGTGATTACAAGAACACCCACGAAGGGAGAACGATACAAAAATATGTGACTAAGACAAGAAGTCCCACAACCCGGGACCGATAGGTATGGATAACTCGACTAGAGATGGTACAGGAGATCCCACAACTCGGGATGGTAGGTATGAGACAAGATATCTAGATTACAAGAATTCCCTTCAGGGATATGAACTAGATACAAGAAATAACTAGAAAGGATCTCGTACTATGAGATTACAACAGGTCAAAAGAGGATGTCCACGATACAAGACTAGACTAGACTAGAGCAAGAGACAAGACTAGAACTTGAACTGGAACTTGAAAGTACTTACTTGGTGATCAAGATCCCTTGAGCTCCCAAGACCGGCATTGGCAAGACTGAGAAGGAATGTGGCCAACCCCTCCTTATATAGGTGTTCAAAGGTGGTGTTGTATGGCGGTTACGACTTGATGATGTCATCGTGATGTCATCGACTTGTAACAAGACCTTCCGGTGTCAGAATTCAGCAAATAGACATTCAATCTTGGGGTTTTGGCACATTCCGGAAGCAATGGAAGCATTAGTTTCTCCAAAATCTGAGCCAATAATGAGATATGGAAAGTAACATGGAATCTAAGGTTTAAGATGATTTCCTTTGTGTCCATGACAGCAGCAAAGTATCATACATGTCTTTGGAGCTAACAGATGTCTCCTTGGTACATGAAAGCAATGGTTGAATAGCATCTTCCACAAAAACAACATCACGGCTAACTAGAATGTGTTTAGTCTATGGATGATACACACGATAGCCTTTACTTTCAGAATTGTACGCAACAAAAATACATTTTACTCCTTTATCATTCAATTTTCTGCAATGTTGTTCAGGCACTAATGCATATGCCAAACAACCAAACACATGCAGATGAGCAACAGATGGCTTGCGATCATGCCAAGCCTCATATGGAGTGATAGACTACAGTGCTTTACTGGGACACTTGTTAAGTACATATGCTACACATGACAGCCTCAAGCCAGAAACTATGTGGTAAAGCTTGACTCTTGACCACACACCTCGCCATCTCTATGAGTGACATGTTCTTTCTTTCAGCAACTCCATTCTATTGAGGTGTATACGGCACTGTACACTTGTGTTTTATCCCATGCTCAAGCAGAAATGCATTAAAATCAGAAGACATATATTCCCCCCCTCAATCAGAACGGAGGGTGCCCATTTTTCATGTTGATAGATTTTCAGCCAAAACCAAAAACTGTTTGAAGCACATGAACACTTCAAACTTTGCCTTCAATGGATATATAACTTCCAAAAGAAGGTGTCTGCATAGGACCACACACATCACTATGTACAAGCTACAATTTCTGAGTAGCCCAAAATTAACCATCTTTTGGAAAGGAAGAACGCTGCATTTTGACCAAAATATAGCCTTCACAAAAATGTTTTCCAGGTGCCTCAAGTTTGGGCAAAGAGGACACCATTTTAGATTTCTGGAGGCATAGCAAACTAGCAAAATTGAGATGACCAAAGCATGCATGCCAAAGCTTTGCATCTGACATAGCCTGAGAATCATGTACAGGACATGTCGAATCATTTACAGATCTTTCATAGTCTATGAGCTTATACATCCCATGACATAAAATGCTAGAAGCAATAATCACATCGCCATTTGACATATCATGAACTGTACATCTGTCATCAACAAACTTCACAACTAAGCCAATCTTGGCTAATGCAGAAAGTGATAGCAAATTTTTCTTGATCCTTGGCACAAACAAAGCATCTGACAAAGTGAAAGAACTACCATCAGCAGTAGTCAAAATGATCTTACCAACTCCCATAACAAGATAAAAGGAGTTGTTGGTGCATGTATCAGTATTCCCTATAGGGGCAAGCTCGAGTGAAGAGAAGAAAATGTGCTGCAAGGTAATATGTTTGGTCACCCCACTGTCAAACTACCAAACATCTGAGTCTAGTGCAGGGATGCACTACTCATGAGAAGATGGCTCAAAACTACAAACATTAGTAAACGCCCATTCTTCTTCCTGCACAAGATTAGTAGACTTTGTTTTTTGTGTAGAGGCGTCTGCAACAACCATTCCAGCCTCTTTCTTCTTTGCCTCTTTAGCAGCCAGTTTTGGATAGTTCTTTATGATATGATCATTTCCTTTATAGTACTTATAAAACAATTTCTGCTTTTCTGATTTCTTTTCCTCTTTGTCTTCCCTCTTGGATTGTGCAGAATTAGCAGATTTCTACTTACTAGTTGAAGAGCTCCATTTTCCTTTGCCCTTCTGACTAACCAGGAAAGCTTGATCTGCAACATGCATAATGGACCTGTTCTGTCTAGACTGATCTTTTTGCAACAGAACAGAGACTAACTCCTCAAATAACAAGGCATTTGGATTGCCTTTCATCATCAACCGAAGAGTAGAAGCAAAACTCTGATATGAATCAGGAAGACCATTCAGAATGGTCTGCACAAGTGAGCTATCTGGTATAACCTCATTAGTAGAAATCAATTGTTCCTTCAAGTCTTTGATCTTTGTTAGAAAATTGTCCATAGAATCACATTCATTCATGTGCTCATTCTCCAACTATTTTCGGAGGTAAGAAACACGAGCCTCATTCCTAGCTTGGTACAATGTGGTAAGTGTATCCCAAGCATCCTTAGTTGTTCTAGAAGAGCGAATGTGAGGAATAATGGCATGTTTGACAGACAAAGCTATCAATGCATGTGTTTGGGCATCTCTACCATCCCAATGAA
This sequence comes from Ceratopteris richardii, assembly GCA_020310875.1. Taxonomy (NCBI): domain Eukaryota; kingdom Viridiplantae; phylum Streptophyta; class Polypodiopsida; order Polypodiales; family Pteridaceae; genus Ceratopteris; species Ceratopteris richardii. The sequence continues at coordinate 34,596,599 of CM035412.1, read as the reverse complement.
TTTGCCCTGCAGTACTTACAGCAGAAACCGAAGCATGAACAAGAATATGCAGAATATCATCATCTTCGACAACTTTTGCATCAGCTTCAGTACCTGCAGTTGTAGCAATTGCAGGTGTGATGGGATGTTTTTCAACACCCTACACAATGTTCTTGTTTTTATCAATATACAAAGCAGAAGATTGATTACCTTTGGAACATTCTCCATTCTTCATAAGCTTAGCCGCTTGAGTGAGTAGTTGCCCAATAAATGAATTGAAATCTGGTACATGCATATCCATGTAAAGGTCCATTGCTATGGTGAATGCTTCCCACTTGTCATATGCCTTTAAGCCATTGATGACCTACCTTACAATCTATTCATCTTCTATTACCTCTCCAATGCTTCCTAACTGATCATCAATGCCCTTGATCTTTGTGACAAAGTCAATCACATTTTCTTTGGGATCTTTCTTGAGAGTTGTAAGGTCCAGCCAAAGTTGATGCTTCCTGGCCTTTATACTTGAAGAGAAGAGGGCTTCAAGTGCATTCCACACTTCTTGAGATGTTTTACAACTTCTGATATGAGGCAAAAAAAAAACTGAGATAGAGCTGAGGAGATAAGACCTTGCAAGTGCATCCTTGGAGGACCATGTGCTTAATCTTTTTTGCTCTTCTTGTGTAGGTTGACTTTAATTCCTGAAACTTGGCATAACTTCATCTCCAGCTATAAATTTCTACCTTGAAGATAAGCTTCCATCCTTAGTGACCAAGTTGAATAGTTACCTCTATCCAATTTTTTAGTTGATGAAGGAAATCGATCTACCATGTTTTCCAACCTTGCTTTGATACCACTATGAAGAAATGGATTGGTACTTGATGAAGATGAAGTGGTGCTGCAAAATCTTTGCACTACACCAACCAAATGAACTCCAGAGATGTGTGGTGGGACCTTTTAGCTTGCAAATGGATCTATTAGACACCCTATGAACCTTGGAAGATCACTTACAAAACGATGAATCAAAATATACAAGTTTGACCAATGGTCAAGTTGAAGAGGCTTTCTATTTTGGTCATATATGCTTCAGTATTTTACTCACTCTTTCTCTGATCAAAATTGACTAGAGAGCTTTTAGAGGAAGGAAGCAAAGTAACCTATTGGGAGTTATTTCAAGTAAAATGATTAATCATACTAGGAGAAATCAATTTAACAAATCATATATGTAATCGCGACTTTTGAGGACGCTGAAGATGCAGATACATAGATGAGTTCTAATGAATGTTTCTCACAACTGATAATTCCAAATACAACAGAACTCTGGGATCTTATAGTAGAATTAGAAAGCTACATCAACAAGCTAAATCGTTGAAAATGATGCAACATGCTCGGAGAAATCATCTCTGCAATCTAATTGAAAAATTGATATTTATGACAATGAGCAGTTCAGTCACATAGGCATTAAGATATGGTCACAAATGATGATAAAATCAAGTGTATATTAAATGGAAATTACAATGGACTTACTGGTACATGTGTCTGCCTTGAGATCACACTTTGATATGGCAAGAAGCTATGCTAAGGTGGAGACTAATCTCGTGACTAAAACACATAGTGAATGTTGGAGCCAAGATTTGAATTTCTGGAATTCTTTTCCTACTCATCAAATGGATTCGATCACTTTTGATTCTCCAACTTTTACATGAGGTAAATGCTAAAGAGTTACAACAATGAGTTCATAAGTGAACTCTTTATGTCTTCAACACTTGCTTCAATTATAACATAAGTTTTTTATGATATAGACTCAAGCCAATACTTAGACTTTTCATGTACTTATTCCAACAAGGATTTGGTACCTTTGGCAAAGGGAAGGAAAGCCTTTGCTTCCATATCTAGGTATGTAACCATAGAGGTTTCCCCCTTGAAGATAAGTTTCAACTCTTGGTGACCAAGCTAAGTAGTTGCTTCGATCCAATTTGTCTATGGATCAAGGAAATCTATCTCCCATGTTCACTAGTTTCTCTGATACCACTATGAGCAGATGGTGTGTTCATTCCAGAGATGAGGTGGTACTACAAGAAACCTACTCTACACCTACCAATCTAGCTTCATATATGCTTATTATGCTTCTTGAGCTTCATAATCGTGCACATAGAACCACCAAGTCCTTAGGAGCATCACTCTCAATTGTTTGCATCAAAACAGATAACTTCTATATGCAAGAAATGTGAAGAACTTTATATTTTGGGAAGAGAAGGTCTCACTATTATGCTCAAAGCTTACAACCTGGTATGAATTGGCTAGAGACATTTTGCACACATCTAATTGAAGTGTATAACTAACTAAAGCAAGTTATTTCATGTATTTAGCTACAAAATACAAGGAGAAATGAATTTAATAGGTGAGGGGGATCATCCCGACTTTTTAGGATCTAGAAGATATGCAGACACAGTCTACTTCCTAGATTCATATCTTAGAATCTACTGAACCAATCTTAATGAAAATTAATACATGAGCAGTATATGTTACTCTAACTATCGAAAGTTAAAGTAAAGCAAATGAATGAGTACATGTAGAGAAATAGATTTCACAAGTTCATTGTATTGATGAGAATGTTGGAGCAGATAGTAGGCAGAGATGTAATTAATGAAATGTATCAAACTATGAATGATATTACACATATGATATAGAGGGACTTTATTGGACCACATAGATCAAGTGAGCTCAATGTATGCTCACTGAAGTAGCCCAAATCCTCTTAGAAGTGCTCTCTCTTATCCCATGACTAAAAACATGTGTATTTATACACGTTGTTTGAGTTTGAATTTGCATTCCCCCTCATCTAAAAGTGATCCTACATTTAGGGAGTGATTGAAAGTAGTTTCCAACCACTAAATTCATGGAATGAGCTCCCTAATATAATGAGATTCTTCACTCACTTTTTACTTTTATATTTATCCAAGGTAAATAGAATAAGTGCTTAACAAACATGAGGTTCTATGTGAGTAAGAGATATAGGTGTGTAGTTTGAAGATCTCAACAAAGCTCTTAGGCTTGCTAATTGCATCAACAGTTGCTACCTTGGATTATCCATTGTTTATGAAGTTGGTGTAGAATTGTAGGCTCATAGATGCACTCATGTAGATTGGACTAAAATTGTTCTAGATAGACGATATACTAGTGTCTTTCTATTTTCAGTTGGGAAATATGGAGAACTGAGAGGAAACCCACTTTAGCTTTTTCAAGTATAGAATCTAAGTATACAGATGTTTCAATAACAACATGTGAGGCATCATGGCTAGAGATTCTACTTGTAAATTTAGGTGTAGAAGAGAAGAGATTCTTAATCATGGAGAAGGTATTGGCAGGTGATATTGACCTTGTGTGTGTGAGGATAGATAATCAAGTTCCTAATATTTTTCACTAGAGCACTTGTAGCAAAGAAACTTAAGATGTTTCAAAAGATCCTTGGATTGGAAGGCATGATGCTAATATTGAGGAGGAATGTTGAGAGATCAAGCTCAACATGTGATGATCGATAATTACATGTGCCACTTTTTGTTTATCTCACATGTATATTGGTTATGTTGATATATGTTAGGTATATTTTCATTAAACTTCATAACATTTATCTATCGAGAGTGATGACACATTTTTTTCTTGCCAATTCACTCATTTGTGGACATTAGGATTTTCTTTTACCTATTGCTCTTTGTATATTTTATTGGTTGTATTGATGTATTGCATGATTCTTCTACATTCTCTTTATTTCATAGAAGAAGTAGACAAAGATCATTCTTCATTGTTGTAGTTTGTGTGTGCTTATCTCCTTGTATATGAGATTCTTTTGCTATCAATACATAATGCATCATGTATGTCCATAATGGGTAGTTAGAACCATTGATTATATCATTCAAACCTAATAGATGAAATATATCACTACTTTGAACCATGGCCACTAAGTATACCTTGATGAAAAAAATTAATTATTTCTCAAAAGTGTTGTGCAAACATACCCAATCGAGCTCTACTAGACCTATAAAAGAGTTTGAGGCACTTGCACTCGAGCCCTAAAAGCTATATATATGTTTGGCACAAAAGGATGAAACTTTCTACATAATTGCTATGAAAGTGCATTGGGAGGTTGAAATGAGCTCAAATCAAAATTTTGACACCACATAGAAAAGGTCTTTTGAATTGATAATGAATTGCTTATCAATTTTTGTGTGATTCTTATATGGTTATCAAAAGCATACAAACGATGCCCTTAACAAATCATCACTGTATATTGATACCAAGTTTTGGGTTTTGAGGAATGGACAAGCACAAAAATAGCCTAAGAAGAAGAAGCTTAGAGTAGAATACTGAGTATACTGCTAAGTGAAAATAAAAAGAGAAGTATCCCATTAGGTTATAGGTTTATATACAAGTGGATGGCAGAATACCTCCTAAAGGGGGAAAAACGTGCCTCTAACTATCCTAAGCATGTTCACACAAATCACTACAAAAGTATATCAACAATTTTTTACTCTATAAATATAATCAATATTAAAGTTATTTTTATAAGATGGTTCCTATAAGTATGATTATGGTTGTGCAAGCTATTAAATTTTTAATGGTCATGGATATCAAGTATTAGTTATGATCATTTTTCTTTCTTTTCAAGTAAAAGCTACAATTAGATTATGGTTTTTCAAGATCATATAGACAAGTTTATACCCATGAATGTAAAGTTTGTGTTATCCGTATATGATATATGCTTAAATCTATTGTTGTGGATATAGCTTTTTGTAATGTTTACCTTTTAAATATATTAGCAATGATTATGGTTATGGTTTTGAATGTCATGGATATGGTTATGAGTGTAAAGTTTTACGATGCTTATATCTTTTAGTTCTTAAAAGTTTTGGATTTAAATGTAAGTATTTGGAGTTCTATGTATTTGAAATTCTATGTAGGATTCATAGATTTTTATTCTATATTGAAGCTTTATAATTGTTTTTTATATTATATGTGCAAAATAATTGTATCTTTTCATTATACAATTGCAAAAATTTAGGTGAAATCATATTTTTTTGTTATATTATCTTTTGTAAAAGGATTTTCCATAGGGATTTGCAGTGAAAGGTGTCCTTAGGAGTAATTAATCTTTTCTCTTAACATTATCAATATCCACAGTGCAAATATGCTGACAAACATAGCAATAAATATTGTGACACATTAGGCAAGTGAAATGATAACTATGCCAACATACATGAATATCATTATAGTGACATATTTTGTGATGGATAATATAAATCTCCACCAACAATGGAGTTCTTGATGTTGAGAATTTAAACATCCCATTGCATACTCTATCTTTATTTTGTTGATCTCTTACAATGATGTTTATTACACAATATTTGTATAAGTCCTCTAGTTCAGTTCATAAATCAATTGAGAAAATAGAATCTTTAAATGATTTAGGGTTTAAAATTGATGGTAAAATGGAATCTAGATGGCAACGAGGGTTCAACCCCTCCCTATGGCGGTTGGATACTTTGGACCTTAGTCCATTGTAATGCTTTTAGAATGAGATTCCTTTGGGTTATGCTTGATCATATGTTGTCGATCTTGAATTTATCTTTTTTATGAATTGTCTCGCTAGAAGCATGCATCTCCTTTTCGTTCAGTATGTTTTGCATTAACAAATAAACATATAGTGTGGTTATGTTGATATATGTTAGGTATATTTTCATTGAGCTTCATTAGATTTATCCATCGAGAGTGATGAATCCTTTGTTTCTTGCTAGCTCACTCATTTGTGAACATTAGGGTTTTCTTTATGTATTGATCTTTGTATATTTTATTGGTTATATTGTTGTATTATGTGATTCTTGTACATTCTCTTTATGTTATAGAAGAAGTAGAAGAAGACCATTTTTCCTTTCTGCAATTTGTGTCTACTCCTCTCCTTGTGTGTGAGATCTCTCTTCCTTATGTCCTTTCTCTTTATGCTGATGTCATAACATTTCCAAGTGTAGGATGATTTATTTCAATACCCTTCACAATATTCCACAACCCTTTTGCTATTAGTACATGATGCATCATGTGTGTCCATAATGGGTAGTTAGAAAATCAATAGATGAAATAGATCATTGCTTTCAACCATGGACACTAAATATATCCTGATGCAAAAAAATATATATATTTCTAAAAAAAGTTGTACAAAAATACCAAATTGAGCTCCGCTAGACCTACAAAAGAATTTGAGGTGCTTGTACTAAAGAACTAAAAGCTATACATGTGTTTGGCACAAAAGGATGAGATTTCCTGCAAAATCACTATGAAATTGCATTAGGAGGCCGAAACAAGCTCAAATAAAAATTTTGACACCACATGGAAAAGATCGTTTGAACTGATAATGAACTGCTTATTATTTTCTATGCAATTCTGAAATGGTGACCAAAAGAGTACTAACAATATCATGAAGAAAGCATCCACCTTTTTGATATGCTGTGGATATAAATATGTTGTGTATGTAGTTTTTTGTAATGTTTACCTTTTGAGTACTAGCAATGATTATGGTTACTGTTTTGAATGTCATGGATATGGTTATGAATGTAAAGTCTTTAAATGCTTATATTTTTTAGTTTCTTAAAAGTTTTGGATTTAAATGTAAATGTAAATATTTGGAGGTCGATGTAGAATTCATACATTGTTATTCTATATTGAAGATTTATTATTGTTTGTTTTAGTATATGTGCAAAACATTTACATCTTTTCATTATATAGTTTTAAAACGTAAGGTGAAATCATAAACTTTTTTGGCATATTATCTTTTGCACAAAGGTTTGCCATAGGTATTTGCAATGAAAGGTGCTTGTAGGAGTTCTTGATCTTGTTTTTTTAACATTATCAATATCCATATTGCAAATATGGTGACAAACATAGCAATAAATATTCTGACACATTAGGCAAGTGAAATGATAATCATGAAACATACATAAAATAACATTATAGTGAAATATTTTGTGATGGATAATATGACTTTGCACCATCAATTGAGTTCTTGATGTTGAGAATTGAAACATCCCATCGCATACTCCATCTTTATTTTGTTGATCTCTTGCAATGATGTTTATCAGACACAATATTTTTAGAAGTCCTCTGGTTTAGTTCGTATATCGAGTGAGAAAATAGAATCTTTCAATTCTTCAGGGTTTAAATTTAATGATAAAATGGAATTTAGGTGGGGCTGAGGTTTCAAACCCCTCCATGGGTTCAATCCCTCGCTATGGCAGTTGGATAGTTGTGGACCTTAGGCCATTATAATACTTTGGGCAGGTTTAAATGAGATGCCTTTGGGTATTTTCTCAATGTTACCTTTGGTAGTCTTAAATCTTGCTTTGCGAGATATACGGAGCCCAATGGCTACTATGCTCTTCACATGTAGAGTTCTTTTTTCAATCTAATTCAAGCTAAAAGAGAGATTAAGCTTCGATTGAGCTTCCTCTTTAAAAAAAAAGGGAAAATAGAGTAAACTTGTAAGCATAATAGACTTCTATATTTAGATGTCTTGTATGAGTTGTTATGTACTCTTGGCGTAGCAATGTCTTCTATTGGTTTGCAAGACTATTGATATCCTCACTCAATGTGATGATTGATCATATGTTATCGATCTTGACTTTATCTTTGCTATGAATTAACTCCGATGCTGACTAGAACCTTCACCATGTTCGATTCCTTTTATTTCGAGCATGGGTATATAATTTCACATTGGATAGTGTTTCTCCAAAGTATAAAGCACAACTGGTTCCAAAGGGTTTTAAGCAAAAGCCTGGTGTTGATTTTGAGGAAATCTTCTCTCCATTAATTAGGATGACTTCAATGCACATGTTACTTGTATTCGTTGCAAGGGAGGACTTAGAGCTAGTCCGTCTTGATGTGAAAAATGTTGTCTTTCATGGATATCTTACAAATGAGATCTATATGGAACAATCAGAGAGTTATGTAGTTCTTTGGCAAAGAGAGTCTAGTTTTTAAGTTGAAGAAGAGCTTATATGGACTTAAATAGTCCCCTAGTCAATGGTATGAAAAGTTTGGAACTTTTATGAAGTCTCAAGGCTATTCTCAAAGTAATGAGGATCATTGTCTCTACACAAAGAGATGCTCAGATGGAAGCTTGATATGCTTGATATTTTATATTGATATGAGGAAAAGAAATTCATGACCGAAATTCCTTATCAATCTTTTGTTGGTAGTCTCATGTATGCTATGGTAGCTACAAGACCATACATTGCATTTGAAGTGGGAGTTGTGAGCAAATATATGTATAACTGGCAAGAAGCATTAGGAAGCGATCAATATGATTTTGAGATATTTGAGTGGCAGTAAGGGCAAGTGTCTATGTTTGGGTAGATGAAAGTTATGCATTAGAAGGCCGAAACGAGCTCAAATCAAAATTTTGACATCCACATAGAAAAGATCTTATGAATTGATAATGAATTGCTTATTGTTTTCTATGTGATTCTCAAATGGTGACCAAAAGGGTATTGACAATGTCATGAAGAAAGCATTGACCTATTTTGATGCCAAAAGTTTGGGTTTGAGGAATGCACAAGCATGCAAGTAGCATAAGGAAGAAGAAGAAGAAGAAGCTTAGAGCAAAATATTGAGTGTATTACTAAGAGAATAATACAAAGTGAAATAGCCCACTAAGGTTATAGGTTTATATATAAGCGGATGGTAAAAAACCTCATACAGAGAGAAAAAAGTATCCCGGCTATCCTAAGTGTGTTCAAACACATCACTACATAAATATATCAACAATTTGTAGTCTATATATATGATCAAGGTGAAAGTTATTTTTATGAGAGCGTTCCTATAATTATGATTGGTTGAGAAAGCTATTAAAAATAAATTTTAATGGCCATGGATATCAAATATCAGTTATGATTATGTTTGTTTGGTTGAGAAAGCTATTAAAATTAAATTTTAATGGCCATGGATATGATTATGTTTGTTCCTTTTCAAGTTATCATTCGTTTGCACTATTTGTGGAAGAACGTCGACCTGCTACATGCGCTCATCTCGATCTCAGGTGAATTCCTCGACTTCAGAGCGCTTCGTCCATCAAGTAGAGCTTCCGAGAATCGATGAGGCTCTTTCTGCGTAGGAGACCCTTATGAGCGCGGAGATCACAATCAGGAGGATACACTCTCTCTCTCTCTCTCATCAAACAGATCAAGTTTAGGCATGGACTCTCTCATCATCTTAAGTATGTAAAACCATAGCTATTAGAGATTTCAAAGTGTTCAGTGCAGGATTCGTCTTCTGTTACAGACTACCACGAAGTTATTGGCTCTGTCATGTACATTTTACTCCGATGTTAATTGAAATGAGATTCAATGTATAATTTCTTGTCTTATCTTCATTTCTCTTATACATTTCCAGGCTTCTAAACTCTGTGTTACTTTCCATGGTTTTTTCGAAATAGGGAAGAGAGAGAGAGAGAGAGAGAGAGAGAGAGAGAGAGAGAGATTCCTTTTTTTCTCTTATGTGAATCACACAGACCACAAGATAGGAAGAGGTGATCCTAAATTAGCCTTTCAAATCTTCCCCATGCGTAGTAGCATCGTTCTAAGATTAGTTTCTTTGATAATGAAATTCTGTATGATATTCTTGTCATGGTAGATTGCTGCACGCTTTTGACGGACATGGCGTACAGATATGACTAGAAAAACATGGATTTTTAGTACATTTAAAATGAGGGTGAACAGTTTTAGAATTCCTACAAAGGATTTTGGCTCAAAAGTGATATCTAAAATAAACAACTTAGTTCTCATAATTTTGGCTCAAAAGTGATATCTAAAATCTGAAGTTGTTGCTCAAGTACATTACAGCTAGTTTTTGGTAATTACGTAAATCTAACATTAGAGATAATTAATGTAGATGACTTGAAGGACTCATGGATTTTGAAATTGCATGTGCAAATATAGATCTTTGATTGTGCAACTTCCTTTCAATTTACTCTTGCATCATCCAAGCTCCTTCAACATGTCTAAGCCTTGTTGAAATCTTCATAAATTGTTGAATTCCAATGCTTTAGTAAACGTACCAATGTCCTTTTCTATGATATTAATTATTGCACTTGCACATATTTGGAAAGTACATTCGTCAAGGAATGAAGTGAACTTCTATGTGTTTGGATCTTCATGAAACAGAAGTCAGATATGCACACTACTCAAGTTATCATTGGAGTGTAGACCATGCAGAATTTTGTAATAAAAGAACTTTCTTTACCACATAGCTTTTTTTCTCTTTCCTTTGTAAGCACTTCCTTGAATTAAAGTAGAAATTCCCCACAATGCCCCTTGCCATGGTGAGGCTCTTTTAGTTTATTCCATTTGCATGCTTCGTGTCTCTAATCAAATAAACTCTATAGCTGTTTAAGAATAAATTTGACCACAAGTTCTTTCACCTCCTTGCCTATCTTCTAATTGCATGGAATTTTCTACACCAAGATAAACTCTCATGCAAAATTGACATCATGAGATACTGTTTCTCAAGCGTAGGAAAGAGAGGATATGTGCGTCGAGGTGAGTACGCATCAAAGACGAGGAGGTACATGAACAAAAGTGTGCAATTCAAATTTGAAGTCCAATTGAGTAAAATATGTGTGATTCTTGTAACTCAATACAAAACGTTTATTTTTCTCACTAATCCATTGCATAAAAAATCCCAATTTTATCAGCACATGCTCCATTTTGTGCAAGGAAAGGATTCCTTAAGCTTGCGGAGCTTACTCATAAGTAAATATCAAATTTCATATTTTTTGGAGCTTAGTTGAGACCTCAAATAAACTTTAGGACACAATTTTTAATTATGCCAGACATTCTATATGAAATTGGTCAAAACTAGGCAAAAACTAGAAATAGGGCTAGAGAGCTCAGTTTGGGAGTTTTTGGGAAAGGAAATCTATATGGTCATCTAGAGCACTTGTAATTTAAGATGTTCAAATTCCATGGCTCCTAATCTTTGTCTCTACATTTTGTGTGTGTGTGCATGCGTTTGTGCATCTTGCATGCTCCTCACCTTCACCTTCATATGCATTTCACAAATGTCAAATCACCCTCATGTCTCCATAGATTGACAGTTATGAGGTGGAGCTTCTCAACGTTGGTCCTCACCAATGTCATTGAGTGACACCAAAGTTTGTTGCCATTGCTGAGGAGTGTAACTTGAGAAGGAGCGTGTGATGATAACAGCATAGAGAATTAGCTTTGTAATCGTTTATAGGTAAATTTTCATAGCTTTTTGTTAATTTCTGTGTTTTTTTTTTCATTTGCACCTCCATCTTATCCCCATCACCTCCACCCACCATGGCCATTCACCTTCATCTTCATAAAAAATTCTTAGTTTTGAGCATATCTATACCTTCACCTTCATTCAAATCATTTGCATTTGTGAGAGAGCAAGACGGAGCTTGTGTATTTTGCTATTTTGTGTATTTTTTAGTGCTTTCTTATAGGATATGACATCATCATCTATAGCAACATAGATAAGTACAACATTGAATTTTTGAAATTTGTGTCAATCATCTTGGTCTATCACGATAGATAAAAAAAGTAAGTATTTCAAGATTGCCTACCATAGCAAACAGCTTTCTTATGTCTACCTAGAGCACTAGGCACATTTGAAAACCTATGTTTTCTTAATCTATCACAATAGGTTGGAATCAGGATAGACCGGCTCTATTGCAATTGCAATAGAGCTCTCTATCATGAGAGATCCCTCTATCATGGAAGGGACTGCCTTTCATGATAGATCAACCCCAATGGACACCCCCATTGCTCGTGACAGAGGCCCATTTGTCATGACAAACTACTCTATCTTGACAAATCCCGAGTCTATTGTGATAGACCAAAGCCATGATAGACCACCCTCTATCGCAACATACCATCCTCTACCATGACAAGGCACCCTATCATGATAGAAACCCATTTTCATGATAGAGAAAAAGCACAAGAGACCAAATTTATGATAGGCACGTGTCTATGATGATAGATCCCCCTATTGCGATAGATCGACCCTCATGATAGACCCCACCTATCATGACATACCTCTCTATCATTACATGCCAAACTCAATAGACCCCCTCTATCACGATAGACCCCATCTGTCATGATAAAGCACCCTATCATGATAGACCCTTTCTGTCGTGCTAGACTAGCCCTCCATAATAGACCCCTCTCTTTCATAACACATCACTTGATCGGAAAAAATTTAGAGTTGATTTTGGCTTTTTTGTCAAAATTAATGATTTTTCAAATGCTCCAAGGCTCTAGTGTGGTCTAGGCCTAGGGAGATAGTACTCAAATTGTAGAGCTTGCTTGGTATGTCTTCTTGATCATTGGAACCCACTATAGAGCTCAAACTTAAGGGTAGGAAATACTCCATCCCCTTGTTTAATTTTCGCCTAGCCTAAGTGCCTAGTCTTAGGGTTAAAAGTTAGGGCGATGTTAGGAACCTTAAGCATTAAAGAAAATCAAGTTAAAGATTGATAACATTGATTGTGATATGCAAACACCTAAAGGAAAAGAATGTAAATGCATGAAGAAACATTTAAGTTATACCTAATGACAAGAAGATGAAATAATAGGAGAAGAACAAATTAAATGATTGGATAATCAATGAATAAGTGATTGAAATAAAAGAATCTCCATAAAGTCCAAGGATAAAACTAAATTAATAAAGTTGAGATCAGGGAAGAATATTGGCACAGACAATCAACAAAGCTTGAAATTAGTGTCAATCACACTGGAAAGTCATGATCAAAACAATTTGGTGGCCATCCACCCAACGTAAGGTGAAAAATTAGTGAATCAACTAGTTCATATAGAATGCAGAGACCTACCACTAGTACGAGGACCTCTTACCTTTAGGTACAAGAAGGACCTTACGAAATATAGTTAGACATAAAGTCGAATTTGAGAATGGATCATATATCAACAAGCAAGGAACTATGTATGTTGGTACTAGTCACCTTGATAGAAAGAATGACTTTGGGAATGTTCTTCCTAGGTCAAAAATTAGAGATTCAAAAGAGGAAGATCAAGAGGAGAAACTTTGTGTTGTCTAGGATAGTGGCCACAACCAAGATACCTTAGGATAATGTAGCCACAGAGCTTCATGAAAATGAAAGAGAAGCCCCATAATTAAGCTTTATACACAACATAGGAAGGGGTAGATTAGAGCAAGGAAAAAACAAACCAAAGAGAGAGAGAGAGAGGGAGAGAGAGAGAGAGAGAAAGAGAGAGAGGGAGAGAGAGAGAGAGACAGAAAGAGAGAGAGGGAGAGAGAGAGAGAGACAGAAAGAGAGAGAGGGAGAGAGAGAGAGAGAGAGAACTAGAGGGCATAGGTCACATATAGAAGATGATGATTTGCCTCTACCAAGGCAAAGGAAACACTCCAAGATGTTGAGACCGTCATAGGTAGTTAAAACCATGAAGAATTATTTTCATGGTACAATGGATCCTTGTGGCCATGTGGCCAAATTCAAGCAAGTGTTTAGACCAAAGATAGTATGAGGAATCGTTCACCCAATACGAGGCCTTTGGTTTAACCTTGAAGGGTACAACCCTAGCATGATTTGATTTATTGCATCCAGGCAACTATTAGGTTATATCACAATTAATGGAAGCCGCTTCATTACTATGTTCTCTTAGAGTGGAATAAGACAAAACACTCCATCTTTGGTCCATAATTTTAAATAGACCCCCCAAGAGACACTAAGGCTAGAAAGGTGAAGATTCACGCAATGCATATAGAAAATGTCTTCTCCTAGAGCTATCTACACATGCCAAACAAGTGTCCTTATTTTTATATGGTTTCTTGAGCTGCAAGTTATGATCCTATGTGCATTTAAAAGAGCCAAACACCCTAGACCAATGCATGAGGATGTGCATAGACATAGAAGACAACCCTGGAGAGGAGTTGGAACTATTAAAACTCCACAAGGGTTCGGAGTGCTCGGCTAGCACTACATTAAAACCCTCATTGTCAGTTGAGGAACTAGCTAAGCTAGTTGCATGAAAGCTAGGAGGAAACTTCCAAAATAGGCACAATAAGGGGTCGCCTCAAGGAAACTAAGGCAAAGGATTTAGAATTCGCATCTCAAATCCCTACAGAAACACCACCCATAGCTAAGTCAGGTTCAATTCTTGGAGATCCCATCCTAGAAGACTTAGACATGATTTTTAAGCGTATTAGGCATGACTTAGAAAAGACCAAATAGAGGTGAAATAGAGAAGAGGTATCCTAGAGTAGAACTAGAATTAGAGAGAAATAAATTGTGCATCAAGAGTGTTGGGGCTTCACTCACAAATCAAGCACGAAGATATGAAGACATAATTGGAAACAAGAAGGGCAAAAGGACTATGGAACTTGGACACTCATGCCTATGTGAAGGGATAAATTCACTGATGTAATATAGTGATGAAATTAGGATCCAAAAATAGTTCTAAAAAATTTAGAATTAGGATTTTGAGAAATAGGAGCATAAAGAATAAATCTATATAAGTTAATTTGATGTATAGAGGTATAGTTAACTCGATTATTAGTCCTAATCTAAGAGATAGGTAGTTGAGGTTTTTCTCAGAGATAGATTGTAATGGAAGGTCATTCATAGATACAGATCTTTCTGTGGCTATGAGCAGAATGACGTCAAGCCATTTTGTATACATCTTCTCTAATAGTAAATACATGTTTTTGTAGAAGGAATGGAGTAGCTTCTCATTGTGTGAAGAAATCAAAGTTATTTCATAACTGTATGAATGACACTTAAAAATGAGTGTTGTGGTGCAAATTTCCTTGAACTTCTAAGATTGAGATCTCATAGTATAGTGTAAAGTTTTAAATGAATGATATTTAATTTAAAATCTATCATCCTTAGCTACAATCGACCAAAAGATCTTTGCAAAATGGATGTGTGCTCAAAGAAATCAGCTTAACAGTGAAGGCATGCATGTCAAATCAATGAAGATAAATTCTAGATTTCATACATAGTGTACTTCTTGAAGAAATTTCAAGTTATTTGTAAGAAATTACTTGAAAGTTTTGATTGGAATTTTTTGTTTATTATATGTATGAACCTTTATTAATCATTGGATACAAGAATCTCTAATATTCAAGATAAATTAGAGAGGAATTAGAGCTAGAAGAAAAGGCACAACTACTCAAAGAGTAAATGTTCACATTTACTATGTAAAATATTAAAGCTTTTGAAGTTTGAGATTTGTTGAGCTAATGATGATTAGTGGAATTCTAATATCACATTCTGTTGGTTACTTTGATGTTTCATACATCAACAAGTGGTATCGGAGCAGAAAGGTCCTAAAGAGTAGAAGAAGGTAAATATACAAGAGATGTTGGAAAGTTTTCATCGAAAAGTTGGGAGCTGAAGCATTTAACAACAAAGAGCATCAGATGACTATTTTGAAATTATAATCAAGAGTAAATACCTACAAAAGGTAATAATCTTAAAACCTTAAAACACACAGGTTGCAACAAAAGCAAGAAGATCATGGTAGATCATATCTCTATTGACAAATTTGGCATAGAAAATTATCCTTCTTAGGTAATGAGGATGGAAGCCTTAATTATGAGTAACAATCTCATGATATATGTAATGCATGAAGAAGAAAAGGCTAGATTGGAATATGATAGTCGACCAAAGAAAAAAAGCTAGAAGCCTTAAATCATTGGAAAAAGAAAGATGCAAGTGGCAGAGCCTATATATGCTTGGAAATAGTTGAAGATATATGGAATGCATTGGAAGGTCATTTCCAAAATACTACTAAAGCTAGGAAAGATAGCTTTTGGTCAAAATTTACAACATTAAAAAAGAACCAAAGTCAAAGCATTAGTGACTATGTCACTAAGATGAAAGATTTGGCAGATAGCCTTGAATCTATAGATGAAGACATTGAAGATCATATGTTGACTGCACATTTACTTGTGGGATTGAGAGGAGATGAAAGGTGGAAATCTTTTGTATTATCAATTGATCTCTCATTAAATCACTTTGTACTAGATCTAAATCAATTGCTTGGATTCATGCTCCCATGTGAGAAATATTTGAAATCAAAATGGAGATAAAAGACAAAGCTCTGCTACGTATGCAAAGAATAAGAAGAAAGGAGATAAAGGTAAAGCAAAGGATGAAGAAGAATTGACTTCTCATGCAAATTATGTAAAAGAAAGAGGTAATGGGAGAGGAAAAGGTAGAGGAAATGGAAGAGGAAAGAGAAGCTTGGAAGAGAGTTTAAAATCTTAGATTTAGGTGTGCTTAAGTACTTTCTTGGCATTGAGGTGATCTATGGGAAAGAAGGCATCTATCTCTCTCAAAAGAAGTATCTTCTAGATGTGTTATTCAGGTTTGGCATGACAAATTGCAAACCAATAGCTCAACCTACGGATTCAAATGTCAAGTTAAGCAAGGAAGATGGTAACAAGCTAGAAGACCTTACATGATACAAGAGAATTGTAGGATCATTGATCTATGCTACACTCATAAGACCTGACTTGTGCTACATAGTTGGAGTTCTATCTCAGTTCATTCATGCAGCCATAAATACATATCTCAATCATGCAAAGAGAATGTTAAGGTATGTGAAGAGTATAGTTAATTATGGGTTGCTATATAGGTATGATGAAGAGCTTCAAGTAAGAGCATGGAGTGATGCGGATTAGATAGGGAGCATTGATGATAGAAGGTCAACTTTTGGCAATGTTTTTATGCTAGATATAAAGGCAATTTCATGGATGAGCAAAAAGCAGCCCATAGTTGCATTGAGTTCAAAAGAGGCTGAATATAGAGCTTTAGCTCAAACTAGATGTGAAGCAATATGGCTTAAGAAGCTCTTCAAAGATTTTGGTATAAAACTTGGACCAATTCTAGTTTATGGAGATAACATGTCAAGCCTACATCTTCAATGGATAATTTTGTGTTCACCTCTATAGGTGTAGAAATTTCCTTTCAATCCTCCATGTTGAATGCCTTCAATATCTGTCTTGCATACTTTTGTTGAGAGATAAAAATCTTCCCTGGTTCCTACCAAACTTCAAGGCCTAAGCAACAATGTGTTTGGCCCAAGTTTGTCATTTCAAATTTTGAAATTAGGGCATCTTTCATTTGTTGAAGAAGAGCATCATCATTTCTTGTATTCACAAGGTCATCTACATAGAGTAGAAGCACAATTGTCTTGCCTCCTCTCTTTAGAACATATAACTTGGCATCAAAAGCACATTTATTGAAACCTAGATTCAAGAGATACTTATCTATCAAGTAGTACCATGCTCTAGGGGCTTGTTTCAACCCATATAATGCCTTCTTCACGTTACATTCCTTGTTCTCTAAATAGGAAGCCTCAAACCATGGTGCCTAAGACATATATACCTCCTCCTTGAGGTGTGCATTCAAGAATTTTGATTTGGAATCCATGTGATAGACTGGCCAATGCTTATGTGCAGCCACAACTAGTACTACTCAGATAGTAGTCATCCTTGTAGTTGAGGCAAGTGATTCACAAACGTCAATGCCCTCAACTTGTGAGTAGCCCTCTGCAACAAGCCTTGCTTTGTACTTTTCTAGAGTACCATCAGCCTTGTTCTTTAGCTTCTAAGCGCACTTGGTGCCAATGACTTTATGCTTAGGGGGTCTATGCTTAGGGGGTCTATCCACTAGCTCCCAAGTTCCATTCTTCATGTTATTGTTGTATTTTTCTTGCATGGCAGCCCTCCAATTCAGATTGTGGAGTGCGTCTTACACATTGGTTGGCTCCTTTGCTTGTTCTTGAATGACATCATCCATCAAGGTTATACTTATAATATGGGTGCTTGCCTATCTTTGTTCCTCTATTCTCTTTTATCACCTCAGTCCATCTCCAACCTATTCTAGTGATTGTGGGATGGGGTTTGCAGAATCATAGAGCTGCCTCAACCAACGAATTAGGGCAAAAAATGGGCCATGTAAGGATTTCAATTAGTTGTGCTTAATCTAGATTAATCTTGTCAAGTCATCTTTGAAAATTCCATGTAGTCTCATTTAAAATGTATCTTCCAAGAATATATTGTTTTGGGAGAGAGAGAAAGTTCGTGTGAAAATCATGAAAAGTGATATGCCTCAAAGGGTGTGCCCATGAGACGTTCGAAAAATTTGAAATCTTCCCTCTTGTCCTTCGATCTATATAATGGTGTTTCTAGGATGTGTTCCATCTTTTTTGTCTACTCTCAAAAGCAAACCAACTTGTATCTTTTCCATAATTCTAGATGCATATTCCAAGTAGAGCCCCAATCCAAACACTTTCATGGAACTTTCAACCAGCAGGACTCTATGTCATAAGTTCCATACCAATATTATGCAAACTCATAAGTATGCAACAATTGGAAAGGTATTATGAACATCTCTATGACCTTGTGAAGTTGAAGCACCATGCAAAGAAGGCAAAAAGCATATTGACATATGGATAGATGAAGCTACTTATCCAAGTGATCCTCGAAGTACAAGGTACCAACTTTTCATAATCTTCATGATTTTATTAAATTTGTAGGAGATGGCGATGAGGGTTTATGTGGATATTTTCCATAGTTGTGTGAGTTCTCAAACAACGACATGTAATACATAAAGATATGAATTTTCATAGATCATGAGGCAGATATGCAACATGTTATATCTGATATGTATGTGATTGATTTCAAAAGGGAAATCACAGAGCTTATAGGAACCATCACAAAGGCTTGGAGTGTCAAAGACATAACTTACTACTTGGTGAGCTTTAAAGAGATTATTTAGTACAATATTAATTTTTCAAAAAAAAAAAATCCTCATGGTCTTAATCTCTATGTTTTTATAGCATATCCTATTTCTGCATGGTCCATTCTTTGTGGAAGAAGGAAGCCTTTCCACATGTTACACTCTAGGGATGGAAAAGTCTCACAATGAAGCAAGAAAAATCTTCTTCAGATGCAGAAGAAAAGAAGTTACAAAAATTAGTCCATTCAAAGAGCTTCTTGATTAGTTCCTTAGAAGAAAAATACAAAGGAACACATGCCAAAAATTATCAATAGACTGAAAATATCAACTTGAGGAAAATCCTTTCAGAACAAAGCTGTATTAAATACAAGAAGAGTGACATCTCATTCTAATGTGAACTTGAAGGTACAAAGATTGTATCAAATAGGATTTGGAATATGTTTTGGTATTTCTCTTACCCAAAACTAAATATGGATGTATTTAGAATTTTTGAAACCAAAAAATTGGTGACACAAAAAGGCATTATTCTTCTTCTCGTTTGAATGAGCTTGACTTTGGAAAATCTCCTCTACAAAGCTTATGTTCAACAAAAAATGAATTTGGAGTCTTAAGCTTTTCCTTTTTTCTTTAAAGCTTTCATTGTGCCCTTCCCTTTGCTAAGAAAATTGTCTTCATTTGATTTAAATATCTGCAAAAAAAAGCAACAATAGTAAGATTCTACATGTTATAGGGAAAAGGAATCATGAAGCAAAAGGAAGTTGCATAAGAAAATGAAACATGACCAATTCAAGCGACTAGGCTCATTGAAAGATCTTGGATGGGCCTAATTGGTTGAATTAGTCGTCCCTCAAAATCATGAAAAAACAAAGATATTTGGCCTATTACTTTTGCAAATACCTATGAATGATGAGGAATAAGCGGAATGCATAAGAAGAAAAACAAAGAACTCGAGTACATGAATGAATGAAAGGTAAATGATTTTGAACATACCTTAACCTCATAATCATCCTAAAGCAATTCTTTAGCATCAATTCTTAGTTCTTTTGTCCTCAACAACTTCCCTTTGTTCAATTTTCCCATATACAAGTGTAGTTTGATTCCATTACTTGAGATTTCTTGTTTTCTCCGTATGCAAGGTCCCTCATGTCCTAGACACAAAGGCCGTTATCTTGAACCTCAGATTGCATGTGCACTTCTGTATCGTATTATTGGTTTAGAATTTTGAGAAAGTTATGCTACCATTGCATCCGAAACGTGCCAAAACCCTAAGATTGACTGTCAATGTGCATGATTCTGATACCCAGAGGTCTTGATATGCCTTTTTGCACTGATTTCCAGACACGACCGATTCAAGCGATTTGGCCCATCCAACATTTGCAAATGAGCCTAATCACTTGAATTGGTCGTGTCCTTGATTCATGTACAAATAGGCTCATCAAGACCTCTTAGTATCATAATCATGCACATAGATAATCAATCTTAGGGTTTTGGCACGTTCCGGATGCAATGGTAGTATTAGTTTCTTGAAATTTTGAGCCAATAGTAAGATAGAGAAGTTCACATGGAATCTGAGGTTTAAGATGACTTCCTTTTTGTTTAGGACATAAAGGATCTTGCATAGGGAGAAAACAAAATATCTCAAATAATGCAATGAAACTAGGGCATGACTGAAAATCACAAGAAATAGAGGGTAATTTTCCCATTTCTTTGGTCAATATCTATGAATGATGAGGAATAAGGGGATTGCATAAGAAGAAAACCAAAGAACTCAAGTATATGAGTGAATCTAGGACATGACCAATTCAAGTGATTATGCTCATCAGAAAATCTTGGATAGGCCTAATCGTTTGAATTGGTCATGTCTCAAAGATGATTCATAAATGAAAGGGAAATGATTTTGAGCATACCTTAACCTCATACTCATCCTAAAGCAGTTCTTCAACATCAATTTGTTGAGGGATTTAAGTCTAGATGCAAGGAATGATCGATTCTAGTGAATAGAGGCAATCCAAGATGGTCAAACATGTGTTATTGCTTGAATTGGTCGTGTATAAAATTTAGGTGTAGGAGCGCTCAGTATGGGTATGCAAAGTTGTTGAAGGTAGAAAATGAGCAGAAGCTAAGGGACTTGATCTTTATGAGGGAAAAGAGATGTTGGAGACTCCATGTGGACCAGGGAACACATGCCATGTGGAAAGGCCTCAAGAATTCCAATGGTCAAATGACATGGATAAATAAACTTTTGACACATGGCAACTTGCACTTTGAGATCCACAACGGTCAAATGATGTGGATGAATGAAAATGTGCCATGTTGTAATGTATAGTGGGATTCACAATGATCAAATGACATGGACCAATTAGAAGGTGCCATGTGGCATCAACAATCAATAGATCCTAAAGTCTCTATATAAGCGCCTCAGCTTATTTGTGGCATTTTTCATCTACTCTCTCTAGTTTCACTCAACTCCCCATATTCTTCATCACATTTTTTTTCAACTCTCTTTTGCAAAAAACAATTTCAACTCATTGCTTGTTGAAGTCTCTTAGTGTGCAATATGAGATATGCATTTCTTTGCTTTTTGAAGTGTTTTTTAAGTTGTTATATATGAAGCATTCATTCATTTAGCTATAAATATGACACTTGTTCGGACACGACCAATTCAAGTGAGTAGGCCTATCCAAGAATCTTGGATGGCCCTAATTGCTTGAATCGATCATGGCCAAAGAGAATATGATGCCAATTTGCATTTATTTGCTCTTTGAAGTATTTTTTAAGTTGTTCTATATGGATCATTCATTCATATAGCTACAAATATGACACTTTTTTGGACACGACCAATTCAAGTGATTAGGCCCATCAAAGAAGCTTGCATGGCCCTAATCGCTTAAATTGGTCATATCCAAAAGAGGTCATCTTGAATCTCAGATTGCATGTGAACTTCTGTATCTTATTATTGGTTTGGAATTTGGAGACAATTATGCTACCGTTGCGTCTAGAACATGCCAAAACCCTAAGATTGACTGTCTATTTGCATGATTCTGATACCCAAAGGTCTTGATAGACCTTTTTGTACTGATTTCTAGACAGGACTGAATCAAGCGATTAGGCCCATCCAACATTTTGAGATGATTCTAATCACTTGAATTGATCGTGTCATAGATTCATGTACAAATAGGCTCATCAAGACCTGTAGGTCTTAGAATCATGCAAATAGATAGCCAATCTTAAGGTTTTGGCACGTTCCAGCTGCAATGGTAGGATTAGTCTCTTGAAATTTTAAGCCAATATTAAAATAGAGAAGTTCACATGGAATATGAGGTTTAAGATGACTTACTTTCTCTCTAGGACATTAAGGATCTTGCATAGGGAGAAAACAAAATATCTCAAATAATACAATGAAACTAGGGCATGATTGAAAATCATAAGAAATAGAGGCTAACTTTCCCATTTCTTTGAATCTCAATATCTATGAATGATGAGGAATAAGGGGATTGCATAAGAAGAAAACCAAAGAACTCAAGTATATGAATGGGTCTAGGACATTACCAATTCAAGCGATTATGCTCATCAGAAAATCTTGGATGGGCCTAATCGCTTGAATTGGTCATGTCTCAAAGATGAGTCAAAAATGAAAGGGAAATGATTTTGAGCAATACCTTAACCTCATACTCATCCTAAAGCAATTCTTCAGTGTCAATTCTTTGAGGGTTTTAAGTGATGACCGATGCAAGTGAATAGAGTCAATCAAAGATGGTCAAACATGTGCTATCACTTCAATTGCTCGTGTATAAAATTTAGGTGTAGGAGCACTGAGTATGGGTATGCAAATTTGTTCAAGGTAGAAAATGAGTAGAAGCTAAGGTATCTAATATTGGGAAAAGAGATGTTGGAGAATCCACGTGGACCAACGAGCACATGCCATGTGGAAAGGCCTCGAGAATTCCAATAGTCAAATGATGTGGATGAATAAAATTTTGATACATGGCAACTTGCACCTTGATATCCACAGTGGTCAAATGATGTGGATGAATGAAAATGTGACACGTGGTAATGTATGTTGGGATTTACAACGGTCAAATGACGTGGACCAATCAAAAGTTACCACATGGCATCAACGGTCAATAGATCCTAAAGTCTCTATATAAGCTCCTCAGCTCATTTGTGCCATTTGTCTTCTACTCTCTCTAGTTTCACTTTACTCACCATATTCTTCATCGCATTTGTTTTTCGACTCTCTTTTGCAAGAAACAATCTCAACTCATTGTTTGTTGAAGTCTCTTGGTGTACAATATGAGATATGCATTTGTTTGCTTTTTGAAGTGCTTTTTAAGTTGTTCTATATGGAGCATTCATTCATATAGCTAGAAATATGACATCTTTGGACATGACCAATTCAATTGATTAGGCCCATCCAACAAGCTTGGATGGCCCTAATTGCTTGAATTAGTTGTGGCCAAAGAGAACAAGTATATGATGGTAATTTGCATTTATTTGCTCTTTGAAGTGTTTCTTAAGTTGTTCTATATGGAGCATTCATTCATATAGCTAGAAATATGACACTTGTTTGGACACGACCAATTCAAGTAATCAGGCCCATCAAAGAAGCTTGGGTGGCCCTAATCGCTTGAATTGGTCATGTCCAAAGAGAACAAGTATATGATGCCTATTTGCTTTTCTGCATTATAAAGAGTTTTTCTTCATTTGATTATGTAATGAATTTCACATTTCACAAGTTGTTGATGGAGAAACAAGACATTCAAGTTATTGGAGCCATTGGCGAACTAGAGATGGTCATAATTGTTTGAATTGGTCCTCTACATTGAAACCAATTTTTTTATGTATATTTGTTTTTCTTGAGTATTATAAATATCTTACCATTGGTGTATGTTATTGAATGCACATGAAAGCACTTGAGGTCTTGCATTATTTGACATGGCCAATTCAAGCGATAACAAAAGTACGAGTACTTTGGATGACCCTAATCACTTGAATCGTTTGCCTCCATTCATAACTTTCATTTGAAGTATATTTGCTTATTTAAATTTAAGACATGTATGATCATGGATTTTTGTCATGAAATACACAAAAGATAACTTAATGGCTTGCCTTTTTGGACACGACTGATTCAAGTGATATGGGCAATCGAACAAGTTTGGGTGGCCCTTCTCACTTGAATTGGTCGTGTCTATAAGGATTATGTTTTTTTTTCTTGAAGACGAGAAGATGTGAAGAGTCCTTGATACATCTAGTTTAGATTTTAGTTTGTTCAGTCCTACTCTAGAAGTGTGGAGAGGTTTTTTTGACAAAGGTCTTTGTCTTGGATCCACTTGTGACTGTGTGTATACTTTTCAAGCATGGAAAAATAGGTCTCTTTCTCAAGAACAAAGCTCTAGTGCACTTTTGTATCACCACATTGTCATGCATTTTGATATTGTTTTGGTTTTGCAGTGTTGCCAAGCTTTTGAAGATGCACATATGACCCAGAATCTCCTCCACCACCTGCAAATAAGAAGACACAAGATAATAAGAAAGGAAATCCTATTTATTCTCCACTCAAGCATGTCCCCAAGAAAAAGGACAAAGGTGAAGGCTCCAAAAAGAAAAAGGATAAAAAGAAACAAAATATGTACAATTTTTAATACCTATGATTAGCTCTAGATAGAAATCCATGTATTTTCAACATATGTTTGAAAATATTTATTTGTTCTAATTCTAAATACTAATTATGTACAAAAGGAACCCTTCAGAGCATTCTATCTAGAGAAGAATGTATTAAAAAATGATGCCATTCTATCTTTATCTGGAAGATAGTATGTTTGTAATTCATGTTTGTACATAGAGATCAATATTTCAACTTCTAAATGTTGTTGATCTTTATTTCTCAAAAAGAGGAAGCACTTGTAGTATGCCTATCATTTATGAGATCAATTAAGATGATAAGTGGTTTAGCATTTATTTTTTTCCATAAATGCTATATATTGATTTTTTTATCTCTGAAATGTAATCCTTAACTTGTATAAGTAATATTCTAAAAAGAAAAAAGGCACGACCGATTCAAGCAAAGAGAGCAGTTGAGGAACTTCTGATGGTGCTAATCGCTTGAATTGGTCATGTCTTGTAATGCATGTACCATTTATTATTATGATGTCTCCAATACCTATCCTCTATAACTATTTTGTAAAGAAAAACCACACAACCAATTCAAGCGGTAAGGACCATTGGAGGTCTTTGGATGACCATGTTCACTTGAATTGGTTGTACCTTTTCACATGTGTTGCATAAAGATTTAAAAAAAAAAGAGACAACCAATTCAAGCAATTAGGGCAGTCGGAGAACCTCTGATGGCCCTTATCGCTTGAATTGGTCATGTCTTGTATCTCCTCCAATTTTTTTTCATTTTGTAATATTCCTTCCTATAAATTCTATGTATAGCTTGTTAATCGTTGAAATGAAGAGTTCCCACGTCTTTACATTTATCCTTCATCATCCATCTCTATACATTAGTTTTTACTACTGTTTAGGAGGAAGTCTTTGAACAATAGAAACTTTCCAAGACCAATGGTATAAAGCATAACAAAGCCAATATGAATATGAAGAGTGCATACCTAAAACAAAAAGTGATAAAAATATTTAGTACTCAATGTCTTTGTTTTCAACCAAGAGAAAATATTATCATTTTCGGTGGGAAAAAAAGGGTCAAGAGTGGTTACATTTTTAAAGGTTGGAACTTGATCACTTTGGGTGGCAAGCAAGTAATGGAAGATAGTGTTTTCTCTATTCTAATGTTTTCCATTGCACCATCAATTGAGAATGTGAATTGTGATAAAACCTCATCAAGGTATTCTAGAAGCTCTCTAACATTTTTGAGTTTCCAATTTGTAGTGTCAATTATTTTCCTAGGTTGAAAATCTAGATGCATCAGTAGTTCTAACTCAAATTGTGGAGATTTTAGTTTCCAAGCTTTTCTTCCACCTTCTTTAGTCATATGGTAACACTAGAGATTGTCGAGATATTTGATATGAAATTGAAAGAAAATGAATGTCATCTTTCATCTTGCATAGAAACCTTGTACCTATTGATTGATCAAGAGACTCCCAATCTAATGAAGAGATGCAAGCAATAGGTAGGTTTACAAGATTTCCATATGCATTCCTTCCTCAGGGAACCTAATATTCTACAAATAGACAAATAATTGAATGTTATTGAGAAATGTAACACATTTGTCTGCATAGTCCTCATGAAAAACTATAAATGTTCTTGTTAAACATTTGAAATGTTGCCACCATTGAACATTGGAAGGAAAAATATCTGTTATACAAAAACAGATATCTTGTAACTCAAAAACAATTGAAAATGATTAAGGAGCATTGTTAAACTTCACCTACAATATGACAAGAAATGCAGATGATTGTTTAGCACCAAACCCTTAGCATTGTACAGATTCTGAACTCTTACAAACCAGCCATGTCTGCTTAATTTGAATATGAGAATATGACCTTTCGAATGGTTTTTTGTATCATCTCTTTTAGCTCGCTTCACTTTATGGGCACCTCTATAACTAGGAAGCATAGTCACACAATCATTTATCTGCACAAAAAGAGGTTTCCATAAGGAATCCTCTTTTTTGTTGTAAACTTGACATGAGGCTACACCATTGGAAGGACAACGACAAGTAGAAGCCATTTGAGCATGAGAAATAATAGAGCAAGCTCGAAGCAGGAAACCAAGACTCACAAACTTCATGAGTATTTATAGATAGAAAAACTTGATGTGCATATGGAAACCGAGACTCACAAACTCTTGATTTTATGTATCAAGTGTGTCTGAAAAATCAAGATTTGTATTGTACGGTGTGCAAAAATATCCATTTTCATATGAAAACAAAAAATCGTACGTAGAATACAAGAAATTCCATCGCCTTAGCGGCGCTTTTAGAGAATATCTACAAAAAAAACCTTTCTTTGTAGGATTAAAAGAGATAGGAATGTTATATTCTTGTACACATGGAAAGCCCCTATTTGTTGATTTCCTTAATCTGTAATTAGCAAACGACCCCTTTTTGGCCTTTTTTCACCCTAATGGTGGCAATGGCTTTTCCACTTGGGAGATGACAAGTTGGTGACTTTCAGACTCATCATATGAAGATGATGCTTCCTTCTCTTCTGTAGAAGGGATAGCTCCTAGGCTAGGTTCATAGTGGACTGCGCCTTTGCCTGATGCTAAAGTGGAATCTCTCCTTTCCTCCTCCACTGTATGTGGGTGCTCCTCCTTAAATAGCACATTGCAAATGGCCATGACCTTCTTAGCCTCAGGTTCATAAACCTTATAAGCCTTCTTATCTTTGTTGTACCCTAGGAAGATACATTTGATGCTTTTTTTGTGAAGCTTGTTTCTATCCCTATCTAGAACATGTACATAACATTCATTTCCAAATAATTTGAAATGGGAAATAGAAGGCTTTTTATTTTGTGTAGGCTTCTTGTGGAGTCTTATCATCAAGTGCCTTGGTGTAGCTTCAATTCAATATGTACATAGCAGTGTTGTTAGCTACTACCCAAAATTGATTAGGCAAACCCTTTCCCGTAAACATGCACCTTCCCATCTCCATGATGGTTCGATTCGGACATTGTGCAACACTACTGTATTGAGGGCTATGTGCCACTACTAGTTAATGCTTGAATTCCTTACTCTTGCAGAATTCTTCAAACTCTGTTGATGTGAACTCACCACCACCATCTATCCTGAATTTCTTCATCTTCTTCCTCGTTTCAGTTTCAAGAAGTTGAATCCATTCTTTAAACTTACCAAAAGCTTGAGCCTTATCACGAACAAAGTACACCCACATCTTCCTGCTATAGTCATCGACAAGTAACATGAAGTAGGAAGATCCACCAAGGCCTGTGTAGGCATTTTTCTGCACAAGTCATCATGCACCAGCTCTAGATGATAGCTTCCCCTATTCTTACTTACTTGTGGAAATGCCTTCCTCTATTGCTTGCCCATCATGCAAGCCCTCACATGGTTCCTTCATTCTCGCAATTGATGGTAGGTTGAAACCATATCCATGTGATGCATCTCCTTCAGTATAGGGTATCGAATGTGGTTGAATCTCTCATGCCATAGCTTACTTGTGCCCACACTTGTAGTGATTGTAAGAGCAAAAAACCCATACAGGTTGTTTCTCCTTATGCCAATCCCAAAAAATGTTGTTACTGTGCATAATCTTAGCTCTTGTCTTATTGAAAGATACTTGATGACCTTGATCAATTACCAAAGCTATTGAAAGAAGATTTTGTTTGATTTGTGGAACATACAACACATTTGAAAGCTTTTGACATCCCCATTAGAGTTAATGAAAGAAATCGTACCTTCACCCTCTGCAGTACATGTTGCATTGTTGCCTACCTTTATTGTGATGGGTTCCTTTAGAGGATATAAGGAACTGCAAAGGTCTTTTTTGCTTGTTATATGATGAGATGCACCACTATCCAACACCCATGAGTTAGCGGTTGCTAATTCTTTAGTTGGTGAGCACACCTCTTCTATCATAACAAATAACTCAAGCTCCATTTCTGTTGTGTTGGTAGACTCCTTACCCTTGCCACCTTTTGAAGGGCCATTCTTCTCTTCTGCCTTCTTGATGCGAGAGTCATGGATTATGTGTCCTTTCTTCTTGCAGTAAAAACACTCTCCCTTGAACTTATTTTTGTCATTCTTCTTTTTGTCTCCATGTTTTGAAGAGTTTGCTTTGCCTCCTTTGGCATTTGTTGTGAATGTGAATGCAGCATCTCCTTTGTTGGCACCACTCCTTGCCTTGAGTCGTGGCTCCTCCTCCATGAGTAAGGCAGTGAATTCTTCAAAAGTTAGTGGTTGAGATCTGATTTGAGTACTAAGAGCAATTACCCAACCATCAAACTTAGCTGGAAAAATTCAAAGATAATGTTGAGCTAGCTCCTCACTTGATTTTTATACACCAGCTCCCACCATTTGATCTTGTTGATTCTTTATGCGAGTGATAAACACCTTTGCAATGTCCCCATCAGCAAACCTTTCTACTACTAGCTGATCCTCAACGTTTTTCTTTTAATAAAGGAAGTTTGGCCTTAGCCTACCATCCCAAACTTGTATTAAATAAAGGAAATGAAAAGTACAAGAGAAGGGGACTAGTGCCCATGGGACCCCCCAAGTCCCACAGAGTAGAGGTAGATTCTTCAAGTTTTGAATCCGTGTCTGATTACAAATTTCATATTGATTTCTCAATATGTTCCATGCTTCACACGCCTTGGTAGTATGTTGAATGAGAGTAAGAACACTATCAGTAG
Source organism: Ceratopteris richardii (assembly GCA_020310875.1). Classification (NCBI taxonomy): domain Eukaryota; kingdom Viridiplantae; phylum Streptophyta; class Polypodiopsida; order Polypodiales; family Pteridaceae; genus Ceratopteris; species Ceratopteris richardii. The sequence goes on along the minus strand of CM035412.1, from coordinate 34,567,502 downwards.
TACTTGTAACTAGTTTTATGCTTTATTTATATAATCGAGATAACACTTGTTATCTATCACTAAACACACTATGGCTTGTATTTAGCATGGCCATTTCGGCCACATACCTTGAGTGGAATGGAAAACCTTTCTCGTTATGGTTCCTTACATGTGCTATATTTCTCTGATTTTCCATTTTTTGAGCATTGGAAATATAGAAAGCAAACTAGGAATGAGCATAAGATGCATATTGACTCTTCAATTCAGCCTTTAGATCTTGTTCAAATAGATCTGTATCATACTATGCGCACAAGGTCATTAGGTGTTTCTCTTTACTTTATCACTTTCATAGATGATGCTACTAGAAAATTCTGGGTATATCCTATCACATTGAAGGATGAGGTACTCCCTACTTTTAAAAAATGGCTTGCTTCAATTGAGACCAAAAAAGAAAACTAAGCTCAAGGCTTTACATTTAGATAATGGGAGTTAGTATAGCTCACATGAATTCAGCCTTTTCTACAAGTCTAGAGGAATTGGTAGAGAGTTTAAAACTCCTTATAGCCCTTTACAAAATGATGTATCTGAGAGGATGAATAGAACTATTCAGAATAGAGTAGTTTCTATGTTGCATCATGCAAACATTCCACAAGGCTTTTGTGCACAAGCAGTATTGATTGTAGTTCATGTGATTAACCTTTGAGCTAGCACTACCAAAGGTGTGAAAGTGTCACAAGAATTATGGATAGGAAAGCCAACATATTATGATCATCTTCAAGTTTTTGAGTGTGAAGAATATGTTCATATACTCAAGAATCTTAGACAAACGCTAGACCATATGTCAATGAAATGCATTTTTCTTGCATATTGTTGAGAAGGCCAATTTGGACATCCATTATGGGATCTTGAAACAATGTCAATGATCAAAAGTATTGATGTCATTTCAATGAGTCAAAGATGGATAATCAACCCATTAAGGAGGGTGAAGTGAGAAGAGTGGTGTTTGAGGATAGTATTCCTCCAATTAGCATGCATATGCTCTACATGTATCTCACATCCTCGTGATAGATATGTTTCAGGTTTGGATTTTGTTATGCTCATAGATGCTAGTGAGGCTTCTTACTACAAAGAGGTTATGCAAACAAAGGATCATGTCAAGCCATGGTGCACCATAAAGAGTATTTTGGACTCTATTCACAAGAATGGTGCTTGAGATTTAGTACCCTTTCCAAAGTGAAGGAAAGCTTTACCATTTAAATGGGTATAAAACCTAAAATTCACATCAGATAGTGCTTCTCCAAAGTATAAAACATGATGGATGCAAAGGGTTTTAAGCATCAACATAGTGTTGATTAACAGGGAAGCTTCTCTCTAGTGGTCAAGATGACTACCTTGCAATGTTGCTTGGATTCATTGCTATGGAGGACTTAGAGCTAGTCCAAATTGATGTGAAAATCACTTTCTTGCATGGAGATCTTACAGATGAGATCTCTATGAAACAACCAAAGGGTTATGTAGTTCTTGGCAAATAAATTCTAGTTTGTAAGGTAAAGAAGAGCTTATATGGACTTAAATAGTTTCTAGACAATGGTACCAAATAGTTGATGCTTTTATGAAGTCTCAATGGTATTGTAAAAGCAATGAGAATCATTGTCTTTACAGAAAAAGATGCTTAGATTGAAGCTTGATATGCTTGATACTTTATGTTGATGATATGTTGATTGTTGGAAGTCCTCTTATGACTTGTTATTTCTCAAAAAGAAGTTGAGTGAGACAATTTATATGAAGGTTTTGGAAATCCAAAAAATATTCTTGGCATGCACATTACTCGTGATAGGGGTAAGAGATGCATATACTTGTCTCAAAGTGAGTACATATCCAAAGTAATTCACATGTTCAATATGCAAGGTGGAAAGGCATTAAGTACAATTTTACCCACATATGTGAAATAAATAAATGATAATCTCCCCAAATCAGATGAAGAAACGAAATGCATGAAAAAATTCCTTATCAGTCTATTATTGACAGTCTCATCTATGCTATGGTACCTATGAGACCAGACATTGAATTTGTAATAGAAGTGGTGAGCAGATATATGTCTAATCCTAACAAGAAACATTGGGAATTGATCAAGATGATTTTGAGATATCTGAGCGGCATTAAGGAAAAATATACATGCTTAGGTAGTGGAAAGGCATCCATTATTGGTTACAAAGATTTTGATTATGTTGGTTCTGTAGACAATTGGAAGTGTACATCAGGGTACATTTTCCATTTTGCTAGATATGGTATCTCTTGGAGATCTCATCTTCAATAATGTAAAAAATACTTCCACCACACATGTAGAGCATGTTATGGAAATTTAGGCATGTAAGGAAGCATTGTGGCTTTTTGGCCTTGCTTGTGATATATGTCTACCTTAGCATGTAGTTTGTTTTCTCAATGATAATCAGAGTGCCATTGCTTTGGCTAAGAGTCTGGTCTATCATGGAAAGCCCAAGCACATTGAGTTGAGGTATCGCTTCATTAGAGAGTGCTTATCCATTGAGCACATTATTCTTGAGAAGTTTCATACTCGAGATAATGCTCTAGATGCTTTGACTAAAGCTCTACCACATGATAGTTTTGGGCACTCTTGTCACTTGATGTTGGTTACTTGATTCATGATCTTACATAGTTACTTGTATATTGTGTAAGATCATTATTCATTTTCCCCCCATAGTCGATTTTTCCATATTGGCCTTTAATGGGAGATGTTTACGATTAGTGTCTAGGTGAAAGGCCAAATGGCCACCAGAAACTTTTGTATATGTTCTTTAATAAAAACATATAGTTCTCGAGCCATAGACTATAATTTTGACCACACCTTTTAGCACCTAAGAAATGTGTGGTCATGCTATCTGTTTACTATGTGTTTTCTATGTATTTTGCAACCCCTGTCTAGAGTACTATGTGGGGCATTTGGAGTTTGGTTTTCTATTACAAGGGTATCATTGTGGAGCTCTCGAAAAGGAGTTTCCACCATGGTGCATAGCCATTAGAATACTTCAACATCACGTCAATATAGGCATCCCCTTATGTTGAGGAGAATGGCCTTTGCCACTTATTTCTCCAACTCTTTCATAAAGGGTGAATGGGAAGAAGCTAGAAAAGAGGAATTGTTTGACTTAGGTGAGGTTTTTGGAAACTTCAAAGCTTAGCCAAGTTTTCCTCTAGGTCCATACAATCTTTTAGACCCACATCAATGTTTAAAATCCTCTGAATGTATACCAAAGTCCTTAATCCCCCATTCAATGGTCCATCTAAAAACAGACATCATTTGTGCCTAAGAAGGTCATTTTGCCTCTCGGCATCTATCCACATATTGTTTGAAACATATGTTTTCAAGTCTTATAGTTTCATGGCTCATCTATTTAAAAACTATGGAATAAAGATAAAGTGTCATTCGTGTCTCTTGTCTTTGTAAATAAACCAATAAAACCCTCCAAGAGACAATAAATATCAGCAAAGTTAGTTCTATTCCAAGAAATCAACATGAAAGATCTTGGTGTAATGCACTACTTTTTGGGCATTAAATTTATACATAGACAAATAGGTATATATTTGTGCCAAAGGTAGTATGCCTTGAGTATGCTATGAAACTATGGTATGCCTAATTGTAAGACACGTTCTATGCCATTTGGTCAATATTTGAAGTTGGATGCTACCTGAGGTGAAGCATTGGAAAATGCTACTATGTACATAAGAAATATGGGAGGATTGATCCATCTTAAAATAATGAGATGATCTAATCTACACTATGGAACAACATAAAATGAAAGATACATAATACCTTGAGTGTGATATTGATGGTTCTTTGCTTGGTCCCCAAACATCACTCCGGAAAAGCTCCAAGATATCTCCATGTACATACCCCTTCTTGGTGAAAGGTTTCCTATGAGATTTGCCAAATTGGCATGCACTAAATTTGTAAATCATGTGTTTTTTTGTAATGTTTCATAGTTCAAGTACACTTTGATCTCTATTAATTTGTTTTAAAGTCCTCTCTCCACTATGAACTAACCTTTTGTGCCAAACTTCTAACTCTCGTAATGTTTGTGTACCATAATTGAACAATTCTATATTCTTTGTGCCTTTGAGTTCAAAGGTGAATAATATTCATGTCTTTGCTCATTTGAAAATCTTCTTGAAACCTTGGTATGGATCTTCCACATAGGCTCCATGCTTTTGTAACCTCACTTCTAATCCTTTCTTCATTTGACATACACTTATAACGTTTTTGGTGATGATAGGTACATAGAAAACTTTGCTTGACAAGTTCATATTACCATTTGAGGTCTTCACAAGCGCAATCTTTGCTATAGGATGAGTTGTGTCATCTCATGTTTGCACTTCATGCTTGTTAATGGGTTCTTCTAATTCTAAAAGTAGAACTAAATTCCCTACTACATGACCTGAACATCTAGAGTCATTATAGAATACATGTTCATCTGATTTAACTTGTTTCATGGTCGCATTCATGAACAAAAGTGAATCCTCTTGTTATTCGTCATCAGTATAGTTTTGGTAGTCTCTCTTTCCTTTTCAACATCCTTGATAGTTTTTTTTTATGTTTTTATTGCCATTATATCCATAAATGTTATTATATCCACCTCTATGAGCTCCATAGCCCTCTATGTTGTATCATATTCCTCTTTGGTTCGTTGGGTTCTTGATGCAATTTTTAGTAATGTAGTTTGATAGTCCACACATAGCAAAAGGTGAAGATCTTTGATATTTCCCCATACCTTGTCTCTCTCCTTTGCCTCTTGTTCTTGTAGCTCTCCCTCTACCTCCAAATTTAGCTAAGGAGGTACTTGATTCTTCATCAAACTTCTTCCCTTTACCTTTACTATCTTTACTTCTACCTTTATCAGTCTATAGGACATAGGATTTATTATCTTTTTGTGTACCTACATTTTTCATCAATATGTTTTTATGAGTAAGGAATTGTGCCATGAGTGTGTTCAAATTTGGTTCCTGTATGTCCATGTATAGGTCCATGGCAATGGTGGATGCTTACCACTTATCATTTTCATTGATTCTATTCATGATTTTCCTGACTATCACTCTTCATCCATGATTTCTCCAAGGCTTCCCAATTGATGAGCTATGTATTTTGTCTTGGTGACAAAGTCAATGACATTGAGCTTGGGTTGCTTCTTAAGAGAGATGAACTCCATCCACAAGTGAATCTTCCTAGATTTATTGCTTAAAGATAAGAATGATTCAAGTGCATTCCATGTTTCTTGTAATGTCCCCCAACCCTTAATGTTTTGAAGTAAGAAATCCAAGATACATTTTAAGGTATATGACCTCTCCAAAGCATCTTTTGTACACCATGTATTCAACTTCTCTTACTCTTCTTGATTTGGTTGTCCTTTAGTCCTTAGATTTGATATCAACTTATCTCCAAATATGTATCCATAAATATTTCTTCCTTAAATATATGACTCCATCTTCAAAGAACATGCTAATTAGTTTCTTGGATCAAATTTTTTAATTGAAGATGGAAAAATTTCACCCACAATGTATACTATGATGATGCTTTGATACCATTGTAATGAGGTGATGTAAGAGAGGCAAGATTAGTTACTCTTTGCAAAAACGTGCTCTAGACCTACCTATTTATTTTTTCCAAACATTATTAAAATTCGTATGCTTGCTACTTAAGAAGTTACAAATGTGAATATTGACATTCAAGAAGAAGACAATGTTTATAGATAATCATAACTATAAATCATATCTCTACATATAGATCTTCATTTAGTAATCCTTGCATACATGATTTCACAAGGATGTTACATTCATGATCCATGCCTTGGTGATGAACTTGAGACCATAGACCCACTTCAATGACTGTAAGAAGTAAGCAAACTTACAGAATTGAAAATCAATAGTACATAGTAGCACAAGGAGAATGATAAAAAGTCATGTATATGTACTGATATGTAAAGTTAAATACTTGGTAGTTTTAATGGAGTCTTGTGGCTACAAGGAAATCTCACTGAGCACTCTTAAAGGGCATGAAAGCTCAATTATTATCCTGCAACTCCTTAACTAAAGCTTGTATAATCACTTTTCCATAGATCTAATTGGTTGATATTGAATGACTTTACCAAAAAATTTCAATCATTTTTTCAGCCACTTATTTGAATTTTGAATTGAGATAGAGTTCGTGGCTTTTGGATTCTTCTAACTTCTTGTAGTTTGGACTTTATAGTTCTTGGACCCTTATAAAAGTGAAGGAAAAAGTGTTCCCCAAATATATAAATAAAGCATATGCTATAGATATGCATACATGCAAGTGATTCTCAAAGCTCATAGGATCCAATGTATATGGTTAAGCTCTTAGGCTTGCCTTATGCACCAAAACGTTTCTCTGTGTGGCTGACACTTCGTTTTGAATGCATTCCTAGAAACCAACATCAAGAATATGAGTAGCAAGAATGGATGTTGTTGGTTCTTTTTAAGCTCGAGAAACTTCAATCACTCTCTTGCACATTGAAAGCTGAGTGTTTTTCCAAGTCTCCCTTGGATACAACTTTTCTTGTTGCTCAAGGCTTGGTCCTATTGCTAATTTCAATTGATAAGATTTTAACATCATACAAGTACTTTTCTCTCTATGGCTTATACTTTGTTTTGAAGGCATTCCTAGAAGTCAACATCAATCATATGAGTAGCAAGATGGGGGTATGTTGATTTTTCTAAAAATTCTCGAGAATCATCAGTGATTCTCTTCCACATTGCAAGTTGATCTTTTTCCAAGTCGCCCTTGGATATCTCTTTTCTTGTTGATCAAGACTTGTTCCTACTAGTAATTTCAACTGATAAGCTTTTAACATCATATCTAAGTCTTTAGGCTTAGGATCCACTATAGTTGATCCTTCTTAGTTTTGCATTTTCTCCTCATATGTTGCTTCTCTATTTGTGTTAGCTTCTTAGATTTTCTTGTATAGAGAGTCGTTTTCCTTGAGTTTAGAGACTTCTTTCGGGCCTAGTTCCAATTCTTTGAGTCATTTTTCCCGCTTATTTTAATATTTCCCCTCCTATTCTTCCATTTTTGTGCCTTTCTTCTTTGCAAGGATTGAATGAGCTATACGAAATCCTCTACTATCACTAGTAATGGATTTTATAGCACTAAATTCTTAGAACTTTTGATTTCACTCTCATTTAGATTAACTTCAACGTTTTTCTTTTGGATTGGGCTTGGGTTATGGCTTTGATAGGTCCTACACTATCCTTTTTGCTCCATGAAGTGTGAACTACTTCAATACATTGATTTGAGTATTTTATAGTGCATTGTTCCTAATCTTTGGGCAATATCTAAAGACATGGTTTTTACCACACATTGTACAATAAGCTTCCCAATTTCTTATAAGAGGTGGATAAGGCATATGAAAATCTCTAAGAAATGGTCCTCACCAAAATGGCAACACAGTCCCTTAGGAGGTGATGGTTTAGGGTTTTGGATAAATAAAGCAAGAAGCCTAAGCATTTGTTAAGGGCACATTTGGGCACATTTTCATTTATGGTACTAAGGTTCATTTGGAGGATGAGTTAGAGAATGAGTGGGAAGAGCCTTTAAGGCCACACCTTTGTATAAATATGGCTTTCCATTAATGAATACTCTCTTGTTTTTTTTTCGTCGCCAATATGGCCTTCGACGTGTTCTTGTATTCCTTTGTTAAGCTAGTTTTATTACTTCTTGATGTTTAGGTTTACGGGCTGGATCATTTGATGTCTGTTCGTAGCTACGACGACATGAGCTCTCCTTCTCTCTTTCTCTCCCCTGTGCATGGTAGTGCAAATGGCTACCGTGTAACAACATTACATAAATCAAGTTAGCATACTATACTCCATGTGCGTTTGAATTGTAGTCATTGGACGGATTCCTATAGTAACAATACACAGAATAATGGCTTTCATAGCCCTAATTGAATGATTTTATAATGAAATTTGGAGTGAATGGCAATATAGCTAGCTCAATGTTATGTTTAGGTTGAGTATATTTTACTAGCATTAGGCTCTAAGGATGAGGATGTTGTTGTCTAAGGATAGGTTTATGTGGAGGATTGTTCTATTGTTCACATGTTCTCTAATCTAGCGGGGGTCCTTGATGTATCAGATCATTTTGTTGCTTTTGTGCAAAAACGTGAGCATGCACCTTCCCACCCAAGGATTTCTGCAAGGCTTATGACTCAGGTGTCGACCTAGGCATAGACCTTTGTATACCTTTTCATTCGAGTGAGCAAAGTCACCATTGGCACCCTTTGCTGCATGCATGGGAGGACATCAATAACTAAGGAAGATGGAGGTTTCAGGTACTTCCCGGGAGGTCACCCATCCCAATATTGTTCCCCCTATAGCTCACTCGATTGACAATATCTTGCCACTAAGCTACACTCTTGTGGTGTACTAAGAGATAGGTAGTTGATGTTTTTCTCAAAGATAGATTATAATGGAAGATCATTCACAGATACAAATCTTTCTATGGCTATGAGCAGAATGACGTCAAGCCATTTTGTATACATCTTCTCTAATAGTAAATGCATGTTTCTGTAGAAGGAATGGAGTAGCTTCTCATTGTGTGAAGAAATCAAAGTAATTTCATAACTACATGAATGACAGTTAGAAGTGATGAGTTTTCTGGTGCGAATTTCCTTGAACTTCTAAGATTGAGATCTCATAGTATAGTGTAAATTTTTAAACGAATGATAGTTAATTTAAAAGCTATCATCCTTAGCTACAATTGACCAAAAGATCTTTGCAAAATGGATGTGTCCTCAAAGAAATCAGCTTAATAGTGAAGGCATGCATGTCAAATCAATGAAGATAAATTCTAGATTTCATACATAGTGTACTTCTTGAAGAAATTTCAAGTTATTTGTAAGAAATTACTTGAAAGTTTTGATTGGAATTTTTTGTTTATTATATGTATGAATTTTTATTAATCATTGAATACAAGAATCTCTAATATTCAAGACAAATTAGAGAGGAATTAGAACTAGAAGAAAAGGCACAACTACTAGAAGAGTAAATGTTCACATTTACTATGTAAAATGTTAAAGCTTTTGAAGTTTGAATATTTGTTGAGCTAATGATGATTATAGAGGACTTCTAATATCACATTCTCTTGGTTACTTTGATGTTTCATACATCAACAAGTGGTATCAGAGCAGAAAGGTCCTAAAGAGTAGAAGAAAGTGAATATACAAGAGATCTTGGAAAGTTTCCATTGGAAAGTTGGAAGTTGAAGCATTTAACAACAAAGAGCATCAGATGACTATTTTGAAATTATGTTCAAGAGTAAATACCTACAAAAGGTAATAATCTTAAAACCTTAAAACACATAGGTTGCAACAGAAGCAAGAAGATCATGGTAGATCATATCTCTATTGACAAATTTGACATAGATAATTATCCTGCTTATGTAATGAGGATGGAAGCCTTAATTATGAGTAACGATCTCATGATATATGTAATGCATGAAGAAGAAAATCCTAGATTTGAATACGATAGTCGACCAAAGAAAGAAGAGCTAGAAGCCTTAAATCATTGGACAAAGAAAGATGCAAGTGCAAGAGCCTATATATATAACACTATCACAGATCATTTGTTAACAAACATCAGAGGCTTGGAAACAGTTGAAGATATATGGAATGCATTGGAAGATCATTTCCAAAATACTACTAAAGCTAGGAAAGATAGCTTGTGGTCAAAATTTAAAACATTAAAAAAGAACCAAAGTCAAAGCATTAGTGACTATGTCACTAAGATGAAAGACTTGGCAGATAGCCTTGAATCTATAGATGAAGACATTGAAGAGCATATGTTGACTGCACAATTACTTGTAGGATTGAGAGGAGATGAAAGGTGGAAATCTTTTGTATTATCAATTGAAGTCTCATTAAATCACTTTGTACTAGATCTAAATCAATTGCTTGGATTCATGCTCACATCTGAGAAATATTTGAAATCAAATGGAGATAAAAGACAAAGCTCTGCTACGTATGCAAAGAATAAGAAGAAAGTTGATAAAGGTAAAGCAAGGGATGAAGAAGAATTGACTTCTCATGAAAATTATGTAAAAGAAAGAGGTAATGGCAGAGGAAAAGGTAGAGGAAATGGAAGAAGAAGAGGTAATCAAAATAAAAACAAGAAGACATGTTGGATTTGTGGCTTGAGCAATTATTTGGCTTATGATTGTTGGCACAATGAACAAGGCTCAAATCACAATCAAAATAATAATGGTAGAGGCAAAGGTGGAAGATATCAAAATCATTTTCAAAGAGGAAGGCAAATTCAAAGAGGTGGCTATGGTAGAGGTGGAGGAAAAAATTGGGGACACAACCAATCCTACAATTACTACCTACTACAATTATGCAAATGACACACAAAATGAGAATCATACAACATTGATGATGAATTCAATAAGTACATGAGAGAAAGAAGATCTCAAGGTATTCTATATTGACTCTAGTTGTTCTAATCATTTATCAAATAATATAGAATTAATGTTATAATTAGAAGATGGCATTTCTAGTCATACAGTTCAAACAAGTGATAACACAAGAACAATGTACATTCAATTTGAAAAGTGAAATACAAGAGTAGATCAGATTTTCTAACTAATGTTTTGTATGTTCCCCACAATACCTGAGAATCTAATTAGTGTGGGAAAAATAGCTAAAAAAAGGTTTTCAAGTTAGATTTACAAATGAATGAGTATTTATGGAAGATCCAAAGAATGAATATAATCATATTCTTTATGGCAAGAAGGAAGGTAGACTTTTTACTTTAAAAGTGCAAGAAAATATTGGTCAAGATTTGCTCGCATATGGTGATGAAGTGATTATAGAACTAGACCTCTAGCATAAGAGGTTAGGACATTTCAGTGAAAGAGGAATCAAAACTATGGTGGAAAATCAATATGTACTAGGGTTACAAAATGTGGAGAACTAACATATGGTGTACAAATGTGAAGTATGCCAAATGGGAAAAGCACACACATTACCATTTCAAAAAAAAAGGATTCAAGCATGATGGATTACAAGAGCTCATCCATGCAGATGTATGGGAACCAACAAAAGAAGGATCAATCAATGTCTCTAGGTATTGTGTTCTCTTTATTCATGATGCTACAAGATGGATAACTCTTTATGTCTTGAAGGAAAGATCAGAAGTATTTGGAGCCTTCAAGCATTTTCATGCATATGCAAAAACAGTAATAGGTCCAAAGCTCAGGAGACTAAGGTCTAATGGAGGGGGATAATACTTCTCTTAGAATTCAATGATTATCTTCGGAATGCAGGTATTAAGAGGGAAATAACTTGCCAATATACACCTCAACTAAATGGGGTTTCAAAAAGAAGAAATACAGCTTTTGTTGAATTCACTAGGGCTATGTTAAAAGAAAAGAATTGTCCAAATTATCTATGGGTTGAGGACGTGAATATAGCTACATACCTTATGAATAGGTTACCATGTACAACTCTGAATGAAACAACTCCTTATGAAGCTTGGTGGGGTAAGAAACCAAAACTAGGTCATTGTAAAGTGTTTGGATCAATTTCCTATGATTATGTACCATCACAACTCTAACATAAGCTTGAACCAAAGGCTAAAAAATATGTATTTATTGGGTATGATGAAAAGTAGATTGGTTATAGGTTGTGGAATCCTCTAACCAAACAATTTCTTGTTTCTAGAGATGTGACATTGGATGAACAAAAAAGTTGGTATGCAGAACAAAGTCACAAGATTGAAGCTTTTGAAGAAGAAGTAAGAAGAAGTGAGAAAGTTAAATCAAATATGCAGGTGAATGGAGATGAAGATCACATGCAAGCAAGTACATCCAGAGTTGGATCATCAAGAAGAAACAAAGATGCACCTAGATTTGATGAAGAAGTGTACTCAGATACACATGAAGATAATGAACGAAGAAGTTCAACAAGATTAAGGAAACAAACAACAAGGTACCCTTATGATACCTCTTATATGACTCAAAAAAGGTATGCTTATATGCTCAAAGTCTTGTTCCAAAACCAAATGGTAAGAAAATGATTGGAAATAAGTGGGTTTATAAAGTGAAGAAGTTTGCATATGGACGAATAGCCAGATATAAAGCTACATTGGTGGTCAAAGGCAATGCCCAAACTCATGGAATAGATTATGATGAGACATTTTGCAATAGAACGAAGATTACGACCACCACATGCTAGAGAGATGACTCTCCTCCCAACCAAATGCCTCTATATATAGCTCTCTCCAGGGGACTACCTTCTTGGGCAGGTGGATGCTTATCATCCAAGTGTCAGCCATGTAACTACATGTACGCCAAGTGTCGAGTGGATGCTTCTAGAAGGTTCTAGAGCTCTTTGGGCAAAATACTCTTTGTACCCCATGGGGATTGAACCCAAGACCTCGTCCTTCACACCCTTGAGTCTTAACCATTAGGCTAAGTGGATTACTTGGTTACAAGAGTAAATGACCTACCAGTAAGTCTAGACTCGAGATCTTTGGCCACACAAACGAATGACCAAACGGAATCCGATTTCAGATCTGTCTGAACCAATCGGATCCCTAGATAACCAACTTACTTTATTACATTCTTCCCCCCTTGGAAAAGATTTTCGTCCTCGAAAATAGAGCTATATACATACTGTAGGCAACCCCCGAGCCTCATGTTCTAAAACTGGAAGAACATGGTCATGTTCTAGAACTAGAAGAACATGTCTCATCTCTGTGGTGGCATACCTGCCCAAATGATTCAAAACACTATCCAGGTTTGCACTTTGATGAACGGGACAAAGTACAAACTAGTGAAGAATAATAAGGGTGGATCTAATGACATCCCTGGCTAATTCACAGTTTCTGGATGTGCGATCTAGGCACAAACATGTGAACTAGGTGGATTCAAATTACTAGTCCATTTCTAGGCATAACTGGTGCATAGGCTTAGTAATGAAGGTGGGATTCTTATCCCTCGCAAGACTTTGAGAACTCTCGATTCACTTGAATTTGTTTTGAAAAACTTGAAGTTTGGTTGTCTCAAACATCTAACTTGGATGTTTGTACAATGGTTTACTTTGATCCAACAGTTACTTGATTTTTTCACCCGACTAGAGGACTACTTTGTCTCAATGAGTTGAAAAAATCCTATGTAAACTGTAGGAGAAAGTTTACCATTTCGGTGGAATCAACCATACTAACTTCACCAATTCAAATTCAAAATGAAAATTGTCCAACTTAGGACACTTTTCTCAAAGACTTTTAACTAAAAGTTCTTGAGAATTGTCAATCTGATGAGCAATTCCTAACTTCCCTATTCTAGAGTATACTGGACTCCAGGAAATCATTTATGCTATAACTTGAAGCAAACTCAAATGAATAAGTCCACTTAGACTTATCACCTTTTGAAGATTGAAAAGGTTCTTGTACATAACATCTATCTAGGATGTTCAAGTTAGTTATTTTATTATAACCGGCTAACCCTGGTCTTTTGCAAAAGGAATCAGATACTATATCTGAGTCAATTTCAAAAGATTTGGAAAGCGGAAAGAAATAACTAAGACTCTGTACAACCAATTCAAACTTCGAATATACATAAATTTGTTATGAGTCAAAGACTAGATGACTCAAGACTTCAACTTTTCAAAGATCTATTTCAACAGGGATTTGAAGCATTTTCTTTATCTTTAAGAGAAATAAGCTGGATTCTCAAAAAGATTCAAAGAAAATAAAAAACATCATCCAACCACAAGATACTAGTGTGTCGACCCACTGAGGTTCTATCGATGAGTTTAGTTTTCAAATAATGCTTCACTTGAGACTAAGTTCATGTCACATTCAGTCTTTTCGACTCCTAGTCGTGAATGCAATTCTTGTGCATTTCTTTGAGTCTAAAAGAGTGAATTTATCAAGTTACACTAGGAACTTGATACTTGACTTAGTCAATTGAATCTTTAGTTGAAAAGATCAACTCAAAGTCAAAGTCCAACTTCTTTCAGAAATTTATCAAATATTTCTGATCAATAACACTTAAGCTTGAAGTGTTCTAAGAAGATCTTGGAAGTTCCTTACTTCATATCTTCAATTTCCTTGATCTTGAAGTCATCTTGAAGTATTGTAAGATACTACTTTCATCCTTTACGAATTAAACTTTTCTTGAAGTCTTAATTCCCTTGAGGATGAAACCTAACTTCAAAATCCAAACTAGGACTAAAAGATAATTATCATCCCACGGTCCGATGTCCCATACCATCTTTCCTATATCAATCTGAGTATAAAATCTGGTGTCCCATACCACCCTATTTTATATTCACATTAATGTGTGGGTGATTCTTATCCTAAAGTCTAAACATCTCTTGATAGAGTACCTTATCTCTTCAATTCTTTTACGAGAATTTAGAAGTTCTAGGTATTACCTCTAACTAGATTTTCTAGGTTTTGATTCCTTCACATGATCGTCTCACAATCATGTGCTTTACCTTGGGAACTTGAAAACCTCTTAACAGAATATCAATTCTTCTTTGCTAGGGTTTTCAAATGAAAACCAATCAAAATTCCAAGTACTTGAATTTTCATAGATTCAAGTTCAATTGGATTATTCTTGACCAATTTTGTAGTGACAAGAGCTTTTGACTTCTTGTCTTTAGATTCCTTTGTTTACTGTTGCTTTAGGTACCTACCCCAGGGACTTTATTTAGGAATCTCTTTACTGCTTAAGTCTTAAGCATCCGCTCATGCTTTCTGGATTTGTACCAAAATCCCTTTAAGGATAGGTAAACACTTATGTTTTACCTTCCACAGACTTAATTACCATTTTCACGGTTGCAGACTACATTCTTGGAATTTCTTTACTCGGTTCAGACTTGGAACAACTTACTCTTTTTCACAGTTTTCCATCGAATAAATGGAACCTGAGTGAATAATTCCCAAAAGGAATTTTATTGCCAATACTTGGGCAATCTATAAAGTAGTTCTAATCGCATATTACTTGGACAATCATGGCCAAGATTGATCAAGTCTGGTTGATCTTGTGATAAAAATAAAGACTTATAGTCTTTATCTTTAAGATCTCTTTAAACTATCTTTAAGCTTCTTTGCTTACCTGCAGGATTTTTAGAGATCTTTCTCAAGTCCAAGCATACACTTATGCCTCTCAGATTCCAAAGCTAAGAATCTTTGATATACCTTTAGGTTATATCACAAATAGGACTTGAAATACCACTTCTAGCGGTTTGGGATGTCCGGGAACTACTTACTTATTGTTTAAAGAGTATGAAGAATTTCATTCTCAATACTTGAAAGAATGCCATTTCTTCAAAGACTTGAGATTCCTTTTAAGGAATAACTTGAGCAAATGATTCATCTTGGAATCTTTTGCAATATTAAAAGAACATTTGAAAGAAATTCTTTCAAATAACATCCAAAAAATTTACTGATTCAATTGTATTCATTTCCTGAGTATCAAACTAGAGACAAAATATCACATTTTGGATATGGTTTCCCATGCCACTATGAAAGTTTGAGTTGACTTTTTGTTTATGTGATATCGACTTCTATTCTTGAGTTTGATACCAGACTTATTATTATTGGTCAATCTTCAGATGTTACTAGAGTCCTTTAATCATATTTCACTAATCAAATTTATGTTTAAAGTCCAAGCATCTATTGATGATTGATCCAATAGTAATGCAACTATGAACACTTTGAACTTTATAACTTGTTTAGGAGAAGTTCATGGATTTAAGATCCATTTCTTGGAACTTTCTACTCCTAAATGAAAAGTTCACACTTGCTTCAAGTCTTTAGGAACTTATATTATTTCCTAAAGACTGCTTAGCTAGTTGCATCATTTACCAGAGATGCAACTATAGAACCTAACATCCTTTTATTGACGTCAAGGATCAATTGATGTTGAGGTTTAACCTTTGATTTCCATCACCCCTTGGGATGAAATCAAATGAAAATTTATAAAAGCTTGGTACCTTTATATCTTGGCAAAACATTTATATCCTAAAGAGGTTTTGCTTTCATCATTCCTTGGACCTATCATATAATATGGATTTATGTGTATTTTGGGAAGAGTTCATGAATCAATCAAGATCCTCTACTTGGAACATCTACCTTCCCAAAAATAAATTCATCTTAAACATGGTAGGAGAATGATCTCACATGAAATAGAAGGCTTGACTATTTCATATCTCAATTCCAAAAAGTTACTTACCGAGGTTTCATCATGAGATACAAATCTTGAAACCACAAAGAAACTTCTTTAAACTTTCGAAATCTTCTAAATAGAAGAGTACTCAAGGAACTTGGAAATATAGTTGACGTTCTCATCCAACCTTGGGATGCTTGAGAAGTTACATAAAGTATGTAACTAATCAAGTAAAGCTTATCCGCATGACTTTCTAAGTACATCCAGGACTTAGAGTCATCATACATCATAAAAGAGTTTGCAAGTAATTAAATTTTCTTGGTTATCAAGAAAATTTATTACTTAACTTTCTCCTAGTGCTTACTTATACCTAGCAAGACATCTATCATACTTAATTATCATTAAGTATTTGTCTTTGATAGCGGAGTATCGACTTGGGAAGAAATCGACTAATTACTTCAGTTGCAATCTAGAAATAGTATGTCTTTGCAACTAACTAGTCCTTGGTCTTCCCTAATGTCAAACTGCGAGCTTTACAAAGTAAGCTAAATACTAAGAGAGTACATTCTCATATCTACTTGCAAACAGCATTCCATTCTATCATGCAAATGCATGTATCTACATGCAAAAGCATATGTTCACATGCGTATGCATGCATGTTCTTTGCATGCCCAAAAAATAATACAACAATCATGCATGAGCTTGATGCACGATTTTTTCCTTGTACTAAGAATGTATATCATGCAATCCTGATGCATGTATATCCTTTCCTTTGTCCTAATGCACTATGATATAAAAACATACCCTTGAAGTGCAACAGAAAACTTACTCAATGGAAAGGAAATATGTATTTAAACTACCAAAATACATTCTTTGATGCACAAGGATCTTTTTGAAATCAAGTCTTTCCTTAATGCAAACTAATGCTTGGAATGAGAAATGGATTAATTCATTATTCTAATCTAGACTTAATCAATTGAAATCTTGGCTATTTCAATGTGCATCTAGGATTAAGTGTAGAATAATGAAAACAAGATATTCAAGCATTAAGGCCAAGTAGAAACTGGAAAATACTTAGCTTTGATCATAGCTTCATCCATCCCTTGATCCTTGCCAAGAGCTATTCACCATTCTTGAAGCTTCCTCATCAAGAAATAGTTCTTGATGATTTGGTCCATCAAGGTCAACGAAGTTAGGCCTCCGGATCTTCACTCCACGGCTCCACTTCCTTCAAGCTTTGCTCAATCTTTGATTCTCCTTGGTTGTTTCTTTGGCTAAAAGCAGAATACTTCTCGGGTTCGGCCAGCAACAACTGATTTGGCTCCTTGGATGGATGAGAGTTGGGCTTGCACTTCAGCTCTGATCACTGGTTTAGCAAAGTTTCTTCTGCACTAGAGAACAAGTCAATCACCTTGGGCGCGTGGATAGGTCGCCTCCCTCTCAAATCGATGATGCAGGTTCGAGTCCAGTCGGCAGCAGGCACTCGCGAATTATTTTGGTCTTGCTCTTGATGAAAGCTTTTCGGCGCCAGACTTTAGCAGAAGACCGATTTCTGTAGAATATCGAGCGTGATCCACCAGAGAGTATAAACTTTTGGATCTTCTTGGTTGAAGCCTCCTTCAGTGAAGTAATGATCTGTAGAGATCTTCTGCTTATAGGATATCGCAAACGGCGCTTCTCTCTGTGGATAGGGCAGCGCGCTCTAAACGTGGGGACGGGGGTTCGAATACCCTCTGCTTCTCCAGAGAATATAGACTTTTGGATCTACAAATTGAGATCTTCTCCAGCGTCGACTCTGATCACTAACATCTGCTGCGGATATATCTTCACGCGGTCGATGTGCTCTTGTGGTTAGAGCAACGCGCTCCCAACAGAGGGGCGGGAGTTTGAATCCTGCTGACAGCACACAGAGATGATCTAATCTTTTGCTATGCTTCTCCTAAGCCAAGCCAAAGCGAGGGAATCAGCAAGCTTCTCTTATCATCCGCGAGTAGGATGCTTCTATGTCGTAGAAGGAGCAAAACACACGCAAGTTGAAGAAGAAGAAAGCTATGGAGAATGAAGCTCTGATACCAATGCAATAGAACGAAGATTACGACCACCACATGCTAGAGAGATGACTCTCCTCCCAACCAAATGCCTCTATATATAGCTCTCTCCAGGGGACTGCCTTCTTGGGCAGGTGGATGCTTATCATCCAAGTGTCAGCCATGTAACTACATGTACGCCAAGTGTCCAGTGGATGCTTCTAGAAGGTTCTAGAGCTCTTTGGGCAAAATACTCTTTGTACCCCATGGGGATTGAACCCAAGACCTCGTCCTTCACACCCTTGAGTCTTAACCATTAGGCTAAGTGGATTACTTGGTTACAAGAGTAAATGACCTACCAGTAAGTCTAGACTCGAGATCTTTGGCCACACAAACGAATGACCAAACGAAATCCGATTTCAGATCTGTCTGAACCAATCGGATCCCTAGATCACCAACTTACTTTATTACACATTTATTCATGTGGCAAAGATGTCAACCATAAGGAAAAATATTGTTATTATAGCATCAAAAGGATGTACCTTGAGTCAATTGTATATAAAAAATGCATTTTTGAATGGATACATATCTGATGAAGTATACATGCAATAACCTCAAGGGTTTTCAAATTATAGGTATACAAATTATATTTTTAGATTAAGAGCAACACGCTATGGGTTAAAGCAAGCTTCAAGAGCTTGGAATTATAGGTATGTGAAGTATCTCAATGATCTTGGATATTAGAGTTCAAAGGCACATGCAAGTCTAGTTATCAAAGGAACGGATGTAGGTATAATTTACATTTCTATTTATGTAGATGACATTATAATCATAGGTACCTTAAATGGAGGAATCGAGGAAGTAAAGAGATTACTTGAGAAGAAATTCAAAATAAGTGATCTATGGAAGTTATCATAATTTCGATACATATTCAATGTCTTTCGGCATTAATGGTAATTTTGCCATTAAGGATCTTGTGGGTATCAGGTCATTCCTTTTGCATGCACAAGAAATTATCACCCATGAAGCCAATTCTTTAGTGCATCATAATCACTCCATGACAGCACACATGCATGCCCTACATGGTCACATTTGGCAATTGAAGGCAAACTTGGCTCACTACCTAGAAGCGTGCACTAATTTATCTTTCCTACATGAGCAACAGACCATGTAGGTACAATACTTTAAGATCTTTTTGAACAAGTTATCTGTGAGAAAGATGAAGCACTCTAGAAAGTGCAGAATCTACATGAAGTTAATGAATGACACAAGGAGACTATCAATGAATTGATAAAAAAGAATGAAGGCCTATGCGTTTTCCTTAATGAAATGGCTTATAATTAGATGCAAGTGAAACAAGAAAATAATTTCCTCCATAATCGGCTCCTCAACACCTAGCAAAATAATCAGAACCTCTCTATCAAAGTCACATGCCTAATTGGTGCAACCACTACTACTGAACAATGCCACCAATAAGTCACTTCCACCCTTACCACTGCATGCACCAAGCTAAAGACTACCAACTACCAACCACTCCACCATCCATCTTCTATGTAAAAGAGGAAATTAACCAACAATTAGCTAAGGTGCAAGCCAAAGCCATTTTTTTGATAGCATAGCTTCTTGATCAAAGTGCAGTCCAATCCTTAATCAAGATAGCATAGAAGCATCTGTAAACCACTTTTTTAGAAGCTTGTGATCTCTTCAAAGCTAATATATAAGACAACCTCACTCCATCTAAAGAAGATGATGCAGATACTTGGAGTGATCCATAGTAGGGTTCAAGTCTTCCCTGCATGCAAATGTCAGGGCCATCGAATGTCAAATATCGGATACTAAATATTGTAATATATAATTGTATTATGTTTTCATTGAAGGGATAAATTGAACCATCGTAAAAAAGCATGCAATCCCTTCAAGGAAACGTATCTAATATAATGACCCATGTTGATGATACATAGCAATCCGGTAGCAGTGTTGGGTGGTGCTTCAAGCACACCATGTTCATCAAGTCATTTTTTAATATTGTCATATTTTCTATTTTGTCTGTCTTTCTACTAGTGCCCTGTCTTTTTACTAATGTGTTGTTAGACTTAGATGTCTGCAGAAGCACACGAATAGCACAAGGAAGAAGAAGAAGCTTGGAGAACAACACACAATACTAAATGTATTACTAGAGAATGTACAAAGATAAGTATCCCATTAGGGCAATATGCGTATATACAAGCCGGGGGAAAAAACCCTCCTAAAGAAGGAAAAAAGTGCCTCGGTAGTCTTAGAGTGTTCACACACATCACTACCTAAATATATCAACAAATCCCCCCTAGGAGTGATGCGGTGAACAAGTAGTTCGCACTCATGTATAAGGAAGTGCCAAGCTATGTGGAAATCACTCCACAAAAGGAAGTAAGCCCAAAGCTTTGCAGAAAGCTTCAATTTCCTCCCTAGGCAGAGCCTTCGTGAAAAGGTCTGCAATGTTCTCCTGCATGGGCACATATGCCAAGCTGATCTCCCTAGCAGAGAACCTCTCCCTGACATAATGACAATACACCTCAATGTGCTTAGTGCGAGCATGGAACACAGGGTTCCTCGCAACTGCCAATGCGCTCTGATTGTCAGTGAAGATCACCCAAATCAGCCATAAGGCGTATGAGCCACACACACTCAACAGTCGTTGTGAAAGCTGCCCTATACTCAGCCTCACAACTGGAAGTGGCCATAGTAGGCTGCTTCTTGCTTAACCAAGGTATACATGAGCTACCAAGCATGAAGCAAAAGCCACTAGTGGACACACGAGTGTGATAGCAACCAGCCCAATCAGATTCAGAAAAAGCATGCAAATCTGGCAGTTGTGATCCCCCCTTGGGATAAAATAACCCAAGTAGTCGAGTACCACTCAAGTAGTGAAAGATGCGCTTAACCGCCTGCCAATGCTTGGCTCCTGGGCAATGCATAAACCTACTTATCTGTGAGACAAGAAACTGAATATCTGGCCGAGTAATGCATAAGTAAATCAGGCATCCAATAACCTGCTGATAGAGAACAACATCAAATGCATCTCCAACATCATGAAGACTCAATTGTAAACCTATCTCCATAGGAGTGGCAATAGGTTTACAATCTTCAAGACCAAAACCTGCAATAATGTGTCAATCTATTTTGTTTGACACAAAGCCATTCCACCATCAACGTGCATAAATTGAATGCCCAAATAAGAAATCTCAAATGAGGCATGAAAATCAGCCTTAAAATCAGCAATAAGCCTCTCATGAGGACCAGTGATCAGCATGTCATCAACATAAACCACAATGATCAGAATTACATCATTAGCACGCTTAACATATAAGGTTCCTTCAGTTGCATTGTTCTCAAAACCATGTGCAATCAGATAGGCATGTATCTTCTCATACCAAGCACGTGGTTCTTGCTTTAAACCATATAATGCCTTCTTTAACCTGTACACCTGTTTTTCATGCCCTTTCTGCACAAAGCCACTGGGCTCAAAAACATACACTTCTTCATGCAAGTCGCCATTCAGAAATGTTGTTTTAATGTCCAGTTGATGTACATTCCAAGCATGATGGGTTGCAAGTGCACAGATGCTCCAAACAGTAGTCATACGGCATGTAGGTGCAAAGGTCTCATCAAAATCAATGCCTCTTTCCTATGCATAACCCTTTGCAACAAGTCTAGCCTTATACCTGTCAATTGTTCCATCAGGCTTACACTTCAGCTTGTATACCCACTTAGTCCCAATGGCCTTCTTGCCAGGAGGCAAGTCACATAAAGACTAGGTACCATTTTTCATGATAGCATCATATTCAGATTGCATTGCAGCCATCCAATGTTCAGAACTTTGTGCTTCATTATATGAAACAGGGTCAATCTCATCACAGAGACAAGATGCAGCCATAGCATAGCAATGTGATGCAAAAGAGGGACTATGAGAGCCTGAACCAGTACGATATGACAGAGGTGCATCTAATTTGCTATCACACAAAGTCTACACCAGCTATTTTGGCATAGTTTTTGCCTCCTCAATATCAGCTCTCTCATCACAAGTGCATCATGTAAATCTGCATGAGAAATGGGATGATCTGCATCATCACATGAAACCTGCAAAGGTTGAGAAATTTCCTCATTAGGACTAGCACTAGACTGTCCACCTTTAAAAAGACGTAGCTATCAAGGGAGCACTAGATTGTGCTCTCTGACTGCACTAGACAAGATTTGGGAATTATATTTGTGATTACAAAAACACCCACGAAGGGAAAATGATACAAGAATATGTAACTGATACAAGAAGTCCCACAACCCAAGACTGATAGGTATGAATAACTCGACTAGAGATGATACAGGAGATCACACAACCCGGGTTCGTAAGTATGAGACAAGATATCTAGATTACAAGAATTCCCTTTAGGGATATGAACTAGATACAAGAAATAACTAGAAAGGATCTCGTACTATGAGATTACAACAGGACAAGAAAGGATGTCCATGATACAAGACTAGACCAGACTAGAGCAAGAGACAAGACTAGAACTTGAACTGGAACTTGAAAGTACTTACTTGGTGATCACGATCCCTTGAGCTCCCAAGACTGGCATTGGCAAGATTGAGAATGAATGTGGCCAACCCCTCCTTATATAGGTGTTCAAAGGTGGTGTTGTATGGCAGTTACGACTTGATGATGTCATCATGATGTCATCAACTTGTAACAGGACCTTCTGATGTTACAATTCAGCAAATAGATAGTCGATCTTGGGGTTTTGGCACGTTCTGGACGGAATGGACGCATTAGTTTCTCCAAAATCTGAGCCAATAATGAGATATGGAAAGTAACATGGAATCTAAGGTTTAAGATGATTTCCTTTGTGTCCATGACATCACCTCCCCCTCAATTAATGAGTTTGACGAGGAGCAGTCATGTTCTGTAGATTGGGTTTCATTGGATTCTTCCTATGGAACTCATGAACCTTGAATTTTTCTTTAAGAATATTTTCTATAAGTTGCCAAGTACGATCAATGATGTCATACGCCAATGAATAAGACATTCCAATCTTCCTTGAGTGATCCTTGAATCTAATACATGCACAACCTTGAATTCTTCATGATCCTCAATCTTGATCAGTGGTGACGGATTGGGTCTCTCTTGAGCTTCCTTGGGTTCTTCATGCAATACATCCTTTGATCTTCTAGTGGAATGTTGTGGTGTTTCCAAGATCTTTGATGAAGAGTGTTGAGTAAGCACACCTCCTTGATTGAACATGAACTCCTCCTTATCCTTAACCTTCTTGATATCTTCATAACATGCATACTCCATATCATTTGTAATGACTTTTTAAACTTCAAAGATTCTTGGTTCAGATTCTTGAGGAGTAGTGTCTTCATTATTCAAGACTTCTAACTCTTGGACATTGATTTCTTTTAACAACTGATTCTCACACTGAATTGCTTGATTGACAACATCCTCTAAGGTATTTGCTTGAGGCATGGATAGCAAGAGATGTTTGACTTCAGGATTGAGGCCACTTTGAAACTGATTAACCATGTAGTCTTCTTGATATGTAGTTCCACAAAACAACATCTTGATATTCAAGGCATAGCTTGAAACTAATCAATCATCTTGTTGTAGCAATCTTTTCATTTCTTGGACATGTTTGATCAAGTCCTTTATGGTAGATTCAATCTCCTTGCATAGGGAATCCATGGTGCCTGGTCTTAATGAAGATAGTCTTGCCAAAATGTCAGGGGAGCACTAGATTGTGCTCTCTGACTGCACTAGACAAGATTTTAGAATTATACTTGTGATTACAAGAACACCCATGAAGGAAGAACGATACAAAAATATGTGACTGATACAAGAAGTCCCACAACCCGGGACCGATAGGTATGGATAACTCGACTAGAGATGGTACAAGAGATCCCACAATCCGGGATCGTAGGTATGAGACAAGATATCTAGATTACAAGAATTCCCTTCAGGGATGTGAACTAGATACAAGAAATAACTAGAAAGGATCTCGTACTATGAGATTACAACAGGTCAAAAGAGGATGTCCACGATACAAGACTAGACCAGACTAGAGCAAGAGACAAGACTAGAACTTGAACTATGTTCAGGCACTAATGCATATGCCAAACAACCAAACACATGCAAATGAGCAACATATGGCTTGCGATCATGCCAAGCCTCATATGGAGTGATAGACTATAGTGCTTTACTGGGACACCTGTTAAGTACATATGCTACACATGACAGCCTCAAGCCAGAAACTATGTGGTAAAGCCTGACTCTTGACTACACACCTCGCCATCTCCATGAGTGACATGTTCTTTCTTTCAGCAACTCCATTTTGTTGAGGTGTATATGACACTCTACACTTGTGTTTTATCCCATGTTCAACCAGAAATGCATTAAAATCAGAAGACATATATTCCCCCCTCGATCAGAATGGAGGGTGCCCATTTTGCATGTTGCTAGATTTTCAGCCAAAACCAAAAATTGTTTGAAGCACATGAACACTTCAGGCTTTTCCTTCAATGGATATACCCATGCATGCTTGGAAAAATCATCGATGAAAGTCATGAAGTAAAGATAACTTCCAAAAGAAGGTGTCTGCATAGGACCACACACATCACTATGTACAAGCTGCAATTTCTGAGTAGCCCAAAATGAACCATCTTTTGGAAAGGAAGAATGATCCATTTTGCCCAAAATGTAGCCTTCACAAAAATGTTTTCCAGGTGCCTCAAGTTTGGGCAAAGAGGACACCATTTCAGATTTCTGTAGGCATAGCAAACTAGCAAAATTGAGATGACCAAAGCGTGCATGCCAAAGCTTTGCATCTGACATAGCCTGAGAATCATGTACTGGACATGCCGAATCATTTACAGATCTTTCATAGTCTATGAGCTTATACAGCCCATGACATAAAATGCCAGAAGCAATAATCACATCGCCATTTGACATATCATGAACTGTACATCTGTCATCAACAAATTTCACAACCAAGCCAATCTTGGCTAATGCAAAAACTGATAGCAAATTTTTCTTGATCCTTGGCACAAACAAAGCATCTGACAAAGTGAAATAACTACCATCAGCAATAGTCAAAATGATCTTACCAACTCCCATAACAAGATAAAAGGAGCTGTTGGTGCATGTAACAGTATTCCCTATAGGGGCAAGCTCGAGTGAAGAGAAGAAACTGCACTGCAAGGTAATATGTTTGGTCACCCCACTGTCAAAGTACCAAACATCTGAGTCTAGTGCAAGGATGCACTACTCATGAGAAGATGGTTCGAAACTACAAACAGTAGTAAACGCCCATTCTTCTTCCTGCACAAGATTAGCACACTCTGTTTTTTGTGTAGAGACCTATGCAACAACCATTCCTGCCTCTTTCTTCTTTGCCTCTTTAGTAGCCAGTTTTGGATAGTTCTTTATGATATGATCATTTCCTTTACAGTACTTACAAAACAATTTGTGCTTTTGTGATTTCTTTTCATCTTTGTCTTCCCTCTTCGATTGTGCAGAATTAGTAGATTTCTACTTACTAGTTGAAGAGCTCTATTTTCATTTGCCCTTCTGACTAATTAGGAAAGCTTGATCTACAACATGCATAATGGACCTATTCTGTCTGGACTGATCTTCTTGCAAGAGAACAGAGACTAACTCCTCAAACAACAAGGCATTTGGATTGCCTTTCATCATCAATCGAAGAGCAGAAGCAAAACTCTTATATGAATCAGGAAGACCATTCAGAATGGTCTGCACAAGTGAGCTATCTGGTATAACCTCATTAGTAGAAGTCAATCATTCCTTCAAGTCTTTGATCTTTGTTAGAAAATTGTCCATAGAATCACATTCATTCATGTGCTCATTCTCCAACTGTTTTCGGAGGTAAGCAACAAGAGCTTCATTCCTAGCTTGGTACAATGTCGTAAGTGTATCCCAAGCATCCTTAGCTCTTCTGCAAGAGCGAATCTGAGGAATAATGGCATGTTTGACAGACAAAGCTCTCAATGCATGTGCTTGGGCATCTCTGCCATCCCAATGAATTTTCTCTGCAGTACGTGGAGTAGAAACCGCAGCATGAACAAGAATATGCAGAATATCACCATCTTCGACACCTTCTGCATCAACTTCAGTACCTGCAGTTGTAACAATTGCATGTGTGATGGGACGTTTTTCAACACCCTACACAATGTTCCACATTCCTTTTGCAACCAATACATGCTACATCATATAATCCCACAATGGATAGTTGGTACCATGCAACTTATCCTCAATGGCCAACATATAGAATACATCACTGCTTTCAGCCATGGCCAGTGACTAAACTACCTTGATGCAAAAAATTGACTATATCTCAAAAAGTTGAACAAAACTCCTGAGACGAGTTCTACAAAACTTGTAGCAGACTTTGAGATGCTTATACTGGAAAACCAAAACTGGTGTATATCTTTGGCACAAAAAGACAAAATAGCCTACACAAGCACTGCAATAGTGCATTCGGAGGCCGAAACAAGCTTAGATTGTGATTCGGCACCATAGAGTGAATGCGTTTTGATCTAGGAAGCACGCTGAGTATGCCCACCAAATTTCATGCAAATTTGAGACTGTAACCGAAGAGGTGTAGAAGATGCCCTAGATGAAGCGGCAACCTCCTTTGATACCAATTGTTGGAGTTAGACGTCTGTGGAAGCATGCGAACAACACAAGGAAGAAGAAGAAGCTTGAAGCACAACACACAATACTGAATGTATTACTAAAGAATGTACAAAGATAAGTAGCCCATTAGGGCAATAGGCGTATATACAAGCCAAGGGAAAAAAAACCTCCTAAAGAGGGAAAAAAGTGCCCCAATAGTCCTAGAGTGTTCATACACATCACTACCTAAATATATCAACATGTGCTTGTTAAATTTACTAATATATAGTGAATACAGTAGTCTGTGTATCGGTTAATTGGCCAAGGAGTCTAAGAATTTACTATAATTTTATGAAGATATTACTGCACTGCAGTGTACTATATGATGTGTATATGTAAATCTAAAATTGTTTATGCTAAAGGATAGACAATAGATGACCAGGTTGTTAACAAAGTATTGAAATGATAATAAAACCACTATGGTGTGTAGGAAAATATATGAGCCCTATAACAGGATCACCCTTCAACTAAGAACCCTTGCTAACCTCTTATCTGCGATAAGAAGCAAAGCAAATGTAGAAATAGAGTGTATTAAATTTGTAGATGAATTGTGTGTATCCGTTGATTGTACTGAGTGCAGAAATATGATGTTCAGATACCATACCAAAGGTTAACAATGGTCTTACTATTTTCATATTGTACCTACTATAAAGAAGCTTGGTTGGGATGGAAGATGAAAAGAAATTTAAAAAATAGAAGAAATATTTTTTTAAGTATTATAAGGCAAATGATCATGTCGTTAAGATTTTTCCTAAACAAACCACAAAAGAGGCAAAAAAGAAAAAGGATGGAATGGATGTTGGAAAGGGCTCTACACCTAAAATAGAGTCTATTAACCTCGTTAAGAATAAAGAATGGGTGTTTACTTCTCATTGCAACTATGACCCATCTTCTCATGATTCGTGTATGTGTGTAGTAGATTCTAATGTTTGGTACTTTGATAGTGATACAACCAAACATATGCCCTTGTAGTGTAGTATCTTTAGTTCACTCAAGCCTTCTCCTACACGGAATATTTTCACATGTGCAAACAACTCCTCTTACCTTATTATGGGAGTTTGAAATATCATTTTGACTAATGTGATGGTAGTAATTTAATATTCTTAGATGCCTTATATGTATCACAGATCAAGAAAAATATGTTTTCAATTTCTGCACTAGGAAAGATTGGCTTGATTTTCAAATTTAGTGGTGAGAGATATATAAGTGATGATCTCTCAAATGGTGATGTTATCGTTGCTTCTAACATTTTATTTCATGAGCTATATAAGCTCATCTATTATGCAAAATTTGAGAATGATTCAGCATGTGCAATTCATCATTCTCATGGTATTTCATATGGAAAACTTTGGCATTCATGCTTTGTTCATTTGAATTTTGCTAGTTTGTTTTGCTTATAGAAATCTGAAATGGCTTCCTCTCTTCCCAAACTTGAGATGCACTCTATGCATGTTTGTAAGGGTTGTATTTTGGATAATTGGGGATGGTTCTATTAGACTTGCACATAAATTGCAACTTGTTGAAGGTGATGGTCGTGGTCCTATGAGGACACCTTCATTTGGGAATTACCTACACTTTGTGAATTTCATTGATGACTTTTCTAGGCATTAATGGGTTTATCTATTGAAAGTAAATTTTGAAGTGTTTATGTGTTTTAAACAAATCTTGGAGAATCTATCAATGTGTCAAAATGGACATATTAATATCTCGATTTAATGCATTTTTGGATGAGCATGGGATAAAACATCATTTTTCTCATCATATACACCTCTAAAAATGGAGTTGTTGAGAGGAAAAATAGGTCTCTCATGGAAATGGAAAGGTGTATGGTCAAAAATCAAGCTTTACCACATAGCTTTTGGCTTGAGGTTGTTATGTGTGCAACATATGTACTTAAAAAGTGCCCCACCAAATCATTATAGTCTATCACTCCATAGGAGGCTTGGCATAGTGGAAAGCTAGCTATTGGTCATTTGCATATTTTTGATTGTCTAACATATGAATTGCTGCCTCAACAACATTAAAAATTATATGACAAGGCAATGAAATGTTTTTTCTTTTGTATATTTCTGAAAGCAAAGGCTATCATATGTATCATCCATAGAGTAAATGCATTTTGGTTAGTCGTGATGTTGTTTTTGTGGAAGATGCAATTCAACCCTTAGTGTCATGTACCAAGGAGACATTAGTTAGCTCAAAGGATGTGTATGATACTTTGCTACCTCTTCTTACAAGTGGATAATCAAGTCCTAGTCTTAGTGAGGCAATTTCCAATTTTTATAGGTTTCAAATGATGGTCTAGTTCATTCCATATTCTTATGTAGATTTACATGATGGACTCATTTTTGAGAGGTTCAACATAGAAGAGGCAAAAACAATGGCCCAAATGGCTCGTGCGAACTTTGAGAAATAGAAAAATAGATGCATCTTTGTCATATCATACTCGTTCAAGCTCATAATGCTACTTTTGCATCAAATTTCTATGCAACCTAGTTTCTTTTGATGGGGCCTTTGCTCCCACGTGTTGAATGACCATTGTTGACAGCATTTATGCACTTGGATCTCATCATGGTTAGAATCTACATCAGTTGTACATTAAAAGTGCATTTCTAAATGGTCATTTAACTGAAGAATATGTATTTCGTCCCTCTGGTTTTTTTGAAAAAGGGCATCAAAACAAAGTGTACAAGTTGAAAAAAAAGGCATTATATAGATTGAAGCAAGCATGATATGCTTGGTATGAAAAGATACATTCATACTTGTTAGCACATGTATTTGGGAAAAGTCCAACTGAGAGCACCTTATATGTTAAGCATGCACATAATGTAATTCTTATCATTGTTGTATATGTTGGTGATATGATGCTTACTAGTCCTAATGAGAAGCATATTGGTGAACTTAAGGCTAATTTGCATGCCTCTATTGAGATGTCAGATTTGGGGCATTTGAATCATTACTTGGGCATTCAGTTTATGAAAGTTGATGGGGGGGATATTTTTATGTCAAACCAACCATGTTGATACATTATTGCAATATTTTTTCCCTCAGGATTGCAAACATATTTCCACTCCTATGGAGATAGATTTAAAGTTGAGTCTTCATGATGTTGGTGATGCATTTGATATTTTTTTTCTCTATCAATAGGTTATTGGATGATTGATTTACTTATGTATAAGTCAGGATAATGTTCAATTTGCTATCTCTCATATGATCAGGTTTATGTGTTGCCCAAGTGCCAAGCATTGGTAGGAAATTGGGCGCCTCCTTCATTACTTGAGTGGCACCCGACTAATTGGATTGTTTTATCCAAAAGGGGTTTCATTAACACCATATTTACATGCTTTTTCTCACTCATATTCTTGTTGCTATGACACTTATGCTTCCATCAGCTGCTTTTGCTTCATGTTTGGTATCTCATGCATATCTTGGTTGAGCAATAAGCAACTTATTGTGATCACTTCTAGTTGTGAGGTTGAGTACAGGGTAGCTTTCACAAGTATTGTTTAGGGTGTGTGTGGCTCAGATGCCTTTTGGTTGATTTGGGTGTTGGTGAGTCTTCTGTCCCCACCATACTTATAATTAGAGCGGATTGGAAATTATGAAGAACCCTATGTTCCATGCTCATACAAAGCACATTGAAGTGCACTATCATTATGTTAGAGAGAGACTCTTTGCTGGAGAGATCAATTTGGATTATGTGCACACATAGGATAATGTTTCAGACCTTTTCACAAAGGCTCTACCTAGGCAAAAGTTTTAAGCTTTTTGTAAAGCTTCAAGCAAATCAATCCACATTGCTTTGTACTTCCTTATACATGAGTGTCAATTGTTAACATTACCATCCATGTGAAAGGCCAAATGACCTTCAGACACTTTTGTAAACATATCATGGCCTAGTCAGCCACAGACTATAAATTCCAGAACATTTGTGAAACCTAGTGATTTTCGTGAATTATCTGATTTTTTTTCATGTTCTACACTTTATGTGTGAAGTACTGTGTGTAGCATCCGAGCTCAATTTTCTACTATGAGGCTATCATCATGAACAAGGGGAATCGACTTTGATGCATCATTTTCATTCCACTTCACTGGTATCGGAGCTCTTCAAAGCAAAAAGTTTTATGTTGTTGTGTGAGTGGTGTAAGCACCCACATGTGGCTTTCTCCAAGGTTTACGCTAAGGTAGCAAACAAGGCATAGACCTTGGCATACCTTGCCATCTGAGTCACCAAAGTCATCATTGCAATCGTTAGCTACACACAACAGACTTCAATGATCAAGAAAAACAAAATACTAGCACTTCTTGAGAGGTCAGCCATTTTGTTAGTGTTCCTGCCAAGGACTGCTTAATAGTATTTTTCCTATCGCTAAACCCTACTTTCTTGTTGATTGTAAAAGTGAAGATAATCAAGGTTAACATTATTTTGGAGCCTTCAAAGTGCCTTCCTAGCATCTCTACATCGATTCTCTTAAAACTTATCTGGGTATGAAACTAGGGGAAATTAAATGCTGCTTTTGTAGTTTTTGAACAATATCAACTACACATGTGGAAAGATTGGTCCAAAGATCAATTCTGGAGATAGAGGCTCTTGAGGTTGTGTACCTTTGGAAGTTTACATTCAGTTTTATCATTGGTCAGATCTTGACTCTTTTTACAGGTTTCTTGAAAGACTTTCAGTTCTGGTGGAAGTAGCCACCAACGCGTTTATGCACGTTTTCTCGGCCTAAAGAATAGAGTTGGCAAACACTTGCGGTTGTTGGTGGCTAGTTTTTGGACTATAGATTCAGCCTTTTATAGATTCTATGGGTACTGGTTATGTATGTTCATGTGGTCATTGATATAGCAGTTATGTTTTTTGCATAAAGCCTTTGATGTTAATAAAGAGGATTGTGATGAGGTTTTCTTAACTAGGAGACACCCTGATGTTGGGCTCTCTTCAATGATGCAGGTGGAAGACACCAAACCTCGTCATTGGAGATGTATGCTAGTTGTTCATAGGTTCTTGATAAGCATAGTTGGCTTCTTTTGGTTAAATGATTATATGTAGTGGAGTCAGTGATTCACTATGTAGTTTTACATGTTAGTACTCACAATTTTTGTGAGGTACTTTTTACATCGGCCATATGCTCATTTTGCAGAGAAGACTCTAGCAAAATTTTTCCAAATTACAGCTTTTCAACTATAGAGTGGTTGATTTTACTCCTTGATACACTTATTGTTGTGAGCACAAACATTCTCACATAATCTCTTTGGTTGATCATTTTTTACATTGATCCGTTTTTCTAGAAAGAGCCTACTAAAATTCTCCCAAATTTTGACACTTTGTCATTTTCTTGATCTTATTCATGTTTGAACTCTTCTAGCTCCCATACTATTCTAGTCAATTCTCTATCATCATGGCATCGAAGGTCTCAGGCACATGTAGTGGATCAAGGTCTACTATTAGTGTTCATAGGAGGAACAATAACTTGCAAGGCAAAGACGATTTTGAGATCGATAATTTGATGGCACAAATTTTGCTCTATGGAATAATCAAATTAATATGTAAATTCAAAGGGGGCAATTGAAGCCAGTAAATGGAATCTCAAAGAAGCCTCTTGATGTGGATGATAATGATAATTGGGATGTGTTGATTGAAATGGTTAGGTCTATCATTTGACTACACCTTGCAGGTAATGTTCACTTTATAGTATTGGACTATGAAAGTGTACAGGATCTTTGGAAGAAGTTATGAAATACATATGAAAAAGAGACAGCATCAAATAAAGTGTACCTGATGAGAAAGTTATATGACCTTTGCATGAAGGATATAGATAGTGTTACTGCTCATCTAAATGATTTTGATGTTATATCCTCTTAGTTACAGGCTCAAAAATTGGATATGGATAATGAAATGAAAGCGTTCTTGTTTCTATGCACCTTGCCATCATCATGGGATATGTTCCACACAGCTATTAGCAATAGTGCACCCAGTGGTAAATTGGTCTATGATGACATATGTGGAGCACTCTTGAGTGAGGAGATCCTTAGAAAGTCCATGGTTGGCACTCAAAGTGGAGATGCATATAATGTTCATGATTCTTACTAAGGAAAGAATCGGCATTATGGGAGGAGCAAGAACAAGGAAAAGAATGTTCAATGGAATAAGATTAGAAGTAAATCAAGGGAGATGGATATCAAGTGCCATTATTTTCATAACAAAGGACATGTTAAGAAATATTGTAATGCATTAAAGAATTCTAAAGGTAAAGGGCAACAAGCTAATGGGCATGTTAAGTAATTACATGCATCATATGCTTTGATTATGAAGATAGAAAACATCATTTCTCATGATGTTGATGTGCTGACACTTGACAGCATTGTCCCTACTAAGGCTCTTATGGTTGATTCTCTTTTGCACATGTCACTGCTAGATTCTGGTGCTTTGTTCCATGTGAAACCACATAGAGAATGGTTTTCTACGTATGTAGCAAAGTCTGTTTGTATTGTCAAACTTGATGATGTTATTGGGATTGGAGATGTGGTTGTGTAGTTCATTGATGTTTCAAAAATCACGATGCATGATGTATGCCATGTACATCAGTTATCATGCAATTTGATGTCAATTGGACAACTTAATTACCTTGGTTACAAAGTGGTTTTCTACACTCAGTCCTTTCCCATATCAAAGGGAAATATGGTTATTGCAAAAGCAAGGAAAGTTGGCTCACTTTATCCTTTATTTGTATCACAAAAAGAACACTTATTCTTTGTTATTGAGCATCCTATGGTTTGCATTTGGCATGGCTGTTTGGGACACATATCTCATATTGGAATGGAAAATCTTTCTCTATCTGGCTACTTAAATGTGTTATCTTTCTCTAATTTTCCATTTTGTTAGCATTTTCAATATGGAAAGCAAACTAGAAATGTGCATAAAATGCACATTAACTCTTTAATTCAGCCTTTAGATCTTGTTCATACAGATGTGTGTGGTCCTATGCCCACAAGTCATTACAAGGTTCCCTTTAGTTTGTCACTTCCAAAGATGATGCTACTAGAAAAGTTTCAATATATCCTATCAAATCAAAGGATGAGGTATTCTCTACTCTAAGAAAATGGCTTGCTTCAATTGAAACTAAAAAAGGAACTAAGCTCAAGGCTTTACATTCAGAGAATGGAGGTGAGTATACCTCACATAAATTCAACCTTTTCTTTCAATCTAGAGGAATTTGTAAAGATTTTATAGCTCCTATTCCCCATTATAGAATGGTGTAGCAAAGAAGATGGACAGAAATATTCAAAATATAATAGTTTCTATGTTGCATCATGCAAAAATTGCACATGGCTGTCAATCAAAAGTAGTATTGAGTGTATTTCATGTGATTAACCTTTGACCTAGTACTACCAAAGTTCTTGAATGGCACAAGAGTTATGGATAGGGAAGCCACCATATTATAATCATCTTCAAGTTTCTGGGTGTGAATCATATGTTCATATACAAAATAATCTTAGAAAAAAATTTGACCATGGATAAAAAAAATGTGTTTTTCTTGGATAGGTTGAGAAAGCCAATTTGGATATCCCTTATGGGATTCTAAAACATGGACAATGATCAAAAGTAGTGATGTCATTTTCCATGAGTCTAATATGCATAAAAAACCATTAAGGAGGTTGAAGTGAGAGGAGTGGTGTTTGAGGATACTACTCCTCCAATTAGCATGCATAAGAATGTTACACATATGGATATTCAAGATAATGCCCAATCAGATCAGTCTAGAAATGTTTCTATTGAGTAACCATTGAGACATTCTGCACGTTTCTCTCATCCACCTGATAGATATGTTCTAGGTTTGGATTTTGCTTTTCCAATAGATGCTAGTGAGCCTTCTTGCTACAAAGAGCTATGCAGACAAGGATCATGTCAAGTGGGCATGTGCCATGAGATTGAATTGGATTCTATTGACAAAAATGGTACTTGGGATTGTGAAGAGATGGATTGGTACTTGATGAAGATGAAGTGGTGCTGCACAATCTTTGCACTACACCAACCAAATGAACTCAAGAGATGTGTGGTGGGCCCTTTTAGCTTGGAAATAGATCTATTCGACACCCTATGTACCTTGGAAGATCACTTACAAAAAGATCAATCAAAATAGACAAGTTTGATAATGGTCAACTTGAAGAGGCTTTCTATTTTGATCATATATGCTTCAGTATTTTACTCAGTGCTCTTTCTCTAATCAAAATTGACCAGAGAGCTTTTAGAGGATGGAAGCAACCTATTGGGAGTTAGTTCAGCTAAAATGATTGATCATACTAGGAGAAATCAATTTATCAAATCACATATGTAATCTCAACTTTTCAGGAAGCTAAAGATGCAGATACATAGATGACTTCCAATGAATCTTTCTCACAATTGAGAATTCCGAATGGACCAAAACTTTGGGATCTTATAGTAGACTTAGAAAGCTTATATTACCAAGTTAAATCATTGGAAATGATGCATCATGCTCAGAGAAATCATATGTGCAATCTGATTGAAAATTTGAGATTTATGATAGTGAACAATTCACTCACATAGGCATGAAGATAGGGTCCCAAATGATATTAAAATCAAGTGTATATTGAACGGAAATTCCAATGCACTTATTGGTACATGTGTGTGCCTTGAGATCAAACTCTGATATGGCAAGAAGCTCTGCTAAGTCTCTCACGAATAAAACACATGTATATATAGTGAATGTTGGAGCCAAGATTTGAGTTTCAAATCTAGCTCACCTAAATCACTTTCCCTATCTTTTAGTGATTGATTCTCCAACTAACCCCCGCCAACCCCACGCCCCACCACCTCTCTCCCCCGTGACCCCCTCCTCTCCCCACCCCACAACCCTCCATTCCCCACCCGCCACCACACCCCACACCCCTCTTGGCTTACATGTTCAAATATGACTCTACTCTTGGTGTTCACAAAGATGATATCAAAATTCTTGATGATTCCACCCTGGAAATAAGCACGTAATGCCATCAAGGTATTTGGCAAGAAGGATCCATCGGACATCCCATGGAGTAATGCGGGTGTTGATTATGTTGTTGAAGCCTCGAGTGTGCTTGATACCATTTATAAGGTTTTAGCTCACCTGAAGGGGGGCTTGGTGAAAGTTCTTGGCATGGGATCTGTTGACCTTCTTCTCTAGGCACCTGGGCTCTTCTTCTATGGTTTGCTGGACGAATGGTATTAAAAGGTAGCATACATGGAGGACCAGCATTTGTTACCATATTGAAGACAGTTGTTGGGGGCATAGCAATAGGACAAGCATTTCCCAACCTAAAAGCATTTGGGAAAGGAAAAGTTGTTGGTTCCCCTATCTCTGAGACGATAAGAAGGTCTCCAGCAAAATGAATAGAAGAGTTGGTCGGACTCTTTCAAATGTGCAGGGACATATCGAGCTAAAAGACATTAAATTCGCATACCCATCAAGGCCCGAAGTTATTATCTTTCATGATTTCTCTTGTAGGTGGGTGAAAAGAGGGGTCCAACCTCCGAATGGTCAAAAGCTACTTCTAGGGTTCATTTGAATATTCTAGGCAGCACAAAATGAAGATCTTAGTTTGCATCCAAAAGTGGTAGTAAAAGTGTACGTGGTAAAAGTGAAAATGGAGAAATGATTGTTGTCGCCAACCACATTCATGACGACTACCTATTTTTGAGGATCCAATTCAAGACTTGTGGCAAATTTGATTTACCCCTCCAATTTTGGGCAATCAACCGGCGCGTGATCAATGGAGGTGAGGAATCGGCAAGGCCCTCTTAGCCTATTGGAGCCTATAAACGCAATGGACTTGTGTTCATTTGGGAGACACACATATACTTACATGCATACAGTGGTCCTCTCTTTGCACTCTGTGATTACAAGCCTACTGTAGAAAGTCACTCTGTGGTGCGGATACAGAGCGTGGGCTTCCCAGTGGAGGGCTAATAGCACTATAGTGTGAAGAGAGTGGCCTCGCCTTGTCATTCAGTGTGAGTTAGTGGTATTTTTATGCTCTTTTCCTTAGAGCAATTCTTCAGACTTTGTATTGATCAGTGCTAATCTAGATCTAGCTCTGTTCATTGTATGGATTGGACGAATCTCTTGTAATGAATGTGTTTAGTTCGGGAGTGGCATGCTAGCCTAGAGCATCAACTTTAGATCATTTCTTTTGCCTATGTTATAATCATCTGTTCGAACTAAGGAGTGATTGGTCTTCCTTTATTGTCAGTTGTCATTAATATTTTCTTGAGTATTCACAACTCTGTGCAATCACTGATATCTGCCTGCTCACAGAAGTGTTAAAGGATATATTTCCCTAAGGATAACCTCCCTTGAGTAGGTGAAGTACTAGAGTGCTTGCTGCATGCTCCTGTTAAAAGTAGATACCCCAGTACCTCCTCTACAGGTTGGCACGCATGGTGGGGCACTTGCATTTCTGTGAGAGGCCCTGAGGATAGTAAATAGTCCTCTTTTTCAATATTTTTTGACCTATTACATTTGCAAGTAGGTACATGACCCATACGCGAGCAGAGAAGGAGCCTCTTCGTGTATGAAGGAGCCTTAACAAGTCAGCTATATCTTCGACTAGTGAACCTAGCTCCCCTCTTACCTCCTTGAATTTATCTATTGATTTGGGTGCGACACCATTAGCAAAGGAGAAGCATAGGAGAACCTTAGAGTTCTCCTCAGGTACGTCAGAGGAAACACCAGTGCAAATGGAGGATCTCTCTCATTTACTCCCCAGGCTCAATATCAAGTTCCCTACCTTCAAGGGACAAGCTTATGAGGATGCTATTGACCATGTGAGGAGATTCCTTATGCCGTGGATGAGGTCTGCAAAATAGAGAGGATGCAATGCTGGTACTCTTCCCACCACATTGGAAGGCCTTGCGGATAAATGGTATAGTCAATATGCAGATGGCCATTTTGCTACATGGGAGGCTCTGAAGACAGCGTTCTCATAGACATTTCGGCCTAGTGATTCCTCAGAAAGAGCCCTAGATCAGCTAGAGAACCTAAAGTTAAGATCAGGTGAATCCTTTCATGAACTTTACACTAGGACAAAAGCACTTGTTGCACATCTGCCACATGCTTCAGGTGATTTCTTCGTTAAGAAATGGATAGAAAAAGCTCTGCCCAGGTCATCTCAGCAGAAGCTCCATGAGTCTCTGAGATTGGATGCAACCCTTAATGATTTTGTTGCAACAGCGTCACGCATTGAAGAAGCTAGGCAACATTTTGAAGGGGATACACAACCGAATTATGTTGCAGAACTAGACCCTATTGGGCAACTGAGGAAGGAACTAGAGGCATTGAGAATGCAACAAAATCAACAAGAAGAGAAGGTCTTGCCACCACTGCGTCGCACTGATGATGAAGTAGCCCAACTTCACCGTGAGTTAGAAGATTTGCGGACCACTTAGGATATAAGAAGGCAGATTTGGTGCACAATATGTAACAACAATGGACATTCCAATGCAAATTGTCCTAAGAAGGTAAGCTGTCAATTTTGTGGAAAGGATGGTCATGAAGCTAGAGACTGTTACTACCTCAAGGGTACACAGCAACGAGGTAACCCTCAAGCTTTGGATTCATATTATGCTAGTACTTCAAATGCACCTAATAGAGAGGAGAATCGGCCAGCCAAGCCTAGATATAATAGGCCTTTGATGTGATACCGTTGTGGTGAGTATGGCCATATGCAAAATAGGTGTTCCCTTCCAGAAGATGCACCTCCTTGTCAGCATTGTCCAGAGGCTAAGGATCACTATACCAAAGACTACCCAAGAGGCCGTCCTGCTCCAATCCACATGATTGCAGTCTCTCCACAAGAAGAAGATATGACCACTCAGTCTTATGCTGTTTCAGCCTTTGCAATGCCCATGATGACTAGAGCCAGACAAGCAGCAACAATCCATAGAGAGGAACAACAAGGACTCCAACGTAGTGAGGAGGAAAAGAAGATGGGATGGAAGAGGCAAGTAGATATTGAAGGAGCTTATGAAAGGATGGCTACTTCATTAAGGGACCAACCAACAAGTCTACAAGCAGACACATATGAGGTAAACATTGAGCAGGTTTTGAAAGGCATTCATCACAAGGTTAGTATGTACGAACTTATAAGGATGGATTCAAAAATAAGAAGTGACTTATTGAAGATTATACACTCTGCTCACTTGATCCAATCACCTAGTATAGATGGTTTCATGGTTGATTTTCCCCCTGCACCCTTGGCAGACTACCAAAGCTCAAGATTATCTGTTTGTATAAAGGATGAAGCTGTCACAAGGGTGATCATAGATGGAGGCTCTCATATCAATTTGATGCTAGATTTCACAATGAAGAAACTGAATTTGAACCCCACCAAGATGGCACCATTCACAGTTACACTAGCAGATCAACATCGGGTTGCGCCTCTTGGCATTATTGAAAAGGTATTGATGATAGTACAAGGTTGCCACTTTGTTCTAGATTTTGTTGTTATTGCACTTCCACAGGAGACTTCTTACCCTTTACTCCTGGCGAGACCTTGGCTGAGGCAAGCAAAAGCTTTGCAAGATTGGGGGAAAAACAAACTATGGATTTCAACAAGCACCAATAGCCAACTACAACTACATTTGGAAGAAGGATTCAACTCAGGGAAAACTACTGGGTATACTGTGGACACTCAGGTAATGCCCTTTCTACCCCAAGAAGAAGATACATTATTGAATTGGATGATGGAAAGTGCAAAGTGTTGCACTGTGAAAATCAGTGAAATAGAAGAAGAAGTTACGGATGAAGGAGTTGCAGGAAAAGGCCATGAAGTTCCCAAGGAGTTGAAGAATGGAAGTTTGCAGGAGAATACAAACATTGTAGGGGCAACGACTATAGAAGTTCCAGAAAAGGAAAGTTATGAGCCTGAATGCAGAGAGGATCTCCCCTTTTTGGATATACCTCAAGGATGGACCAGGGAACATATTGCAGAATATAAGCTAAATTCCACTCCTGCATATACTGGAGATGATTTCTCAAGTAAGACCAGTCTTGAAACACTGATTCAAGAAATAAATTTAGGGGATGAAGAGGATCCTCAAGTAGCCCACTTGGCCTCTTGGCTATGGCATTATCCTCCTTTACTGCAGAAGGTAGGTTCTTTACTTTTTTCTTATAAAAATGTCTTTGCATGGTCCTACAAAGATCTAACAGGGATACTAGAGGAGCTTGGATTACACAGAATACCCTTAGTTGAGGGAGCCACGCCTACAAGAAGTAGGCCGTATCGACTCAATCCAAAATATGCAGAGGTGGTAAAGTTAGAAATTACAAAACTAGAAGAAGCCGGTATAATTGTTCCAGTAGAACATTCTAGGTGGCTTTCTTCTACGGTTATTGTACCCAAGAAAAATAGTGGAAAAATAAGAGTTTGCGTTGATTTTTGTGCCTTAAATAAGGTGACTGTTCAAGATGGATTTCCTCAGCCCTTCACAGAGCAAGTACTTGAGGAAGTAGTCGGTCCCACTTTGTATAGCTTCTTGGATGGTTTTAGTGGCTACAATCAGATAGTGATCCGTCCTTATGATAGGGACAAAACAGCCTTTGTTACTCCATGGGGCACTTATGTTTAATTTAATAGAACAATGTATCTAATATTGGGCAAATGGTTGACAACCTTTCTGTGCATTTTCATGGATGACTTTTCAGTATTTTCAGGCACAGATTGAAGAGCAGCAGTTCAAGATTTCCATGACCATTTAGAAAATCTAAAAGAAATCTTTGAGCAATGTCTTAGAACAGGTTTGAAGTTAAATCTTGCTAAATGTCACTTTTTGGTCACTAAGGGCACTCTTCTCGATCACATAGTATCTGCTGAAGGGATAAGGGTGGATCCTGCGAAGGTTACTACTATCCTTTCCATGCCTATTCCACAAAGCCCAAAGGAAGTGCAAAATTTTTTGGGTCATGCAGGATACCATAGAAGATTTATACAAATGTATTCAGAAATAGCTAAGCCCTTACCAAGACTTACCAGTAAAAAGGTCCCCTTCTCATGGAGTGCTGAAGCTGAGAAAGCATTTTGTGAACTAAAATTAAGGCTATGTATTGCTCCACTTTTAAGTGTTCCTAACTGGTCATTGGAGTTTCATGTGCATACAGATGCCAGTCTTCATGCTGTTGGTGCAGTTCTAGCTCAACCATCATCACACAAGGTTGATAGACCTATCTCATATGCCAGCACACTACTCACCCAAGCAGAAAGGAACTACAGTACAATCGAA
>CM035412.1:34251298-34518798 GCA_020310875.1 Ceratopteris richardii | reverse complement strand
TACAGATTTTGGGGGCATAGCAATAGGCCAAGCGTTTCCCAACCTAATAGCATTTGGGAAAGGAAAAGCTGTTGGTTGCCCTATCTTTGAGACGATAAGAAGGTCTCCAGCAAAAATGAATAGAAGAGTTGGCTAGACTCTTTCAAATGTGCAAGGACATATCGAGCTAAAAGACATCAAATTTGCATACCCATCAAGGCCCAAAGTTATTATCTTTCAGGATTTCTCTTGCAGGTGGGTGAAAAGAGGGGTCCAACCTCCGGATGGTCAAAGGCCACTTCTAGGGTTCTGGTAGCTCCTAACACTAGGGAGAGTGCATGACACACGCTTATATCTTTTTCCAATTTGCTTTAGCCTATCACCTTTTTCTTGCGCCAAGTCCACATATTACCCTCGAATGTATTCAAGGAAGAGCGGGAATGGAAACACTCATATGCACGTGAGGGGGGGACCCAAACTTATGGATCGCTTCTCGGGAATTCCCTCCTAGCTTTCCCATTGTACTTCCCTTTCTCTCTAACTCTCCCTCCCTTAACTCCATCCTCTTAATCACTCTCGTGCCCTTATGCCTACATACACATATACACTCACGTGTAAGCCAACATCCACTCTTCCTGTTTTGCCGCACACCCTCACTCTATCACATACCCTTCCCTTTCCTTTTCACTTCCTCTCCTTTCTCATTCATGCACATTCACACTTTTACTCACAGCCCAATTGACTTGGCTCTAAGGAGTGATGGATCTTCATTCAAGATTTTCTCTTTTACACCCTTGCGTCTCAACTCCATCCATGAGCAGTTTACAAGTTTACATAAGTGACAAAAAAATTCATGGTTTTTATTGATTGGCCATTTCATCGTTACCCATCGCACTTTCAATGAAAACACTTACGTTTCCTTCTTATGACTCTTTAAAAAACATACACACCATGATCGAAAAGCCGTTACCCATGAGAAACATAAATGCTTCTTCCCGAGCACAGATTAGATAAACCACAATTGCACCTCAACCAATTCCTAGAGAGTTTATGCAGAAGAACCAACTGTGGAAGTACTAACCCTCCAACATTTTGCCATCCGAAAAAATTCTACCCCTTGATGGGATCGTTACTTCACCTCAACCGAGAACTGTACATTTTTTAGAATGCATATCTGCTTTGATAACAAAGTCTCCTTACGTGTCTGCACATGTTTCTGCTGTACTATATTGATTGCAATGCTTATTCTCATTAAACAAATTGATCATGGATCTGCTTCCTCAACAAATTCACATCCCCTCAGAGGACCAACACGGCATCTTAATAGACAAACACATATGTATGAGTGCTCTGAGAAGCAAAAGACAAAGTTCCCTTGTAGACTGTATTTATGAGAAAGTTACGAGCATTGCTTCAAAGAACTAGGTATACAACAGAGGCATAAAACATGATCCACTCTTGTCCAAAGATGATGAGCTGCTAAGACAAAGTAAGAAATCCTTTGTTCTGAACAGAGCCCCAAACCCCATGAATAGCATGAATGTTCAATGGACCGAGAATGAGAGATGTCAAATAGCCCAGTGTACTAAACCAAGATGTTATGGTCACCATCTTCCAACGAAGGCTTCTGTTTTAATGCGAAAAAGACTAGCAGCACAAGCTCTCTTCACGATAAACAATCGCCAATGCCTTCGCAAATAAGAGCAAGAAAGATGATGTGCATAGCAAAAAGAACCTAAAAAAAAGATTTGTGGACAGCTGTGTATTCTTCTTCTTCAATGAATTTATGCATCGTGTTCATCATTCAAAAAAGAGAAAACACACACAAAATATTATTTCAATTTTTTCACCTTTCAAACACTTCCATGGCTGTTTCAAATAAAAATAGCACACATTACCCCTATTTTAAGCACAATTGTTGCTGGCGATCCCTCCTGAAAATGGAAAAGGCCACCGTCAAAGTCCAGTGCATGATTATTGAGCTAGCAAACTGCCTGTTCGGTGGTATTGAGCATTATTTTGTCAGCATGCCAACCGTCAGATGCAAGTAGTTTCGATTCCGCACTGTGCAGTAATCGTCAAATCCATGTTGATGTCGACATTGGTTCCATGTGATTGATTAAAGGTTGTTCCCATGGTTGATGGTCATTGAAAAACAAATATGACCAAGACCTCGGATGTAGTCAGAAATTCACCAAGATGATCGCGACCCTTCTCGGCAACGCAACGACCCAAATTAACGTTAACGGCAAACTTTCGAAGGCGATCCAGCTTAAAAGATCTATTAGGCAAGGGTGCCCCCTTGCCCCCCTTCTCTTTGCCATCGCCACTGAGGGGCTGAGCGGACTTGTGGCTCATCATGTGGAGGCTGGCAATATCAAAGGCCTCCAGCTACCTCACGACCACAGTCAAATCATCATGAGACTCTTTGCTGACGATATGAACGCGTTCGTTCACAATGATAATACCAGCTTGGAGACTTTCTGGAGGTGTCTTGATACCTTTTGTGAGGCCTCTGGATCCAAAATCAACCACAACAAGACCGCCTTTAGGGCCATTGTGGGACGTCAACCTGGCCCTCTCATTGATCATGGCTGTCAAATCATTCCGCAGGGCCAAATCTTTCGGCTGCTTGGAATCCCCTTGGGGTTTGGCGTCTCTATGGAGCAGCGATGGAACTGGGTGCTGGCCAGACTTGAAAACAAGCTC
Source organism: Ceratopteris richardii (assembly GCA_020310875.1). Taxonomy (NCBI): domain Eukaryota; kingdom Viridiplantae; phylum Streptophyta; class Polypodiopsida; order Polypodiales; family Pteridaceae; genus Ceratopteris; species Ceratopteris richardii. Next base: position 34,516,110 of record CM035412.1, on the reverse strand, counting down.
AATTACTGGAGAGGCATGCAAATCAATCTCGCTGGACGGGCGATGGTTATCAACACGTTCCTCCTCTCGTCTACCATCTATTTCCTTTCTTGCTGGAGACCGAATGAGCAAGGCCTGTCCAAACTGAACAGCATCTGCAAAAACTTTCTTTGGACGGGTGATCATAACAGAAGGGGGGTGCCTAAAATCAAATGGGCCATCTGCACCAGCCCTAGAGATAGCGGGGGGCTTGGCATCCTGGATATTGGGTGTATGGCTAACAAACTGGCAGCCAAATGGATGATTAAAGCTTGGTGCAATCAGGAGACCTCGTGGGCCAAGCTGATCTTCAGAAACAAAAGTGAGTTGGCCCTCACGGGATCCCCGAACTGGAAGAACCTTGACATCATGACCCTGCTATTCTCCCCGATACCTGTCTTCCCGAAAGGCTCCAATCTCGTATGCTCTCTTTGGAAGGGCTGGAATAAAGTCAAAAGCTTCACAAGAATTAGTGAGGACTGGAAGTGGGCGGCCGGAATCAGACAAAACGACTCTATCTGGTTTCCGATACATGGCATTCGGAGTGTGGAGTCGTGGAACATTCAAAATGCCAAGAAGTTATGGAACAAAGGATTCAAAAAATGGAAACACCTCTGGAAACATGACACCAACAGCTGGATCAACTTCGAGGATATCGACCCTCGCACAAACATCTCCTACGAAGAATGGAACACCTTGCAAAGCAGATGCCTCGCTTGGGATCGTCACAAAACTCGCCTGCTCATGGGACATGATGCTCCGAACGCGCGTGGTCTCAAATGGCACAATGGAAATAGCCTACTCAAAATCCCGAACATCAAAGAAACGACTGACCTCCAGATCAACCTCAACAAGAAGTGGTGCCTGTCTTGGACGCGGCTTCGGTGGGACATGAAATTCATGGGTATCTGGCACCCACTTATAGAGATTAAGAAGTCTGTCCTCTTATGGCAAATTCTTCATCGGGGAATTTGGACTAACCATAAGGCAAGCAAAATTTGTGGGATCCCTCCGTGGTGCAAACGCTGCCACCGCGCAATCGAAGATGTCCCACACATCTTCCTTACTTGCCCCAACTCCTACAGAATCTGGCATACGGTTGGACTGAAAATCAGAGTTCAGAAACAGTTTAGTTGGAAACAAGTCCTTTTGGGGGAAGCGATTGGTTGCTCTGCGACTCTCTGGAACGCAATCAGAGGGGAAGTCCTGTGGAAAATTTGGCGAGAGCGGTGTGCTCTCAACTTCGGCGACCCCCCCAGGGAGTGGTCGATTGAAAAATCTCTTTTCCTCCTTGGCAAAAGGATTGTCAACAGTAAGAAATCCCCACCCTTCAGGCACCATCAAGTCCTCCTTTTGATCAACAACAAGCTCAAACCCAAGTGGGTCCCGCATGAGGGCGACGAGAGGGTGATCAACCTTCTTTGTAATGCAACCTAGGAATCAACCAAGCTTCCCCTGCTTTGTGGGATTGGGGGGGTCCCGTGGGCACTAGTCCCCTTCTATTGTACCTTTGTTTCTTAATTTAATTCAAGTCCGGGAGATTAGGCTATTGCCGAACTTCCTTTATATTAAAAAAAAAAACAAATATGAGCTTTGATGTCAGAGAGCCGCATGTCTCACGCACGGTTTTTATTGCAATATGAAGGCAGAAGCTAAAATAAAGAGGGAACTTGCATCTCCAGAAACATATTGTTTACTGGTTGACATAACAGTATTAAGACCAGGAGAGAACCGACTCAATCACTTAGGTGCATCTAGGTGCTTAATTCTCTCAACAGAAGCTGAAGAAAAACTAACCTCCATCATGAACTTTCAAGTACAAAAGGGCACTCTTTGTTATCCCATGAGACCATAACGATCTGCATCACTTGCTTTCAACATGCATGTTAGCACATGGAGACCTTTTGTCTTATCATACGGTTTTATGTTTCGAGCACTGGAGTATACAAGTCCACTTCCCGACTATAGAGAATAACTGAAGAGTAAATGGAGGTTACCGGAGTTTCGCTTGTGTCATAAATGGCAAATGCACTTCACTTCATATGCCTCTCATGTTTAAAGTCCACAGGTCCATAGAAGTTGATGAAACCAAGCGATCACTGCGTAAAATGAAACTGAAGGACTCCATTGTAAATCGGATGGATACTGAAAAGGGCAATGCCTCTAGACACCTATTTCTCCTCTCCTCAATCACAGCGCACATACGAAAAAAACCCTCCCTTGTGCTGCTTCGTGAAAACCCCTCTTTTGCTCTGCAACTCCATGAAAAAAACACGACCTTCCCCCTTATGGTGTGTGCAGTCGGCCACCGCAGGAGCAGATAAGATGCGAAGTAGCAGCCAAAAAACCTTCCCGTAGGTACATTTTTTAAGGGGCCTTTTCCAAGATTAACAGCCAAAAGTTGTTATACCTTTCGGTTTCTGCATACCTCTGACAGAGGGTCGCCCCTTCACTGCCATTCCCCCCTTTGCTGTTGCTCTTTGTTTTTGACTTCACCATAACTAGCCAAATTTCGTTTTTGAGGCTATGCCAACTCGTGCAGAATTAACAACTGCCGGTTCAGACCCCAACCCCACTTTTGCCTTTGAGTTCTGAAAGTACGTCTTTATTTGAACAAGAGACTTTGTAGGCAGATCCTTGCACAGAAGATTCGTCATGGAAATAGTTTGGGGTATGCTAGATGACACTACATTGGAACTATTAGCAGTTGCCATAGACCTTGTCCTCGTGTTCTTGCGTTCAACCATGTTTTGGGAAAGCATAACAGGGACAAGGTTATCACCTGTGAACCTTTGGGATGAAACTTCTTCAAAAGTCATTGGAAAATTAGGCACTTTGCAAGAAACCACACAGTTCCCATTGATATCAGAAGTGTTGAATGCATCCCTTGATCAATGGGAGTATCGAATTGATTATCAATTATAAACATTCATTCACTTTCCGTTATCTTGGACATTTTCACCCTTCAATATACACTGCATTTCTATCCTCTTACGGTACATACAGTGGGCTACACTGTTCTTGGTTCCACCTTAGTATTTAACCAATATCAGGTGATCCGTTAGACATCCCACCGTAACTTCACAATGCAATTCTGCAAGATTATCCATCCACTTGACAACATTCCTTTCTGACCAAGAGTCATCATGTAGTCCCCAAATACCTCCCATCATACGTCTAATCACTCTTCAAGTACCTGAAATCAAACATATTTTCCTACCAAATAGAACCACATTAGTGCATCAAAACCAACCATTTTCTGAGCTAACAGGTTCATTTGAAGATTCTGGGCAGCACAAAATGAAGATCTCAATTTGCATCCAAAAGTGGGAGTAAAAGTGTACGTGGTAAAAGTGAAAATGGAGAAGTGATTGTTGCCGCCAACCACATTCATGAAGACTGCCTATTTTTGAGGATCCAATTCAAGACTTGTGGCAAATTTGATTTACCCCTCCAATTTTGGGCAATCAACTGATGCATGATCAGTGGACGTGAGGAATCGGCAAGGCCCTCTTGGCCTAATGGAGCCTATAAAAGCAATGGACTTGTGTTCATTTGGGAGACACACATATACTTACATGCGTACAGGGGTCCTCTCTTTGCACTCTGTGATTACAAGCCTACTGTAGGAAGTCACTGTGTGGTGCGGATACAGAGCGTGGGCTTCCCAGTGGAGGGCTAATAGCACTATAGTGTGAAGAGAGTGGCCTCGCCTTGTCATTCAGTGTGAGTCAGTGGTATTTTTATGCTCTTTTCCTTAGAGCAATTCTTTAGACTTTGTATTGATCAGTGCTAATCTGCATCTAGCTCTGTTCATTGTATGGATTGGACAAATCTCTTGTAATGAATGTGTTTAGTTCGGGAGTGGCATGCTAGCCCAGAGCTTTAGAGCATTTCTTTTGCCTATGTTGTAATCATCCGTTCGAACTAAGGAGTGATTGGTCTTCCTTTATTGTTAGTTGTCATTAATATTTTCTTGAGTATTCACAACTCTGTGCAATCATTGATATCTGCCTGCTCAGAGAAGTGTTAAAGGGTATATTTCCCTAAGGAGAACCTCCCTTGAGTAGGTGAAGCACTGGAGTGCTTGCTGCATGCTCCTGTTAAAAGTAGATACCCCAGTACCTCCTCTACATTTGCTAACCAATGTTTTGTGTGTTCCCCACAATACCTCCGAATCTAATTAGCGTGGGAAAAATAGGTAAAAAAGGTTTTCAAGTTAGATTTACAAATGAAGGAGTATTTATGGAAGATCCAAAGAATGAAAATAATCATATTCTTTATGGCAAGAAGGAAGGTAGACTTTTTACTTTAAAAGTGCAAGCAAATATTGGTCAAGCTTTGCTCGGATATGGTGATGAAGTGATTATAGAACTAGACCTCTAGCATAAGAGGTTAGGACATTTCAATGAAAGAGGAATCAAAGCTATGGTGGAAAATCAATCTGTACTAGGGTTACGAAATGTGGAGAACCAACATATGGTGTACAAATGTGAAGTATGCCAAATGGGAAAAGCACACAGATTACCATTTTCAAAAAAAAGGGATTCAAGCATGATGGATTACTAGAGCTCGTCCATACAGATGTATGGGGACCAACAAAAGAATGATCAATCAATGGCTCTAGGAATTGTGTTCTCTTTATTCATGATGCTACAAGATGGATAACTCTTTATATCTTGAAGGAAAGATCATAAGTATTTGGAGCCTTCAAGCATTTTCATGCATATGAAAAAAGAGTAATAGGTCCAAAGCTCAAGAGACTAAGGTCAGATGGAAGAGGAGAATACTTCTCCAGGAATTCAATGATTATCTTTGGAATGCAGGTATTAAGAGGGAAATATCTTGCCGATATACATCTCAATTAAATTGGGCTGCAAAAAGAAGAAATAGAGCTTTGGTTGAATTCGCAAGGGCTATGTTAAAAGAAAAAAATTGTCCAAATTATCTATGGGCTGAGGTTGTGAATATAGCTACATACTTTGTGAATAGGTTACTGTTACCGTTAGTGTCCATGTAAAAGGCCAAATGGCCAATGGACACTTCTTTGTATATGTTCTTTAATAAAACATATAGTGGCCTGGTCAGTCACAGACTGTAAGTTCGATCGCATTTGTAAGACCTAAGAAGTCTGTCCTCGTGCTCCCTATGTACTGTGTGTTTCTGCGTATTCTACAGCCTCTGTGCGGAGTACTATGTGCGGCTTCAAGCTCGGTTTTCCACTCGGAGCATATCGTCGTGGAGCTCTCGAGAAGGAGAGTATAGTGCGGTGCCTTGCCATCGAAATACTTCACTGGTATCAGAGCAGTTGGAGGCAAAAAGCTTTGTTCCTTTTGTGCGAGCGAAGCGAGCACCCCCCCCCCCCAAGGCTTACGACTAAGGCGGCAACTAAGGCGGCGACCAAGGCATAGACCTTGGCATACCTTGTCATCCGAGTCACCGAAGTCACCGTTGGCGCCGTTGGCTGCGCGCGAGGGAGGACCTCAACGATCAAGGAATATAGAGGTTCCTGGTACTTCCCGAGAGGTCACCCATCCCAGTACTGTTCCCCCTAGAGCTCGCTTAACCGTGGCAATCTCTTGCCACTAAGCTACACTCTTGTGGTGTTTGAAGAAGGGGAAAGACTAAGGTTGACATTACCTTGAACAAGTTTTGGTCCCTCAAAGCTTCATTTTTGCTTTTAAAGCCTATTTCTGAAGCAAATTTGGGGTGTTTTTGGAGCCATTTCGGAGTACTTTCACACGTAGTTCTCCTCACACAGGTCCAAGAACATCAAGAAGAGTGTTCCTTGTACTTCTCAGACAATAAATATCAACTTTTGGGGCTGTATTTTCAGCCACACTCGTAAAACTACAGGTTTCTCGAGGGGTTTTCAGTTTTGGTGGGAGTAGTCACTGCAAATTTATGCAGGTTTTTAAAGCCTAAAACATCAGAGTTGACAGACACTTGCAGGTGTTATTGGCTAGTTTTTTGGGCTGTGTATTCAGCCTTTTAGTGTCATTTTACTGCATATATAGAGCACATACACACCATGTACGCTTCTGTGGATACCGCTTATGTACGTCCATGTGGGCATTGATATAGCGATTACGTTCTTTGCATAAAGCCTTTTACGTTTGGTAAAGAGGGTCGTGGTGAGGTTTTCTTAACTAGGAGACACCCAGATGTCGGGGTCTCTTTGGTGATGTAGGTGGAAGACTTACCCAGCCTCACCATAGGAGATGTATGATAGTTGTTCATAGGTGCTCGATAAGCCTAGTTGGCTTCTACTGGGTAACTGATTATATGCAGTGGAGTCAGTGATTCACTATGCAGGTAGACATGTCAGTACTTGCAGTTTTATGATACTTTGACACTGGTCATATGCTAATTTTGCAGAGGATACTCTGGAAAAAATTTTCTAGATTTTTGGTTTAGTCAACTATATAGTGGTCAATTTACTCCTTGATACACTTATTTGTTGGTGTTTGGACTCTTCTAGCTCCATTATCATTCTATTGAGTTCTCTACGATCATGGCATCAGAGGTCTCAGGCACATCCGGTGGATCAAGGTCTAGTGCTAGCGTTCCGAGGAGGAGCTATAACTTGCAAGGCAAAGACCATTTTGAGATCCGAAAATTTGATGGCACAAACTTTGCTCTATGGAAGAATCAGATTAAAGATGTGCTGATTCAAAGAAGGCAATGGAAGCCAGTAAATGGGATTTCAAAGAAGCCTGCTGACATGGATGAAGATGATTGGGATGAGTTAGATGAAATGGCCAGGTCTACCATTCGCTTGCATCTGGCAGATAATGTTTACTTTACAGTATTAGACTGTGAAAGTGCAGAGGAGCTTTGGAAGAAGTTATGCAATACATATGAAAAAGAGACGGCATCAAATAAAGTATATCTAATGAGAAAATTATACGACCTTCATATGAAGGACACAGATAGTGTTGCTGCTCATCTAAATGAGTTTGATGCCATATTCTCCCAGTTACAGGCTCAGAAAATGGATATGGACAATGAAATGAAAGCAGTATTGCTGTTATGCACCCTGCCATCATCATGGGATACATTTTGCACAGCTATTAGCAATAGTGCACCATGTGGTAAACTCGTCTATGATGACATATGTGGAGCACTCTTGAGTGAGGAGATTCGTAGAAAATCTATGGTTGGCACTCAGAGTGGAGATGCATATAATGTTCGTGATTCTTACCAAGGAAAGAATCAACAACGTGGCAGGGGCAAGAACAAGGAAAAGAATGGTCAACGGAATAAGAGCAAAAGTAAATCAAGAAAGAGGGATATTGAATGCCATTATTGTCATAAGAAAGAACACATGAAGAAAGACTGTTATGCATTAAAGAATGCTAAAGGTAAAGGACAGAATGTTGATGGGCATGTTAAACAGTTACCTGCACCATCTACTTCGACTGTGAAGATTGAAGAAATTAATGCTATTTCTGATGATGCTGATGTGTTGACACTTGATAGTATTGTGCAATCTGAGGCACTTATGGCTGATTCTCTTTCCCACACCTGGCTGCTAGATTCTGGTGCTTCTTTCCATGTGACACCACATAGAGAATGGTTCTCTAATTATGCAGCAAAGTCTCTTGGTACCGTGAGACTTGGTGACTCTTACCAGTGTGATTTTGTGGGGATTGGAGATGTGGTTGTGCAGTTCATTGACGGTTCAAAATTTACTATGCATAATGTATGCCATGTACCTCAGTTATCACGCAGTTTGATGTCAGTTGGTCAACTTGATGACCTTGGTTACAAGGTGGTCTTCTATGCTCAGTCCTTTCATATATCAAAGGGCAATATGGTTTGCAAAAGGAAGGAAAGTTGGCTCACTTTACCCTTTATTTGTATCACAGAAAGAACACTTGTTAGCTGTTACTGAACAGCCTATGGCTTGTATTTGGCATGGTCGTTTGGGCCATATATCTCATAGTGGAATGGAAAATCTTTCTCGTTCTGGCTACTTACCTGTGTTATCTTTCTCTGATTTTTCATTTTGTGAGCATTGTCAATATGGAAAGCAAACCAAAAATGTGCATAAAACGCACATTGACTCTTAAATTCAGCCTTTAGATCTTGTTCATACAGATGTGTGTGGTCCTATGCCCACTAGGTCCTTAGGTGGTTCTCTTTACTTTGTCACTTTCATAGATAATGCTACTAGAAAAGTCTGGGTATATCCTATCAAATCGAAGGATGATGTATTCCCTACTTTCAGAAAATGGCTTGCTTCAGTTGAGACTGAAAAAGGAACTAAGCTTAAGGCTTTACGTTCAGATAATGGGGGTGAGTATACCTCACATGAATTCAGCCTTTTCTGTCAGTGTAGAGGGATTCATAGAGATTTTACAGCTCCTTATACCCCAGTACAGAATGGTGTAGCTGAGAGGATGAATAGAACTATTCAAGATAGAGTAGTCTCTATGTTGCATCATGCAAAGCTCTCACAAGGTTTTTGGGTAGAAGCAATATTGACTGCAGTTCATGTGATTAACCTTTCACCTAGTACTGCCAAAGGTCTGAAAGTGGCACAAGAGTTATGGACAGGGAAACCACCATATTATGATCATCTTCGAGTTTTTGGGTGTGAAGCATATGTTCATATACCCAAGAATCTTAGACAGAAGTTGGACCATAAGTCAAAGAAATGCATTTTTCTTGGATATGGTCGAGAAGGACAATTTGGATATCGCTTATGGGATCCTGAAACACGGTCAGTGATCAGAAGTAGTGATGTCATTTTTAATGAGTCTAAGATGCATAAACAGCCAATTAAGGAGGTTGAAGTGAGAAGAGTGGTGTTTGAGGATACTAGTCCTCTGGTTAGCATGCATAAAAATGCTGCACATAGGGATGTTCAAGAGAATGTCCATTCAGATCAGTCTTCACATGTTCTTGTTCAGCAACCATTGAGACGTTCTGCACGTGTCTCATATCCACCTGATAGATGTGTTCCAGGTTTAGATTTTGTTATGCTAACAGATGCCGGTGAGCCCTCTTGCTACAAAGAGGCTATGCAAACAGAGGATCATGTCAAGTGGGAGCGTGCCATGAAGAGTGAGTTGGATTCTATTCACAAGAATGGTACTTGGGACTTAGTACCTTTGCCAAAGGGCAGGAAAGCTTTACCATGTAAATGGGTATATAAGCTGAAATTCACATCAGATAGTGCTTCTCCAAAATATAAAGCATGACTTGTTGCAAAGGGTTTTAAGCAACAACATGGTGTTGATTTTGAGGAAATCTTCTCTCGAGTGGTCAAGATGACTACTTTGCGCATGTTGCTTGGATTCGTTGCAATGGAGGACTTAGAGCTAGTCCAAATGGATGTGAAAACAGCTTTCTTGCATGGAGATCTTACAGATGAGATCTATATGGAACAACCAGAGGATTATGTAGTTCCTAGCAAAGAAAGTCTAGTTTTTAAGCTCAAGAAGAGCTTCTATGGACTTAAACAGTCTCCTAGATAATGGTACCAAAAGTTTGATGCTTTTATGAAGTCCCAAGGCTATTCTCGGAGCAATGAGGATCATTGTCTCTACACAAAGAGATGTTCAGATGGCAGCTTGATATGCTTGATACTTTACGTCCATGATATGTTGATTGCTGGGAAGTCCTCTTATGATTTGTCGATTCTCAAAAAGAAGTTGAATCAGACATTTGATATGAAGGATTTGGGGGATGCCAAACATATTCTTGGCATGCACATTACTCGTGATAGGAGTAAAAGATGCATATACTTGTCTCAAAGTGAGTACATATCCAAAGTACTTCACCGATTCAATATGCAGGGTGGAAAGGCATTGAGTACACCTTTACCCACATATGTGAAATTGAGCAAGGATGACTGCCCCAAATCAGATGAGGAAAAGGAATTCATGACCAAAATTCCCTATCAGTCTGTTGTTGGTAGTCTCATGTATGCTATGGTAGCTACGAGACCAGACATTGCATTTGCAGTGGGAGTTGTGAGCAGATATATGTCTAATCCTGGCAAGAAACATTGGGAAGCGGTCAAAATGATTTTGAGATATTTGAGTGGCACTAAGGACAAGTGTCTATGCTTAGGTAGAGGGAAAGCATCCATTATTGGTTACACAGATTCTGACTATGCTGGTTGTGTAGACAATCGTAAGTCTACATCAGGGTACATTTTTCATTTTGCTGGAGGTGCTATCTCTTGGAGATCTCGTCTTCAAGAATGTATAGCTGTTTCCACCACAGAAGCAGCAAGTGAGGCATGTAAGGAAGCATTGTGGCTTTCTCGTCTTGCTTGTGATATGGGTTTGCCTCAGCATGTACCTCACTTGCTCAGTGATAGTCAGAGTGCCATTGCTTTGGCTAAGAATCCGGTCTATCATGCAAAGACCAAGCACATTGAGGTGAGGTATCACTTCATTAGAGATTGCTTAGCCACTGAGAGCATTATTCTTGAGAAGGTTCACACTCGAGATAATGCTGCAGATGCTTTGACTAAAGCTCTACCACAAGATAGCTTTCGACACTATTGTCACTTGATGGGGGTTACTTGATTCTTGATCTTACGCAGTCACTTGTATACTGTGTAACATGCCCATCAGGTGGGAGGTATAGTTTGTATACTTACACTCAGGTATTCTTTATCATTCTTTCTTTTTTCTCCCATAGTTACTCTGGCCATATTGGCCTTTAGTGGGAGATTGTTACCGTTAGTGTCCATGTGAAAGGCCAAATGGCCACCGGACACTTCTTTGTATATGTTCTTTAATAAAACATATAGTGGCCTGGTCAGTCACAGACTGTAAGCTCGACCGCATTTGTAAGACCTAAGAAGTCTGTCTTCGTGCTCCCTGTGTACTGTGTGTTTCTGCGTATTCTACAGCCTCTGTGCGGAGTACTGTGTGCGGCTTCAGGAGCTCGGTTTTCTACTCCGAGCATATCGTCGTGGAGCTCTCGAGAAGGAGAGTACAGTGCGGTGCCTCGCCATCGAAATACTTCAGTTACCATGTACAACTCTGAATGAAACAACTCCTTATGAAGCTTGATGGGGTAAGAAACCAACACTAGGCCATTGTAAAGTGTTTGGATAAATTTCCTATGCTTATGTACCATCACAACTCTAACATAAGCTTGAACCAAAGGCTAAAAAATATGTATTTATTGGTTATGATGAAAAGTAGATTGGTTATAGTTTGTCGAATCCTCTAACCAAACAATTTCTTGTTTCTAGAGATGTGACATTGGATAAACAAAAAGTTGGTATGCAGAACAAAGTCACAAGATTAAGCTTTTGAAGAAGAAGTGAGAAAGGTAAATCAAATATGCAGGTAAATAGAGATGAAGATCACATGCAAGCAAGTACATCCAGAGTTGGATCATCAAGAAGAAATAAAGATGCACCTAGATTTGATGAAGAAGTGTACTCCGATACACATGAAGATAATGAACGAAGAAGTTCAAGAAGATTAAGGAAACAAACAACAAGGTACTCTTATGATACCTCTTATATGACTCAAAAAAGCTATGCTTATATGGTCAAAGATGATGAAGAAACTCAAAACAATGATGAAGCAAGAGGAAAGAAATAATGAGAAGAAGCAATGAAGGAAGAGTTCAATGCACTTGAGGAGAAGAAGACATGGGAACTTGTTCCAAAACCAACTGGTAAGAAAATGATTGGAAATAAGTGTGTTTATAAAGTGAAGAAGCTTGCATATGGAAGAATAGCTAGATATAAAGCTACATTGGTGGTCAAACGCTATGCCCAAACTCATGGAATAGATTATGATGAGACATTTAGTCATGTGGCAAAGATGTCACCCATAAGGACAAATATTGCTATTATAGCATCAAAAGGATGGACCTTGAGTCAATTGTATATAAAAAATGCATTTTTGAATGGATACATATCTGATGAAGTATACATGCAAAAACCTCAAGGGTTTGCAAATTATAGGTATCCAAATTATATTTGTAGATTAAAAGCAACACTCTATGGGTTAAAGCAAGCTTCAAGAGCTTGGAATTATAGGTATGTGAAGTATCTCAATGATCTTGGATATTAGAGTTCAAAGGCACATGCAAGTCTAGTTATCAAAAGAACGGATGTAGGTATAATTTACATTTCTATTTACGTAGATGACATTATAATCATAGCTACCTCAAATGAAGGAATCGAGGAAGTAAAGAGATTGCTTGAGAAGAAATTCAAAATAAGTGATCTATGGAAGTTATCATAATTTCGATACATATTTGTCTTTCGGCATTAATGGTAATTTTGTCATTAAGGATCTTGTGGGTATCGGGTCATTCCTCGTGCATGCACAGGAAATTATCACCCATGAAGCCAATTCTTTAGTGCATCATAATCACTCCATGGTAGCACACATGCATGCCCTACATGGTCACATTTGGCAATTGGAGGCAAACTTGGATCACTGCCTAGAAACGTGCACTAATTTATCTTTCCTACACGAGCAACAAACCATGTAGGTACAATACTTTAAGATCTTTTTGAACAAGTTATCCGTGAGAGAGATGAAGCAACAAACCATGTAGGTACAATACTCTAGAAAGTGCAAAATCTACATGAAGCTAATGAATGACACAAGGAGACTATGAATGAATTTATAAAAAAGAATGAAGGCCTATGGGTTGTCCTTAATGAAACGGCTTATAATTAGATGCAAGTGAAACAAGAAAATAATGTCCTCCATAATCGGCTCCTCAACACCTAGCAAAATAATCAGAACCTCTCTATCAAAGTCACATGCCTAATTGGTGCAACCGCTACTACTGAACAATGCCACCAATAAGTCACTTGCACCCTTACCACCACATGCACCAAGCTAAAGACTACCAACTACCAACCGCTCCACCATCCATCTTCTATGTAAAAGAGGAAATTAGCCAACAATTAGCTGAGGTGAAATCCAAAGCCATTTTGTTTGATAGCATAGCTTCTTGATCATAGTGTAGTCCAGTCCTTAATCAAGATAGCATAGAAGCATCTGTAAACCATTTTTTTAGAAGCATGTGATCTCTTCAAAGCTAATATATAAGACAACCTCACTCCATCTAAAGAAGATGATGAAGATACTTGGAGTGATCCATAGTAGGGTTCAAGTGTTCCCTGCATCCGAATGTCGGGGCCATCAAATGACAAATATCAGATATTGAATATTGTAATATATAACTGTATTATGTTTTCATTGAAGGGATAAATTGAACCATTGTGAAAAAGCATGCAATCCCTTCAAGGAAAGTTATCTAATAGAATGACTCATGTTGATGATACATAGCAATCTGGTAGCTATGTTGGGTGGTGCTTCAAGCACACCATGTTCATCAAGTAATTTTTTAATATTTTCAGATTTTCTATTTTGTCTATCTTTCTACTAGTGCCTTGTCTTTTTGCTAATGTGTTGTTGGAGTTAGACGTCTTCGGAAGCACGCGAACAGCAGAAGGAAGAAGAAGAAGCTTGGAGCACAACACACAATACTGAATATATTACTAGAATGTACAAAGATAAGTAGCCCATTAGGGCAATGGGCATATATACAAGCCAGGGAAAAAAAACCTCCTAAAGAGGGAAAAAAGTGCCCCGGTAGTCCTAGAGTGTTCACACACATCACTACCTAAATATATCAACAAATCCCCCCTTGGAGTGATGAGGTGAACAAGTAGCTGGCACTCATGTATAAGGAAGTGTCAAGCTATGTGGAAATCACTCCACAAAAGGAAGTAAGCCCAAAGCTTTGCCGAAAGCTTCAAACTTCTCCCTAGGCAGAGCCTTCGTGAAAAGGTCTACAATGTTCTCCTGTGTGGGCACATATGCTAAGCTGATCTCCCCAGCAGAGAAAATCTCCTTGACATAATGATAATGCACCTCAATGTTCTTAGTGCGAGCATGGAACACAAGGTTCCTCGCAACTACCAATGCACTCTGACTGTCAGTGAAGATGGTGGTGGTAGAAGACTTACCAACACCCAAATCATCCATAAGGTGTCTGAGCCACACGCACTCAATAGTCGTTGTGAAAGCTACCCTATACTCAACCTCACAAGTGGAAGTGGCCACAGTAGGCTGCTTCTTGCTTAACCAAGATATACATGAGCTACCAAGCATGAAGCAAAACTAGTGGACACACGAGTGTCATAGCAACCAGCCCAATCAGAGTTAGAAAAAGCATGCAAATCTGGCGGTCATGATCCCCCCTTGGGATAAAACAACCCAAGTAGTCAAGTACCACTCAAGTAGCAAAAGATGTGCTTAACCACCTGTCAATGCTTGACTCCTGTGTTGGGAAAGATGGATGGATCCTCCAGAAGATTAAGTAGGCGCTGCTAATCCTGCTTTGCACCAGCCCTCAGTGACTCCAGATATGATTAGTAGACACCCTTAGCTTCCAAATGATACCAAGAAATGCTATATGTACTTTGGAAAAGGTTTGAGTAATGACTTGATCAAAACAGATGAGTTTGTGAATCACAAAGCTAGAAAAGTTTCTATTTTGGTGTTGATACCTGCTCAGTCTTTCACTCAGTATGACCAGTACATTTACAATTGGAAAAATTCCTTCTAGAGGTATTCTATTAGCTTAGTAAGCTACCATTTGCAAGTGGAATCATTCAAAATGATAAACTATACTAGGAGAAATCACTTTAGCAAATTTATGGACACCCCCGACTTTTTAGGAAGTATGCAGACAAATACCAGTGAGTACTTTGGCGGTGATTTCTTGAGATTGGCTGAACCAAGTTGCCTCAAACTTTGTGTGCTTGTAGTATGATTTGATCTGAATCCACCAAGCTTTGAATCACTTGATTTGGTGAAGTAGCACTGAGATATGCCTCTCTGAAGTTGACAGACTTGGAGGTAGAAACTCAGAGTACACAGAAGTGATAGATGTAAATGTATGTATTAATTCACATTGATGTACATTCTCATTGACATGATAAACATTGCCAAATGGTACTCAGAGGTGTAAGCTATGGAGTAGACCTCACACACTCAATGATCAGTAGTATAAGCCTCGGGAATGGTGACTCACACATTCGCGACTTTTCAAGTATATCTTATATATGAAGTTGAATAGGAATTTGAATTTGAAATTCAAATCTTGGCTCCATTTAGTCAATCTTCTAAATTTATGGAGATATTCCCTCAATCACTAGTTCTACTTTTCCACGAATCAATCAAGTAGGTGTATACAAATGATTCCAAGTCATTTAGACTTTTTACACGGGTAAAATGGTAATAAACCTTAGGCATAAGTTCCTATGGGCCTTCACTCATGTAGAGTCTTCAAGTCAAATATCCAAGCCAAATGTGTAGGCTTGCAAATTACACCAACAGCCCCCTCAAGCCAAACACTTTGGCTTAAGTCTTCATCTTCAATCTTCAATCACATCCTGCAATCCAATCATGGATTTGAATCTGCATAATTTGTTTCCATCCAAAGCTTTAGTGAGTAAATCTGCACATTGCATGTTAGTAGACACATAAGTCAACTGAATGTCCTTGCTTAGCAACTTCTCTCTCACATAGTGGTAATGAACCTCTATGTGTTTTGTTCTAGCATGATATATTGGATTAGCTGCAAGGTGAAGAGAGCTTGTGTTGTCTCCAAAGATAATTGGGGGCCTAGTGTATAGGCCTAGCTCTGTATACAAAAGCTTTAACCAAATAGCTTCTTGAGTGGCATTGGGTAGCCCTCTATACTCTGCTTTAGTGGATGACAATGCCACTGTTGGTTGTTTCTTGGCTGACCAAGACATTGGTTTATCACCTGCAAAAGATAAGTATCTTGATGTGCTCCTCCTATCATCCTTGCATCCTGCCCAATCTGCATCTGAATACACTTTAATATCAATATCTGATGTATAAGGAAAGTACAAACCATGGTTCTGAGTTCCCTTTAGATACTTCAAGATCTTCTTTGCAGCCTCAAGGTGAGGTACCCTTGGTTTGTGCATGAATTGACTTAGCACACTAACTCCATATGCTATGTCAATTCTGGTCAAGGTAGCATAATTCAAACTACCTACCATACTTTGATATCCTGTAATGTCTTGGACTTCATCCCCTTCATGAGCACTTAGCTTTAGGTTGACTTCCATTGGAGTACTTGAGATTTTAGCATCCTGCAGGTTAAACTTCTACAACATGTCTTGTACATATTTTTTCTGAGTGATATATATACCTGAATTAGTGTAAACTAATTCAAGTCCTAGAAAGTATTTCAATAATCCAAGATCATTGATCTTGAACTCCTTCATCATCTGGTTTTTTATGCTTCTGATTCCTTGGACATCATTACCTGAAATGATGATGTCATCAACATAAACACAGAGATAGATTACCTCTGAATTGCTCCTTTTGATAAACAATGAAGTATCTGCCTTGCTCATAGTAAATCCTTGGTCTTGGAGGTATGTTGTCAGCCTGTAGTTCCATGCCCTAGGTGCCTGTTTCAATCCATATAGAGCCTTCTTCAATTTACAAACATAATTTACCTTCTTGGGATCTTCATAGCCAGGTGTTTGTGACATGTAGACTTCTTCAGATATCCATCCATTCAAGAAAGCATTCTTGACATCTAATTGGTACATGTTCCAATTTTTTGATGCAGCTACACTCACCAATACTCTGATTGTTGGCATCTTAGCCACAGGAGAAAATGTCTCCTCATAATCAATGCCTTGGGTTTGTGCAAAACCCTTGGCTACCAACCTAGCTTTGTACCTATTGATTGTACCATCAGAGTTCCTCTTTAGTTTGTAGATCCATCTGGATCCTATCACCTTCATAGAGTCCTTTTTTGGTACCAAGTCCCAAGTGTCGCTTTCCTTGAGAGCTTCTATTTCTTCATCCATAGCTCTTTTCCATTATGGTTTGGTGATTGCCTCTTCATATGAACCTGGTTCTTCACTTAACAAGTCCTTTGCAAGATAAATTGAATGCTTAGTAACAAGAGATGTATCATACCCATATCTGATCGGCTTCTTACTTTCTCTCTGAGATCTCCTTATTGCTTGAGTTGAAGATTCTGGTATGTCCTCAAGCTTCTTCATCTTCATCTTGTCTCTGGACTTCCATGCCTTGAATTCTTCAAGATTGATTGTGTCATCATCTTCTGAACTTGAGTCTTCCTTCTGAATTGGTTCCTCCCTTCAGAGTTTTGGAAACTCCTCTTCCAAATCATAGGGTAGACTAACCTTCCTGCAATCATTCTCATACCATGAGTCATTCTCATCAAAGATGACATCTCTGCTTACCTTGAACCCTTTATTGGTTGGGTTGTAGAATCTGTATCCTTTTTTATTCAAGTCATAACCAATGAAAATACATTTTTCTGCTTTAGGATCTAGCTTTCCCCTTACCTGTGAGGGAATGTGCACATATGCTATACAACCAAAAATTTTGCAATGATCTAATGATGGTCTCTTACCATGCCAAGCTTCATAAGGTGTCATTCCATCAAGTGATTTTGATGGCAACCTGTTTATGAGATAGGTGGCAGTAGATACACTCTCTGCCCAAAGATAATTTGGCAACTTCTTTTCATTAAGCAAGGACCTAGCTGTTTCAACTATAAGCCTATTCCTTCTTTCAGCTACCCCATTTTGTTCAGGTGAGTACCTTGTGGTTATCTCCCTTTTGATGCCTCTTTCCTGCAAGAAGTCCTCAAACTCATTTGAGAAGTATTCACCTCCTCCATCTGACCTTAGCTTCTTCAAGTTCCTTCCTGTTTGATTTTCAACTAGTGCAAGATATCTTTTGAAACAATTAAACACTTCATCCTTGTGCTTCATAAAGTATAACACAGTCCATCTGCTATAATCATCAATGAAGGACACATAGTACCTTGATCCTGAAATTGAGGGATCCTTGCTAGGTCCCCAAACATCTGTGTGCACCAAGTCTAGGTAGTCTTCATGCATAAAACCTTTCCTTGAGTAGGGCAATCTGTGAGACTTACCAAACTGACAAGCACCACATTTGTAAATCATGTGTTGCTTGGATACATTAGGTATCCCAAGCACACATTGGTCCCTGCACATTTGCTTTAAGGTCCTTTCACCTATGTGACCTAATCTCTTGTGCCATATTTCTAATTCTGAAAGTGTTTGATCCTTGTAATTGTATAAAGCAATGTTTTTGGTGTCTTCTAGCTCAAAAGTAAATAATCTACCTGATTTTTCTCCCTTGGCTATCCTTTTGAATCCATGTCTTGGGTCTTCTACATATGCTCCATGTTGATTGAACCTGACCTGCAAACCTTTCTCCACAATCTGACCAACACTCATTAAGTTTTTGGTAATGGTTGGTACATAAAGTACCCTACTCAATAGGTTCAGGTTACCATCACAAGTCTTTACATTTCCAATCTTTACTACAGAATGCTTAGTATCATCACCTGTCTGTACTTGATGTTTGCCCTTTGGTTCCTCAAGATCAGAGAGTAGTGCCACATTGCCAGCTACATGATTAGAACACCCTGAATCAATATAAAACAGATGATCATCATTGATACCTGACTTGGAAGTCATATTCATGATCAATAGGGAGTCATCTTGCTCCTCTGTGTAGTTGTTGTAGTCTTTCCTATTTCTGAATCCTCCTTGGTGGTTACCATTATAGTTGTTGTTGTGATTGTTGTTGTAGTTATTGTTGTAGCCATTGTAGCCTTGGTGTTGGTTGAACCTTCCTCTGCCTTGAGAGTATCCACCTCTTTGATAGCCTCTTCCTCTCTGATTTTTGTAGTTTCTGTAGCACTCATCTGTGGTATGGTTAGACAATCCACGAATATTGCATGGTGATGAATTGTAGGGTCTCCCCCTACCTTGCTTACCTCCTCTGCCCCTGCCTCTTGAAGATCTTCC
Organism: Ceratopteris richardii; assembly: GCA_020310875.1. NCBI lineage: Eukaryota > Viridiplantae > Streptophyta > Polypodiopsida > Polypodiales > Pteridaceae > Ceratopteris > Ceratopteris richardii. The sequence goes on along the minus strand of CM035412.1, from coordinate 34,497,209 downwards.
TCTCCCTGCATAGTTGGCTTGGGAGGTAGAACCTTCATCCTCTGGCTTTTTACCTTTACCTTTGTCTTTAATCTTTTTATCAGTATATAGGGCAGAAGGAGTGTTACCTTTAGATGTATCTCCAACCTTTTTGAACTTTGCTTCATGTGTGAATAGTTGGCCCATCAGAGTTGTGAGATATGGGGTATGCATATCCATGTAGAGATCCATTGCAGTGGTGAAGCTTTCCCACTTATCATCTGCCTTTAGTCCATTGGTTACTTGCCTTACTATTTGTTCCTCTTCAATCTCCTCTCCTATGCTTGCTAATTGGTCTGCCACATCCTTGATCTTGGTCACAAATTCTGAGACTGATTGCTTTCGTTGCTTCCTAAGGGTTGTGAATTCAATCCACAATTGATTCTTCCTGGCCCTTGTATTAGATGAAAAGTATGATGACAAGGTTTCCCAAGTTTCTTGGGAAGTCTTACAATTCCTTATGTGAGGTAAAAGGAAATCAGATATAGAGTTAAGAAGATAAGAGCTTGCCAATGCATCTTTTGCACACCATGTATTAAGCCTTTCTTGTTCTTCCTTGGTGGGTAGACCCCTTGCTTTGAATGAGGGCAATTCCTCATCTCCTGAGATGAATCCAAATAGACTTCTTCCTTGTAGATAGGTCTTCATCCTCAGAGACCAAGCTTGATAATTGTTCCTGTCCAATTTATCAATGAATGAAGGAAAACCATCTCCCATGTTACCTTGTTAGCTCTGATACCACTGTTGGGAAAGATGGATGGATCCTCCAGAAGATTAAGTAGGTGCTGCTAATCTTGCTTTGCACCAGCCCTCTGTGACTCCAGATATGATTAGTAGACACCCTTAGCTTCCAAATGATACCAAGAAATACTATATGTACTTTGGAAAAGGTTTGAGTAATGACTTGATCAAAATAGATGAGTTTGTGAATCACAAAGCTAGAAAACTTTCTATTTTGGTGTTGATACCTACTGAGTCTTTCACTCAGTATGACCAGTACATTTACAATTGGAAACATTCCTTCTAGAGGTATTCTATTAGCTTAGTAAGCTACCATTTGCAAGTGGAATCATTCAAAATGATAAACTATACTAGGAGAAATCACTTTAGCAAATTTATGGACACCCCCGACTTTTTAGGAAGTATGCAGACAAATACCAGTGAGTACTTCGACGGCGATTTCTTGAGATTGGCTGAACCAAGTTGCTTCAAAACTTTGTGTGCTTGTAGTATGCTTTGATCTGAATCCACCAAGCTTTGAATCACTTGATTTGGTGAAGTACGCACTAAGATATGCCTCTCTGAAGTTGACAGACTTGGAGGTAGAAACTCAGAGTACACAGAAGTGATAGATGTAAATGTATGTATTAATTCACATTGATGTACATTCCCATTGACATGATAAACATTGCCAAATGGTACTCAGAGGTGTAAGCTATGGAGTAGACCTCACACACTCAATGATCAGTAGTCTAAGCCTCGGGAATGGTGACTCACACATTCGCGGCTTTTCAAGTATATCTTATATATGAAGTTGAATAGGAATTTGAATTTGAAATTCAAATCTTGGCTCCATTTAGTCAATCTTCTAAATTTATGGAGATATTCCCTCAATCACTAGTTCTACTTTTCCACCAATCAATCAAGTAGGTGTATACAAATGATTCCAAGTCATTTAGACTTTTTACACGGGTAAAATGGTAATAAACCTTAGGCATAAGTTCCTATGGGCCTTCACTCATGTAGAGTCTTCAAGTCAAATATCCAAGCCAAATGTGTAGGCTTGCAAATTACACCAACATCCTGGGCAATGCATAAACGTGCTTATCTGTGAGACATCAAACTGAATATCTGGCCGAGTAATGCATAAGTAAATCAGGCATCCAACAACCTGCTGATAGAGAACAACATCAAATGCATCTCCACATCATGAAGACTCAATCCTTAACCTATCTCCATAGGAGTGGCAATAGGTTTACAGTCTTCAAGGACAAAAAACTGCAATAATGTGTCAATGCATTTCATTTGACACAAATCCATTCCACCATCAACGTGCATAAATTGAATGCCCAAATAGTGATGCAAATGCCCCAAATCAGAAATCTCAAATGATGCATGCAAATCATCCTTAAAATCATCAATGAGCCTCTCATGAGGACTAGTGAGCAGCATGTCGTCAACATAAACCACAATGATCAGAAGTACATCATTAGCATGCTTAACATATAAGGTGCCCTCAGTTGGATTGTTCTCAAAACCATGTGCAATCAGATAGGCATGTATCTTCTCATACCAAGCACATGGTGCTTTCTTTAACCTAGCCATGGGGCTGAAAACCATACACTTCTGCATGTAAGTTGCCATTCAAAAATGTTGTTTTAATGTCCAATTGATGTATGTTCCAAGCATGATGGGCTTCAAGTGCACAGATGCTCCGAACAATAGTCATACAGCATGTAGGTGCAAAGGTCTCATCGAAATCAATGCCTCTTTCCTATGCATAACCGTTTGCAACAAGCCTAGCCTTATACCTGTCAATTGTTCCATCAGGCTTACACTCGAGTGAAGAGAAGAAACTATGCTGCAAGGTAATATGTTTGGTCACCCCACTGTCAAAGTACCAAACATCTGAGTCTACTGCAGGCATGCACTACTCATGAGAAGATGGTTCGAAACTACAAACAGTAGTAAACGCCCATTCTTCTTCCTACACAAGCTTAGTAGACTCTGTTTTTGATGTAAAGGCCTCTACAACAACCATTCCAGCCTCTTTCTTCTTTGCCTCTTTAGCAGCCAGTTTTGGACAGTTCTTTATGATATGATCATTTCCTTTACAGTACTTACAAAACAATTTCTACTTTTCTGATTTCTTTTCATCTTTGTCATCCCTCTTTGGTTGTGCAAAATTAGCAGATTTCTACTTACTATTTGAAGAGCTCCATTTTCCTTTGCCCTTCAGACTAGCCAAGAAAGCTTGATCTGCAACATGCATAATGGACCTGTTCTGTCTGGACTGATCTTCCTGCAACAGAACAGAGACTAACTCCTCAAATGACAAGGCATTTGGATTGCCTTTCATCATCAACCGAAGAGTAGAAGCAAAACTCCAATATGAATCAGGAAGACCATTCAGAATGGCCTACACAAGTGAGCTATCTGGTATAACCTCATCAGTAAAAATCAACTGTTCCTTCAAGTCTTTGATCTTCGTTAGAAAATTGTCCATAGAATTACCTTCATTCATGTGATCACTTCTCCAACTATTTTCAGAGCTAAGCAACACGAGCCTCATTCCTAGCTTGGTACAATGTGGTAAGTGTATATGAAGCATCCTTAGCTGTTCTACAAGAGCGAATGTGAGGAATAATGGCACGTTTGACAGATAGAGCTATCAATGCATGTGCTTGGGCATCTCTGCCATCCCAATGAATTTGCTCTATAGTACGTGCAGCAGAAACCACAGCACCAACAAGAATATGCAGAATATCATCATCTTTGACAACTTCTGCATCAGCTTCCGTACCTATAGTTGTAACAGTTGCAGGTGTGATGGGACATTTTTCAACACCCTGCACAATGTTTCACATTCCTTTTGCAACCAATACATGCTGCATCATATAAGCCCACAACGGGTAGTTGGTACCATCCAATATATCCTCAATAGCCAACATACAAAAAACATCACTGCTTTCAGCCATGGCCGGTGATTGTTGGAGTTAGACGTCTACGGAAGCATGCAAACAGCACAAGGAAGAAGAAGACGCTTGAAGCACACCACACAATACTGAATGTATTACTAGAGAATGTACAAAGATAAATAGCCCATTAAGGAAATAGGTGTATATACAAGCCGGGGGAAAAAAACCTCCTAAAGAGGGAAAAAAGTGCCCCAGCGGTCGTAGAGTGTTCATACACATCACTACATAAATATATCAACAGTTGCTTGTTAAATTTACTAATATTTAGTGAATAACGTAGTCTGTGTATCGGTTAATTGCCCAAGGAGTCTAAGAAATTACTATAATCCTTTGAAGATATTACTGCAATGCAGAGTACTATATGATGTGTTTATGTAAATCTAAAACTTTTTATGCTAAAGGATAGACAATAGATGCCCAAGTTGTTAACAAAGTATTGAAATGATAATAAATCCACTATGGTGTGTAGGAAAATATCTGAGCCCTATAACAGGATCACCCTTCAGCTAAGAACCCTTGCTAACCTCTGATCTGCAGTAAGAAGCAAAACAAATGTAGAAATAGATTGTATTGAATTTGTAGATGAATTGTGTGTATCTGTTGATTGTACTAAGTGCAGAAATATGATGTTCAGATACCATACCAAAGGTTAACAATGGTCTTACTATTTTCATATTGTACCCACTATAAAGAAGCTTAGTTGGGATGGAAGAGATGCACAAGCTAATGCACTAATAGCTTTTTTTGCCAAATGTGCCATGGAGTTCATCTATTAGTAAGAAGAAATATATGAATGCTTCACAGTCAAGGAAGGAAGAGAAAGATGAAATAAATTAAAAAAAAATAGAAGAAACATTTTTTTAAGTATTATAAGGCAAATGATCATGTCATTAAGATTTTTCATAAACAAACTACAAAAGAGGCAACAGATGTTATGCTAACAGATTTTGTTATGCTAACAAATGTTGGTGAGCCTTCTTGCCACAAAGAGGCTATGCAAACAAAGGATCATGTCAAGTGGGAGCGTGCCATGAAGAGAGTTGGATTCTATTCACAAGAATGGTACTTGGGATTTAGTACCTTTGGCAAAGGGAAGTAAAGCTTTACCATGTAAATGGGTATTTAAGCTGAAATTCACATCAGATAGTGCTTCTCCAAAGTATAAAGCGCAACTTGTTGCAAAGGGTTTTAAGCAACAACATGGTGTTGATTTCAAGGAAATCTTCTCTCTAGTGGTCAAGAGGACTACCCTGCGCATGTTGCTTGGATTCGTTGCAATCGAGGACTTAGAGCTGGTCCAAATGCATGTGAAAACTGCTTTCTTGCATGGAGATCTTACACATGAGATCTATAAGGAACAAGCACAGGGTTCTGTAGTTCTTGGCAAGGAAAGTCTAGTTTGTAAGCTCGAGAAGAGCTTTTATGGACTTAAGAAGTCCCCTAGATAATGGTACCAAAAGTTTGATGCTTTTATGAATTCTCAAGGCTATTCTCGAAGCAATGAAGATCATTGTCTCTACTCAAAGAGATGCTTAGATTGCATCCTGATATGCTTGATACCTTATGTCGATGATATGTTGAATCCTGGGAAGTCTTCTTATGACTTGTCAATTCTCAAAAAGAAGTTGAGTCAGACATTGGACATGAAGGATTCGGGGGATGCAAAACATATTCTTGGCATGCACATTACTCATGATAGGAGTAAAAGATGCATATACTTGTCTCAAAGTGAGTACATATCCAAAGTACTTCACCGATTCAATATGCAAGGTGGAAAGGCATTGAGTACACCTTTACCCACATATGTGAAATTGAGCAACAATAATTGCCCCAAATTAGATGAGGAAAAGGAATTCATGAACAAAATTCCCTATTAGTCTCCTATTGCCAGTCTCATGTATGCTATGGTAGCTACGAGACCCAACATTGCATTTGCAGTGGGATTTGTGAGCAGATATATGTCTAATCCTTGCAAGAAACATTGGGAAGCAGTCAAGATGATTTTGAAATATCTGAGTGGCACTAAGCTTGTCTATGCTTAGGTAGTGGGAAAGCATCCATTATTGGTTACATGGTTTTTGATTATGCTGGTTGTGTAGACAATTGTAAGTCTACATCAGGGTACATTTTTAATTTCACTGGAGCTGCTATCTCTTGGAGATCTTGTCTTCAAGAATCTACAACTGTTTCCACCATAGAAGCAGAGTATGTTGTAGTGAGGCATGTAAGGAAGCATTGTGGCTCTTTCATCTTGCTTCTGATATGGGTTTACCTCAGCATGTACCTCCGTGAATCCGGTCTATCATTCAAATACCAAGCACATTGAGGTGAGGTATCATTTCATTAGAAATTGCTTAGCCACTGAGCGCATTATACTTGAGAAGGTTCACACTTGAGATAATGGTGTAGATGCTTTGACTAAAGCTCTACCACATGATAGCTTTCGACATTGTTATCACTTGATGGGGGTTACTTGATTCATGATCTTACATAGTCAGTTGTGTACTGTGTAACATGCCCATCAGGTGGGAGGTATAGTTTGTAACTTACACTTAGGTATTCTTTATCATTCTTTATTTTTTCTCCCATAGTTACTTTGGCCATATTGGCCTTTGGGATATTGTTATTGTTAGTCTCCATGTGAAAGGCCAAATCGCCACTGGACATTTCCTTGTATATTTTCTTTAATAAAACATATAGTGGTCTGGTCAGTCACAGATTGTAGGTTCAAACGCATTTGTAAGACCTAAGAAGTTTGTCTTCCTGCACCCTGTGTTATGTGTTTTTCTGCGTATTCTGCAGCCTTTGTGCGGAGTATCATGTGTGGCCTCAAGAGCTCGATTTCCTACTCCGAGGATATCTTCGTGGAGCTCTCAAGAAGGAGAGCGCATTGTGGTGCATTGCCATCAAATCACTTCAAATCTTACATGAGACATGCGAAAAGATGTTATCTTAGAGCATGCAGATTCTAAGAGTGCATGTCTAGGAAGGTGTGATTTTTTGTGCGCTAGCAAAAGGTGGAGATGCAAAAAGACAAAGACTAAGAGACAGGGAAGGAAAATGGTTGTACATTGATCACAATCGTTTTCGGCTTCTGAGATTGCAATTGAGATTGAGATTGTGATTGTGATTGAGATTGGGATTGAGATTGTGATTGTGATTGAGATTGGGATTGAGATCAACTTGGGGGTGGTCGGGTGGATAAGGCTTCACATTGAATCTATTTGGTAGATTTTGTAACATAGATTAGAACCACTTGTCAATCTACATAGATAATAAAATTCTCTTTCTTCTTGTTGTGCATATACTCTATTTTCTTCTTTATATCTTGTTGTGTCGAAGTTTATTATTATGTGTGGGATTGTGATTCAACATTAGGAGACTTGTTACACTGGCCTTCTCATATTTTTGAGGGAATCCTTGACTCCATATGAGGGCATATATCTAATACCCTCCATACATGTGATCTCCCTCCAAGAGGTTGGCCCTCATAACCCTTCCATGATTGCCCATATTCTATCTTTACTTCCTCCCACAATGAGCATCTATAACTTAACTTTTATAGAATATAGAAAAGGGCAACATTGGTTTTTTGAGAGCTCCTTTGCTTCTCTTTCCATTTCCATAATTAGAGGCTTTACTCAAGGATATAAATGCTTCATACGTGTGTGTTAGCTACCATTTGGCCTCATATTAAGGAAGGAGGAGGATGACTTGCGAGCTCATCTTTCCATATCTTCAAGAAGCAAGTATCACTTCCTTGGAGGAGCATGCGAGGGACAAAATCTATAAATCTCCTCTTTAGAGGCTTATAAAGGAGCTCCATAAATTCCCTTTGGTTGCATCTCGATCCAATGTTTATGAGGAACCTTGATTCTTGACATGTATAAGGGTGTCTGAAGAATATGTTTTACAAGTTCTTGTTCTACAATGTGTACTTCTCATGTGAGAATCTCATCTCTGACAAGATGCACACTTGGGCAAGGAGCAAGAACTTAGAATCAATTATTGTACAAGGATAGAATGGACATCTCTTTGGGCATGGTGCCTTGGACAGGACAAGTGCCTTTCTTAGCTATGGTGAGAGGTTGAATCCCCTCTGCTACACCCACGTGAACAAAGCCTGCTCTGATACCAGTAATACATTGCGTCCTCTTTTTGTTATAGCCTACGGTCACGTATGACCCATACACATAGAGAGATCTTCCTTAGTTCACCACCCAGCCATGCTCGAGCTCTGATATTCACGTGAGAGTGTTTTTTTTTTCAACTTACTCTCCCTTCTTCTCTTCTACCTGGTGTGGTATATGATACCCATAAGTGCCGTGTGACACTCTTCTCATAAGAGGAGGTTCACTCCATGAACTATTGTGACGTTAGGTTCAGTTCTTGGAGATCCCATCCTGGAAGAATTAGACATATTGTTTAAGCTATATTTGGCATGAATTAGAAAAGGACCAAATAGAGGAGAATTATACATGATATATCCTAGAGTGGACCTACAACTCGAGAGAAAAATATTGTGCATCAAAAGCTAGAGCCAGCCCAAGCTATGTTTGAAGCTAGTCAACTCTTCAATGAGAGCAACCTAGTCAAGACAAAGTTTCATTTCCAAGGAAGGATTGTTAGTATGATTAAACAAATGGTATCCGAAACTAAGAATTTGGCACTTGAGAAGGCTAATTTCGAAGGAAGTGAGAAAGGAGAATTCTTGCCAAGATATTTTGATGTTGCTAAATTGACAAAGTGTGGAATAAATCCTTCCGTGACGACATACCAAGAGTTTTTGTGAGAGATCCAAGAAGAGAAGTAGGCTACTAAAGTGATGAATCCCCCGCCCATTCAAAAGATCAATGATTTGTAAGATAATTTCCCACAAGACATTTCATCCATATACAAACATCAAGAAGACATTCAATTAGGGAAAAGATTGGATTCTGAATCTGATCCCTTACAAACACTACCATAAGTACATGGGAATCTGAGTCCCTAAACCAAAGGCAAAAACCTTAGTGCATGATTTCTTCATCAAAAAGGATAACTTATACATATCCCTTAATGACACTTTTCATGGTGTCACCAGAAGAGAGGCAAGTCACCTTGGCCATGGGGCATGCACCTATGGACCATGTTGAGGGATTTCATTCATGCCATAAAACTACCTAAAAGTCCCGACGGTTGCCCGAGAAAGGCATGCCATGCCCCAAGGAGGGATGTCGGCTCACAAGAGGGGCCCGAAGCCAAAGTGAAGTTGTCCTAATCAGGCCATTGGTACAAGATTCACTTTTATTCATTCATTGGTATAACTTAATAGGGGGGTGAATTTCATCATTTCCCTTTCCGATGAAAGAAATCCGAGTACAAAAATGAGACTTAATCCCCAAAAAAATGATGTACCTAGGCATAGCTTCACCAAAGCTATCCTAATTGGGCCCATTGGTTCAAGACTCACTTTTATTCATTCACTGATATAACCTAGTAGGGGAGAATTTCATCATTTCCCTTTTCGAGAAAAAAAATCTGAGCACAAAATGGAGTTTAATCCGCAAAAAGTTTTTCCATGTACCTAGGCACAGCTTCACCAAGGAGCTACCAAGAAGAACCTCGCAACTCCCTCCCTCGAGTGCAGTTTCTGATTCACCCAATAGGCAATCATGATTATGCAAGCCTCCCCTCCAAGTAGGCAATAGCACAGTTTCGAGCTTCCGATAGGTATCAAATTTCAGCAATGATTCACTAATAATGAATAAGTAATAATGCAATCTAGTACTGTAAATAATACAACCTAATATTACATACATAAAGTAAAAAAATCATTGTCCGAAAATTGTTCTAAACTAACCCTTCAACCTGCTTTATTGCATGTTGGATTGCCTTCATTAGCAAAAAGAACATACAATAATCTCAAAAATGAAATAGGATTCTAGCAATAAATAATATCAATCTGGGTTCTTTGCATCTCAGATGAAAGATCATGCATCCTAGGTTGCCTTGCATTCAAGATGCAAGGATATGCTCTACAATCATACACTAGATGGATTGAATGGTTCTTTATACATTTGCATGTTGATACATCATGACACTTGGGCCTCTGAGTAGAGTTGGTTTCAGGTTTCACCAAGTTGGAAGGCATTGCATCCTTGTCCAAACAAGTACCTGCACACTTATACAAAGTGAATTACTCAACCTATCACAGGGACAACTTGTAGAATGAACGATCATGACATGATTTTCAACAATGAGAACACTAGCAATTGATGCATCAAACGCTCCTCTCCCTAGATGTATAATAGAAATATACATGCGTCTACTTATCTATTGTTTCTTCTAGGAAGTTCAACCATACAACTACTCTTCCTAATACGTTTTAAATTTAGAGTACAACTCGCCGACCCTGGGGACCACCCCATGGCCCCTGCTTTAGAGGGGCTAGTTTAGACATGTGAGCCGCAGGAAGGACTTGAACCCTAGTCAACTGCCAGAAACCCAAGTCTGGTAGCCACTTGAACATATCTCTATTACTTCTTTAAATCTCCATTGTTGACACTACATTTGTAAAAGTTCCATATCAGAGCCTAAGTCACAGTAAATTCAGAACTTACTGAGTGAGAACCACCAAAATGCAACAAGCTATTTCAACATTAATTGGATAGTTTTATTTTGCATTCTAGGAGGCTGCTTATATTATTTTGTCAACAGAACACACTTCTACTTGGAATAGCACCCAACCATAAGCTTACAAGATTTTCAGTAGATTTCTTTGAAAGAAAAAGCACCCAACTAGTTAAGTGCAAAAGGGTTTCCAGCTGCCAATCAGTTAAGCAGTAGCACTATGCATTAATTGATTACCAAGAAGAAAGAGTGGCGGATACAAGGTTCCTTAACCACATTGTAGAATATTCAAGACTTGGAGCACTGATAAGATTACTACCTTCATCTCCGTAAAGGTTTAGAGCAGTTACAAGCCGAATAAAATGCCCACAAGAAAAGGGAATAATGAATCAGGGGAAAAACATCCAATGGTCTACTGTCTCTGCATTGAAACAGGCAAGCTACATTTTGAGTACATCGGACTTCCACATATTCATTTGACTAGAACCCCATCTTCAGAGCTTCTTCTTTGGACAATCCAAAAAGTTGTCACTCGTTCCTCCATGCATGCAACATTAAGAAGGAGCCGTTCAAATTGGGCATGTTAGTGGCTAGCTTCAAGCTTCTTGTAGCAGCCAATTTCATAAGTGAGATTTTGCCATCCAGATTACCTGACCAATTCACTGCATTGGTCTTCTTTGCTGGTGAGCCCTCCTCAACTCTTGCGCATGCTTAAAACATGAAAATTGCATTAGCATTGCTGGGTCGCCCACTTGCAGAGTTGAAGATCCAGTTATGAACATCCCAAAAGACTTCTATCGGGGTCCCATCAACTTATACCATCTGAGTGCCACAAAATTTCCACTCCAAGTTTTTTACTTGAACCAGAAGCTACTTGTCCATAGTGATGCACAAGTAGGGACGTCTAGGCGCTATGGTTTGGCATTCTATGACAATGTGATGTGCCTTGCTTGTCTCCCCAAACTGTGCTTTAGTGCTGAAATGCTTCTTCCCAAACACATGCTCTTTCCTTGACATGAGAGTGGCTTCAGTGACTAATGGTAAGAAAATGATTGGAAATAAGTGGGTTTATAAAGTGAAGAGATTGCATATGGAAAAATAGCCAGATATAAAGCTAGATTGTTGGTCAAAGGCTATGCATAAACCACGGAATACATTATGATGAGGCATTTAGTAGCATCAAAAGGATGGAACTTGAGTCAATTGGATATAAAGGATGCATTTTTTAATGGATACATATCTGATGAAGTATACATGGAGCAACCTCAAGGGTTTGCAAATTCTAGGTATCCAAATTATGTTTGTAGATTAAGAGCATCACTCTATGGGTTAAAGCAAGCTCCAAGAGCTTGGAGTTATAGGTATGTGAAGTATCTCAATGATCTTGGGTATCACAATTCAAGAGAGCATGCAAGTCTAGTTATCAAAAGAACGGATGTAGGTATAATTTACATTTGTATTTATGTAGATGACATTATAATCACAGGTACCTCAAATGAAGGAATCAAGGAAGTGAAGACATTACTTGAGAAGAAATTCAAAATAAGTGATCTATGGAAGTTATCATAATTTCAATACACATTGGTCTTTCAGCATTAATGGTAATTTTGCCATTAAGGATCTTGTGGGTATCGGGTCATTCCTCGTGCATGTGGATAGAGGATATACTAGTGGTTTTCTATTTGCGATTGGGAATATGGAGAACTGAGAAGAAATCCACTCTTGCTTTTTCAAGTATAGAAGCGAAGTATAGAGATGTTTCAATAACAACATGTAAGGCATCATGGCTAGAGATGCTACTTGTAAATTTAGGTGTAGAACAGCAAAAGCCTATTAATAATTATTACAATAATCTTAGTAGCATAAATTTTACAAGAAATCCTATTTTTCATATCAATGTACATTTTCACTTAATCATGAAGAAGGTATTGGAAAGTGATATTGACCTTGTGTGTGTGTGAGGATAGATAAGAAAATTCCTAATATTTTTCACTAAAGCACTTGGAGCAAAGAAACTTAAGAAGTTTCAAAAGATCCTTGGATTGGAAGACATGATGTTGATATTGAGGGGGAATGTTGAGAGATCAAGCTCAACATGTAATGATGGATAATTACATGTGCCACTTTTTGTTTATCTCACCTGTATATTGGTTATGTTGATATATGTTAGGTGTATTTTCATTAAACTTCACGACATTTATCTATCGATAGTTATGACACGTTTTTTTCTTGCCAATTCACTCATTTGTGGACATTAGGGTTTTCTTTATGTACTTCTCTTTGTATATTTTATTAGTTTTATTGATGTATTGCATGATTCTTCTACATTCTCTTTATGTCATAGAAGAACTAGACAAAAAGCATTCTTCCTTGCTATAGTTTGTGTGTGCTTATCTCCTTGTATATGAGATCTCTCTTCCTTATCTCCTTTCTCTTGATAGTGATGTCATAACATTTGTAGGTGTAGGAGGTTCTATTTCAACAAACTTCACAATATTCCACAATCCTTTTGCTATCAACAGATATGCATCATGTATGTCCATAATAGGTAGTTAGAACCATTGATTTTATCATCTAAACCTAATAGATGAAATATATCATTGCTTTGAACCATGGCCACTAAGTATACTCTAATGAAAAGAATTAAATATTTCTCAAAAATGTTGCACAAACATACCCAATCGAGCTCTACTAAACCTATAGAAGAGCTTGAGGCACTTGTACTAGATACCTAAAAGCTATATATATATATATATATATATATATATATATATATATATATATATATATATATATATATATATATAATGAAATTTTCTACATAATTGCTATGAACGTGCATTGGGAGGTTGAAACGAGCTCAAATCAAAATTTTGACACCACATAGTAAAGATCTTTTGAATTGATAATGAATTGCTTATCAATTTTAGTGTGATTCTTAGATGGTGATCAAAAGCATATTGCTGATGTCGTGAACAAAGCATCAATGTATTTTGATACCAATTTTTGGGTTTTGAGGAATAGACAAGCATGCAACTAGCATAAGGAAGAAGAAGAATCTTAGACTAGAATACTGAGTGCATTGCTAAGTGAAAATAAAAAGAGAAGTATCCCATTAGGTTATAGATTTATATATAAGTGGATGGAAGAATACCTCTTAAAGAGGGAAAAACGTGCCTCTAACTATCCTAAGTATGTTCACACAAGTCACTACAAAAATATATCAATAATTTTTTACTCTATAGATATAATCAAGATTAAAGTTACTTTTATAAGATGGTTCCTATAAGTATGATTATGGTTGTGCAAGCTATTAAAATTTTAATGATTATGGATATCAAGTATTAGTTATGATTATATTTGTTCCTTTTCAAGTAAAAGCTACAATTAGATTATGGTTTTTTAAGATCATATAGACAAGTTTATACCCATGAATTTAAAGTTTGTGTTATCCGTATATGATATATGCTTACATCTATTGTTGTGCTTATGGTTTACTAGGCTTTGGATATAAATTGGTGTGGATATAGATTTTTGTAATGTTTACCTTTTAAATATAATATTAGCAATGATTATGGTTATGGTTTTGAATTTCATGGACATGGTTATGAGTGTAACGTTTTACGATGCTTATATCTTTTAGTTCTTCAAAGTTTTGGATTTAAATATAAATATTTGTAGTTCTATGTATTTGAAATTCTATGTAGGATTCATACATTTTTATTCTATATTGAAGCTTTAAAATTGTTTTTTATATTATATGTGCAAAACTATTACATCTTTTCATTATACAATTGTACAAATTAAGGTGAAGTCATATTTTTTTGTTATATTATCTTTTGCAAAAAGATTTTCCATAGGAATTTGCAATGAAAGGTGTCTTTAGGAATTCTTAATCTTTTCTCTTAACATTATCAATATCCATAGTGCAAATATGGTGACAAACATAGCAATAAATGTTGTGACACATTAGGCAAGTGAAATGATATGCCAACATATATGAAGATCATTATAGTGACACATTTTGTGATGGCTAATATAAATCTCCACCATAAATGGAGTTCTTGATGTTGAGAATTTAAACATCCCATTGCATACTCTATCTTTATTTTGTTGATCTCTTACAATGATGTTTATTAAACAATGTTTGTATAAGTTCTCTAGTTTAGTTCGTATATCAATTGAGAAAATAGAATCTTTCAATGCTTTAAGGTTTAAATTTGATGGTAAAATGTAATTTAGGCGGCAATGAGGGTTCAACCCCTCCCCATGGCAGTTGGATACTTTTGGACCTTAGTCCATTGTAATGCTTTTAGAATGTTTAACCGAGATGTCTTTGGGTTATGCCTTATAATATGTTATGGATCATGAATTTATCTTTTTTATGAATTGTCTTCGATGCTCACTAGAAGCATGCATCTCCTTTTTGTTCACTATGTTTTGCACTAACAAATAAACATATAGTGTGGTTACATTGATATATGTTATGTATGTTTTCATTGAGCTTCATTAGATTCATCCATGGAGAGTGATGAATCATTTGTTTCTTGCTTAAGATATGCACACTACTCAAGTTATCATTGGAGTGTAAAGCATGCAGAATTATTTAATAAAAGAACTTTCTTTACCACATAGCTTTTACTTCTCTCTTTCCTTTGTAAGGACTTCCTTGAATTAAAGTAGAAATTCCCCACAATTCCGATTGCCATGGTGAGGCTCTTCTAGTTTATTCCATTTGCATGCTTCATGTCTCTAATCAAATAAACTCCGTAGTTGTTTAAGAATAAATTTGACCACAAGGCCTATCTTCTAATTGCATGGAATTTTCTGCACCAACATAAAATCTCTGCAAAGTTGACATCATGAGATACTCTTTCTCAAGCAGAAGAAAGAGAGGATATGTGCATTGAGGTGAGTATGCATCAAAGAAGAGGAGGTACATACACAAAAGTGTATTGTAACTCAATACAAAATGTTGATTTTTTTCACTAATCCATTGTGTAAAAAAACCCAATTTTGTAAGCACATGCTCCATTTTGTGCAAGGAAAGGAGTCCTCAAGCTTGTGAGCTTAATTAGAAGTAAATATCAAATTTTATATTTTTCAAAGCTTATTTGAGACCTCAAATCAACTTTAGGACATAATTTTTAACTATGCCAGACATTCTATATGAAATTGATCAAAACTAGGCAAAAACTAGAAATAGAGGTAGGGAGCTCATTTTGGGAGTTTTTGGGAAAGGAAATTTGTATAGTCATCTAGAGCACTTGTAATTGAAGAAGTTCAAATTCCATCTTTCCTAATCTTTGCCTCTATGTTGTTGTCATGGACAAGAAAACCATCTTAAATCTTAGATTCCATGTCAATTTCCTATATCTCATGCTTGGTTAAGATTTTGGAGAAACTAATGCTACCATTGCATCTGGAATGTGCCAAAACCCCAAGATCGATTGCCTATTTGCTGAATTCTGACACCCAGAGGTCTTGTTTCTAGTTGATGATGTCATTGATGACATCATCAAATCGTAAACCGCCCTTCAAAACCTATAAAAGGAGGGGTTGGCCACATTCATAATGAGTCTCGTGGATACCACTCTTGGGAGCTCAAGGAGTCGTGATCGCCAAGTAAGTACTCTTCAAGTTCCAGTTCTAGTTCTTGTCTTGTTCCTTGTTCTAGTCTAGTTCTTGGACATTCTATCTTGTCCTCTTGTAATCTCGTAGCACGAGATCCTATAGAGTTCTTTTGTGTATCCAGTTCATCTCCCAGAAGGGAGTTCTTGTAATCCAGATATCTTGTCTCATACTTACGATCCCGGGTTGTGGGATCTCTTGTATCATCTCTAGTCTAGTTTTCCATACATATTGGTCCCGGGTTGTGGGACGTCTTGTATTGGCTACATATTCTTGTATCATTTCCCCTTCGTGGGTGTTCTTGTAATCATAAGTGTATTTCCGAAATCTTGTCCAGTGAAGTCAGAGAGCACAATCTAGTGCTCCCTTGACATTTTGGCAAGACCATCTTCATCAAGACCAGGCACCATGGATTCCCTATGCAAAGAGATCCAATCTGCCATAAAGGACATGATCGAACATGTCCAAGAGATGAAAAGATTGCTACGACAAGATGATCGATCAGTTTCAAGCTATGCCTTGAATATCAAGTTGTTGTTTTGTGGAACTGCATATCAAGAAATCTACATGGTTAATCAGTTTCGAAGTGGCCTCAATCTTGAAGTCAAATATCTCTTGCTATCCATGCCTCAAGCAAATACCTTGGAGGATGTTATCAATCAAGCAATTCAGTGTGAGAATCAGTTGTTAAAAGAAATCCAAGCCCAAGAGTTAGAAGTCTTGAATAATGAAGACACCACTCCTCAAGAATCTGAACCAAGAATCTTTGAAGCCCAAAAAGTCATTACAAATGATATGGAGTATGCATTTTATGAAGATATCAAGAAGTTAAAGGATAAGGGAGAGTTCATGTTCAATCAAGGAGGTGTGCTTACTCAAGGCACTCCATCAAAGATCTTGGAAACACTACAACAGACCACTAAAAGCTCAATGGACCTATCTTGTAATGAAGCTAAGGAAGCTCAAGGGAGACCTAGTCCTTCACCACCTTTCAAGATTAAGGATCATGAAGAATTTGAGGTTAATCGCGTCTTAGATTCAGGAATCTCACGAGGAAGATTGGAATGCCTTATTCATTGGAAAGCATATGACATCAGTGATCGTACTTGGGAACTTATAGAAAATCTTTTGGGAGCAAAAATGAAGGTTCGTGAATTCCATAAGAAGAATCCAATGAAACCCAAGCTAGAGAACATGGCCGCTCCTCGTGGAACTCGTCGCTTGAGGGGGAGGTGATGTCATGGACAAGAAAACCATCTTATATCTTAGATTCCATGTCAATTTCCTATATCTTATGTTTGGTTAAGATTTTGGAGAAACTAATGCTACCATTGCGTTTGGAATGTGCCAAAAACCCCAAGATTGACTGCTTATTTGCTGAATTCTGACACCGAGAGGTCTTGTTTCTAGTTGATGATGTCATCGATGACATCATCAAATCATAATCGCCCTTCAAAACCTATAAAAGGAGGGGTTGGCCACATTCATAATGAGTCTCGTGGATACCAATCTTGGGAGCTCAAGGAGTCATGATCGCCAAGTAAGTACTCTTCAAGTTCCAGATCCTGTCGAGTTCTTTCGTGTATCCAGTTCATCTCCTAGAAGGGAGTTCTTGTAATCCAGATATCTTGTCTCATACTTACGATCCTGGTTTGTGGGATCTCCTGTATCATCTCTAGTCTAGTTTTCCATACCTATTGGTCCCGGGTTGTGGGACGCCTTGTATTGGCTACATATTCTTGTATCATTTCCCCTTCGTGGGTGTTCTTGTAATCATAAGTGTATTTCTGAAATCTTGTCCAGTGAAGTCAGAGAGCACAATCTAGTGCTCCCTTGACAGTTGTGTGTGTGTGTGTGCATGTGTCTGTGCATCTTGCATGCTTCTCACCTTCACCTTCATGTGCATAACTCATTCACAAACGTCAAATCATCCCAATGTCTCCATAGATTGATAGTTACAAGGTGGAGCTCCTCAATGGTGGTCCTCACCAATGTCCTAGAGTGACACCAAAGTTTGGTGCCATTACTGAGGACTGTAACTCGAGGACAAGTGTGTGATGGTAAGAGCATAGAGTATCAGCTTTGTAATCATTTATAGGTAAATTTTCATTGGTTTTTGTTAATTTCTTTGTTTTTTTTCATTTGCACCATCATTATCCCCATCACCTCCACCTGCCATAGCCATCGACCTTCATCTTCATCAAAAAATCTCACTTTTGAGCATATCTACACCTTCACCTTCATTCAACTCATTTGCATTTGTGAGAGAGCAAGAGAGAGCTTGTGTATTTTGCTATTTTGTGTGTTTTTTAGTGCTTTCTTATAGGATATGACATCATCATCTATACTACCATAGACAGGTACAACATTGCATTTTTGAAATTTGTGTGAATCACCTTGGTCTATCACGATAGATCAAAAAAGTAAGTATTTCAAGATTGCATTTACACCATAGCAAGGAGCTTCCTAGCGCCTACCTAGAGCACTAGGCACATTTGAAAATCTTTGATTTTATCTTATCTATCATAATAGGTTGGAGTCATGATAGACTGGCTCTATGGGATTGCGACAGACCTCTCTATCACAAGAGATCCCTCTATCGTGGAAGTGACTGCCTTTCATGATAGATCAACCCCAGTGGACACTCCCATTGCTCGTGATAGAGGCCCATCTTGTTGAGATATCAAGCTCAACATGTGATGATCCAAGATGACACGTACTAGCTTTCGGTTCTCTGACATGTATAGTGGTCACACCGGTGTATGTCAAGGACACTTCATTGAGCTTTATTAGATTTATCTACGGAGAGTGATGGCACATTTGTTTCTTGCCAGCTCACTCATTCGCGGACATTAGGTTTTTCCTTATGTACTGATCTTTATATATTGCACTGGTTGTATTCTTGTTTTTAGGTCATTCTTGTACATTCTTTTTATGTAATAGAAGAAGAAGAAGAAGATCATTCTTCCTTGCCTCAATCTGTGTGTGTGCTTCTCCTTGAGAGTGAGAGTGTGTGTGTGAGCTCTCTTCCTTATCTCCTTCCTCGTGACATGGTATCAGAGCCAGCGTGGCTGTAGAGAGCTCATGGAGAAGGCGACGGTGAAGACTATGCAACAAGGCGTGGAGAAAACACGATTTCACAAACGGCCTCCGTTTGCTACGAAAATTGGTGTGAAGGTAGAACACCTCAAAATATTTTGTCAGATCGAAGTTTCGGAGCCATCTCGACCTCTGTTTCGATCCTACAAGGTGGGTCCCACAAAAAAACCATGTCAATCTCATAAACTGTAACTTGCATTGTGTTCGGCGACACTCATATATTCTAGATCCAGAATTTCAAGCGATTCCGTATACTGCTGATACACGAAAGCTGTGTTTTTTTGAGATCGAATTGTCACATCATAGTGCGAGAGTGTTCAAGCAGAAGTGCTGCTTGTAGTGTTTTGTAGTGTTGTGAATTGCTGTAGAAATGGCAAACGAAGATGGAATGAGTCAGCTTATGAGTGATAAGTTGGACAAGAACAACTTCCATGCTTGGAGATTTAGAATGACGAATTTCTTGATGGGAAAAGGCTAGTGGAAGTACATCGAAGGAGAGAATGAAAATGCTCTGCAGTTACCAGAAAGGAATCGGACTGCAGACCAGTTAAGAGGATATGAAGAATCGAATCAAGGAGCACGAAAGGTAATGTATTAGCTATCTGTTAGCATACAGGATAGCATGATTGGACACATACAGGATGTCAAGACTCCAAAAGAGGCTTGGAAGAGTTTGGTCACTTTGTATGAGACTAATACAAAGGCACGGAAATTGCAACTCAAGAACGAGCTGCATACATTGGAAAAGAAGAGCATGTCGGTAAGTGACTACACTCTTAAAATCAAAAGCATATGTGAGTCACTTGCATTGTTGGCGTGAATGTAGATGATGATGATAAGGTGGAAGTGTGCCTTCGTGGTTTAGGAGCTGCATATAAGTAGTTCAGAACTTCCATACAGACCAGGGAAAATATTCCGAATTTTGCTGATCTATTATCTATGCTGATTATTGAAGAAAAGAATCTTGGTGAGGATTCAAACTCCCAAGGAAAGCCCAGTTTTGAGCAGCTATTCTACTCTGGCAGACGAAGAGGAAGAGGTAGAGGTTTTGGAAGTGGAAGAGGAAACAGTAACCAAGATCAAGGTCAACAACAGAATCATGCAGAAGGAAGAGGACAGTTTCGAGGCCGGGGGAGCCAAAGAGGTCGTAGAAATTTCCAAAGAAATGATTCAAGTAATGATAGTAAAGGATGCTGGAATTGTGGTAAAACTTGGACACTTTGAACGTGATTGCAGGTTGAAAAATCAAAATAACAGAAGGCAGCAAAACAACTATGCATCTAGGAGTGAAGATGATTATGAGAAGTTGTTTATAGTTCAACATCACATGATGAATATGATGTCTGCTGGTATTTCAAAATCGAATGATAATGTCTGGTATGTTGATTCAGGTGCTTCAAATCACATGACCATTCATGTAGAATGGTTTAGTAGTTTACAAAAAATGCCAGTTCATGGATATGTTGAAACAGGTGATGATACATCACAATCTATTGAACATACAGGAAACATAGCATTGTCTATGGAGGATGGGAAGGTAAAACATCTGTCTGATGTGCTGCATGTTCCAAATATAACAAAGAATCTGGTTTCTATTGGATAAATGGTTGACCAGGGATTACAACTCAGGTTCAATGCTCATGGATTATATGTAGAAGAGTACAAGCAGGATGGACGATTGATTACCAAACGAAACAAAGTGGGTAGGATGTTCACCTTAAATGTGAAGATTCCTGAAATGAATGCAACCATGTTTGCAAAAGGTACAGGAGTTATTGTAGATATAGAGATGTGGCACAAACGGATTGGACATGCAAAGTTGCAAAGGCTGAAATTGATGCAGTCAAAGGAGATTTTCCATGGACTACCAAATTTCAAACTTGCAGAAATGCAAAAGGTATGTGCATCATGTCAATTTGGTAAACAATCAAGAGAATCATTTCCACATGACAAGCATGTTAGTGAGAATGTACTAGAAGTAGTACATACAGATGTTTGGGGTCAAGCAAAGACCACATCTATGGGCGGTTGCAGGTTTTATGTTACTTTCATTGATGACCATACACGCACAGTATGGGTATATTTCATGAAAGAGAAGAGCGAGGTGTTCACTCACTTCCAAAATTTTAAAGCTATGCTGGAAAAGCAGACAGGGAAGTACATTCAGACATTAAGATCTGATGGAGGCGGTGAATACATGTCAAATTAGTTCAGGAGTTTTCTAAAAAATCATGCAATTCGGTGTTAGTTTTCATGTAGGTACACACCACAACAGAATGGCATTGCTGAACGCAAAAATAGACATATTATAGAAATAGCAAGAGCCTTGATGGCTGAGGAGAATATGCCTCGTTGTTATTGGGCAAAAGCTGTGCATACTGCTGTATACATCATGAACAGAACTCTGATTGCTGTTGTACATCAAGTTACACCTGAAGAGAAGTTTACAGGTAGAAATCCAAACTTATCACATCTGAAAGTTTTTGGTTGTATTGCATATGCACATGTCCTAGATGAATCGAGGATGAAGCTTGATCCAAAAGTAGAAAAGTGTGTCTTCATTGGATACTCCCTTGAGCACATTAGGGCGAAAAACGGCCCAAAAAGGGCCGTGTAAGGATTTCAATTAGTTGTGCTTAATCGGGATTAAAGTTGTCAAATCCTTTAAGAAATTCCGTGTAAGTTCATTTAAAACGTATCTTATGCAAATTTTGAAGAGAGAGAAACTCGTATCATATAATCATGAAAAGTTTGTGTGATATCTTACGCCTCGAAGTTTGTGTGATATCTTACGCCTCAAAAGTTGAATTTTCCTCTTGTTCACGGACCTATATAATGTGTGCTGATGACGTTTTGCGCTCTTTTTCTCTACTTTTCATAGCAAGCATGTTTCTCCCTTTCACGTCATTTTAGACACTTGTCAGTCATTTTTCATAGCAATCGAAATCATTGTAAAAAGTTCCATATCAACATTGCAGTTAGTCAGGAGTATGCGACGACAACAAAAGTATTTCGAAGGGCTCTTCATCCTCTTGAAGTGGATGGATTGCGAAAGGAAGGCAAGAAACATATCGACATATGGACAGATGGATCTGTTTATCCAATTGATCCACAAACTGGAAGGTACCCCCTTTTTCATAATCTTCATGATCTGATTAGATTTGTGGGAGATGGTGAGGATGGTTTACGAGGCTATTGTTCAAGGCTCTTGGATATTTCAAGGAATTATGTACAATACATAAACTATTTACAAAACACACTACACCAGAAGAATTTACATATGAGGGAGCTAGAAAACAAATTATCCACTTTATCTTCTCAGTTAGAGTCTTTTAAAAAAATGAAAGAAACTCCTATAGGTTTGAGAATGCGGTCAAAACGAGTAAAACCTTTTTTAGATTTGACTGAAAAATCTGGCCAGAAAAAGAAAAGAATGAAAATTGTTAGAGATCATGTGACAAATGTGCTAGGTTTCAATATGTCGAGCAGTTTTGAGCGCATAGAAATTTTGAGTCAAAATAATGTTTTAAGACTGTTGAAACTAAATGAAAATACATGCTTGAAACGCTTTGTTTTTCAAAAACTCATGACAGAAATGAATCTTTTACTAGAACCATCTCAAATTCAAAATATTTTTGATAGTGTCGGAGTGAGTAGGAAAGGTTATAGAGCAATTTCAAAAGTTTGGTGTGAATTTTTAAAATTTAACAAAGTTAGAAGTTTTGGATTGCCTAGACCCCATCATGTAGGAAAGTTTCGACTCTGCTTGAATAAGAAGATCACATCAGTATTTGGTGAATATAAACATATTCACGGTAACATGCCTTACGAAGTAGGAAAACAAAAGTTACATTTCACTTACAATGCATTTAACAATATATGGATAGATGTTATAAAACTTCAAACATACATGGTTCAGTTCTATAATATAAAAGAGCATGAATGTTCTGGTCTATTGAAATTTGTAATCAAACTTGATGAAGCTGAGCTTAAAAAACATCAAAAGATGGAGAGAATAAGCATTGCACTGATGAACAAAGCTTTGGACTATAGCCTTGGGAAATTGGATACTCCATCTCTCAAAGTACAATCAGAAATGGAGTTATGGTGGGTTGGTTGTGCTCAAGTTCCATCTGAGAGCCATAAAACACTTAAATGGTTATTCTCACAGACAAACATTCCAAATGTTATCCAAGGGCATCATGCAGGAGAATTGTTGAATGTCAAAGACTACGGAAACTTTCAAGTTGAGTGGCATTTGAGTGGAGACCTAAAGACACTCAAATGCATGTTTGGTATAAGTGGGGGAGCAAATTCTAAATACCCTTGCTTGTACTGCATGCAAAGCCCAGGCACAAATGGATGGATTACTAGAGCTGAGGGTGAAGAGGTTCCTTCTAGACAAAATGTTATTCTTCGTAACTACTCATCTTCTTCAATGATTTGGGATCCCATACTTCCAATAGCATTGACAAATGTACACATATGTACACTACATGCAGAGTTAAGAATCATTGACAAGTTGGTCCGTCTTCACTTGGATTATGCATATTCTATCAAGCCTACAACTCTTGCAGATGAATGCATAAAAAAATGTGAATGTCTTCTTTCAGAAATGGGGTTTCATGGTGGTGATGTTCATCTCAGAAAAGATCCAAAGCTTTCACAAAATACAGGTGATGTTTTACAGGATGTCTCAATGGGAGGTGCAAAAGCAAGGAGATTCTTCAGCAACCATGATGGCAAACAACTTAATGCCATGTGGAATTCATGGAAAACATTTTGTGAGGTCACGACTAATGTAAAAAGCAAACCAGAAATAGCTAAAAAGAGAATGGAGGTGTGGGTCAAACTAGATAATCTTTTGAAGATCATGAGGCAGCAGGTAACATCAAAAAGTTATGTGACAGATTTCAGAAAGGCGACCACAGAGCTTATAGAAACCATCATAGAGGCATGGGGTGCCAAAGACATAACATACTACTTGGTGAGCTCCAAAGATATTTTATTCAATTTATTTATTTTTAATTGAAATAAAGATCTAATGAAATTCTTCTGCTTTCCAGCATATTCTTCTTGTGCATGGTGCATTCTTTGCAGAAAAAGAACCACTTGCCATGTGGAACACCCAAGGCATGGAAAAATCTCATTATCAAGCAAGGACAAGCTTCTTTCGGTGTACAAGGAAAGGAGGAGGAGTAACAAAGAGCAATGCCTTCAGAGAGCTTTTTGATTGGTTCTTTAGAAGACAATTACAAAGGACCTCATGCCAAATATAATCAGAAGGATATGGCTATCTCCAGACAAATCATGTATCAATATCACAAACTGAAAAAGACCACATTTCAAACAGAGCTTTAATATTTGCAATGTCTTTTATTTCTTTGAGAAATAAAAGATGTCATGTATGTACATTTCATGATGTATTATGCTTTGAAAAGAAATATTTCTACTACCATCAGATGACTTTGACCAGAGAATCAATAACAATTACACCAAAAAAATTTGCAATGTCTTATATCACATTGGGCAATTTCTGTATATGTACATTTGTTGAGATATAGAATTTGAAAAAATCAAGTCATTCCTTGAGCCTTTTTAAAGAGCTTGGCTCTGGCAAATCACCTCTATATCTCAGGAACTCTTTTCTCCTGTATCCAGCAATGCTTTTTAAATCTGACACCCCTGCAGCCATTGCATAGCTTGAATAACAAAGAAAGTACCCTGCCCTTGAAGCATTGAGTCCTGGGGCATATCCAAAAATTCTGAATGCAGTTTCTCTTTCAAGCAGTAAAACTCTGAAAGCATTAAAGGGTATTGGAGTAAAACCCATGTATTTTGATAGAGTCCTCAAGCAGAACAATGCAAAGTCTGGCTCCTCACTATAGTGCTTGTGAATAACACAAAAAGTGTCTGGGTTCAACTTTGGAAGATAGTGGATAATAGAATGAATATCCACCTTTGCTTTTCCTTTCTCTTCTAAGGCTTTTCTTGTTCCCTTGCCCCTGCCAAGGTAATTGTCTTCATCCAATAAAGTTAACTGTGATAAAAATGAAAAACATGATTAGATGAAGTGCAAGCACACTTTAGGAAACATGTGAAGTAACTTGAAACTATTAGAAAGAAAAGCAAGAGACACGACTGATGCAAGCGATAAGGGTCTTCAGAGAAATTCAGACAGTCGTTATCGCTTGCATCGATCGTCATCAATATCTATTTGCAAACTGCCTAGAAACATCTAATGTTTGATAAATGAGGGGAATTCCCACAAGCAAGACATGTATTATCAGGGGCAAGGGAACAAGAAAAGCCTTAGAAGAGAAAGGAAAAGCAAAGGTGGATATTCATTCTATTATCCACTATCTTCCAAGGTAATTGTCTTCATCCAAAAAAGTTAACTGTGATAAAAATGAAAAACATGGTTAGATGAAGTGCAAGCACACTTTAGGAAACATGGGAAGTAACTTGAAACTATTAGAAAGAAAAGCAAGAGACACGACGGATGCAAGCGATAAGGGTCTTCAGAGAAATTCAGACAGTCGTTATCGCTTGCATCGTTCGTCATCAATATCTATTTGCAAACTGCCTAGAAACATCTAATGTTTGATAAATGAGGGGAATTCCCACAAGCAAGACATGTATTATCATTGCTGCATGCAACTCCTAGACACGACCGATACAAGCGATAAGGCCCAGCGGAAAATATCCGATGGGCCTAATCGCTTGCATCGGTCGTGATCCATTTCTGACACTTCGAATGGAGAACTTGGACAAATCTGATACAAGAAAGAGATTTTGCATTGGTCCCATCTCATATCCTTAACCTAAAGTTCTTGAGAATATAGTTAACTGTATACCTTGACGTCATCTTCCTCAAGTCCAAACACGACCGATGCAAGCGATGAGGCCCGACGGAAAATATCTGATGGGCCTTGTCGCTTGCATCGGTCGTGATCGACTTCTGACACTTCTAATGGAGAACTTGGACAAACTGACACAAGATAGAGAATTTGCATCAAGCCCATCTCATCTCCTTTGCCTTTAAATCATGAGAATATATTTTACTACATACTTGACCTCATCTTCCTCTTCAAGTCCGAACACGACCGATACAAGCGATAAGGCCCAACGGAGATTATCCGTTAGGTTGTATCGCTTGCATCGGTTGTGGTCATTTTCTCACTTAAAAATGGAGATCTCGGACAAAAACTTTAATTGATAGAATATATCAAACAACATACCTTAACCTCATCTTCCTCCTCAATGAGCTCTTTTGAGTCAATACAAATTGTTCCTTTGTCCTCAGCGACATCCAAGAATGAATAGCTGCGTCCAAACGAGTATATTCCAAGTTGCTTCTGATGCTCATCAAACTCTTCATCAGCAAGTTTTGGCTTCTCTGAGATAGCTTTCTCAAAGCATTTTGAAAGAGCTTGTGATGAATCTTTGAATTCTTCATTAGACAAATCCAAATCAAGACGCAAAAATTCCTCTCTTCTTTCTCCTTTCTTATTGATGAATCTCCTTGCAACTTCTTCTGCCTCAGCTATAGTTGCAAGACAGTAGTCCTCCCTTAGATTGAAAAGTTCCTGAATGTAAAATAGAGGTATGAAGTCTTTCCCAGAGATAAAGTAAAAAGGTAGATTTGGGAGAAGTAGGGACTTCTCAGACACTTGAACTTCTTCAGTTGGCTCCCTTATTGCAGTCTCTGCTTTAAAAGTGGCCACATCAAAATCTTTGACCTGCTCTTCTTCTGCTTGGAGATTGATCTCCTCAACAATCTCCATGACACCTTTCATAGTTTTTGAGCTAGCCTCAAGTGCCAGCTCTAAGCAAGGCTCGTCTTCATCATGAACATTTTCCTCCCTTTCAACTGAGATATGATCAAGCCATATCAAGAAAGCAATGTTTAAAGGGAGCAAGCAGCAATCCTTTTCATGCTCTGGGCATAAATCAAGCTTCCCTGGCAAAGGGGATATCCTTTTGCATTTTCTTGTGATTTTAGCCCTATCTATTGGATCCTTCCCAAAGATGTGAGGATGGACATAGGTTTTCTGAGAAATAGAAAGGATCCTCCCATTGACCAACCCCAAGAAAATCTCCCACTCATCCTTAAGAAAACTTTTCGAGTTCTCTAAGAGTTTTTCAAAATCAATTTCGGGGTTGAATATGGTCATTGCATGAGGAAAATAATCTACACTTAAACCCTCTTGAACCATGAAATCAAGAAGTTTCTCTGATGGAGAGACACTAAGGATCTCATTCATTCCCTCCATCTAAGCTGCAGCTTCTCTTGTATGTCTATTAGGAGAACACAACCGATGCAAGCGACTAGAGCGAGTCAATGTAGGTCAAACGGCGAAAATCGCTTGTATCGGTCGTGTCGGCGACGAAAGAAAAATACACATGTAGGTGAGACAAATTCTCTGAAGGTTGAAAGTTTGAATTTGTGAAGAAATAGGTATTTATAGGCGAGGAGGTAAGAAACGGTC
Source organism: Ceratopteris richardii (assembly GCA_020310875.1). Taxonomy (NCBI): domain Eukaryota; kingdom Viridiplantae; phylum Streptophyta; class Polypodiopsida; order Polypodiales; family Pteridaceae; genus Ceratopteris; species Ceratopteris richardii. The sequence goes on along the minus strand of CM035412.1, from coordinate 34,469,659 downwards.
GAATGAGGTGGACCAATCACAGAGTGCCACGTGGCAAAGTGTATGTTGCCCGATGCAACGGATAGATGATGTGGATCAATCAAATCATGCCACGTGGCAAAAGACGTTGGAATTTGCAACGGGTATCTGACGTGGACCAATCGGGGCATGTCACGTGGCACAACGGTCAACTCAGTTTTGGGACCTATTTAAGCTTCCCTATTCATTTGCTTCATTTTTTTTTGTCAACACTTGCCAAGCGTGGAGGTTCCATTGCCACCAAGTTTTTTGGCTACTTCACAATTTCTATAGAGAGCGCTCTCTCCATAAGGTAATGTGGACACGAACGATGCAAGCGATTAGGGACATCCGAGATTTTTGGATAACCCTAATCGCTTGGATCGGTCATGTTTTTTAAATAGCATCGAGTCCTTGATCATACCTTGCAAATTTTGGTTTCTTTTGTGTTGCTTGAGTATAACGCATTGTTACCTTTATTTTAACTTCTATTTATTGAAATATGATGATGAATTCAGGGACGACCGATGCAAGCGATGAGTGACATCCGGGCATTTACGGATGACTCTTATCGCTTGGATCGGTCGTGTCTCTAGTGAGACAAGTTCTCTGAAGGTTGAAAGTTTGAGTTTGTGAAGGAAGTAGCTTTCTATAGGCGAGGAGGGAAGAAACGGTCGAATGAGGTGGACCAATCATAGAGTGCCACGTGGTAAAGTGTACGTTCCCCGATGCAACGGATAGATGACATGGATCAATATAATCATGCCACGTGGCAAAAGACGTTGGAATTCGCAACGGGTATCTGACATGGACCAATCGGGGCATGCCACGTGGTACAACGATCAACTCAGTTTTGGGACCTATTTAAGCTTCCCTATTCATTTCCTTCATTTTCTTTTGTCAACACTTGCCAAGCGTCGAGGTTCCATTGCCACCACGTTTTTAGGCTACTTCACAATTTCTATAGAGAGCGCTCTCTACGTAAGGTAATGTGGACACGACCGATGCAAGCGATTAGGGACATCCGAGATTTTTGGATAACCCTAATTGCTTGGATCGGTCATGTTTTTTAATATCATCGAGTCCTTGATCATAGCTTGCAAATTTTGGTTTCCTTTGCTATGCTTGAGTATAACGCATTGTTACCTTTATTTTAACTACTATTTATTGAAATATGATGATGAATTCAGGGACGACCGATGCAAGCGATGAGGGACGTCCGGGCATTTACGGATAACTCTTATCGCTTGGATCGATCGTGTCTCTTACAGTGGAACGAGTCATTGATTATAGTTTTCCAATTATCTTTTTCTTAGTGGTAATTGAGTATTTTGCATTGTAAGATATATTTTATTGATATTTGATGATAAATTTAAAGACGACCGATGCAAGCGATCAGGGACATCCGAGCATTTTCGGATGACTGCTATCGCTTGCATCGGTCGTGCCTCTGATAGTGGAAAGAGTCATTCATTATAGTTTTCCAATTATCTTTTTCTTAGTGATAATTGAGTATTTTGAATTGTAAGATATATTTCATTGATATTTGATGATAAATTTGAAGACGACCGATGCGAGTGATCAGGGACATCCGGGCATTTCCGGATGACTGCTATTGCTTGCATCGGTCGTGCCTCTGATAGTGGAAAGAGTCATTGATTATAGTTTTCCAATTATCTTTTTCTTAGTGATAATTGAGTATTTTGCATTGTAAGATATTATTTATTGATATTTGATGATTAATTTAAAGACGACCGATGCAAGCGATCAGGGACATCCGGGCATTTCCGGATGACTGTTATCGCTTGCATCGGTCGTGCCTCTGATAGTGGAAAGAGTCATTGATCATAGCTTTTTGAGAGTAAGTTTTGACAGTGGAAAGAGTCAGTGATCATAGTTTTTTGAGAGTAATATTCCACTTTTCCTAATTCCTTGCCTAAAGACTGATTTTTTGCAGAGTATGGCTAGAACCAAAAAGACAGCAAGGAAGTTGTACCCTGAGGGTCAGGACAAAAATGCCCAAGGGGAAAATGTCCAGGAGCAAAATTCCCAGAAGGTTCAAGCCAATGTGCCAGACAAGCCTTCAAAAAAAAGGGTCAAGTACCATGTAAAGTCCTTGAGGGAAATTAGAAGAGCTCAAAAGTCTGTGGGATTGTTGATCCCAAGACTTCCATTTATGAGAGTTGTCAAGAAGATCTCAGCCAACCTCTGTTCTTTGATGAAGACCTCATCCTTTGTCAATGTGAGGTGGCAAACTCAAGCACTGCTATGCCTGCAAGAAGCTGTAGAGGACTTTGCTATTGATTTTATGAATGATGCCTACTTATGTGCTGCTCATTCTCATAGGGTAACACTAATGGCGAAGGATTATGTTATTGTTTCAAGAATAAGATATAAGTTTGATAAAGCTCTGGTTCCTATTGATCACCACGATAAAAAATTCTTCGATATTTTAAATATACCTCCAGCTCGAGCACCCAAAACAACAGTTGTCATTGAAGAGATCAACGCTCAAGTCACTCATGATCATGAAACTAGAACTACAGCAAATAGTGAGGAGGAGAGGAAAAAGCAGGGATTATTTACAGAGGAAAGTGCCATCTTAACCCAGATTCAAAAGTTACAGAAAGCAAATAAAGAGCTCCTCAAGAAAGGAGATGGGCAGGTAATAGTTAATGTTGCAATGCCATGGCAAAATGAATTGTTTCTTGACATTAGACCTGAAGACAACAAAATGTTGAGGGAGCTTCATGTTGAAATATCAGATAGTGTGGTCAACATTTCACTCAGGTATATCTAGAGGCCTTAAAATGCTTTTGTTTTGCATAATTTCCTAGTTCCTTAACTGCATTTTTATTTCTTGATTTGTAAGGTTCTTCTTCAAGAATGTGAGGAAGCAGTTCAAAGAAAAGTATTTATTTTAGATCCTCTGGTGACACAGTGTTTTTTGCATAAACATGGAGATGCCAAGTCCTTTCTACAGGATTTTACAGAAGAAGTAGAATGTGTTATTTACCCATATATTGAAAAGTAAGTATTCATCTTCATTGTGGAAACATATTTGTTTCATTTAAGAAAGTATATTTACATGCAACTCATTGACAGGGGCCATTGGAGTTTGATTATTGTGGACTTCAATGCATATCAAGCTCTTTTCCTCAATTCTCTTCCATCACAGCATGGGAATTGCAAAGTGTAAGTTACGATACATTTTGTTGTTCTCTATTTTAAAGCCATGCCATCCGTTCTGATTTTCACTTTACAATGCAGTGCTGCAAAGCTTCGAGTCAAGATGCATATTGATCAGAATTTTCCAGGAATAGCTAAAATGAATGAACAAAAGCAATTTGGATACAGCCAAATTCATGTGCCATTGAAGAGAGACTCAACATCATGTGGCTGGAGAGTGATTGCAAATGCTGTAAGATTCTTCGAAAGAAGGTTCCACAGTCCTGAATTGAATTTATCAGACTACCCAGATGCATGGATCATCTTGATCAGAGAGAGAGCAATAAATAGTATCATGAAACATGCAATCTGCCCATATGATCCAGACTCACCTCCACCCCCTCCACCTGATAAAAAACAGTTTGAAGATAAAAAGAAAGGGCTTCCTCTTCACTCACCACTAAAGCATGGGAACAACATAAAGAGTCAAGCTCAAAGCTCCAAAAAGGGACAGAAGCAACAGAGAAAGCAAGGCTCTAAAAAGGATAGAAAGGGTTAAATCAATTTTTGAGTCTTAGATTGAAATCAATTGTAAAACCAACCAAGGTTGGAAGATTTATTTATGTACAAATTGTATGTAGTTATGCCAATCTTCATCTGGAAGATGGTCACAGTTGTATTGAACCTCTTGAGAGTTAAACAAAAGTTCATTGGATGGTCCAATTAAGTTTATTAATGTCACAATTATGAATGCATTGTGGGTTTCTTACTTCATTCCTGTTGGAAAGTGTTTAAATTGGAGAAGTTACAGAAGGACATAAAGAATTAAGAGGACACGACCGATACAAGCGATACGGGGAATCAGAGAATCTTGGATTGCCCCTATCGCTTGCATCGGTCGTATTATCCATTTCATCGCTGTTGCTAGTTTTTATACTCGTGAGTCAAATCTTTACGCAAGGTCACTTCTTGAAGTCTCTCGCGGTAGTTTGCTAACACGACCGATGTAAGCGATAAGGGCCATCCGACAATTTCAGATTGCACTAGTCGCTTGCATTGGTCGTCTTCACTTATCTCGTCTCCTCTGCTTTATGCCTTAAGACATGCTCTTCTAATATTGAAATACCAAACCTTGGATTGGAATTTGCACCAAGTTCTCCACACTCTCTTATATTACTTGTTATGTGTACCATGATAATTTCTCTTGCATTACTTGAGGACAGAAAAGTTGGATAGAATCAAATTATTTAACTGAGACTAGTGTGCACCTTTGATAGACTATAATTATTAAATTGAAATTAGATATTGAATTCTAGATCTCTTCTTCATCTAGAATTAACTTATGCAAGTTCCTATATAATTATTTCTTAGTCATCAATTCACTCCTGCAAAAAAAAATCAATGGAAATATGAAATTAAGGACCTAAAAAATATCTAAGACATTTAAAATTAATAATTTAACACACATTGTTTGTAACCATCCTGCCAAGAAAATTCAATGGAAGTATCAATAGAAGCTTCTATTAGATGAAGATACATTATGTAAGACTGTCAGGGTTAACTTGTTACAATCTTAAAGGTTGGAACTTAATCACCCTTGGTGGCAGGCAGCTTATGCAAGATAATGATTTCTCTGATCTAATGTTAACTATTGCATCATCAATTGAGAATCTACACTGACATGATACCTCATCAAGGTATTCTAGAAGCTCCCTTACATTTCTGAGATTCCAATTTGCAGTGACAATTATTTTCCTTGATTGAAAATCTGGATGAATCAATACTTCTAACTCAAATTCTGGACAGCTCTCCTCTGAGTCCAAGGCTATCCAAAGTCCAAGCCTTTTTTTCCACCTTCTATAGTCATATCCTAGAACCAGAGATTGTCGACATATCTGATATGAGATTGAAAGAGAATTGGGACTAACTTTACATAAAATAATGTCACCTAGCTTTTGAACTTCTTTGCTATCCCATTCCCTACCTAAAACATCATCAATCTCTGAAATAGGGACTCTCCTATTCAACCACATTGTTTTTGTTTTTTGTAATAACATGTTTTTAAAGCATGCTACAAAGACATGAATAGGCAAAAACCATTGAATCTTTATCCTTCTCGAAATTCGGCCTGCTGACATTGCCTTCTAGATGTCAAATTTAATTTTGCAGAGAAAACTTGAAACTGTTGAATGATCAGGAGCATCCCAATCTAATGAAGAGATGCAAGGACTAGGTACGTGTACAAGAATTCCATAAGAACTCCTCCCTGACGGCACTTGATAATCTGCATAATGGACAAATAACTCTATGCTATTGAAAAATTGAACACATTTCTCTGCATACATGAGTTCTGCATATTCCTTATGAAGAACTCTAAATGTTCCTGTTAAACATTCAACAGGTTGCCATTCCACAATATTGGAAGGAAAGATATCTGCAGTACAAAAACATATGTTTCATTCTACAAAATCAACTGGAATGATAGAAGAGCATTGTCAAACTTCACTTACAGTACGAAGGGAATTGCAGATGGTTTTCTAGAACAAGATCCTTAGCGGTGTACACATGCTGTACTCGTGCAAACCAACCGCATCTCTTCAATTTGAAACTGAGAATACGTCCCTTCCAATGGTTTCTTGTGTTGTCTCTTTTGGCACGCTTGACTTTATGGGCACCTCTACAGCTAGGAAGCATAGTTACCCAGTCATTTACTTTCACGGAAAGAGGTTTCCACAAAGAATCCTCTCTTCTGTTGTAAACCTCACATGAAGTTACGCGATTGGAAGGACGACAAGAAGAAGAAGCCATTTGAACTTAGGAGAAGAAGAATGTTCAAAGCGAGAAACCGACGTTCACAAATTTTGACAGTATTTATAGAAAAAAAGGCTTTGTACACGTGGAAACTTTTGATTTGATGTTAACCCTGTCGTTGAATGATCATGACATTTTGTGAACCCAAAAATATTTCGTATCTTCAAAAATCAATTCCTTCTTGGAAATTCGAGAATATGCTTTGTGTAGTGTGCAAAAGTATCTTTTTTTGCATCAAACCGAAAAATTGTACACTGAATACGAGACTCTTCATCACTTTAGCGGCGCTTTGAAAGAAAATTGTATTAAAAAAAGAAATTCTCCATACGGTTAAAAGAGACAGCAATGTTATATTCTTGTACACGTGGAAAGACGCTATTTGTCAATTTCCTTAATCTCTCATTAGCAAATAGCCCCTTTTCGGCCGTTTTTCGCCCTAATGAAAAGGGATATAAATGTTATAACCCACTCACATGACAGGTAAAGGTGAGCAGAGATGTGGTATTTGATGAAATGTCAAGCTTCTATGCAGATGCCAAAGAAAGATTGAGTCTTGAACCAAATGACAAAGAAAATGCTGAAAAGTCAAGTGCAGAATCTCAGGTTTTGAGTGGACCGGATGCATCACCAAGCAATAGTTCCAACTCAAATCCATGGAGTGGAAGATTACGTGGAAATTTCAGTCTAGCAAATTCATCAAATACATCCAAGAAAGGTAAAGAAAAGCTTTCTACTGGTCATAAAACATGTGCAGGTTTTGAAGACGTTGATGGAGATTCAAGCGGTTCATAAAAGAGTCTTGATGAGGAACTCGGATTGCCCTCTGTGAAGACTCCAGGAGTAAGAAGGGCACATGCAGATAATACAAGGAGAAGTGACCCAGGGCCAAGAAGATCTGAAAGGATGCATAATTTAGTGCAACAATTGACTCTCTATGATAGCTACATGGCTCGTCATTATGCCTACATGACAAAGGTAATCGAAGATGCTGAACCTTCTTGCTTTGAAGATGCAATTGGAATTGCAGATTGGGAAAAAGCTATGGATGAGGAGATGGCTGCACTTTATGGAAATGATACATGGAAGCTGGTTCCATTGCGGCAAGGAAAGAAACCCATAGGTTGTAAATGGGTTTACAAGATAAAGCACAATGCTGATGGTAGCAGAAGCAGGTATAAAGCACGATTGGTAGCTAAAGGATATGCACATACATATGGCATTGATTATGAGGAAACATTCAGCCCTGTAGCTAAAATGTCTACTGTCAGAACACTTGTTGCATTAGCTACAGTGAAAGAATGGACTTTGCATCAGATGGATGTGAAGAATGCTTTCCTACATGGTGAGTTATAGGAAGAAGTATATATGGACCAGCCATAAGGATATGAAGATTCAAAGCATCCAGAATATGTTTGCAGGTTTCAAAAGGCTTTGTATGGGCTGAAGCAAGCCCCTCGTGCATGGCATACAAGGATTGTTGATTACTTAACCAGCATTGGGTTTTCTATGTGTGATGCAGATCACTCACTATATGCAAGGAAGGCTGATGATGGCATCACTATTGTGGCTATTTATGTTAATGACCTGATTGTAGGTGGTGATAATGAAGGAAGCATCAATGAGGTAAAGCAACTTCTTATACAGGAATTTGACATGAAAGATCTTGGTGTGTTGCGCTATTTCTTGGGCATTGAATTTATACATAAAGAAACAGGTATATGGATGTCGCAAAGGCAATATGCCTTGAATATGCTACAAAAGTATGGTATGGCTAATTGTAAGCCAATTTCTATTCCATTAGATCAGAATTTGAAGTTGGATACTACATCAGGTGAAGCATTGGAAAATGCTACTATGTACAGGAAAATTATGGGAAGTCTTATATATCTCACAATTACAAGGCCTGATCTAAGCTATACTGTTGGACTTGAAAATCAGTTTTATGCAAGTTCCCAGGAAGCCACATTTGGATGCTCTGAGGCACACTCTACGTTATGTGAGTGTAACTTTTGATTATGGATTCTTTTATGAAGCTGGTGTAGATTTGCAGGTTCATGGATACACCGATGCAGATTGGGCTGGTAGTACTCGAGATAGAAGATCTACTAGTGGCTTTCTTTTCTCACTTGGAGGTGCAGCTATTACATGGAGCAGCAAGAAGCAACCCATTGTTGCTTTGTCGAGTACAGAGGCTGAGTTTAGAGGTGCTACAATGGCAGCATGTGAGGCATCATGGTTGGAGATGTTACTTGCAGATTTAGGTGTGGAAGTGCAAAATCCTATCACTATCTATTGTGATAATCTTCATAGCATACAATTAGCACGGAACCATGTTTTCCATGCTAGAACAAATCATACCGAGGTACATTATCACTTCATCACAGAGAAGGTATTAGCAAGTGATATTGATCTTGTTTATGTGAGAACAGATGAGCAGGTTGCTGATACTTTCACCAAAGCACTTGGAGCTGAGAAGTTGAAGAAGTTTCGGGAGATGCTTGGATTACAGGATATGGCATTGAGCTTGAGGGGGAGTTTTGAGATATCAAGCTCAACATGTGATGATCCAGGATGATACATACCAGTCTTCGGTTCTCTGACATGTATAGTGGTCACACCGGTATATGTCAGGGACACTTCATTGAGCTTTATTAGATTTATCTACCGAGAGTGATGGCACATTTGTTTCTTTCCAGCTCACTCATTCGCGGACATTAGGTTTTTCCTTATGTACTGATCTTTATATATTGCACTGGTTGTATTCTTGTTTTTAGGTCATTCTTGTACATTCCTTTTTATGTAATAGAAGAAGAAGAAGAATATCAATCTTCCTTGCCTCAATCTATGTGTGTGCTTCTCCTTGAGAGTGAGAGTGTGTGTGTGAGATCTCTTCCTTATCTCCTTCCTCGTGACAAATCTATCACGATAGACTACTCTATCTTGATAGGTCCCTGGTCTATTTTAACATACCAAAGCCGTGATAGACCACCCTCTATTGCAACATGCCATGCTCTATCACGATAAGGCATGCTATCATGATAGAAACCCATTTTGCATGATAGAAAAAATGCACAAGAGACCAAATTTATGATAGACACGTGCCTATGATGATAGATCCCTCTATTGCGAGAGATCGACCCTCATGATAGAACCACCTATCATGACATACCTCTCTATCATGAATTACCAAACTTGGTAGACCTCCTCTATCACGACAGACCCCATCTATCACGATAAAGCACCCTATTATGACAGACCCCTTCTGTCATGCTAGACTAGCCTATCATGAAAGATGCCTCTCTTTCATAACACATCACTTGATTGGAAAACTTTTATGGTTAATTTTGGCTTTTTTTGTCAAAATTATCAAATACTCCAAGGCTCTAGTGTGTTATGGGCGTACTGAGATGGTACTCAAATTCTTGCTTTGGTATGTCTTCTTGATCATTCGAGCCCACTATAGAGCTCAAAATTAAGGGTAGGAAATACCCAATCCCCTTGTTTAATTTTAGCCTAGCCTAAGTGCCTAGCCTAAGTGCCTAGCCTTAGGGTTAGAAGTTAGGGCGATGTTAGGAACCATCAAGTTCACAAAGCATTAAAGAAAATCAAGTTAAAGATTGATAACATTGATTGTGATATCCAAACACCTAAAGGAAAAGAATGTAAATGCATAAAGAAACGTTAAAACTCAGAACATTTAAGTTATAACTAATGATAAGAAGATGAAATAATAGGAAAAGAACAAATTAAATGATAATCAATGAATAAGTGATTGAGATAAAAGGATCACCATAAAGTCCAAGGAAAAAATTGCCGAGGTAGTCCTAGAGTTTTCACACACATCACTACCTAAATATATCAACAAATCCCCCCTGGGAGTGATGGGGTGAACAAGTAGCTAGCACTCATGTATAAGGAAGTTCCAAGCTATGTGGAAATCGCTACACAAAAGGAAGTAAGCCCAAAGTTTTGCGGAAAGCTTCAAGCTTCTCCCTAGGCAGAGCCTTCGTGAAAAGGTCTGCAATGTTCTCCTGTGTGGGCACATATGCCAAGCTGATCTCCCCAGCAGAGAACATCTCCCTGACATAATGATAATGCACCTCAATGTGATTAGTGCGAGCATGGAACACAGGGTTCCTCGCAACTACCAATGCACTCTGACTGTCAGTGAAGATGGTGGTGGTAGAAGACAGACCAACACCCAAATCAGCCATAAGGTGCCTGAGCCACACACACTCAATAGTCATTGTGAAAGCTACCCTATACTCAGCCTCACAAAGTGGAAGTGGCCACAGTAGGCTGCTTCTTGCTTAACCAAGATATACATGAGCTACCAAGCATGAAGCAAAACTAGTGGACACACGAGTGTCATAGCAACCAGCCCAATCAGAGTCAAAAAAAGCATGCAAATCTGGCGTTCGTGATCCCCCCTTGGGATAAAACAACCCAAGTAGCCGAGTACCACTCAAGTAGCGAAAGATGCGCTTAACCACCTACCAATGCTTGACTCCTGGGCAATGCATAAATGTGCTTATCTGTGAGACATCAAATTGAATATCTGGCCGAGTAATGCATAAGTAAATCAGGCATCCAACAGCCTGCTGATAGAGAACAACATCAAATGGATCTCCACATCATGAAGACTCAATCATAAACCTATCTCCATAGGAGTGGCAATAGGTTTAAAGTCTTCAAGGCCAAAACACTGCAATAATGTGTCAATGTATTTTTATAATCCAATTTTTTGTGATGTTGTTCAGGCACTAATGCATATGCCAAACAACCAAAAACATGCAGATGAGCAACAGATGGCTTGCGATCATGCCAAGCCTCATATGGAGTGATAGACTACAACGCTTTACTGGGACATTTGTTAAGTACATATGCTAGACACATGATAGCCTGAAGCCAAAAACTATGTTGTAAAGCCTGACTCTTGACCGTACACCTCGCCATCTCCATGAGTGAAATGTTCTTTCTTTCAGCAACTCCATTCTGTTATGGTGTATGTGGCACTGTACACTTGTGTTTTATCCCATGTTCAGCCAGAAATGCATTAAAATCACAAGACATATATTCCCCCCCTGGATCAGACCACAGACATCACTATGTACAAGCTGCAATTTCTGAGTAGCCCGAACTGAACCATATTTTGTAAAGGAAGAACGCTGCATTTTTCCCAAAATATAGGCTTCACAAACATGTTTTCTAGGTGCCTCAAGTTTGGGCAAAGAGGACACCATTTCAGATTTCTGTAGGCATAGCAAACTAGCAAAATTCAGATGACCAAAGCGTGCATGCCAAAGATTTGCATCTGACATAGCCTGAGAATCATGTACTACACATGCCGAATCATTTACAGATCTTTCATAATCTATGAGCTTATACAGGCCACGACATAAAATGCCAGAAGCAATAATCACATCGCCATTTGACAGATCATGAACTGTACATCTGTTATCAACAAATTTCACAACCAAGCCAATCTTGGCTAATGCAGAAATTGATAACAATTTTTTCTTGATCCCTGGCACAAACAAAGCATCTGACAAAGTGAAAGAACTACCATCAGCACTAGTCAAAATGATCTTACGAACCCCCATAACAAGATAAAAGGAGTTGTTGGCGCATGTAACAATATTCCCTATAAGGGCACTCTCGAGTGAAGAGAAGAAACTATGCTGCAAGGTAATATGTTTGGTCACCCCACTGTCAAAGTACTAGTAAACATCTGAGTCTACTACAGGCATGCACTACTCATGAGAAGATGGTTCGAAACTACAAATATTAGTAAACGCTCATTCTTCTTCCTACATAAGCTTAGTAGACTCTGTTTTTGGTGTAAAGGCCTCTACAACAACCATTCCAGCCTCTTTCTTCTTTGCCTCTTTAGCAGCCAGTTTTGGACAGTTCTTTATGATATGATCATTTCCTTTACAGTACTTACAAAACAACTTCTGCTTTTTTGCTTTCTTTTCATCTTGTCTTCCCTCTTTGATTGTGCAAAATTAGCATATTTCTACTTACTAGTTGAAGAGCTCCATTTTCCTTTGCCCTTCTGACTAGCCAGGAAAGCTTGATCTGCAACATGCATAATGAACATGTTCTGTCTGGACTGATCTTCCTGCAACAGAACAGAGACTAACTCCTCAAATGACAAGGCAATCCAAGGCATTTGGATTGCCTTTCATCATCAACCAAAGAGTAGAAGCAAAACTTTGATATGAATCAAGAAGACCATTCAGAATGGCCTACACAAGTGAGCTATCTGGTATAACCTCATCAGTAGAAATCAATTGTTCCTTCAAGTCTTTGATCTTCATTAGAAAATTGTCCATAGAATCACCTTCATTCATGTGCTCACTTCTCCAACTGTTTCTGGAGGTAAGCAACACGAGCCTCATTCCTAGCTTGGTACAATGTGGTAAGTGTATCTGAAGCATCCTTAGTTGTTCTACAAGAGCGAATGTGAGAAATAATGGCACGTTTGATAGATAAAGCTATCAATGCATGTGCCTCGGCATCTCTGCCATCCCAATGAATTTGCTCTGTAGTACGAGCAGCAGAAACCGCAACACGAACAAGAATATGCAGAATATAATCATCTTCGATACCTTTTTGCATAAGCTTCCGTACCTACAGTTGTAACAGTTGCAGGTGTGATTGGACGTTTTTCAACACCCTGCACAATGTTTCACATTCCTTTTGCAACCAATACATGCTGCATCATATAAGCCCACAATGGGTAGTTGGTACCATCCAACTTATCCTCAATAGCCAACATACAAAATACATCACTGCTTTCAGCCATGGCCGGTGATTGTTGGAGTCAGATGTCTACGGAAGCACGCGAACAACACAAGGAAGAAGAAGAAGCTTGAAGCACAACACACAATACTGAATGTATTACTAGAGAATGTACAAAGGTAAGCAGCCCATTAGGGCAATAGGCATATATACAAGCCGGGGGGGAAAAAACCTCCTAAAGAGGGAAAAAAGTGCCTTGGCGGTCCTAGAGTGTGCATACACATCACTACCTAAATATATCAACATGTGCTTGTTAAATTTACTAATATTTCCAAGTTGTTAACAAAGTATTTAAATGATAATAAATCCACTATGGTGTGTAGGAAAATATCTGAGCCCTATAACAGGATCACCCTTTCTCTAAGAACCCTTGCTAACCTCTTATCTGCGATAAGAAGCAAAGCAAATGTAGAAATAGAGTGTATTGAATTTGTAGATGAATTGTGTGTATCCGTTGATTGTACTGAGTGCAGAAATATGATGTTCAGATACCATACCAAAGGTTAACAATGGTCTTACTATTTTCATATTGTACCCACTATAAAGAAGCTTGGTTGGGATGGAAGAAATGCACAAGCTAATGCACTAATAGCTTTTTTTGCCAAATGTGCCATGGAGTTCATCTATTAGTAAGAAGAAATATATGAATGCTTCACAGTCAAGGAAGGAAGAGAAAGATGAAAAGAATTTAAAAAACAGAAGAAACATTTTTTTAAGTATTATAAGGCAAATGATCATGTCATTAAGATTTTTCATAAACAAACTACAAAAGAGGCAACAGATGTTATGCTAACAGATGTTGGTGAGCCTTCTTGCTACAAAGAGGCTATGCAGACAAAGGATGTCAAGTGGGAGTGTGCCATGAAAAGTGAGTTGGATTCTATTCACAAGAATGGTACTTGGGATTTAGTACCTTTGGCAAAGGGCAGTAAAGCTTTACCATGTAAATGGGTATTTAAGCTAAAATTCACATCAGATAGTGCTTCTCCAAAGTATAAAGCACAACTTGTTGCAAAGGGTTTTAAGCAACAACATGGTGTTGATTTCAAGGAAATCTTCTCTCTAGTGGTCAAGATTACTACCCGCGCATGTTGCTTGGATTCGTTGAAATGGAGGACTTGGAGCTGGTCCAAATGGATGTGAAAACTGCTTTCTTGCATCGAGATCTATAAGGAACAACCACAGGGTTTTGTAGTTCCTGGCAAGGAAATTCTAGTTTGTAAGCTCAAGAAGAGATTTTATGGACTTAAGAAGTCCCCTAGATAATGGTACCAAAAGTGTGATGCTTTTATGAATTCTCAAGGCTATTCTCGAAGCAATGAACATCATTGTCTCTACACAAAGAGATGCTTAGATGGCATCTTGATATGCTTGATACCTTATGTCGATGATATGTTGACTGCTGGGAAGTCCTCTTATGACTTGTCAATTCTCAAAAAGAAGTTGAGTCAAACATTTGATATGAAGGATTCGGGGGATGCAAAACATATTCTTGGCATGCACATTACCCGTGATAGGAGTAAAAGATGCATATACTTGTCTCAAAGTGAGTACATATTCAAAGTACTTTACCGATTCAATATGCAAGGTGGAAAGGTATTGAGTACACCTTTATCTAGCTATGCATCAGTTGCACTCTGCAAGAAATTGGGTTGGACCCAAATTGAACCCGTACAATTCTTTGTACGAATGGCAGACCAATCCCGAGTCCATCCGATGGGACTAGTACATAATATTCTGATTACCTTGCAGGGCACTACATTTAAAATGACTTTTGTAGTCCTAGAACTACCAGAATCCAGCCTCGACTACACTTACTTTTCGGTCGACCATGGCTGAAGCAAGCCAAAGTTGTACAGGATTGGTCAGCCCAAGAGTTAAGTTTCAAAGACCATCACCAAAAATATGTAGTTAAATTGGATGCTATGCAACCCTGTGATCTTCATGCACGATCATACGTAGTAGAGTCGGTCCATATGTTGGATGGATTATCTGATGATGAGGAAGAGGCGTACCTGAAGACTAATAAGGATCTGATCTCGTTCGGTACTATCGATCTCCAGTCGGTAGCAGACAAGTGGAGTCCGGCAGTTTGTACCGTTGTACCAATGACCGGAGAAGCAAAAGCAGATGAGGATATGACAATGGACGAAGCGACCGTACAACAACTGTTGCAGCCAGCTGATGATTTGGTGAAACCCCGACAATTTTATGTACCAGAAGATCAATTGATAATGTACAACTTGGGAGACACGGTTAACCCAAGGCCTGTAAAAATTAGGGCCGGACTAGCAGGGCAATTCCAAGAAGATTTGGTACAACTTTTACGTGAATTTTCAAATGTCTTTGCTTGGGATTACAAGGACATGAAGGGTCTGGACCCAAGTGTTACCGTTAGTGTCCATGTGAAAGGCCAAATGGCCATCGGACACTTCTTTGTATATGTTCTTTAATAAAACATATAGTGGCCTCGTCAGTCACAGACTGTAAGTTCAACCGCATTTGTAAGACCTTTTGTGCGAGCGAAGCGAGCACCCCCCCCCCAGGTTTTCTCTAAGGCTTACGACTAAGGCGGCGACCAAGGCATAGACCTTGGCATACCTTGTCATCCGAGACACCGAAGTCACCATTGGCACCGTTGGCTGCGCACGAGGGAGGACCTCAACGATCAAGGAATATAGAGGTTCCCAATACTTCCCGGGAGGTCACCCATCCCAGTACTGTTCCCCCCAGAGCTCGCTTAACCATGGCAATCTCTTGCCACTAAGCTACACTCTTGTGGTGTTTGAAGAAGGGGAAAGACTAAGGTTGTCATTACCTTGAACAAGTTTTGGTCCCTCAAAGCTTCATTTTTGCTTTCAAAGCCTATTTTTGAAGCAATTTTGGGGTGTTTTTTGGAGCCATTTCGGAGTACTTTCGCACATAGTTCTCTTCGCACACGTCCAAGAACATCAAGAAGAGTGTTCCTTGTACTCCTCAGACAATAAATATCAACCTTTGGGGCTATATTTTCAGCCACACTCGTAAAACTACAGGTTTCTCGAGGGGTTTTTCAGTTTTGGTGGGAGCAGTCGCTGCAAATTTATGCAGATTTTAAAGCCTAAAACATCAGAGTTGACAGACACTTGCAGGTGTTATTGGCTAGTTTTTGGGCTGTGTATTCAGCCTTTTAGTGTCATTTTACTGCATATATTGAGCACATACACACCATGTACGCTTCTGTGGATACCGCTTATGTACGTCCATGTGGTCATTGATATAGTGGTTACGTTTTTTGCATAAAGCCTTTTATGTTTGATAAAGAGGGTCGTGGTGAGGTTTTCTTAACTGGGAGACACCCAGATATTGGGGTCTCTTCGGTGAAGCAGGTGGAAGACTTACCTAGCCTCGCCATAGGAGATGTATGATAGTTGTTCATAGGTGCTCGATAAGCCTAGTTGGCTTCTATTGGGTAACTGATTATATGCAGTGGAGTCAGTGATTCACTATGCAGGTAGACATGTCAGTACTTGCAGTTTTATGATACTTTGACACTAGTAATATGCTAATTTTGCAGAGGATACTCTGGCAAAATTTTTCCAGATTTCTGGTTTAGTCAACTATATAGTGGTCGATTTACTCCTTGATACACTTATTTGTTGGTGTTTGGACTCTTCTAGCTCCATTATCATTCTATTCAGTTCTCTACGATCATGGCATCAAAGGTCTTAGGCACATCCGGTGGATCAGGGTCTAGTGCTAGTGTTCCGAGGAGGAATTTTGAGATCCGAAAATTTGATGGCACAAACTTTGCTCTATGGAAGAATCAGATTAAAGATGTGCTGATTCAAAGGAGGCAATGGAAGCCAGTAAATGGGATTTCAAAGAAGCCTGCTGACATGGATGAAGATGATTCGGATGAGTTAGATGAAATGGCCAGGTCTACCATTCGCTTGAACTTGGCAGATAATGTTTACTTTACAGTATTAGACTGTGAAAGTGCAGAGGAGCTTTGGAAGAAGTTATGCAATACATATGAAAAAGAGACGGCATCAAATAAAGTGTATCTTATGAGAAAATTATATGACCTTCGTATGAAGGACACAGATAGTGTTGCTGCTCATCTAAAATGAGTTTGATGCTATATTCTCTCAGTTAGAGGCTCAGAAAATGGATATGGATAATGAAATGAAAGCAGTATTGCTGTTATGCACCCTGCCATCATCATGGGATACGTTTTGCACAGCTATTAGCAACAGTGCACCTGGCGGTAAACTCGTCTATGATGACATATGTGGAGCACTCTTGAGTGAGGAGATTCGTAGAAAATCTATGGTTGGCACTCAGAGTGGAGATGCATATAATGTTCGTGATTCTTACCAAGGAAAGAATCAACAATGTGGCAGGAGCAAGAACAAGGAAAAGAATGGTCAATGGAATAAGAGTAGAAGTAAATCAAGGAAGAGGGATATCGAATGCCATTATTGTCATAAGAAAGGACACATGAAGAAAGACTGTTATGCATTAGAGAATGCTAAAGGTAAAGGACGGAATGTTGAGGCATGTTAAACAGTTACCTACACCATCTACTTCGACTGTGAAGATCGAAGAAATTAATGCTATTTCTGATGATGCTGATGTGTTGACACTTGATAGTACTGTGCCATCTGAGGCACTTATGGCTGATTCTCTTTCCCACACCTGGCTGCTAGATTCTGGTGCTTCTTTCCATGTGACACCACATAGAGAATGGTTCTCTAATTATGCAGCAAAGTCTCTTGGTACCGTGAGACTTGGTGACTCTTACCAGTGTGATGTTGTGGGGATTGGAGATGTGGTTGTGTAGTTCATTGATGGTTCAAAATTTACTATGCATAATGTACACCATGTACCTCAGTTATCACGCAGTTTGATGTCAGTTGGTCAACTTGATGACCTTGGTTACAAGGTGGTCTTATATGTTCAGTCGTTTCGTATATCAAAGGGCAATATGGTTATTGCAAAAGGAAGCAAAGTTGGCTCACTTTATCCTTTATTTGTATCACAGAAAGAACACTTGTTAGCTGTTACTGAACAGCCTATGGCTTGTATTTGGCATGGTCGTTTGGGCCATATATCTCGTAGTGGAATGGAAAATCTTTCTCGTTCTGGCTACTTACCTGTGTTATCTTTCTCTGATTTTCATTTTGTGAGCATTGTCAATATGGAAAGCAAACCAGAAATGTGCATAGAACGCGCATTGACTCTTCAATTCAGCCTTTAGATCTCGTTCATACAGATGTGTGTGGTCCTATGCCCACTAGGTCCTTAGGTGGTTCTCTTTACTTTGTCACTTTCATAGATGATGCTACTAGAAAAGTCTGGGTATATCCTATCAAATCAAAGGATGATGTATTCCCTACTTTCAGAAAATGGCTTGCTTCAGTTGAGACTGAAAAAGGAACTAAGCTTAAGGCTTTACGTTCAGATAATGGGGGTGAGTATACCTCACATGAATTCAGCCTTTTTTGTCAGTCTAGAGGGATTCGTAGAGAGTTTACAGCTCCTTATACCCCAATACAGAATGGTGTAGCTGAGAGGATGAATAGAACTATTCAAGATAGAGTAGTCTCTATGTTGCATCATGCAAACCTCTCACAAGGTTTTTGGGCAGAAGCAGTATTGACTGCAGTTCATGTGATTAACCTTTCACCTAGTACTGCAAAAGGTCTGAAAGTGGCACAAGAGTTATGGACAGGGAATCCACCATATTATGATCATCTTCGAGTTTTCGTGTGTGAAGCATATGTTCATATACCCAAGAATCTTAGACAAAAGTTGGACCATAAGTCAAAGAAATGCATTTTTCTTGGATATGGTCGAGAAGGACAATTTGGATATCGCTTATGGGATCATGAAACACGGTCAGTGATCAGAAGTAGTGATGTCATTTTTAATGAGTCTAAGATGCATAAACAGCCCATTAAGGAGGTTGAAGTGAGAAGAGTGGTGTTTGAGGATACTAGTCCTTCGGTTAGCATGCATAAAAATGCTGCACATAGGGATCTTCAAGAGAATGTCCATTAAGATCAGTCTGCACATGTTCCTGTTCAGCAACCATTGAGACGTTCTGCACGTGTCTCATATCCACCTGATAGATATGTTCCAGGTTTAGATTTTGTTATGCTAACAGATGCCAGTGAGCCTTCTTGGTACAAAGAGGCTATGCAGACAAAGGATCATGTCAAGTGGGAGCGGGCCATGAAGAGTGAGTTGGATTCTATTCACAAGAATGGTACTTGGGACTTAGTACCTTTGCCAAAGGGCAGGAAAGCTTTACCATGTAAATGGGTATATAAGCTGAAATTCACATCAGATAGTGCTTCTCCAAAATATAAAGCACGACTTGTTGCAAAGGGTTTTAAGCAAAAACATGGTGTTGATTTTGAGGAAATCTTCTCTCCAGTGGTCAGGATGACTACTTTGCGCATGTTGCTTGGATTTGTTGCAATGGAGGACTTAGAGCTAGTCCAAATGGATGTGAAAATAGCTTTCTTGCATGGAGATCTTACAGATGAGATCTATATGAAACAACCAGAGGGTTATGTAGTTCCTGGCAAGGAAAGTCTAGTTTGTAAGCTCAAGAAGAGCTTGTACGGACTTAAACAGTCTCCTAGACAATGGTACCAAAAGTTTGATGCTTTTATGAAGTCCCAAGGCTATTCTCGGAGCAATGAGGATCATTGTCTCTACACAAAGAGATGTTCTGATGGCAGCTTGATATGCTCGATACTTTACATCGATGATATGTTGATTGTTGGGAAGTCCTCTTATGATTTGTCGCTTCTCAAAAAGAAGCTGAGTCAGACATTTGATATGAAGGATTTGGGGGATGCCAAACATATTCTTGGCATGCGCATTACTCGTGATAGGAGTAAAAGATGCATATACTTGTCTCAAAGTGAGTACATATCCAAAGTACTTCACCGATTCAATATGCAGGGTGGAAAGGCATTGAGTACACCTTTACCCACATATGTGAAATTGAGCAAGGATGACTGCCCCAAATCAAATGAGGAAAGGAATTCATGACCAAAATTCCCTATCAGTCTGTTGTTGGTAGTCTCATGTATGCTATGGTAGCTACGAGACCAGACATTGCATTTGTAGTGGGAGTTGTGAGCAGATATATGTCTAATCTTGGCAAGAAACATTGGGAAGCGGTCAAAATGATTTTGAGATATCTGAGTCGCACTAAGGACAAGTGTCTATGCTTAGGTAGAGGGAAAGCATCCATTATTGGTTACACAGATTCTGACTATGTTGGTTGTGTAGACAATCGTAAGTCTACATCAGGGTACATTTTTCATTTTGCTGGAGGTGCTATCTCTTGGAGATCTCGTCTTCAAGAATGTACACCTGTTTCCACCACAGAAGCAGAGTATGTTGTAGCAAGTGAGGCATGTAAGGAAGCATTGTGGCTTTCTCGTCTTGCTTGTGATATGGGTTTACCTCAGCATGTACCTCACTTGCTCAGTGATAGTCAGAGTGCCATTGCTTTGGCTAAGAATCCGGTCTATCATGCAAAGACCAAGCACATTGAGGTTGTTGGTGCAATTCAAGCCATCACACTTGGCTTGGAACTTTGGAAACTTGTTTTGAAACCTTGAAAGCTTAATTCATTTGAAGAAAGGACCATGTGAACTTATGCTTATAAGTTCCTACTTCTTTACCCTTTGTAAAAGTCTAAAATGACTTGGCATATGTATGAGTACACCTACTTGATTAGTCGTGGAAATTTAGAGGACTTAATGGAGAGAATATCTCCCTACTTTTAGAGGAGATATTCTAGGGAGCCTTGGATTTGAATTTCAAAATTCAAATGTTTTCTGAGTTATCTTCTCCAAGTCTGTCAACTTCCAAGAGGCATATCTCAGTGCCTACTGAACCAAATCGAGTGATTCAAAGCTTATTGGAACCAGCTCCAAGCATACTAAATGGCTACAAAATTTGAAGGTCATTGGATCAGCCATCTCGGAGAAATCTTGCTCGAAGTGGTCTCTGGTATTTCTCTACACATCTCCTAAAAAGTCGGGGGTGACTCTAATTTTGCTAAACTTATTTCTCAGTGCATAGATTATCAATTTGAGTGATTCCACTTGCAAATGGTAGCTTGGTAAGCTAATTGAATAACTCTAGGAGGAAGTGTTCCAATTGTAAGTGTGCTGGTTACACTGAGCAAAACTCTGAGCAGGTGTCAGTACTAAAATAGCAAGTTTTCTTGGATTTGTGAAGTATCAAGTAGTCTGTTTTGATTTGCTCATTACACACATCATTTGCAAAGTACATATATGATCTCTTGGTGTCATTTGGAAGCTAAACAAGTGTACTAATCAACTCTGAAGCAAGGAGGGCTGGTACAAAGCAGGTGTAGCAGTACCAACTCAATCTTCTAGGTGTATCCAACCATTTCTCCCAACAGTGGTATCAGAGCAAATAAGGTAACATGGGAGATGGTTTTCCTTCAATCATTGACAAATTGGACAGGAACAATTACCAATCTTGGTCTCTAAGGATGAAGACCTATCTACAAGGAAGAAGCTTATTTGGATTCATCTCAGGAGATGAGGAATTGCCCTCATTCAAAGCAAGAGGACTACCCACCAAGGATGAACAAGAGAGGCTCAACACATGGTGTGCAAAAGATGCATTGGCAAGGTCTTATCTTCTGAACTCTATATCTGATTTCCTTTTACCTCATATTAGGAACGGTAAGACTTCCCAAGAGACTTGGGAAACCCTGTCATCATACTTCTCTTCCAACACAAGGGCCAGGAAGAATCAACTGTGGATTGAATTCACAACCCTTAGGAAGCAGCCCAAGCAATCAGTCTCAGAGTATCTGACCAAGATTAAAGATGTGGCAGACCAATTAGCAAGCATTGGAGAGGAGATTGAAGAGGAACAAATAGTAAGGCAAATAACAAATGGACTCAAGGCAGATGATAAGTGGGAAAGCTTCACCACTGCAATGGATCTCTACATGGACATGCATACCCCAGATCTCACAACTCTCATGGGCCAACTATTCACACATGAAGCAAAGTTTACTAAGGCTGGAGATCAATCAAAAGGTAACAACCCCTCTGCTCTATATACTGATAAGAAGATTAAGGATAAAGGTAAAGGGAAGAAGCAAGAAGAAGAAGGCTCTACCTCCCAAGCTAACTATGCAGGGAGAGGTAGATCTTCAAGAGGTAGAGGCAGAGGAGGTAAGTCAGGTAGGGGGAGACCCTACAACTCATCACCATGCAACATTTGTGGATTATCTAACCATACCACAGATGAGTGCTACAGAAACTATAAGAATCAGAGAGGAAGAGGCTATCAAAGAGGTGGATACTCTCAAGGTAGAGGCAGGTTCAACCAACACCAAGGCTACAATGGATACAACAATCAGTACAACAACAATTACAACCACAACCATAATAATAACTACCAAGGTGGATTCAGAAATAGAAGGGATTACAACAACTACACAGAGGAGCAAGATGACTCCCTATTGATCATGAATATGACCTCCAAGGCAGGAACAAATGATGATCATTTATTTTATATTGATTCAGGGTGCTCTAACCATGTAGCTGGTAATGTGGCACTACTCTCTGATTTGGAAGAACCCAAGGGCAAACATCAGGTACAGATAGGTGATGATACTAAGCATTCTGTAGTAAAGATTGGAAATGTAAAAACTTGTGATGGTAACCAGAACCTATTGAGCAGGGTACTTTATGTACCAACTATTACCAAAAACTTAATGAGTGTTGGTCAGATTGTGGAGAAAGGTTTGCAGGTCAGATTCACTCAACATGGAGCATATGTGGAGGACCCAAAACATGGATTCAAAAGGATAGCCAAGGGAGAGAAATCAGGTAGATTATTTACTTTTGAGCTAGAAGACACCAAAAACATTGCTTTATACAATTACAAGGATCAAACACTTTCAGAGTTAGAAATATGGCACAAGAGGCTAGGCCACATAGGTGAAAGGACTTTGAAGCAAATGTGCAGGGATCAATGTGTGCTTGGGATACCTAATGTGTCCAAGCAACACATGATTTACAAGTGTGGTGCTTGTCAGTTTGGTAAGTCTCACAGGTTGCCCTATTCAAGGAAAGGCTTTATGCATGAAGACTACCTAGACTTGGTACACACAGATGTTTGGGGACCTAGCAAGGATCCCTCCATTTCAGGTTCAAGGTACTATGTGTCTTTTATTGATGATTATAGCAGATGGATTGTCTTATACTTTATGAAGCATAAGGATGAAGTGTTTAACTGTTTCAAGAGATATCTTGCACTTGTTGAAAACCAAACAGGAAGAAACTTGAAGAGGCTAAGGTCAGATGGAGGAGGTGAATACTTCTCAAATGAGTTTGAAGATTTCTTGCAGGAAAGAGGCATCAAAAGGGAGATAACCACAAGGTACTCACCTGAACAAAATGGAGTAGCTGAAAGAAGGAATAGGCTTATTGTTGAAACAGCTAGGTCTATGCTTAATGAAAAGAAGTTACCAAATTATCTTTGGGCAGAGAGTGTATCTACTGCCACCTATCTCATAAACAGGTTGCCATCAAAGTCTCTTGATGGCATGACACCATATGAAGCTTGGCATGGTAAGAGACCATCTTTGGATCATTGCAAAATCTTTGGTTGTGTAGCATATGTGCATATTCCCTCACAGGTAAGGGGAAAGCTAGACCCTAAAGCTGAAAAATGTATCTTCATTGGTTATGATTTGAATCAAAAAGGGTACAGATTCTACAACCCAACAAACAAAGGCTTCAAGGTAAGCAGAGATGTCATCTTTGATGAGAATGACTCATGGTATGAGAATGAATGCAGGAAGGTTAGTCTACCTTATGGTTTGGAAGAGGAGTTTCCAAAGCTAATCAAAGTAGAACCAAACAAAGAAGAAGACTCAAGTTCAGAGGATGATGACATAATCAACCTTGAAGAATTCAAAGCATGGAAGTCCAAAGGAAAGATGAAGATGAAGCAACTAGAGGATATTCCAGAATCCTCAAATCAGTCAATCAGGAGATCTAAGAGAGAAAGCAAAAAACCAATCAGATTTGGGTATGATACATCTCTTATAACTAAGCATTTTGTGTACCTTGCAAAGGATGTGTTGAATGAAGAGCCAGGTACATATGAAGAGGCAATCACCAAACCAGAATGGAAAAGAGCTATGGATGAAGAAATGGAAGCTCTCAAGGAGAGTGACACATGGGACTTAGTACCCAAGAAGGACTCTATGAAGGTGATAGGATCTCGATGGATCTACAAGCTAAAGAGGAACTCTGATGGAACAATTAACATGTACAAAGCTAGGTTGGTAGCCAAGGGTTTTGCACAAACCCAAGGCATTGATTATGAGGAGACATTTTCACCTGTGGCTAAGATGCCAACAATCAGAGTACTAGTGAGTGTAGCTGCATCCAAGAATTGGAACATGTACCAACTAGATGTCAAGAATGCTTTCTTAAATGGATGGATATCTGAAAAATTCTACATGTCACAACCACTTGGCTATGAAGATCACAAAAAGGTAAATTATGTTTGTAAATTGAAGAAGGCTCTATATGGATTGAAGCAGGCACCTAGAGCATGGAATTACAGGTTGACAACATACCTCCAAGACCAAGGATTTGTGATGAGTAAAGCAGACACTTCTCTCTTCATAAAAAGGAGTAGTACAGAGGTAATATACTTGTGTGTTTATGTTGATGACATCATCATTACAGGAAATGATGTCAATGGAATCAGAAGCATAAAGAATCAGATGATGAAGGAGTTCAAGATCAATGATCTTGGATTATTGAAGTACTTCTTAGGTCTTGAATTAGTGTATACTAATTCAGGTATATATATTACTCAAAAGAAGTATGTACAGGATATGGTCAAGAAGTTTAATTTGCAGGAAGTTAAAGTCTCAAGCACTCCAATGGAGGTCAACCTAAAGCTAAGTGCTCATGAAGGGGATGAAGTCCAAGAAATTACAGGATATCAAAGTATGGTAGGTAGTTTGAATTATGCTACCTTGACAAGAATTGACATAGCATATGGAGTTAGTGTGCTAAGTCAATTCATGCACAAACCAAGAGTACCTCACCTAGAGGCAGCAAAGAAGATCTTGAAGTATCTAAAGGGAACTCTAAACCATGGTTTGTACTTTCCTTATACATCAGATATTGACATTAAAGTATATTCAGATGCAGATTGGGCAGGATGCAAGGATGATAGGAGGAGCACATCAGGATACATATGTTTTGCAGGTGACAAACCTATTTCTTGGTCAGCCAAGAAGCAACCAATAGTGGCATTATCATCCACTGAAGCAGAGTATAGAGGGCTAGCCAATGCCACTCAAGAAGCTATTTGGTTAAAGCTTTTGTATACAGATTTAGGTCTATATACTAGACCTCCAATCATCTTTGGAGATAAAGCAGCTAATCCAATATATCATGCTAGGACAAAACACATAGAAGTTCATTACCACTATGTGAGAGAAAAGTTGCTAAGCAAAGACATTCAATTGACTTATGTGTCCACTAATATGCAATGTGCAGATTTACTTACTAAAGCTTTGGATGGAAGTAAGTTATGCAGATTCAAATCCATGATTGGATTACAGGATGTAATTGAAGATTGAAGATGAAGACTTAAGCCAAAGTGTTTGGCTTGAGGGGGAGCTGTTGGTGCAATTCAAGCCATCACACTTGGCTTGGAACTTTGGAAACTTGTTTTGAAACCTTGAAAGCTTAATTCATTTGAAAAAAGGACCATGTGAACTTATGCTTATAAGTTCCTACTTCTTTACCCTTTGTAAAAGGCTAAAATGGCTTGGCATATGTATGAGTACACCTACTTGATTAGTCGTGGAAATTTAGAGGACTTAATGGAGAGAATATCTCCCTATTTTTAGAGGAGATATTCTAGGGAGCCTTGGATTTGAATTTCAAAATTCAAATGATCACTCAACCTCTATAAAAGATGAAGGAAAAAAAGTCGCGAGTGTGATCCTCACTTCAGCTCATTTCCCGAGGCATTTTACCATTGTATCTTTGTGTGTGTGAGTGCTACATCTTAGCCTACACCACAATACCTTATTTAGCTATGCTTGTCATGCTAATGAGATTGTACAATTACATCAATAAATAGATACATTCATACTTTTCAACTCTGTGTTTTTCTGAGTTATCTTCTCCAAGTCTGTCAACTTCCAAGAGGCATATCTCAGTGCCTACTGAACCAAATCGAGTGATTCAAAGCTTATTGGAACCAACTCCAAGCATACTACATGCCTACAAAATTTGAAGGTCATTGGATCAGCCATCTCGGAGAAATCTTGCTCGAAGTGGTCTCTGGTATTTCTCTACACATCTCCTAAAAAGTCGGGGGTGACTCTAATTTTGCTAAACTTATGTCTCAGTGCATAGATTATCAATTTGAGTTATTCCACTTGCAAATGGTAGCGTGGTAAGCTAATTGAATAACTCTAGGAGGAATTGTTCCAATTGTAAGTGTGCTGGTTACAATGAGCAAAACTCTGAGCAGATGTCAGTACTAAAATAGCAAGTTTTCTTGGATTTGTGAAGTATCAAGTAGTCTGTTTTGATTTGGTCATTACACACATCATTTGCAAAGTACATATATGATCTCTTGGTGTCATTTGGAAGCTAAGCAAGTGTACTAATCAACTCTGAAGCAAGGAGGGCTGGTACAAAGTAGGTCTAGCAGTACCAACTCAATCTTCTAGGTGTATCCAACCATTTCTCCCAACAGAGGTGAGGTATCACTTCATTAGAGATTGCTTAGCCACTGAGAGCATTATTCTTGAGAAGGTTCACACTCGAGATAATGTTGCAGATGCTTTGACTAAAGCTCTACCACATGATAGCTTTCGACACTGTTGTCACTTGATGGGGGTTACTTGATTCTTGATCTTACGCAGTCACTTGTATACTATGTAACATGCCCATCAGGTGGGAGGTATAGTTTGTATACTTACACTCAGGTATTCTTTATCATTCTTTATTTCTCTCCCATAGTTACATCTAGCCATATTGGCCTTTAGTGGGAGATTGTTACCATTAGTGTCCATGTGAAAGGCCAAATGGCCACGGACACTTCTTTGTATATGTTCTTTAATAAAACATATAGTGGCCTGGTTAGTCACAGACTGTAAGTTCGACCACATTTGTAAGACCTAAGAAGTCTGTCTTCGCGCTTCCTGTGTACTGTGTTTTCTACGTATTCTACAGCCTCTGTGCGGAGTACTGTGTGTGGCCTCAAGAGCTCGATTTTCTACTCCGAGCATATCGTCGTGGAGCTCTCGAGAAGGAGAGCGCATTGTGGTGCATCGCCATTGAAATACTTCACCAAGAATTTATCAACACCGGGTGGTGTTGAAGCCAGATGCACCACCATTCAAACAAGCCAGCTACCAGATGAATCCGCATTATGCAGCCCAAGTGAAAGCCGAGTTAGATCGCCTTCTAAAGGTTGGATTCATTGTTCCCATTGAACATGCAGAGTGGATATCTCCAATAGTAATCGTCCCAAAGAAAAATAAACAATTGTGTATCTGTGTTGACTACCAGAAACTCAATGCCACCACTGTACCGGATCCGTTCCCTCTCCCCTTTCTAGACACAATGCTCGACAGGGTAGTAGGGCATGAAATGTATTCTTTTCTAGATGGCTACAGTGGATATAATCAGGTGAGGATGGCAGAACACGATATACCGAAGACAGCCTTTATCACGAATTGGGGTGTCTATGCTTGCACCGTAATGTGGTTCGGTTTAAGGAATGCCTTGAGTACCTTCCAAAGATGCATGCAAGAAGTCTTTTCACCCTACTTAACTACCTTTATGCAAGTATATTTGGACGATTTTTCCTTATTTGGCAAGACTTCAGCGCACTTGTATCATTTACGGTGTTGCTTTGAAAAATGCCGAGAGTATTGATTATGCTTGAATCCTACCAAATCTGTTTTTGCGGCCTCCTGTGGTAAACTGCTTGGCCATATTATCTCTAAACAAGGAATACAAGTCGATCCGGATAAAGTCACAGCCGTGTTTGAGGCACCAGTCCCAACAACACCAAAAGAAGTTATGCGCTTTCTTGGTCAAATCCGGTGGCATGGCAGGCACTTACGGTGGTTAGCTCACTTAGCAACACCACTTAATAGGC
This sequence comes from Ceratopteris richardii, assembly GCA_020310875.1. NCBI lineage: Eukaryota > Viridiplantae > Streptophyta > Polypodiopsida > Polypodiales > Pteridaceae > Ceratopteris > Ceratopteris richardii. The sequence goes on along the minus strand of CM035412.1, from coordinate 34,441,657 downwards.
TTATGACCAGCGCTCCACGACATAATGATTGGACACAGGAGTGCCAAAATGCATTTGATCTTTTAAAGGTTTTATTGACACAGGCCCCAATTTTGCAACCACCTGATTGGGAACGTCCGTTCCATGTCTTTGTGGATGCATCAGACATAGCTATTGGTAGCATACTAATGCAGCAAACTGACAAATGGTTTTGGCCTGTATATTATGCAAGTCGCCGATTAGCCCCTGCCGAAAGAAACTACTCAGTGACCGAAAGAGAGTGCCTCGGGTTGGTGTATTCTGTTGAGAAGTTCCAACATTATTTGTTGGGCCAAAAATTCACCTTCCATGCGGATCATGCCGCACTCGTGTATTTGGTCCGACAGCAACATTTAGGTGGAAGACTGGCAAGATGGGTATTACTGCTAGAGGAGTTTGAGTATGACGTTCTTCATCGACCTGACACAGCACATGCTTTGGCAGATTTTCTATCGTGACTGGATTTTGGTGAGCCTCCGGTCGGGGTTGATGACACTACACCGGCCATTTACGTTACTTAGACCACTTCTGAAGACTCTGCAGAGCCCCCTGTTGCTACTACACACTATGATACGTTACTAAATTTTCTCAAGGATGGTTGTCTTCCTCCTAATATTCCCACTGCTCTGCGGCAGAAAATTGCAGTCTACAATCGACGATTCCGGTTGATTGTGGGTCAACTATATTATTTAGATCATACTGGTGTTTTCCTTCGATGCATTCCTCCACATGAAGCGGAATCCGTTATAACTATGGCTCATTCAGTACCCTCTGGAGGACACTTCGCAGCTGATCTTACTCACTGGAAATTTTGCAAAGTGGGCTATGGTGGCCTACAATGTACAGAGATGTGGTTCAATTTGTGCAATAGTGTGATGCATGTCAACGGTGTGGACAGCCCTTACAGCGACATTTCTTTTCCCTTCAACCTGTCTTACCTTTGGAACCCTTTCAGAAGTGGGGGCTAGATTTTATTGGCCCAATAACACCACGAGTGACCCTCACCAACAATCGATACATATTGACTTCTACAGATTATGCCACTCGGTGGACGGAGGCTTGGTCTTTACGGTCGGCCACAGCTGTTTCGGTGGCCAAATGCTTGATGAAGGACGTCTTCCCTTGCTATGGATTGCCTTTGGAAATAGTGATGGACCAAGGAACACCTTTTGCAAACAACTTAATGCAAGTACTGACTCACACTTTTCAGGTTATGCATAAATTCAGCTCACCGTACTATCCACGTGCTAATGGTCTACCTGAGAGTACCAATAAGACTCTGATGAATATGCTTCGCAAATTGATCCTGGAATATCCGGAACATTGAGACCAACTTCTCCCTGCCGTATTATGGGCATACCGGACCACGTACAAAGTAGCAACCGGAACCACTCCGTTTAAACTTGCTTACGGCATGGAAGCTATTGCGCCAATGGAAGTAGTGGTACCAAGTTTGTGTGTTGCCTTAGCTCAGAAATTATTGTCGGAAGAATCTTTGCTCTTTCGGTTGGATATGCTCAGATCATTGGATGAAGAGCATTGGGAAAGTTTCATGACCCTTCAAGAAGTTCAGCTTCGTCAAGCCCGTACTCATGATCGCTTTCTCAAAACCCCTATCTTTAAGATTGACCAACTCGTCTTATTCTATAATGCTAAAGCAAACAGATCGGCCGGAAAATTTAAGTTACAATGGTGCGGTCCATACTGAATTATTGAACAGGTGGGACCCGCTACTTTTCGGTTGGCCACTTTACCCAGAGTTCCCCTTCCAAAAGTGATTAATGGATCTAAGCTTCGCCCATATCAACAATCGGCCGATAACTGATGACATGTACCTCATCTTTTTCGAGTGTCACTTGTTTTATTTTTATCCCTGTATTTCGGTTGACCACAGACCGTAATCATGGTTGCCCATATTCTATCTTTACTTCCTCCCACAATGAGCATCTATAACTTAACTTTTATAGAATATAGAAAAGTGCAACATTGTTTTTTTGAGAGCTCCTTTGCTTCTCTTTCCATTTCCATAATTACAGGCTTTACTCAAGGATATAAATGCTTCATACGTGTGTGTTAGCTACCATTTGGCCTCATAGTAAGCATCTTCAAGGAGGAGGACTTGCGAGCTCATCTTTCCATATCTTCAAGAAGCAAGTATCACTTCCTTGGAGGAGCATGCGAGGGACAAAATCTATAAATCTCCTCTTTAGAGGCTTATAAAGGAGCTCCATAAATTCCCTTTGGTTGCATCCTGATCCAATGTTTATGAGGAACCTTGATTCTTGACATGTATAAGGGTGTCTGAAGAATATGTTTTACAAGTTATTGTTCTACAATGTGTACTTCTCATGTGAGAATCTCATCTCTGACAAGATGCACACTCGGGAGAGAAGCAAGAACTTAGAATCAATTATTGCGCAGGGATAGAATGGACATCTCTTGGGCATGGTGCCTTGGATAGCACAACTGCCCTTCTTAGCTGTGGTGAGAGTTTGAATCCCCTCTGCTACACCCACGTGAACAAAGCCTGCTCTGATACCAGTAATACATTGCATCCTCTTTTTGTTATAGCGTACGGTGCTTCAAATCACATGACTAGTCATGCAGAATGGTTTAGTAGTTAAGGGATATAAATGTTATAACCCACTCACACGACGAATGTGCAAATAATTGCACCTATATCTAGCTATCTCTGCTTTGTTTCTCGTAACTTGCCAAGCTTATTTCATCCCTTCTCACTTCCTTCTTTCCACTTTCTCAACCCGTCTCTTCTTCCTCTATTAAACAGAATCCTTCACTCTCAACCTCAGACACCCTCACTCAATCGCACACCAATTCAAGCACACAAACTCATGCACACCTAGATACAAACGCACTCACACGCAAATGCTCTCACATACCTTGTACATACAACCGCACACACAGCCACTCTCTTTCTTTTCCACACCCGCTCACACACACCGAGTTACCTTTCTCCTTGCTCACCCCTTTCCCAAGTTCCCACATATACCTGCATGCTCACATGCCCATGCAAACATGCGCTCAGACACTCGAAAGTAGGCAAGTTCACATATTCACTCACTTCCTTTGTTTCCCTCAATCACTCTCCTTTAGTTTTCTTATGCCTGCATTCACCAACCTATTCCCATACTGAGTCTTTGTTCACTCACTCTTTGTCTCTCTCTCAAACTCTCTCTCTTTCTCTCACACAACTCCCTCACACCTCTTCTTATTTCTTCCCTTCTTCTCACTTCTTTGCACACACGCTTCCCTTGTTCATACACACACACTTATAGACTCACACACTCTCCCTTCCTGTCCACTTCCTTCCTCTTGCTCTCACTCACTATCTCCTTCTCTTTTATACTTTCTCTCATATACGCTCACACGCATCAGTTTGAAGTCAGAAACATAGAGACGAAATGGACTGAGAGTAATCAACCAACTAGGCTAAGACTCGTTACGAACTATTCCCCACTCACCCACTCACATGCACATGTGCACTTTTGTTTTTCTCTTTTTTTATTTATTCTTTCTTTTTGTTTTCGTTTTGTTGTTCTGTTTTCAATATTATTTTTTCATTTTTTCTTTTTGCGTTTTTGTTTTGTTTTGTTTTTTTTTTCCTTTTGTTCTTTTTTTTTCCTCTTTTTTTTTTAACGTCCAAAGATATCAATCTTGACACAAGATGCACAAATTAAGGGAACACGGAGTTTGCACCTACAGTACATATACAAGGGTCAATGCATTTTCCTACACACCTTGGTGTTCTCAAGTGATCCTACACACATGTGATGGCGTGCACCTAATCCTATATGCAAATGGCATATACAAATACATTTTCATGTATGCCCACCTACACCTCTCCCTATCACACACATCTTTTGCTATCATTCACTTAGTACCAACACATCTACCAATGCGAAACACTTAATCATCATGATCATCTGGTTGATTATTTCTCAGTTACTTGCATCAAAATCACATTAGTAGACCACCCTTTCTACACAATTCAACATGTAACATACTCTCGCCTTCTGCTTGCAAAGTCATCCTCGACGAGCCAATTAGCACCTGTACTCAAACCATTCAAGTCATCAATAATGCATCAATGCACATTCACATACCTCATACTTATTCTATCTCTTTCCACTGGCATACCTGCAACGACACTAAATCAATCATCCATTAGTGATCAAAAATCAGTCACTTTACTTACCAACTCTGTATGCCATTTTACATCTCCACCTATCATGTCCACCTGTCTACAAACTCACCAAAACATTAGACCATTTTTCATGAAATTACAATATCTACAACCAAAATGAAAAGACAACCATATCAATCATCCACATCACACATGTATACTCAGAACACACATCATGATCCCGTATCACACATGCATTCTCATCATGCACAACATACCCATGCCAACAGAAAGCGGAACCACATTTCCTTCCCGACACTCTTCTCGGCCGTTCAATCAATACCTCACGAATCTCCTATTCCACATGCATCCTCAACCCACTTTTCACACACACCATATATCTGTAAGCAAGTACCATCCTTAAATTTCATTTTTTGATGCCCTACCTGTTTATACTGCCACCTCCCTAATTCTTCTTCTGTTTCTCATCCAATCCTCCCATCTATATTTTTTTTTATGCCTCTTCGACCTAGGGTTTTCTATTCCCACTTCTCTTCCTGTCTATCTCTAGTTTTTTCTTGCTCATTGACTAGATCCTATGCTAGGTCACCACCACGCCACTCTGAAAATGATGGACACACGACAAAGACGTCTCAAGCCTAACGCGAGCTCACCTCGACAAGACCGCTCATCGTCAATGCGATTCTGGACTTCACAAGTCGTTGCACAGCCTAAGAGTCGAAATGAGCACCTCCCAAGAATTCACAGAGGAACAAAGTCACTAGCATGCTTGGATCCCTCGAGTCCAAGTCTTCCACAGACACGTCGCAGCTGAAACCCTAGGTGAGCTTAAGCTTCGATTCCACATGCCTCATCAAGAGTCCACACATTCCCAGATCCCCACAAACACAGACACATATTCCCATCCGAGCATCATGCTCTCTCACCTCTCTTCTGTCCCCCCTCAAGCGAGGAATTCGTCTCATTCATTTTTTCCACATTTTTCCACATATTTACTCACACTTGCCAGCCTACGTCGAAGCTGGATGCGACTCGTGGACTCGACCACCCGATCGAGTTTGTTCCACCCATCTACCAACCCAACATAGCGCGCGACACACAGACGGCTAGCCCTATGCGAAACCAACGTCAGTTCGTGGCTTTGACCACCTGGCCAAAGTGGGTCCACCCACCTATCGGCCCACATAGGCGGGTAGCCACATGCACACATACATAAACATATATTCATTCCTCTTTTTTTTCATTCTCGCATCTCAAGAATTAGGAGACAAAAGAAAGGATCTTTTCCCAACCATCCCGATCACGACACACACACATAAACTCCCCATGGACATCCCAATGAGACACATCTCCTCTTTGCTGCTACTCAAGCCAAAATCCGGCCACTAATGCCATGGTCAACTTTTCCTCTCGAAACCCGCACACACTAATTACTTCTGACTCGCAATCCGCAAAGCAAACCCTAATCAGACCTAAGCCGTCCCTACCGACATCCATCACCTCGTCTATTTCTTTTTCATCTCCAACCTCTGCCTCTCAGAGATTCCACATGACCTGATAAATGACTTGGGAAACTACCATTAGCTGTTGTACCTCTTAGTGCCTCAAGCCTTGCCACTAGGTCTCTTAATCCTTGCTTGTTGTAATCAATATCGCTCTGGTATTGGAGCAGGTCACAATCGATGCTTCGAAACCGATTCCATATTTGCTCCATCTCTTCATCTAAACCTCTCATCCTTTTTTCAGATCCGAGGGGAATATCCTCCCTCTTCTCAACTCAAATGGTCAACCTCTCGACTTCCTCTCTAATCGATCTTTCCTCCCAAATCCTACTCATATTTTCTACATCTAGATCTTCTACCTTCTTCGACAATTCATTTTTCATCCTTTCTAACTCTGCTCCAAACGCATCCAACCTATCCAACACTGCTTTCAGCTCTTCCTCCATTTTCCCCGCTCTCCGGTCCTCCACCTATCCTCCCGTCTCGTCGTCTTTTCGATTCATCCACCTACCGAGCTTGCTACTCAACCTTGCATTCTCTTTCTCTACCCGTCTCACTTTTTCATCGCTCTCTGCTTGAGCGCTCTTCATCCCTTCTAATTCTAGGTGGAACTCTTCAACTACCTTAGCTGCTTGGTCATCATATCTACTAGTCATCTCTCGCAATTTCTTGATTTCCTTTTCCCTTCGGTCGACTCTCTGTGCCATGTCATCATCCTCTCGTGAGAGCTCTTCTTCAATTGAAACTCCATGGCAATTGGCTATCATCAAGCTCGTTCTAAGGTCCAAGACCTCCTTTCTCGTGGCATTCCTCTTCCTAGCTACTTTTTCACTCTCAAGCAATTGGACTTGTCCTCTCAGGTTCGCATTTTCCACTTTCAACACTCTACTTATATCAGTCACTACTCGGAATTGCTCCTCCCATTTATCTACAACCTCTTCTATCTTCACTTGATTTTTCTCAATGTTTCCACCTTGACCCTCTCACTATCGCGCTCTTCACGAAGACATTCCAATTGACCTTTTATGCTTGCTAGCGAACTCTCATTATCTTTGGCGTCCACGAAGAAAGTTGCAAGGGACGTACTAACCTCTTTTGTCAAGACCTCCTCAACGAGAACATCCTTTGCGCGACACACGTGCTCACACAACCTTTTCTCTCCACAATCCGTGCATGCAAGAACAAAGTCCAATGGACTAGACACACGAGGGCAAAATTTCGCGATATGCCCTATCTTCTCGCAACACCAACACCGAATGTAATTCGAGATTGGGCCAACCCGGCGACATTCATATGCACGATTTCTCATTCGGTGCCCAAATCCGCTTTGACTTCTGATCCCTCTCGGAGTCATCATTCTCGAGCTAATTTCTTGAACATCTACAACTTGCGTACTTTGTGCCATCTCTCTACCTAGACCAATGCACTCAATTTGGGCCGACGCGCTGTGCCGCACAATTGGGGCACCGAGCGTGCTCGTGGCACGACTGTATGAGGAGTTCCAAGCCAACTTCCCAGCAGGATCGCCGAATGGATAAGGTCTTGAGCCCGTAGAATGTGCAAATAATTGCACCTATATCTAGCTATCTCTGCTTTGTTTCTCGTAACTTGCCAAGCTTATTTCACCCCTTCTCACTTCCTTCTTTCAGCTTTCTCAACCCCTCTCTATTAAACACAATCCTTCACTCTCAACCTCAGACACCCTCACTCAATCGCACACCGAGTCAAGCACACAAACTCATGCACACCTAGATACAAACGCACTCACACGCAAATGCTCTCACATACCTTGTACATAAAATCGCACACACAGCCACTCTCTTTCTTTTCCACACCCGCTCACACACACCGAGTTACCTTTCTCCTTGCTCACCCCTTTCCCAAGTTCCCACATATACCTGCATGCTCACATGCCCATGCAAACATGCGCTCAGACACTCGAAAGTAGGCAAGTTCACATATTCACTCACTTCCTTTGTTTCCCTCGATCACTCTCCTTTAGTTTTCTTATGCCTGCATTCACCAACCTATTCCCATACCGAGTCTTTGTTCACTCACTCTTTGTCTCTCTCTCAAACTCTCTCTCTTTCTCTCACACAACTCCCTCACACCTCTTCTTATTTCTTCCCTTCTTCTCACTTCTTTGCACACACGCTTCCCTTGTTCATACACACACACTTATAGACTCACACACTCTCCCTTCCTGTCCACTTCCTTCCTCTTGCTCTCACTCACTATCTCCTTCTCTTTTATACTTTCTCTCATATACGCTCACACGCATCAGTTTGAAGTCAGAAACATAGAGACGAAATGGACTGAGAGTAATCAACCAACTAGGCTAAGACTCGTTACGAACTATTCCCCACTCACCCACTCACATGCACATGTGCACTTTTGTTTTTCTCTTTTTTTATTTATTCTTTCTTTTTGTTTTCGTTTTGTTGTTCTGTTTTCAATATTATTTTCTCATTTTTTCTTTTTGCGTTTTTGTTTTGTTTTTTTTTTTGTTTCTTTTGTTCTTTTTTTTTCCTCTTTTTTTTTTTACATCCAAAGATATCAATCTTGACACAAGATGCACAAATTAAGGGAACACGGAGTTTGCACCTACAGTACATATACAAGGGTCAATGCATTTTCCTACACACCTTGGTGTTCTCAAGTGATCCTACACACATGTGATGGCATGCACCTAATCCTATATGCAAATGGCATATACAAATACATTTTCATGTATGCCCACCTACACCTCTCCCTATCACACACATCTTTTGCTATCATTCACTTAGTACCAACATATCTGCCAATGCGAAACACTTAATCATCATGATCATCTGGTTGATTATTTCTCAGTTACTTGCATCAAAATCACATTAGTAGACCACCCTTTCTACACAATTCAACATGTAACATACTCTCGCCTTCTGCTTGCGAAGTCATCCTCGACGAGCCAATTAGCACCTGTACTCAAACCATTCAAGTCATCGATAATGCATCAATGCACATTCACATACCTCATACTTATTCTATCTCTTTCCACTGGCATACCTGCAACGACACTAAATCAATCATCCATTAGTCATCAAAAATCAGTCACTTTACTTACCAACTCTGTGTGCCATTTTACATCTCCACCTATCATGTCCACGTGTCTACAAACTCACCAAAACATTAGACCATTTTTCATGAAATTACAATATCTACAACCAAAATGAAAAGACAACCATATCAATCATCCACATCACACATATATACTCAGCACACACATCATGATCCCGTATCACACATGCATTCTCATCACACACAACATACCCATGCCAACAGAAAGCGGAACCACATTTCCTTCCCGACACTCTTCTAGGCCGTTCAATCAATACCTCATGAATCTCCTATTCCACATGCATCCTCAACCCACTTTTCACACACACCATATATCTGTAAGCAAGTACCATCCTTAAATTTCATTTTTTGATGCCCTACCTGTTTATACTGCCACCTCCCTAATTCTTCTTCTGTTTCTCATCCAATCCTCCCATCTATATTTTTTTTTATGCCTCTTCGACCTAGGGTTTTCTATTCCCACTTCTCTTCCTGTCTATCTCTAGTTTTTTCTTGCTCATCGACTAGATCCTATGCTAGGTCACCACCACGCCACTCTGAAAATGATGAAGTTGTTGCACAGCCTAAGAGTCGAAATGAGCACCTCCCAAGAATTCACAGACAAATAAAGTCACTAGCATGCTTGGATCCCTCGAGTCCAAGTCTTCCACAGACACGTCGCAGCTGAAACCCTAGGTGAGCTTAAGCTTCGATTCCACATGCCTCATCAAGAGTCCACACATTCCCAGATCCCCACAAACACAGACACATATTCCCATCCGAGCATCATGCTCTCTCACCTCTCTTCTGTCCCCCCTCAAGCAAGGAATTCGTCTCATTCATTTTTTCCACATTTTTCTCTCTTTTTTTTCATCATTTTTCCACATATTTACTCACACTTGCCAGCCTACGTCTAAGCTGGATGCGACTCGTGGACTTGACCACCCGATCGAGTTTGTTCCACCCATCTACCAACCCAACATAGCGCGCGACACACAGACGGCTAGCCCTATGCGAAACCAACATCGGTTCGTGGCTTTGACCACCCGGCCAAAGTGGGTCCACCCACCTATCGGCCCACATAGGCGGGTAGCCACATGCACACATACATAAACATATAATCTTTCCTCTTTTTTTTCATTCTCGCATCTCGAGAATTAGGAGACAAAAGAAAGGATCTTTTCCCAACCATCCCGATCACGACACACACATAAACTCCCCATGGACATCCCAATGAGACACATCTCCTCTTTGCTTCTACTCAAGCCAAAATCCGGCCACTAATGCCATGGTCAACTTTTCCTCTCGAAACCCGCACACACTAATTACTTTGCCGACCTGAACCCTCAAAAAGTGTCACTTCAGTCCTAAGCATACAACACTCTTGGTCCATCCATCCTCGCATCTCTGACTCGCAATCCGCAAAGCAAACCCTAATCAGACCTAAGCCATCCCTACCGACATCCATCACCTCGTCTATTTCTTTTTCATCTCCAACCTCTGCCTCTCAGAGATTCCACATGACCTGATAAATGACTTGGGAAACTACCATTAGCTGTTGTACCTCTTAGTGCCTCAAGCCTTGCCACTAGGTTTCTTAATCCTTGCTTGTTGTAATCAATATCGCTCTGGTATTGGAACAGGTCACAATCGATGCTTTGAAACCGATTCCATATTTGCTCCATCTCTTCATCTAAACCTCTCATCCTTTTTTCAGATCCGAGGGGAATATCCTCCCTCTTCTCAACTCAAATGGTCAACTTCTCGACTTCCTCTCTAATCGATCTTTCCTCCCAAATCCTACTCATATTTTCTACATCTAGATCTTCTACCTTCTTCGACAATTCATTTTTCATCCTTTTTAACTCCGCTCCAAACGCATCCAACCTATCCAACACTGCTTTCAGCTCTTCCTCCATTTTCCCCGCTCTCAGGTCCTCCACCTGTCCTCCCGTCTCGTCGTCTTTTGGATTCATCCACCTACCGAGCTTGCTACTCAACCTTGCATTCTCTTTCTCTACCCGTCTCACTTTTTCATCGCTCTCTGCTTGAGCGCTCTTCATCCCTTCTAATTCTAGGTGGAACTCTTCAACTACCTTAGCTACTTGGTCATCATATCTACCAGTCATCTCTCACAATTTCTTGATTTCCTTTTCCCTTCGGTCGACTCTCTGTGCCATGTCATCATCCTCTCGTGAGAGCTCTTCTTCAATTGAAACTCCATGGCAATTGGCTATCATCAAGTTGGTTCTAAGGTCCAAGACCTCCTTTCTCGTGGCATTCCTCTTCCTAGCTACTTTTTCACTCTCAAGCAATTGGACTTGTCCTCTCAGGTTCGCATTTTCCACTTTCAACACTCTACTTATATCAGTCACTACTCGGAATTGCTCCTCCCATTTATCTACAACCTCTTCTATCTTCACTTGATTTTTCTCCAATGTTTCCACCTTGACCCTCTCACTATCGCGCTCTTCACGAAGACATTCCAATTGACCTTTTATGCTTGCTAGTGAACTCTCATTATCTTTGGCGTCCACGAAGAAAGTTGCAAGGGACGTACTAACCTCTTTTGTCAAGACCTCCTCAACGAGAACATCCTTTGCGCGACACACGTGCTCACACAACCTTTTCTCTCCACAATCCGTGCATGCAAGAACAAAGTCCAATGGACTAGACACACGAGGGCAAAATTTCACGATGTGCCCTATCTTCTCGCAACACCAACACCGAATGTAATTCGAGATTGGGCCAACCCGGCGACATTCATATGCACGATTTCTCATTCGGTGCCCAAATCCGCTTTGACTTCTAATCCCTCTCGGAGTCATCATTCTCGAGCTAATTTCTTGAACATCTACAACTTGCGTACTTTGTGCCATCTCTCTACCTAGACCAATGCACTCAATCTAGGCCGACGGGCTGTGCCGCACAATTGGGGCACCGAGCGTACTCGTGGCACGACTGTATGAGGAGTTCCAAGACAACTTCCCCAGCAAGATCGCCGAATGGATAAGGTCTTGAGCCCGTAGAATGTGCAAATAATTGCACCTATATCTAGCTATCTCTGCTTTGTTTCTCGTAACTTGCCAAGCTTATTTCACCCCTTCTCACTTCCTTCTTTCCGCTTTCTCAACCCCTCTCTATTAAACACAATCCTTCACTCTCAACCTCAGACACCCTCACGCAATCGCACACCGAGTCAAGCACAAAAACTCATGCACACCTAGATACAAACGCACTCACACGCAAATGCTCTCACATACCTTGTACATACAACCGCACACACATCCACTCTCTTCTTTTCCACACCTGCTCACACACACTGAGTTACGTTTCTCCTTGCTCACCCCTTTCCCAAGTTCCCACATATACCCGCATGCTCACATGCCCATGCAAACATGCGCTCAAACACTCCAAAGTAGACAAGTTCACATATTCACTCACTTCCTTTGTTTCCCTCGATCACTTTCCGTTAGTTTTCTTATGCCTGCATTCACCAACCTATTCCCATACTCAGTCTCTGTTCACTCACTCTTTGTCTCTCTCTCAAACTCTCTCTCTTTCTCTCACACAACTCCCTCACACCTCTTCTTATTTCTTCCCTTCTTCTCACTTCTTTGCACACATGGTTCCCTTGTTCATACACACACACTTATAGACTCACACACTCTCCCTTCATGTCCACTTCCTTCCTCTTGCTCTCACTCACTATCTCCTTCTCTCTCATATACGCTCGCACGCATCAGTTTGAAGTCAGAAACACAGAGATGAAATGGACTGAGAGTAATCAACCAACTAGGCTAAGACTCGTTACGAACTATTCCCCACTCACCCACTCACATGCACACGTGCACTTTTGTTTTTCTCTTTTTTTATTTATTCTTTCTTTTTGTTTTTGTTTTGTTGTTTTTTTTTTCAATATTATTTTCTCATTTTTTTCTTTTTGCGTTTTTGTTTTGTTTTGTTTTTTTTCTTTTCTTCTTTTTCTTTTCCTCTCTTTTTTTTTTTTACGTCCAAAGATATCAATCTTGACACAAGATGCACAAATTAAGGGAACACGGAGTTTGCACCTACATTACATATACAAGGGTCGATGCATTTTCCTACACACCTTGGTGTTCTCAAGTGATCCTACACACATGTGATGGCGTGCACCTAATCTCATGTATGCCCACCTACACCTCTCCCTATCACACACATCTTTTGCTATCATTCACTTAGTACCAACGTATCTGCCAATGCGAAACACTTAATCATCCTCATCTGGTTGATTATTTCTCAGTTCCTTGCATCAAAATCACATTAGCATACCACCCTTTCTACACAATTCAACATGTAACATGAGCAGAGATGTGGTATTTGATGAAATGTCAAGCTTCTATGCAGATGCCGAAGAAGGACTGAGTCTTGAACCAAATGACAAAGAAAATGCTGAAAAATCAAGTGGAGAATCTCAGTTTTTGAGTGGATCGGATGCATCACCAAGCAATAGTTCCAACTCAAATCCATGGAGTGGAAGATTACGTGAAATTTCAGTCTAATAAATTCATCAAATACATCCAAGAAAGGTAAACAAAAGCTTTCTGTTGGTCATAAAACATGTGCAGGTTTTGAAGACATTGATGGAGGTTTAAGCAGTTCAAAAAAGAGTCTTGATGAGGAACTCGGATTGCCCTCTGTGAAGACTCCAGGAGTAAGAAGGGCACATGCAGATAATACAAGGAGAAGTGACCCACCGCCAAGAAGATCTTGAAGGATGCGGAATTCAGTGCAAGGATTGACTCTCTATGATAGCTACATGGCTCGTCATTATGTCTACATGACAAAGGTAATAGAAGATGTTGAACCTTCTTGCTTTGAAGTTGCAATTAGAATTCCAGATTGGGAAAAAGCTATGGATGAGGAGATGGCTGCAGTTTATGGAAATGATACATGGAAGCTTGTTCCATTGCCACAAGGAAAGAAACCCATAGGTTGTAAAGGGGTTTAAAAGGTAAAGCATAATGCTGATGGTAGCATAAGCAGGTATAAAGCACGATAGGTAGCTAAAGGATATGCACAGACATATGGCATTGATTATGAGGAAACATTCAGCCCTGTAGCTAAAATGTCTTCTGTCAAAACACTTGTTGCATTAGCTACAACGAAAGGATGGACATTGCATCAGATGGATGTGAAGAATGCTTTCCTACATGGTGATTTACAGGAAGAAGTATATATGGACCAGCCACAAGGATATGAAGATTCAAAGCATCCAGAATATGTTTGCAGGTTGCAAAAGGCTTTGTATGGGCTGAAGCAAGCCCCTCGTGCATGGCATGCAAGGATTGCTGATTACTTAACCGCATTGGGTTTTCTATGTGTGATGTAGATCACTCACTATATGCAAGGAAGGCTGATGATGGCATCACTATTGTGGCTATTTATGTTGATGACCTGGTTGTAGGTGGTGATAATGAAGGAAGCATCAAAGAGGTAAAGCAACTTCTTATGCAAGAATTTGACATGAAAGATCTTGGTGTGCTTCGCTATTTCTTGGGCATTGAGTTTATACATACAGAAATAGGTATATGGATGTCACAAAGTCAATATGCCTTGAATATGCTGCAAAAGTATGGTATGGCTGATTGTAATCCAATTACTATGCCATTAGATCAGAATTTGAAGTTGGATACTACATCAGGTGAAGCATTGGAAAATGCTACTATGTACATGAAAATTATGGGAAGTCTTATATATCTCACAATTACAAGGCCTGATCTAAGCTATACTGTTGGACTTGAAAATCAGTTTATGCATGTTCCCAAGAAGCCACATTTGGATGCTCTGAGGCACACTCTACATTATGTGAGTGCTACTTTGGATTATGCATTGTTTCACCAATTGGGCTGGTAGTACTCCAAATAGAAGATCTACTAGTGGCTTTCTTTTCTCACTTGGAGGTGTAGCTATTACATGGAGCAGCAAGAAGCAACCCACTATTGCTTTGTCAAGTACAGAGGCTGAGTATAAAGGTGCTGCAATGGCAGCATGTGAGGCATCATGGCTGGAGATGTTACTTATAGATTTAGGTGTGGAAAAGCCTATCACTATCTATTGTGATAATCTTAGCAGCATACAGTTAGCACGGAACCCTCTTTTCCATGCTAGAACAAAGCATATCGAGGAACATTATCACTTCATCAGAGAGAAGGTATTAGCAGGTGATATTGATCTTGTTTATGTGAGAACAGATGAGCAGGTTGCTGATATTTTCACCAAAGCACTTGGAGCTTAGAAGTTGAAGAAGTTTCGGGAGATGCTTGGATTACAGGATATGGCATTGAGCTTGAGGGGGAGTGTTGAGATATCAAGCTCAACATGTGATGATCGAGGATGACACGTACCAGTTTTCAGTTCTCTGACATGTATAGTGGTCACACCGGTATATGTCAGGGACACTTCATTGAGCTTTATTACATTTATCTACCAAGAGTGATGGCACATTTGTTTCTTGCCAGCTCACTCATTCGCGGACATTAGGTTTTTCCTTATGTACTGATCTTTATATATTGCAATGGTTGTATTCTTGTTTTTAGGTCATTCTTTTACATTCCTTTTTATGTAATAGAAGAAGAAGAAGAAGATCATTCTTCCTTGCCTCAATCTATGTGTGCGCTTCTCCTTGAGAGTGAGAGTGTGTGTGTGAGATCTCTTCCTTATCTCCTTCCTCGTGACACATCTATCACAATAGACTACTCTATCTTGATAGATCGCTAGTCTATTCTGACATACCAAAGCCATGATAGACCACCCTCTATTGCAACATGCCATGCTCTATCACGATAAGGCACGTTATCATGATAGAAACCCATCTTGCATGATAGAGAAAATGCACAAGAGACCAAATTTATGATAGACACGTGTCTATGATGATAGATCCCTCTATTGTGATAGATCGACCCTCATGATAGAACCCACCTATCATGACATACCTCTCTATCATGAATTACCAAACTTGATAGACCTCCTCTATCACGACAGACCCCATCTATCATGATAAAGCACCCTATCATGACAGCCTCCTTCTGTCATGCTAGACTAGCCTATCATGATCGATCCCTCTCTTTCATAACACATCACTTGATTGGCAAACTTTTATGGTTAATTTTGGCTTTTTTTGTCAAAATTATCAAATACTCCAAGGCTCTAGTGTGTTGTGGGCATAGTGAGATAGTACTCAAATTCTTGCTTTGGTATGTCTTCTTGATCATTCGAGCCCACTATAGAGCTAAAAATTAAGGGCAGGAAATACTCAATCCCCTTGTTTAATTTTAGCCTAGCCTAAGTGCCTAGCCTTAGGGTTAGAAGTTAGGGAGATGTTATGAACCATCAAGTTCACAAAGCATTAAAGAAAATCAAGTTAAAGATTGATAACATTGATTGTGATATCCAAACACCTAAAGGAAAAGAATGTAAATGCATAAAGAGCTTCATGAAAATGAAGCTACAAAGGAGTCTTTTATGAAGTTAGGTCAAATAAACTCTACACTAAGAACGTGTTTCCTGTGCATGAGTTCAAGGACCTAGATAGTCCAAGAAAAGCAACATATTTGAGCCATGATTCAAAACAAATGTACATAGTCTCAGACTATAGTAAATAGATTGATATTTGGCAAAGTCAAAAGGTATTTCCTCTGGACAAGCCTTTAGCTTCACACAAATAAGCCAATGAAGGAAATGCTAACACCTCATGAGTTCGAAGAGAGAAGACAAAAGAAGCCCCACAAGTAAGCTTTATACACAACCTAGGAAGGGGTAGATCAGAGCAAGGAAAAAACAACCAAGGAGGGAGAGGAGAGAGAGAGAGAGAGAGAGAGAGAGAGAGAGAGAGAAAGAATACCACCTACTACAATTATGCAAATGACACACAAAATGAGAACCATACAACATTGATGATGGATTTAATAGGTACATCAGAGAAAGAAGATCTCAAGGTATTTTATATTGACTCTGGTTGTTCTAATCATATTTCAAGAAATATAGAATAAATGTCAGAATTAGAAGAAGGCATTTCTATTCATACAGTTTAAACAAGTGATACCACAAGACTCAATGTACATTCAATTGGAAAAGTGAAATGCAGGAATGGAGTAGATTTGCTAACCAATGTTTTGTATGTTCCCACAATACCTAAGAATCTGATTAGTGTGGGACCAATAGTTGAAAAAGTTTTTCAAGTTAGATTTGCAAATGGAGTATTTGTGGAAGATCCAATGAATGAATATAATCAGATTGTTTATGGCAAGAAGGAAGGTATACTTTTTACTTTAAAAGTGCAAGTGAATATTGGTGAAGCTTTGCTCACACATGGTGATGAAGTGATTATAGAACTAGACCTCTAGCATAAGAGGTTAGTACATTTCATTGAAAGAGGAATCAAAGCTATGGTGGCAAATCAATTTGTACTAGGGTTACCAAATGTGGAGAACCAACATATGGTCTACAAATGTGAAGCATGCCAAATGAGAAAAGCACATAGATTACCATTTTTTAAAAAAGGATTCAAGCATGAAGGATTACTAGAGATCATCCATACAGATGTATGGGGACCAACAAAAGAAGGATCAATCAATGGATCTAAGTATTATGTTCCCTTTATTCATGATGCTACAAGATGGATAACTCTTTATGTCTTGAAGAAAAAAACTGAAGTATTTGGAGCCTTCAAGCATTTCCATGCATATGAAAAAAGAGTAACAGATGAAAAGCTCAAGAGACTAAGGTATGATGGAGGGGGAGAATACTTCTCCCAAGAATTCAATGATTATCTTTGGAATATAGGTATTAAGAGGGAAATAACTTGTCGATATACACCTCAACAAAATAGGGTTTCAAAAAGAAGAAATAGTGCTTTGGTTGAATTTGCTAGCTAGGGCTATCTTAAAAGAAAAGAATTTTCCAAATTATCTATGGGCTGAGGCTATGAATATAGCTACATACCTTGTGAATAGCTTACCATGTACAACTCTCAAGGGAACAACCCCTTATGAAGCTTGCAGGTGTAAGAAACCAACACTAGATCATTGTAAAGTGTTTGGATCAATTGCCTATGCTTATGTACCATCACAACTCATACATAAGCTTGAACCAAAGGCTGAAAAATATGTATTCATTGGGTATGATGAAAAACAGATGGGTTATAGGTTGTGGAATCCTCTAACCAAACAATTTCTTGTTTCTAGACATGTGATTTTGAAGAATTCTTAAGAAGAAGTGAGAAAGGTAAATCAAATATGCAAGTGAATGGAGATGAAGATCACATGCAAGTAAGTACATCCAAAGTTGGATCATTAAGAAGCAACAAAGATGCACCTAGATTTGATGAAGAAGTGTACTCATATACTCATGAAGAGAATGAACCAAGAAGTTCAAGCGAATTAAGGAAACAACCAACAAGATACTCTTGTGATACCTCTTATATGACTCAAAAAAGCTATGCTTATATGGTCAAAGATGATGAAGAAACTTAGAACTATGATGAAGCAAAAGGAAAGAAACAATGGGGAGAAGCAATGAAGGAAGCTTTCAATGCACTTGAGGAGAACAAGACATGGGAATTTGTTCCAAAACCAAATGGTAAGAAAGTCATTGGAAATAAATGGGTTTCTAAAGTGAAGAAGCTTGCATATGGAAGAATAGCTAGATATAAAGCTAAATTGGTCAAAGGCTACACCCAACCTCATGGAATAGATTATGATGAGACATTTAGTCCTGTGGAAAATATGTCAACCATAAGGCAAATATTTCTATTGCAGTATCAAAAGGATGAACCTTTAGTAAATTGGATATAAAGAATGCATTTTGAATGGATACATATATGATGATGGAGCAACCTCAAGCGTTTGCAAATTATAGGTTTCCAAATTATCTTTGCAGATTAAGAACAGCACTCTATGGGTTAAAGCAAGCTCCAAGAGCTTGGAACTATAGGCTTGTGAAGTATCTCAATGATCTTGGATATCAGATTTCAAAGGCAAATGCAAGTCTAGTTATCAAAAGAATGGATGTAGGTATAATCTACATTTGTATTTATGTAGATGAGATTATAATCATAGGTACCTCAAATGAAGGGATCAAGGAAGTAAAGAGATTACTTGAGAAGGAATTCGAAATAAGTGATCTATGGAAGTTATCATAATTTCAATAGATATTCATATGTCAGCATTAATGGTAATTTTTCCATTAAGGATCTTGTAGGTATCGGGTCATTCCTCATGCATGCACAGGAAATGATTACCCATGAGGCCAATTCTTTAGTGCATCATGATCACTCCATGGCAGCACACATGCATGCCTTGCATGGTCACATTTGACAATTGGAGGCAAACTTGGCTCACCGCATAGAAGCGTGCAGTAATTTATATTTCCCACATGAGCAAAAAGCCATGTAGGAACAATACGTTAAGATTCTTTTGAACAAGTTATCCATGAGCGAGATGAAGCACCCTAGAAAGTGCAGAATCTACATGAAGCTAATGAATGACACAAGGAGACTATCAATGAATTGATCAAAAAGAATGAAGCTCTATGGGATGTCCTTAATGAAACATCTTATAATCAGATGCAAGTGAAACAAGAAAATAATGTCCTCCACAATTAGCTCCTCAACACCTAGCAAAATAATTAGAACCTCTCTATCAAAGTCACATGCCTAATTAGTGCAACTGGTACTACTGAACAATGCCACGAGCAAGTCGCTTCCACCCTTGCCACCATGTGCATCAAGCTAAAGACTACCAACTACCAACCACACCAACCACACAACCATCCATCTTCTATGTACAAGAGGAGATTAGCCAAAAATTAGCTGAGGTGCAAGCCAAATCCATTTTGTTTGATAACATAGCTACTTGATCAGCATTAGGGCAAAAAATGGCAAAAAAAGGGCATGTAAGGATTTCAATTAGTTTTCTTAATCTGGATTAATATTGTCTAATCATTTTAAAAAAAAATTGTATGTGCATTTAAAATGTATCTTATGCAAATATATTAGTTTTGTAAGAGAGAGAAAGTTCATGTGATAATCATGAAAAGTAATTTGCCTCAAAGTTTGTGCTCATCAGGCTTTCACTGAATTTCAAGTTTCCCTCTTGCTCTTGGACTTATATAATGTGTGTTTAGGATGTTCTGCACTTTTTTACACTCCTCTCCATAGAAGGAAAAAAACATATTGACATATGGGCAGATGGAGTTGTTTATCGGATCGATCCACAAATTGGAAGGTATCCAACTTTTCATAATATTCATGATCTGATTAGATTTGTAGGAGATGGTGATGATGGTTTACATGGCTATTGTTGAAAGCTCTATGAGATTTCAAAGAACTATATGTAATACATAAACTATTATACTTTATGGAATATTGGAATGTTAAATGGATTTTAATGCCTTGAGGATTTTAATGTGTTTTTTGTTTTGATTTAGCAAGTGAAGATCCATGAGGGTGTGAATGCACATGGACTTATTCAAATATTTTTGGAGATATTTAGAAGAATATTTTTAGAATATAGAATTTTTAGTTATTTTTGTAAAAATAATAGATCGGTTTAGAAAGTGACGTTTTTGTAAAAATAGATAATTATGATTTTTGTAAATAAAGCAAAAACATGCTTTTCGAAGTGTCGCCCTCATGTATCTTTTATTCAGGATTTAATAAAAAATACCTATAAATACACATGCTCTAATAGACTTGTCCATCAAAGTATGTGGGGGGAGATTGTACCCAATCTGGTGTAGTCTCTTGTCTCTTTCTATTATTTGAGTACTTTTGTGTGATTTGATTTCCGTACTATCCTCTACATATGTGCATTTGCGAGATCCGAAGGGCAACAGTGGTATCAAAGCCAAGACGTCCACAAAGGTGGCTTTGGTGTCTAATTGTGATTCGCGATGTTCGTTCCATTCGTGATTCAACATCCATCTCAACCGTTTGGTTTAGGTTTTCGTTTATCAAGTTTGTTTGTTTTGGTTTGTCGGTTAGTCTTTTTTATTTTTTTCGAATTTGGTATTGTGCATTGTCATATTGTACCCCCTATCACATTGTACCCCATATCACATTGTACCCCCTATCACATTGTACCCCCTGTCACACTGTCATACTGTACCCCCTGTCACGCTATCACACTATACCCCTTGTCACACTATCACACCATACCCCCTCTCACCCTATCACCGTATACCCCCTGTACCCCCTTGTGCTCACTGTACTCACTATTCAATGTTCGAGTTCGATTCGGTTATCAAATTCTTTTATCAAATTTTTTTATCAAGTTCATTTATCAATTCGGTTATCATTCAATTACTCGGTTCATCGATTAGTTTTTTCGAATTTGCTATTGTGCACTATCATATTGTACCCCCTATCACACTGTCATATTGTACCCCCTGTCACACTATACCCCCTATCACACTATCACATTGTACCCCCTGTCATTGTACCCCATATCACATTGTACCCCATATCACATTGTACCCCCTATCACATTGTACCCCCTGTCACACTATCATACTGTACCCCCTGTCACATTGTCACACTATACCCCTTGTCACACTATCACACTATACCCCCTCTCACCCTATCACCCTATACCCCCTGTACTCCCTTGTGCTCATTGTGCTCACTATTCAATGTTAGAGTTCTATTCGGTTATCAAATTCTTTTATCAACTTTTTTTATCAAGTTCATTTATCAATTCGGTTATCATTCGGGTACTCAGTGATTAGTTTTTTTGAATTTGGTATTGTGCACTATCATATTGTATCCCCTATCACACTGTCATACTATACCCCCTATCACACTGTCACACTTTACCCCCTATCACACTATCACATTGTACCCCCTGTCACCCTATACCCCCTGTGCTCACTGTGCTCACTATTCACTATTCGAGTTCTTGTTCGGTTATCAAGTTCGTTTATCAAGTTCGTTTATCAATTTTGTTTATCAAGTTCGTTTATCAATTCGGTTATCATTTGGTTACTCCAAGGTGTCGACTAAGGAATAGAACTATGGCATAACTTTGGTATCTTTGGCTTCTTTGGCACTCATGGTTCTCTTGGTTCACTTTGGTTCCCTTTGGTCCGGTTGGAATTTGGCTACGCATGAACCAATTCTAACACATGAGTGGCAATCAAGGCTTAGTTACTTCCCTAGTTAGCTTAGTTAGCCTACATAGTCCCTTATTTGGCATGTAGGGGATTTGAACCCACAACCTCATACTTCCAAGAGATAAGCCTTATCCATTAGACTATTATCTTTTTTTGATGCCCCATTCCTTTTAATAAATATTTAACATAACTTTAACACTCTCTTCACCTTATTTATTTATTTATTTTTTTAATTTATTTATTTATTTATTTATTTATTTATTTATTTATTTATTTATTTATTTATTTTTATTTATTTATTCATTCATTCATTTATTTAAACACTCCCTTTTCTTTATTTATTTATATATTTATTTATTTATTTATTTATTTATTTATTTATTAATGTACTCTCATTTGTTTTATTTATTTATTTATTTATTTCTTAAAGTACTCTCATTTATTTTATTCATTTATTTATTTATTTATTTAGTTATTTAGTTATTTATTATTATTATTATTATTATTATTATTATTATTATTATCATCATTTCTATATATATATACTATTATTAAAATTATTTTCCTATGCTTAGACCTACGTTTTGGATCTCTACATAAGGCCATGGACCCTAGCCATAATACCAATGGTTTTGGTTCATCACCAACATGATGTTGAGAAAGAGTTTCAATCTATTACTAAGGCCATTTGCTTACAACAAACACATCAATGACCACAACTAATCAAGCCCACGTTTCCCTTCAAGCATCCTTTTTCTACTTTTTCTTCTCCTACTTCTCAATGCCCACATACTTTTCAGTCTCCACCTACTTTTCAATGCCCTCCTCAATCCAGTTTCTCACCAGTACCCAAGACAACCCCCATACACCTACCAAACCTCCAACTTTTCAAACTACGATGATGGATGCTCAACAAAAGAGGCCTCGTATCACTTGATGGCATTGTGGTATTACAGCATATTCTTCTTCTCCATGGTCCATTCTTTGCAAAAAAGGAAACACTTGCCACATGAACACCGAGGGCATGGAAAAATCTCATTATCAAGCAAGAACAAACTTCTTCAGATGCACAAGAAAAGGAGGAGGATTCATAAAAAGTAATGCTTTCAAAGGGCTTTTTTATTGGTTCTAATAGAAGACAATTACAAAGGAGTACATGCCAGACATCATCACCAAATAATCTATATAGATCATGTTAATAAGGACTATCACTAGATGTCATTTCTTTTAGGGCATATGGATTTCCAAAAAATAATGAGATTTCATTTGAGTTTGAAGCTGTAATATTTACAATATCTTTTACAATTCTTCTAGCCAAAAGATACATATGGATATATATACAGTTTCTGAACTCATGAAATTTTTGAAATGAAATATTTATTATTCTTTCAATCTTTTGAATGAGCTTGACTTTGGCAAATCTCCTATGTATCTAAGGAACTCCTTGTCCTATAGTAAGCAATACTTTGTACATATGAGACCTATGCATCCATTGCATAGCTTGAATAACAAAGGAAATATCCAGCTCTAGAAGCATTGAGCCTTGGGGCATGGCCAAAAATCCTGAATGTTGTTGTTCTCTCAAGAAGCAAAATCCCATATGCTCTAAAGGGTAGTGAGGAAAAGCCCATGTACTTTGAAAGATTCTTCAAAGAGAATAATTCTTGCTCAAACAAGATATACATGAGCTACCAAGCATGAAGCAAAAGCCACTAGTGGATATACAAGTGTCCTAGCAACCAAACCAGTCAGAATCAGAAAAAGCATGTAAATCTAGCGGTAGTGATCCCCCTTTGGGATAAAACAATCCAACTAGTGGGGTACTACTCAAGTAGCAAAAGATGCACTTAACCGCCTGACAATGCTTGACACCTAGCCAATGCATAAACGTGCTCATCTGTGAGACAACAAACTGAATAACTGGCAGAAAAATGCATAAGTAAATTGTTGGTGTAATTTGCAAGCCTACACATTTGGCTCAAAGGATGCATTAAAGTCTACACATACATGAAGAAGCATAGGAACATATGCTAAGTGGTTAATTACCACTTTACCTCATTGTAAAAGTCAAATTGACTTGGAATCTTTTGTAATCACCTACCAAAGTGAGTCGTGGAAAAAGTAGTTCATTTGATTGAAGGAATATCTCCAAGCATTTAGGAGCTTGATCATAGGGAGCCAAAATTTGAATTTGAATTCAAATCTTTGCTCATTACATATAAAAAGTGAACATGAAAAGTCGCGAAAAAGAGAGATCATTCCCGAGCCTCATTCTACTGATTTTGAGTGTGTGTGAGGACTATACCATAGCCTACACCTCTCTACACCATTGGGCAATGTTATTCATGCCAATGGGATTGTATACAAGTGTTAATTAATAGATACATTTACATCATTCATCTCTGAGTTCTCTGTTAGTCTACTCAAAAGTCTATCAACTTGTCAAGGGCATATCTCGGTCAATTCTTACCAAATCAAGTGATTCAAAGCTTGTTGGATTCAGCTAAAAGTCATCTACATGCTCTCAAAGTTTGAAGTGATTCTATTCAGCCATTTCAGAGAAATCTGCGTCGAGGTGAACTCTGGTCATTTTCTGCTACAGTCCTAAAAAGTCGGGGGCATAGCTAAACTTGCTAAATTAATTTCTCTTAGCATAGTTTATCTTTTTACATCATTCCACTTGAAAATGGTAGCTTACTAAGCTAATTAAATACCCCTAGAAGGAATTTTATCAATTTCTACTGTGCTGGTCACACTGAGCAAATTAAATACCCCTAGAAGGAATTTTATCAATTTCTACTGTGCTGGTCACACTGTGCTGGTCATTTTCTGCTACAGTCCTAAAAAGTCGGGGGCATAGCTAAACTTGCTAAATTAATTTCTCTTAGCATAGTTTATCTTTTTACATCATTCCACTTGAAAATGGTAGCTTACTAAGCTAATTAAATACCCCTAGAAGGAATTTTATCAATTTCTACTGTGCTGGTCAAGAATTCTTTCTTGAATGGATGGATTTCAGAAGAAGTTTATATGTCACAACCTCTTGGCTATGAGGATCCTAAGAAGGTAACTTATGTTTGCAAATTAAAAAAGGCTTTATATGGATTTAAGCAGCCACCTAGGGCATGGAATCACAGGTTAACTACATACCTCCAAGACCAAGGTTTTGTCATGAGCAAGGCTAATACTTCTCTGTTCATTAAGAGAAGTAATTCAGAGGTAATATATCTCTGTGTTTATGTTGATGACATCATCATTACAGGTAATGATGTCAATGGAATCAGGTATATCAAAAGCTAGATGATGAAGGAATTCAAGATCAATGATCTTGGTTTATTGAAATATTTTCTAGGGCTTGAATTAGTTTACACTAATTCAGGGATATACATTACTCAGAAAAAGTATGTACATGATATGTTGAAGAAGTTTCACTTGCAGGATGCTAAACTAGCAAGCACTCCAATGGAGGTAAACCTAAAGCTAAGTGCCCATGAAGGTGATGAAGTCAAAGACATTACAGGTTATCAAAGTATGGTGGGTAGCTTGAACTATGCTACTCTTACAAGAATTGATATTGCATATGGAGTTAGTGTGCTAAGTCAATTTATGCGCAAGCCAAGGATACCTCACTTAGAGGCTGCCAAGAGAATCTTGAAGTATCTCAAGGGTACACAGAATCATGGTTTGTATTTTCCTTACACTTCAGATATTGATATCAAAATTTATTCAGATGCAGATTGGGCAGGATGCAAGGATGATAGGAGGAGCACTTCTGGAAATATTTCCTTTGCAGGTGACAAACCAATTTCATGGTCATCAAAGAAGCAACCTACTGTTGCTTTGTCTTCCACAGAGGCGGAGTATAGAAGACTGGCTAATGCCACACAAGAAGCAATTTGGATTAAGCTTTTGTATACAGAATTGGGCTTATATACTAGGTCACCAATTATCTTTGGAGATAATACAAGTTCTCTTCACCTTGCAGCTAATCCTATCTATCATGCTAGGACCAAACACATAGAGGTTCATTATCATTATGTGTTAGGCGGCCGCCAGATTGGGAAGATGTAACCGAATCTTGTTCGCACGAGTGAAAAAAGTAGTTACAAACAGTTTGTAAAACGTTATATAAATCAAGAAGACGCGCAGAGACAAAAACGTGACGGATCACCAGACTGTCTGTCTGGGTGACTGATCGGGCATTGTCTGTAGTGTCATTTGCATACCTCCTATATTCTGAGTCGTGTTCGTCTCTTGTCTTGTCTGTCGTCGACATCTGTTCTGTTGTTAACCAGTGAGACGATTCGTGGAATCACCAGACTGTTCGTCTGGAGGATTGCCTGAACACTACTGTAGCGTTGTTGTCTAACTTCTGCGTACTCCGATTGTACTGTGTGCATCTATGTTTTGCTTCCTATCGACCTCTGTTGAGATTGCGAGTTCCATTCATAGCTAATAGATCGCGGACTGTTGTTTGAGTAAATTGTTTGTGAATCTCTATTGAGTTGTGATGTTAGTACGCGCATTGTGTGTGACCCATTCTTGGAATGTTCTGCCAGTGGTTGGTGAAATCCGAGAACTGTAATAGCATTCTGGTATTCAGATCTGTAGTGTGTTGTCTGTAATGTTGGAATCTGTCTTCATACGATAAAGTTAAGTATAGTAGGGATCTTTCTAAGTGGTGCACTGAACCTTCAGTACTGTGTGATTGAACCCTCAAAGTTCTCTGTGTCTACGGTGTTGCCTGACTTTTTAGATCCAGTAGGTAAAGGTTAACAATTACTCTTGTTCCAGTATTTCCAGTAATTTTATGTGTCGCTGCAACATAGCATCTTGCGTATTCGATACCCGTGGTTGAGCTAAGACTATGACGGTAATATCTAAGTACGGCAATCTTTGATAGTGCTCTCAGCATTAGTATAGTGTTGGGTGTGAGCAGTAAGTTTGGGAACTAAGTACAGGGCCTCTGTCTAACAGACCCCTTCCACTCCCAAGAACCCACTTAGGTGCTTAAATGCATTTCTGACAGTTAGTCTCACGTTTAAGAAGCATTTAACACTGGTGCCGTCTGTGGGAAGGTGGCATCAAGATTGCCATTTATCTGTGGAAAGGTGGCATCAAGATTGCCATTTATCTGTGGGAAGGTGGCAACAGATCAAATTATTGCAAACCTGTTGTGGAAACGTGACTGTAAAATTTTTTTTGACAGTAATAGTACGCGATTAGTACAAAAGATGATACATGCCGGTTACTCGATCCGATGAAACGTATCCAAAGAACCGCCAGCCTGGGGTACTGAATTTGCTAAAAACCACTCCGGGAGGTAGAAGTACAACTAGGTCTAACCCAGTTGTCAAGAAAGTAAAAAACGTTAGTAGTGATTCCGGTCATATTCTGGTGGAACGTGTTACGCCTCTGGTAAATTCTGGTACTATTTCGGCACAGTCTGTCGAAGATATAGTAACTCTAGAATATACCAGGATGCAGCTTGAAGTCAGTTTAACAACATTGGGTAAAGATTCAAATTTGTTTACGACTAGAAACACTTTAGCGAAAGAAATTAGTGAAGGCGAAAAAACACCTTGTTTTGGTGAAAATTCGACACATTCCGGTGATATTTCGGTAACAGTTACTGAAAAATCACAGTTTTCCGGCGACGGTTTACCATTTCTTGGTGAATCTTCAGCCCAATCACCGCTATTGGGAGTAAGCTTCCCTACATTTAACATCAAGAAGGAAGTTAGCTTGTTCAAAACGGAGATTCGAAGCATACTGAACAAGATTATCGAACCGGAAAGTGCACAGACTGATACAGACTCCGACGGTTCAGATATTCAGCTTCGGGATACAGGAGATAGTCACCATACAACCATCAGCACGATGAACGAACAACAACAACAACTATGTCTACCCAGGCCAACTCCGACAGGAGTAACGTACACCAAATTTGGTGGATTCCCAGGAGATGACCCGGATGCTCATGTACGCACATTTGAGATAAGCTACACAGTACTCAACCATCCACCTGATCCGGCGTATAAGGCTATTGTTTTCCAATCGACATTGGTCAACGAAGCAGCTAGATGGCTTACAGAATATGATATTAACCATTTCAGCACCTATGAAGCAGTAAGGGATGCCTTTTTGCAGAGATTCAGGCTAAAGAAGAATCCATCCGAAATTTTTGACTACCTGCAAAACAATAAACAGAAGATAAATCAAACTGTACAGGAATACGCCACTCTATTCAGGACTCATTTGAGGCAGTTACCACCAGCACATGCTAACCTACCGGATGACGTTATTACTCAGTGGTTTATCAATGGATTGACCCCGCAACTTAAACAGATTATGATCATATGCTGTGTAGGAGCTATGACGCTAGATGTAGTGATTGCAATGGCTCTGCAACTGGAAAACAAGGTTGGAGGATTTACAGAAGATCTGGAGTGGCTAAAAGCAAATAGAAATACCACCGAAGATTCGACCAGACAGATGTACTGCACTACATGCAAGAATTCAGGCCATACTAGTGCCACTTGTGCACTTAATGAGTTGTTTTGTGCTATTTGCAACACTACCGGACACACCACCGAAAATTGCGCATATAACGCCAAAGTGCAAGGAACAGCGACTGTCAATGCAATTATACAGGAACCAGTGCAGCCAGCCAATCACTATTGCCTCCGCAAATGAGAAACAACCAGCAACAAGGATATCGAAATTACAGAGGACAGCGAAATAATAACTATAATGCAAACCGCTGGCAGACCGGACCGCCACCGGAAAATCCCAATTTGCCACCATCATGCTGCCATTTCTGTGGTGAATTTGGTCACATTAGAAGATTTTGTAAGGATGCAGCTGAGTATGACCAGAGGAAGAAAGAGCGTCAAAGCCCAATGGCTAATATGGTACAAATCACACCAGTAGAAATGCACGCTGCAGTAATTCAGACCCGCTCCGGTAAACAACTGCAACCAACAGCAGAAATATTTGAACCAGCCATACGTGAACAACAAAGGATGTATGATAAAGCTAGTCAATGGACCACCGCAGAACCTCCAGTCTTCCCAGATCCTATTCCGGTAACCTAGACTCCGTTAACCGAAGAAGGAACACAACAACATGATTCCAATTCAGCAGTAGGCACATCATCTTCAGCAGGAGCATCATCTTCAGAATCTGTGGAAACAATCCAATCACAAAAGACCTGGGAAATTTTATCTAAGGCATCCATTACTCTTCCTCTGGGCCAATTACTTGCACTAGTACCGGGGGTTCGACAGCAATTCCAACAATAGTTCAGTCCTGTGCCTCCCTGCATTCCAGCGACAGCAACAGTGCAACCGGAACCCGATTCTAAAGTCGATCATTCAGTTCCTTTGATTACGGTATGGTATAAAAATCATAAAATCACACAAGTACTAATTGATGGAGGATCCGGAGTCAACATTGCTACTGCTGCACTGTGTAAAAAGTTAGGGTGGACCGAAATCGAACCAGTTCAGTTTTTTGTCAGAATGGCCGACCAATCAAGAGTCCATCCCAAAGGACTTGTACGAAATGTACTAATCACTTTACAAGGTACAACATTTAAAATGACCTTTGTCATACTAGATTTACCAGAATCCACTCTTGATTACAACCTCCTTTTCGGCCGACCTTGGCTGAAGCACGCTAAGGTGATACAAGATTAGTCTGCACAGGAACTCACTTTCAAGGATAATAATCATAAATACATTGTAAAATTAGATGCTATACAACCTTGCGAGTTGCATGCTAGACCGTATTTTGCGGAACCAATCCATATGCTAGATGGTTTGTCAGATGATGAAGAAGAAGAGTTTCTGAAAAATAACATTGACTTGATCTCCCTAGGAACTGTTGATCTACAATCTGTTGTAGATAATTGGAATCCTTTAGTTTGTATGGTGATGACTGTAACAAAAAAAGATATGAAAGAAGAAACAGCTACCATAGATGACGCTGATCTACAGCAACTCTTTAACCCATCTGAGAATACAGAGAAGCCTCGACAATTCTAAGATCAACTGACCACTTACAATTTAGGTAATGAAGAAAATCCACGACCTGTTAGGATAAAGCAGAACTTACCGGAATTATTTCAAGCAGATCTAATCCAACTACTTCGCGAATTTTCTGATGTATTTGCATAGGATTACAAAGATATGAAGGGTTTGGACCCGCGCATCTATCAACACAGGGTCATGCTGAAGCCGGAAGCAAAACCACTTAAGCAACCCAGCTACCGAATGAACCCGAACTATGCATCACAGGTAAAGGAAGAACTTGATAGGCTACTCAAAGTCGGATTTATTGTACCAGTAGAGCATGCTGAATGGATCTCTCCAATTGTTATTGTCCCTAAAAAGAATAAGCAGTTACGAATATGTGTAGATTACCGGAAACTGAACGCAACTACAGTGCCTGATCCATTTCCACTCCCTTTTCTTGACACAATGCTTGATAAAGTAGCAGGACATGAAATGTATTCATTCTTAGATGGGTATAGTGGATATAATCAAGTTAGAATGGCTGAATAGGATATATCGAAGACCGCCTTCATTACCAACTGGGGTGTTTTCGCATGTACTGTTATGTGGTTTGGATTAAGAAATCCCCAAGTACATTCCAAAGGTGTATGTAGGAAATATTTTCTCCTTACCTTACCTTCTTTTATGCAAGTATATCTTGACGATTTTTCAATTTTCGGTAAAATGATAGCACACCTGTTCCATTTACGGTGCTTCTTTGAAAAGTGCAGAGAATACAGACTCTGCTTGAACCCAAACAAATCTGTGTTTGTAGTTTCATGTGGAAAGCTACTTGGCCACATTGTATCTACATAAGATATACAGGTGGATCCAGATAAAATTTCAGCTGTGTTAGAAGCTCATGTGCCCACTACACCGAAGGAAGTAATGCGCTTCATGGGCCAAGTAAGATGGCATGGATGACACCTACGATGGCTTGCTCACTTGGCAATACCACTGAACAAATTAATCACCAAGACTCCTCGACAGTTTGAGTGGACTCAGGAATGTCAGATAGCATTTGATCGCTTAAAACTTTATTAACACAAGTTCCCATCTTACAGCCTCCTGATTGGGATCGCCCATTTCATGTATTTGTTGATGCTTCAGATATAGCAATAGGGAGCGTTCTAATGCAACAAACTGATAAGTGGTTCAGACCAGTGTACTATGCAAGTCGAAGATTAGCCCCTGCTGAAAAGAATTACTCTATAACAGAAAGAGAATGTCTAGGTCTAGTATATTCTATCAAGAAATTCAGACATTATTTGCTGGGCCGTAAATTTACTTTTCACGTAGATCATGCTGCACTTGTTTATCTGGTTCGGCAACAGCATCTAGGTGGTCGATTAGCACGATGGGTTCTGCTTTTACAGGAGTTTGACTACGAAGTCATTCATCGGCCAGGCAGTTCACATGCCTTAGCAGATTTTCTCTCTCGCTTAGATTCCGGTGAAGCTCCGGTAGGTATAGATGACACAACTCCGGCGATTTATGTCTCTGAACCAACGAATGATGAAATTACAGACCCGCCTATGCCATCTACATACTATGATCAAATATTGACCTTCCTCACCGATGGATGCCTTCCATCTCAGACTTCTACGGCAATACGCAGGAAAATTGCAGTTTTTAGCCGCCGATTTCGGTTGATTGCTAGAGAACTATACTATGTGGATCATACTAGAGTTTTACTTGGCTGTATTCCACCACATGAAGTTAACTCAGTCATTAACTTGGCTCACTCAATTCCTTCCGGTGGCCATTTTGCTGCAGACTTAACACACCGGAAAATTCTGCAAAGTGGTCTCTGGTGGCCTACTATGAACAGAGATGTATCACAGTTTGTCAAACAATGTGATAGTTGTCAAAGATCTAGACAGTCCCTGCAACGTCATTTTTTCCCTCTACAACCTGTCTTGCCATTACAACCTTTCCAGAAGTGGGGTCTAGATTTCATTGGACCTATTACACCACCAGCAATCTTCAGTAACAATCATTCTATTTTGACATGTACTGATTATGCTACCAGATGGGCAGAAGGGGAGAGTACAAACAAATCTTTGTTGAATATGCTCCGAAAACTCATTTTAGAAGCACCGGAAAGATGGGATCAACTACTACCTGCAGTATTATGGGCATATCGGACTACATACAAGGTAACAACAGGATTAACCCCGTTCAAACTAGCTTATGGATTAGAAGCAATAGCACCGATGGAGATAGTTATACCAAGCTTACGAGTAGCAATCGCTCAGAAACTGCTACCGAAAAACTCACTATCATTTCGGTTGGATACACTCAGAGAATTAGACTAGCATCGATGGCACAGTTTTTTGACTATGCAGGAAGTACAGCTAAGACAAGCTCGAACACATGATCGATATCTAAAGACTCCAATTTTTACGGTGGGACAACTTGTACTCTTTTACAATGCAAAGTCAAATCGGTCTGCTGACAAATTCAAATTACGATGGTTTGGTCCCTATCGAATTTCTGAACAAGTGGGCCCAGCAACTTTTCGGTTGACTACGTTGACCGGTATCCCTCTTCCGAAAGTCATTAACGGTTAGAAGCTGCGGCCATATCAACACACGTCTAACCCGCACTAAAACGTTTTGCGGTTGGCCGCGTCTTTTGGCATTCACTTTTCTTTTCTTTTCTTTCTTTTTATTTTGTGTGCCTAATAAAACAAGCCTGTAAATATCCGCGTTTTGATACCTAATTATGTCCACAGCCGCCCTGCCCTTGCCAGCTACTCACGCATGCACACCGAAGTTAAGAAGTATCATTTCCATACCGCACGATGATTAATCATCCTTCATTGCTCTCCACTGCGACGCATCTACTTAACCTTTTCTGTTTCGCCGAAAGACGCTATTGTGTTTGTGTGATTTGTGCTCTGTGTGCTTACCTTGTGCTCTGTGTGCTTGTGCTTATTGTCCTTGTGCGCGCCATGGAAGCTTTGGCTAACTACGCCGCCTTCCGTGATGGACTTCCTGCAGACGTAGGAGAGTTCCTGCGCATTCGTGGGCTTTCCAACTTTGCTGAATTGCCTTGGCATTCAGTGGAGTCCCACCCATTCTTCGCCCAAATCATTTCCACCATCGCCAAAACACCTACCACAGAGTAGAGTTGGCCGATCACCTCCCTCCCATCCCGTACACTTATCACATTCCAAGCCTTTGCAGAAGCCTTTAGACTTCCTTCGCAAGGTCGGGAAAATGGCCCGATTCTGCCAATCGCTAGAATGGTAGAGTTATTCCCTAGGTATTCATCCAACGAGTATGCAATTCTCTGCCGACCAGAACCAGAAAGATCAGCCCTCCAGTTTTTAGTAGCCATTCTCAACCTACAGAAATGCACATATGGAATATCCCGCCCCTTCTACTCCGCCATAGAATTAGCTGTGCAAGAACCAATAAACTTCGCATCCTTCTTCTTCCACCGCATTCACCGAGAATGCATGTCCATTATGAAACAAGTAAACAAGCGAGGCATGCCGAGATCCAGACTGCCGCACATCATTTCATTCCTCTTTCCGGCAATACTCGCAGCACAACCACCGCCCAGAGGGCCAGTTCTGCGACATGAAGAATCAGTACAACTGTGGGATGATGAGGAAGAAGATGAAGAAGAGCTAAACCAACTCTTCCGCAGAAAGAGGATCAGAATCAGTTCTTCTGAGAGTGAAGCACAAGAATCTCCCAAAGGAAACAAAGGATGATGACAAAGAAGAAGAAAAACAGGACGAGGAAACTTTCCACGACACACAACATCAATGCAAAATGAATCCTCTGCACAATCTTCCCAGGAGAAACAACAGGAAAATCATACTGAAGCTGAACATCCTCTACCGAAGAAGAATCACAGCAGCAATCTGAAGGAGAACAACAAGCAGATAAAGAACAAGTGGCTAAACAAGCGCTCGAAAGGCTTCTTAAGGCAGTTGAGTCCACAGCCGAAGATACTGCACAACAAAACGTCGCTCAGGTAACACAATCTCAGACTGTCATTCCCACTCCCCCATCGGAACCACCCATCAACCCCATAATCCCCATCCAACCCATTCACCCTGCCGAACCCACTGATTCTTCATCCTCCTCCCTCAACTACTCTCCACCAAACTCCCAACAACTGCTCACCGCCTCTTCATCCCAACCACGACCTCAGCTGCCATTTCCCTCGATTCCCGTAATTTTTGAATTGGCCAACATGGGTCAATTACTCATTAACCTATCACAACAACCGCCAATCCAAATGAAAGAAGCCACAGACAACATCCGGAATGAGCTACAACACAAAGTGGACACTCTAGAAGCAGACATCACGCCACTACAAGAAGAGATAGATGTAGTTAAGGCCGAAAATCATCAGCTCAACACACAGATTGCCCAGCTCCAAGCTCAAATTGCCGATCAATAGAAAATTACTGAACAGAGAGATGCAACCGTGGTGGAGCTCTCAAAGAAAGAAGAGTTAGTACAGATTGCAAATGAGGAAATCAGTAAAATGAAACAAGATATCCAGGACAAGGAAGATGCAAGGATCGCGTTAGGTAATCTATTGGAAGAAACCAGAAATCAACTACAAGATATAGTGCAGCAGAGTCAAGAACAGCAGAGGCAGGCTAAAAGAACAGAAGAAGAGCTTCAGAGGACCAATGAAAATTTAGCAAATGTCAATAATATGCTCAAACACTACTTAACCAAGGAAGCGCAGACACAAAAGCTAATTGCAGATCTCAAACGTGAAAAAGAATCATATACAAGAACAGTAAACTTTCAAATTCAAGAGATCAAGAGACGAGAAAATCAACTGGCCAATCAAAAAGAAAGAATACAGAAGATGGAGCAACAGATTGCCAAAATGAAGACTTCCAGAGATGCAGCGCTGGCCAATGAGTTTTACTTACAGGAAGCCTTTCTGCAGACCCAAGCAGAAATTTTGCTAAGTGAAGCCATAGCTCTAAGCTCTGTACGAATAGATGCACAATTACTAGAACCGGACACCCTAAAATAGTTATTAGAAACCCTCAAGAAAAAGATAGCCCGTACCTTTAGATTAGCTAGAAATATGTACTTAGAAGGAATCATAGATGAGCAATAGTTTTGTAAAACCTGCGGGTTCGAG
Source organism: Ceratopteris richardii (assembly GCA_020310875.1). Taxonomy (NCBI): domain Eukaryota; kingdom Viridiplantae; phylum Streptophyta; class Polypodiopsida; order Polypodiales; family Pteridaceae; genus Ceratopteris; species Ceratopteris richardii. The sequence goes on along the minus strand of CM035412.1, from coordinate 34,406,537 downwards.
TCCACCGTGCGTGCCAGAGTGTTAATCGGCCGCCGGATTGGGAAGATGTGACCGAATCTTGTTCGCACGAGTGAAAAAAGTAGTTACAAACAGTTTGTAAAAAGTTATATAAATCAAGAAGACGTGCAGAGACAAAAATGTGACGGATCACCAGACTGTCTGTCTAGGTGACTGATCGGGCATTGTCTGTAGTGTCATTTGCATACCTCCTGTATTCTGAGTCGTGTTCGTCTCTTGTCTTGTCTGCCGTCGACATCTATTCTGTTGTTAACCAGTGAGACGATTCGTGGAATCACCAGACTGTTCGTCTGGAGGATTGCTTTAACACTACTGTAGCGCTGTTGTCTAACTTCTGCGTACTCCGATTGTACTGTGTGCATCTGTGTTTTGCTTCCTATCGACCTCTGTTGAGATTGCGAGTTCCATTCATAGCTAATAGATCGCGGACTGTTGTCTGAGTAAGTTATTTGTGAATCTCTATTGAGTTGTGATGTTAGTACGCGCATTGTGTGTGACCCATTCTTGGAATGTTCTGCCAGTGGTTGGTGAAATCTGAGAATTGTAATAGCATTCTGGTATTCAGATCTGTACTGTGTTGTCTGTAATGTCGGAATCTGTCTTCATACAGTAAAGTTAAGTACAGTAGGGATCTTTCTAAGTGGTGCACTGAACCTTCAGTACTGTGTGATTGAACCCTCAAAGTTCTCTGTGTCTACGGTGTTGCCTGACTGTTTAGATCCAGTAGGTAAAGGTTAACGATTACTCTTGTTCCAGTATTTCCAGTAAGTTTATGTGTCGCTGCAACATAGCATCTTGCGTATTTGATACCCGTGGTTGAGAAAAGACTGTGACGGTAATATCTAAGTACGGCAATCTTTGATAGTGCTCTCAGCATTAGTATAGTGCTGGGTGTGAGCAGTAAGTTTGGGAACTAAGTATAGGGCCTCTGTCTAACAGACCCCTTCCACTCCCAAGAACCCACTTAGGTGCTTAAATGTGTTTCTGACAGTTAGTCTCGTGTTTAAGAAGCGTTTAACATTATGTGAGAGAGAAGTTGATAAACAAGGACATTCAACTTACCTATGTATCAACCAACATGCAATGTGCAGATTTGTTGACTAAAGCTTTAGATGGAACAAAACTTTGCAGGTTCAAATCCATGATTGGATTGGAGGATATACTTGAAGATTGAAGATGAATACTTAAGCCAAAATGTTTGGCTTGAGGGGGAGTTGTTGGTGTAATTCGCAAGCCTACACATTTGGCTCAAAGGATGCATTAAAGTCTACACATACATGAAGAAGCAGAGGAACATATGCTAAGTGGTTAATTACCACTTTACCTCATTGTAAAAGTCAAATTGACTTGGAATCTTTTGTAATCACCTACCAAAGTGAGTCGTGGAAAAAGTAGTTCATTTGATTGAAGGAATATCTCCAAGATTTAGGAGCTTGATCATAGGGAGCCAAAATTTGAATTTGAATTCAAATCTTTGCTCATTACATATAAAAAGTGAACATGAAAAGTCGTGAAAAAGAGAGATCATTCCCGAGCCTCATTCTACTGATTTTGAGTGTGTGTGAGGACTATACCATAGCCTACACCTCTCTACACCATTGGGAAATGTTATTCATGCCAATGGGATTGTATACAAGTGTTAATTAATAGATACATTTACATCATTCATCTCTGAGTTCTTTGTTAGTCTACTCAAAAGTCTGTCAACTTGTCAAGGGCATATCTCGGTCAATTCTTACCAAATCAAGTGATTCAAAGCTTGTTGGATTCAGATCAAAGTCATCTACATGCTAACAAAGTGTGAACTGATTCTATTCAGCCATTTCAGAGAAATCTGCGTCGAGGTGAACTCTGGTCATTTTCTGCTACAGTCCTAAAAAGTCGGGGGCATAGATAAACTTGCTAAATTAATTTCTCTTAGCATATTTTATCTTTTTACATCATTCCACTTGCAAATGGTAGCTTACTAAGCTAATTAAATACCCGTAGAAGGAATTTTATCAATTTTTACTGTGTTGGTCACACTGAGCAAAACATTAAGCAGGTGTCAAGACATAAATAGAAGGTGTTCTTGAGTTTGTGAACTTCAGAGTTATCTGTTTTGGTTCAATCATTACACATATCACTTCCAAAGTACATAGGCTATTTTTTGGTGTTATTGGAAAGCTAAGAAGGTCTACTTATCAACTCTGAAGCAAAAGAGGGCTGGTACAAAGCATACTTAGCAGTACCTACTCAGTCTCTTGGAGCATCCATCCATCTTTCCCAACATAAATCAAGCATCCAATAGCCTGCTAGTAAAGAACAACATCAAATGCTAGGAAAGCTTGATCTACAACATGCATAATAGACCTATTCTGCTTAGATTGATCTTCTTTCAATATAACAAAAACTAAATCTTCAAATGTTAAGGCATTTGGATTGCCTTTCATCATCAAACAAAGACTAGAAGCAAAACAATGATATGAGTCGAGAATACTACTCAGAACAGTTTGCACAAGTGAACTGTCACGAAGGACTTCATCACTAGAAATTAATTGTTCCTTCAAATCTTTGATCTCTGTTAGAAAGGTGTACATAGAATCACCTTCATTCATATGCTCACTCTCCAACTATTTTTGGAGGTAAGCAACACGAGCCTCATTCCTAGCCTGGTACAATGTGGTAAGTGTATCCTAAGCATCCTTAGTTGTTTTGCAAGAGCGAATGTGAGGAATAATGGCATGTTGGACAAACAAGGCTATCAATGCATGTGCCTAAGCATCTCTACCATCCCAACAAAGTTTCTTTACAATAGGTGCAAGAGAAACTACAGCATGAACAAGAACATGAAGAATATCATAATCTTCAATGTCGTCTCCATCAGCTTCAGTAGCTATATTTGCAGGTGTAATAGGATGTTTTTCAAAACCCTGCACAATATTCCATAGTCCTTTTGTGACCAATACATGACTCATCATATAAGCCCACAATGGGTAATTCGTACCATCCAACTTATCCTCAACAGCCAACATATGATATACATCACTACTTTCAACCATGGCCACTGGCTAAAATACCGTGATGCAAAAAAATGACTATATCTAAAAATGTTGAGCAGAAATACCCTGACAAGTTTTGCTAAACCTGTAGCAGACTTTGAGACTCTTATACTGGCGAACCAAAACTTGTATATATCTTTGGCACAAAAAGATTAAATAGCATGTACAAGCGCTATGATAGTGCACTCAGAGGCCAAATGAGCTCAGATCATGATTTCGGCACCACAAACTGAAGCTGTTTTGATCTCCTAATCAGCTTGAGTATGCATACCAAATTTCGTGTGATTTTGAGATTGCGATTGGAAGAGTGTCAATGATGCCCTAGATGAAGCGGCGACCTACTCTGATACCAATTGGTAGAGTTCAAGGTCCGTTGAAGCACACAAAAAACACAAGGAAGAAGAAGAAGCTTGCAGCACTACATTCAATATTGAATGTATTACCGCTAGAATGTACAAAGATAAGTGACCCATTAGGGCAATAGGTGTATATATGTTGGAAGATATTTATATGCTCTTTGTTGTAAATACATTTTTGTACACAAAATAACCTTCAGAGCATTGAATGTATTATTGAATGATGCCATTCTATCTTTATTTGGAAGATGGTTATCATAACTCATGTTTCTACAAAGAAATGGTTTCAACTTATTAATGTTCGTACTAGTTTTTCTAAAATATAAAATGTGGTCTACCTTTTTTTCATGACATAAACTAAGTTAATAAGTTGTTTATCATTAATTTCTTCAATGTTATGCTATATCATGATTTGATGATATCGAATTGAAAAATTGGGCTTGTGAAAGAAAATGGAGAAGATTGGAGGACATGACCGATTCAAGTGATTAGGGCACTCGGAAAACCTCCATTGCCCATAGTTTCTTGAATCAGTTGTACCCTCCAATCTTCTCCATATTGTAATCCTTGATGCTCTTAAAGTACGTTTATCACCCACACAAAAGGCACCACCAATTTAAGTGAGGAGAGCAGTCTAGGAAATTCAAATGGCCCTTATCGCTTGAATCGGTCATGCCCTTTCAAACATCACCCATTAACATAGAAAAACAGATACGACCAATTCAAATGATAAGGGCCTTTTGAGAACCTTCATTGCCTCTTATCACTTGAATTGGTCCTATCCTCCAAGCTTCCCCCCTTTGTAATATTCCTGCTTTATTGCTCTATATAACTTAGAAGTAAAATGGAGAAGTTCTTATCCTTATCTTGACCAATAGAATTTTTTTGGACAAGTTACATGGAGAACTTCTTATCCTTATCTTGAGAAATAGAAACCTTGCACAACAATTGCATGTTTGAGACAATGATAAAATTCTTTGCACAATAGAAACCTTAAAAAAGTGATGATATAAACCAAAACAATGCCAATATCAATATGATGAGTTTACATGAGATGTTATCTTGTACAACAATTGCATGTTTGAGACAATGATAAAAGCTTTTTCTCAATGGAGATATTCTTTAACCTATAAAAGTCTTTGCACAATAGAAACCTTAAAAGAGTGATGATATAAACCAAAACAATGCCATGAGTTTACATAAAAAAGAGATGTATTCAGTAGAAGAAAAATGGCAAGACTGGATACATTCTTAAGGGTTGGAACTTGATCACCTTGGGTGGTAGACAAGTAATGCAAGATAGTGTTTTCTCTTATCTAATCTTTATCATTGCACTGTCAATTGAGAATTTGAATTGTGGTGAAACCTCATCAAGGAACTCTAGGAGCTCCCTTACATTTTTAAGTTTCCAATTTGCAGTGACAATTATTTTCCTAGGTTGAAAATCTGGATGAATCAATAATTGTAACTCGAATTCTGAACACCTCTCCTTTGAATCCAAGAGTATCCAAATTCCAAGCGTTGTTTTCACCTTCTCTAATCATATCTTAAAACAAGTGATTGTCGTGATATCTGATATGAAATTGAAAGAGAATTTGGACTAACTTTACATAAAATGATGTCTCCTAAATTTTGATCTTCTTTTCTATCCCATTCCCTACCTAAAACATCATCAATCTCTGAAATTGAAACTCTCCTATTCAACCAAATTTTTTGTTTTCTGTAATAACATGTTTTTAAAACATGCTACAAAAACAAAGAGGAAGAAACCATTGAATCTTTATCCTTCAAGAAATTTGGCTTGCTGGCATTGCCCTTTGGACATCATCTTTCATTTTGCTTAAAAAACTTGAAACTCTTGAATGATCACGAGCATCCCAATCTAATGAAGAGATGCAAGAAGTAGGGATGTAGAAAATTTCCATAAACACTCCTCCTTGATGGCACTTGATAATCTACAAAATAGAAAAATAATTGAATGCTATTGAAAAATTGAACATATTTGTTTACATACAAAATTTTTGCATAATCCTTATGAAGGACTTTGAATTTTCTTGTTAAACATTCAATAGGTTGCCACTCCAGAATATTGGAAGGAAAAATATCTGCAATACAAAAACATATATCTTGTAATACAAAAACAAATGAAATTGATAAAAGAGCATTGTTAAACTTCACTTATAGTATGACAGGAATTGTAGATGATATAGCACAACATCCTTAGCGTTGTACACATCTTGAACTTTTTCAAACCAACCATCTCTTTGCTTCTTACTGCAGATCATAGGTTAGCAAGGGTTCTTAGCTGAAGGGTGATCCTGTTATAGGGCCCTAATATTTTTCTATAGACCATAGTGGATGTATTATCATTTCAATACTTTTTTAATAATTTGGTCATCTATTGTCTATCCTTTAGCATAACCAGTTTTAGGTTTACGCATACATATCATATAGTACACTGCATTGCAATACTATCTTCATAAAATTATAATAACTTCTTAGACTCCTTAGCTGATACACAGACTACTGTATTCTCTAAATATTAATAAATTCAACAAGCACGTTAATAAAAAGACAAGGCACCAGTAGATAGACAAACAAAACAGAAAATATGACAATGTTAAAAAATTATTCAATGAACACTGTGTGCTTGAAGCACCACCCAACACTTCTACCGGACTGCTATGTATCATCAACATGAGTCATTCTATTAGATAGGTTTCCTTCAAGGGATTGCATGCCTGTTTACAAGGGTTGGATATATCCCTTCAATGAAAATATTTACAATTATATATTACAATATTTAGTATTCGATATATGACATTTGATGGCCCTAACATTGGCACAAATGGAGGACTTGAACCCTACTATGGATCACTCAAAGTATCTACATCATCTTCTTTAGATGGAGTGAGGTCATCTTATATATTAGCTTTGAAGAGATCATGGCTTCTAAAAAAGTGGTTTGCAGATGCTTCTATGCTATCTTAATTAAGGATTGGACTGCACTCCATCAGGGCAAAAAATGCCCGAAAAACACCGTTTGCTAATGACGGATTAACAAAAATCATAGATAGGGTCTTTCCATGTGTAAAAGAATATAACATTCCTATCTCTTTTAATCATATGAAGAAATGATTTTTTTAAGAAAATATGCTTAAAAGCGCCGCTTAAGTGATAGAGTTTCTTGTATTCAGTGTACAATTTTTTCGATTTCATACAAAAAAAGATATTTTTTGCACACCACACAATGCAAATCCTTAAATTTCCAATAGAGAAATGATTTTGAATATACGAAATATTTTTGGGCTCACAAAATTCAATGATGTTTCGGTCACAGTTGATACATCAAATCAAAAGATTGTGTTTTGCTTCCACGTGTACAAAGTTCTTTTGTCTATAAACACTTGCAAAGTTTGTGAGTCTCAATTTCCCACTTTGAGCATTGTCTACTATTTCTTTGAGTGTTCGAATGGCTTCTACTTCTCGTCGTCCTTCCGATCGTGTAACCTCATGTGATGTTTACAACAAAAGAGAGGATTCTTTATGGAAACCTCTTTCTGTAAAGCTTAATGATTGGATGACTATGCTTCCTAGTTGCAGAGGTGCCCATAAAGTCAAGCGTATTGTAGAAATAGAGTGTATTGAATTTGTAGATGAATTGTGTGTATCTCTTGATTGTACTGAGTGCAGAAACATGATGTTCAGATACCATACCAAAGGTTAACAATGGTCCTATTGTTTTCATATTGTACCTACTATAAAGAAGCTTGGCTGGGATGGAAGAGATGCACAAGCTCATGCACTCATAGCTTTTTCTGCTAAATGTGCCATGGAGTTCATCTATTGGCAAGAAGAAATCTATTAATGCTTCAAAATCAAGGAAGGAAGAGAAAGATGAAAAGAATTTAAAAAAATAGAAGAAACATTTTTTTAAGTGTTATAAGGCAAATGATCATGTCATTAATCTTTTTCCTAAACAAACTGCAAAGGAGGCAGAGAAGAAAGATGATGGAATGGATGTTGAAAAGGCCTCTACACCTAAAGTAGAGTCTATTAACCTTGTTAAGAATGAAGAATGGCTATTTACTACTCATTGCAACTATGACCCATCTTCTCATTACTCATGTATGTGTGTAGTACCTTGATAGTGATACAACCAAACATATGACCTTGTAGTGTAGTATCTTCACTTCACTCAAGCATGCTCCTATAGGGAATATTTTCACATGTGTGAACAACTCCTCTTACCTTATCATGGGAGTTGGAAATATAATTTTGACTAATGTTATGGTAGTAATTTCATATTCTTAGATGCCTTATATGTATAAGGGATCAAGAAAAATATGTTTTCAATTCCTACACTAGGAAAGATTGGCTCGATTGTCAAATTTATTGGTGAGAGATACATAACGCATGATCTCTCAAACGGTTATGTTATCATTGCTTCTAAAATTTTATTTCATGCGCAATTCATGATCTCATGCTATTTCATATGGAAAACTTTGGCATGCATGATTTGTTCATTTGAATTTTTCTAGTTTGCTTTGCATATAGAAATCTGAAATGGTTTCCTCTCTTCCCAAACTTGAGATGCCTTCTATGCATGTTTGTAAGGGTTGTATTTTGGATAAAATAAAGTGTTCTTCCTTCCCCAAAGATGGTTCCATTAGACTTGCATATAAATTGCAACTTGTTGAAGGTGATGGTCGTGGTCCTATGGGGACACCTTTATTTACGAATTACCTATACTTTGTGACTTTCATTGATGAAATTTCCAGGCATGAATGGGTTTGTCTATTGAAAGTAAATTTTGAAGTGTTTATGTGTCTTAAACGATTCTTGGAAAATCTATCAATGTGTAAAATGGACAGATTAATATCTGAGTTTAATGCATTTCTGGCTGAGCATGGGATAAAACATCAATTTTCTCATTGTATACACCTCTAAAAAATGGATTTCTTGCGAGGAAGAATGGGTCTCTCATGGAAGTGGAAAGGTGTGTGGTCACAACTCAAGCTTTACCACATAGCTTCTGGCTTGATGTTGTTATGTGTGCAATTTATGTACTTAACAGGTGCCCCACTAAATTATTCTAGTCTATCACTCCATAGGAGGCTTGGCATGATGAAAAGCCATCTATTGGTCATTTGCATATTTTTGGTTGTCTAAAATATGAATTGGTGCCCCAACAACAACATTAAAAATTAGATGACAAGGGAATGAAATGTTTTTTTTTCGGTATAGTTCTGAAAGCAAAGGCTATCATATGTATCATCCATAGAGTAAACGCATTTTGTTTAGTCGTGATGTTGATGCAATTCAACCCTTAGTGTCATGTACCAAGGAGACATCAATTAGCTCAAAGGATGTGTATGATACTTTGCTACATCTTTTTACAAGTGGATAATCAAGTCTTGTTCCTAGTGGCAATCTCCAATTTTTATAGGTTTCAAATGATGATGTAGTTCATTCAATATTCTTATGTATATTTACATGATGCACTTATTGTTGACATGGTCAACATAGAAGAGGAAAAAACTATGGGCCAAATGGCTCGTGTAGACTTTGAGAGATAGAAAGATAGATGCATCTTTGTCATATCTTGTTCAAGCTCATAATGCTACTTTTGCATCAAATTTCTATGCAAGCCAGTTTCTTTTGATGGGACCTTTGTTCCCACGTGTCGAATGACCATTGTTCGTAGCAGTTATGCACTTGGATCTCATCATGTTTAGAATGTACATTAGTTGTACATTAAAAATGCATTTCTAAATGGTCATTAAATGAAGAATATGTATTTCATCCCTATAATTTTTCGCAAAAGGGCATCAAAACAAAGTGTACAAGTTGAAAAAAAGGCATCATATAGATTGAAGCAAGCATGAAATGCTTGGTATGAAAAGATACATTCATACTTGTTAGCACATGTATTTGGGAAAAGTCCAACTGAGAGCACCTTATATGTTAAGCATGCACATAATGTACTTCTAATCATTGTTGTATATGTTGGTAATATGATGCTTACTAGTCCTAATGAGAAGTATATTGGTGAACTTAAGGCTAATTTGCATGCCTCTTTTGAGATGTCAGATTTGGGGCAGTTTCATCATTACTTCGGCATTTAGTTTAGGAAAGTTGATGGGGGAATATTTTTGTGTCAAACCAACCATGTTGACACATTATTACAACATTTTGGCCTTGAGGATTGCAAACAAATTGCCACTCCCATGGACACAAGTTAACAGTTGAGACTTCATGATGTTGGTGATGCATTTAATCTTTTTTTCTCTATCAATAGATTATTGAATGATTGATTTATGTATGCATAACTCAAGGTGATGTTCAATTTGCTATCTTTCAGATGATCAAGTTTATGTGTTGCCCAAGTGTCAAGCATTGGTAGGAAATTAGGCAGCTCCTTCATTACTTGAGTGGCACTTGACTACTTGGATTGTTTAATCCAAAGCGGGTTTCATTAACACCATATTTACATGCTTTTTTTGACTCATATTCTTGTTGCTATGACACTTGTGTTTCCATCAACTGCTTTTGCTTCATGTTTGGCAGCTCATGCATATCTTGGTTGAGCAAGAAACAACTTATTGTGGCCACTTCTAGTTGTGAGCTTGAGTATAGGGTAGCTTTCACGAGTACTGTTGAGCGTGTGTGGCTCGGATGCCTTTTGGTTGATTTGGGTGTTGGTGAGTCTTCTATCCCCACCATCTTTATTAATAATTAGAGCGCATTGGAAATTATGAAGAACCCTATGTTCCGTGCTCATACAAAGCACATTGAAGTGCACTATCATTATGTCAGAGAGAGACTCTTTGCTAGAGAGATCAATTTGGCTTATGTGCACACATAGGATAATGTTGCAGACCTTTTCACAAAGGCTCTACCTAGGCAAAAGTTTGAAGCTTTTTGTAAAGCTTTGGGCTAATCAATCCACATTGCTTTGCACTTCCTTATACATGAGTGTCAATTGTTACCATTAGCATCCATGTGAAAGACCCAATGACCTTTGAACACTTTTGTAAACATATTGTGGCCTAGTCAGTCACAGACAATAAATTTGAGAACATTTTTGAAACCTAGTGATTTTTGTGTATTGTTTGCCAGTTTTTTGCATATTCTACTATTTATGTGCGAAGTACTTTGTGTAGCATCCGAGCTCAGTTTTCTACTTTGAGGTTATCATCATGAAGCTCTCATGGAGGGGAATCCACTTTGGTGCATCGTTCTCATTCCACTTCACTGGTATCAGAGCTCTTCAAAGCAAAAAGTTTTATGTTGCTGTGTGAGTGATGTGACCACCCACATGAAGCTTTCTCCAAGGCTTACACTAAGGCAGCAAACAAGGCATAGACCTTGGTATACCTTGTCATCTGAGACACCAAAGTCATCTTTGCCATCGTTAGTTGCACGTGAGGGACTTCAATGATCAAGAAAAACAAAATACTAGCAGTTCTCAAGAGGTCACACATTCTAGTAGTATTCCTCCCAAGGACTGCTTAATAGTAGTTTTCCTATTGTTAAACCCTACTTTCTTGGTGATTCTAAAAGTGAAGATAATCAAGTTTAACATTATTTTGGAGCCTTAAAAGTGTCTTCTTGGGATCTCTACATGGATTCTCTTAGAATTTATTTGGGTACAAAATTTGGGAAAATTAAACACTGCTTTTGTAGTTTTGGAACAATATCAACTACACAAGTCGAAAGATTGGTCCAAAGATCGATTCTAGAGATATGGGATCTTGAGGTTGTGTATCCTTGGAAGTGTACATTCAGCTTTATCATTGTTTAGATCTTGAATCTTTTTACAGGTTTCTTGAAAGACTTTCAGTTGTGGTGGAAGTAGCTACCACAAGTTTATGCAAGTTTTTTGGGCCTAAAGAATAGAGTTGACAAACACTTGCAGTTGTTGTTGGCTAATGTTTGGACTATAAATTGAGCCTTTCAATGCCATTTTAATGCATATATTGAGTGCATACACATTATGTATGATTCTATGGATATTGGTTATGTATGTTCATGTGGTCATTGATATAGCAGTTATGTTTTTTGCATAAAGCCTTTGATGTTAATAAAGAGGATTGCGATGAAGTTTTCTTAACTAAGAGACAACAAGATGTTGGGGTCTCTTCGATGATGTAGGTGGATCACACCCAACCTTTCCATTGGAGATGTATGCTGGTTATTCATAGGTGCTTGATAAGCCTAGTTGGCTTCTTTTGGTTAAATGGTTATATGCAGTGGAGTCAGTGATTCAATATGCAGGTTTACATGTTAGTACTCACAATTTTTATGAGTTATTTTTTACATTGGTCATAAGTTCATTTTTCAAAGAAGACTTTAGAAAAAATTTTCCAAATTTTAGTTTTTCAACTATATAGTGGTTGATTTTACTTCTTGACACACTTATTGTTGTGAGCACAAACATTCTCACATAATCTCTTTGGTTGATCATTTTTGTTCATTGATCCATTTTTCTAGGGAGAACCTACAAAAATTCTCCCAAAATTTGACACTTTCTCATTTTCTTGATCTTATTCATGTTTGGACTCTTCTAGCTCCCTTACTATTCTAGTCAGTTCTCTATCATCATGGCATCAGAGGTCTGAGGAACATGTCATGGATCAAGGTCTAGTGCTAGCATTCATAGGAGGAACTATAACTTGCAAGGCAAAGATAAATCTTGAGATCTAAAATTTGATGGCACAAACTTTGCTCTATGGAAGAATTAGATTAAGGATATGCTAATTCAAATGGGGCAATGGAAGCAAGTAAATGGAATCTCAAAGAAGCCTCTTGATGTGGATGATAATGATAATTGGGATGTGTTGATTGAAATGGTTAGGTCTACCATTTGAGTACACCTAGCAGATAATGTTTACTTTATAGTATTGGACTGTGAAAGTGTAGAGGATCTTTGGAAGAAGTTATGAAATACATATGAAAAAGAGATAGCATCAAATAAAGTGTACTGGTAAGAAAGTTATATGACCTTCACATGAAGGACATAGATAGTGTTATTGCTCATCTAAATGAGTTTGATGTTATATTCTCTTAGTTATAGGCTTAGAAAATGGATATGGATAATGAAATGAAAGCATTCTTGTTTCTATGCACCTTTCCATCATCATGGAATATGTTCCACATAGTTACTAGCAATAGTACACCTGGTGGTAAATTTGTTTATGATGACATATGTGGAGCAGTCTTGAGTGAGGAGATCCGTATGGTTGGCACTCATATGGAGATACATGAAATGTTCATGATTCTTACTAAGGAAAGAATCGGTATTATGGCAGGAGCAAGAACAAGGAAAATAATGGTCAATTGAATAAGGTTAGAAGTAAATCAAGGGAGATGGATATCGAGTGCCCTTATTTTCATAAGAAAGGAAATATGAAGAAATATTGTTATGCATTAAAGAATTCTAAAGGTAAAGGACAGCATGTTCATGGGCATGTTAGTTACATCCGTCATATGCTTTGATTGTGAAGATAGAAGAAAAATTTTCTCATCATGTTGATGTGTTGACACTTGACAGCATTGTCCCTATTGAGGCTCTTATGGTTGATTCTCTTTCGCACATGTAGCTGTCAGATTATAGTGTTTTGTTCCATGTGACACCACATAGAGAATGGTTCTCTACTTATGCAACAAAGTTTGTTGGTATCGTCAGACTTGGTGATGTTGTTGGGATTCGAGATGTGGTTGTGTAGTTCATTGATGGTTAAAAAATCACTATGCATGATGTATGCCATGTACCTCAGTTATCATGCAATTTGATGTCAATTGGTCAACTTGACATCAAATTGCATGGTTTTCTATCCTCAATCCTTTTCTATCAAGTGGTTTTCTATCCTCAATCCTTTTGCATATCAAAGGGAAATATGGTTATTGCAAAAGCAAACAAAGTTGGCTCACTTTATCCTTTATTTGTCTCACAAAAAGAAAACTTATTCATTGTTACTAAACAACCTATGGTTTGTATTTGGCATGGTTTTTTGGGCCACAATCTCATAGCGGAATGGAAAATCTTTCTCGTTCTAGCTACTTACATCTTTTATCTTTCTCAAATTTTTCAATTTGTTAGCATTTTCAATATGGAAAGCAAACTAGGAATGTGCATTAACTCTTCAATTCAGCCTTTAGATCTTGTTCATATAGATGTGTGTGGTCCTATGCCCACAAGTCATTAGGAGGTTCCCTTTACTTTGTCACTTCCAAAGATGATGCTACCAGAAAAGTCTCAATATATCCTATCAAATCAAAGGATGAGGTATTCTCTACTCTAAGAAAATGGCTTGCTTCAATTGAAACTAAAAAAGGAACTAAGATCAAGGCTTTACATTTAGAGAATGAAGGTGAGTATACCTCACATAAATTCAACCTTTTCTATCAGTCTAGAGGAATTCGTAGAGAGTTTATAACTCCTCCTCCCCATTATAGAATGGTGTAGTAGAGAAGATGAATAGAACTATTCAGAATATAGTAGTTTCTATGCTGCATCATGCAAAACTTGCACAAGGCTTTTGGTCAAAAGCAATATTGAGTGCACATCATGTGATTAACCTTTCACCTAGTATGGCATGTTGATATATTTAGGTAGTGATGTGTGTGAACACACTAAGACCGCCGGGGCACTTTTTTCCCTCTTTAGGAGGTTTTTTTCCCCCGGCTTGTATATACGCCTATTGCCCTAATGGGCTACTTATCTTTATACATTCTCTAGTAATACATTCACTATTGTGTGTTTGTGCTCCTAGCTTCTTCTTCTTCCTTGTGCTGTTCGCGTGCTTCCGCCGACATCTATCTCCAACAATTGGTATCAAAGCAGGTCGTCGCTTCATCTAGGGCACCATCAACACTCCTCCGTTTGCAGTCTCAGAATTGCACGAATTTTGGCGAGCATACTCAGCGCCGAAATCGCGATTTGAGCTCGTTTCGGCCTCCGAACGCACTATCACAGCACTTGTGCAGGCTATTTTGTCTTTTTGTGCCAAAGGTATATACCAGTTTCTGTTCGCTAGTTTAAGCGTCTCGAAGTCTGCTACAGGTCTAGCAGAACTCGTCTGGGCAGTTCTGTTCAACTTTTTGAGATACAGTCAATTTTCTGCATCAAGGTATTTTAGTCACCGGCCATGGTTGAAAGCAGTGATGTATTCCGTATGTTGGCTGTTGAGGATAAGTTGGATGGTACCAACTACCCATTATGGGCTTATATGATGCGACATGTATTGGTTGCAAAAGGACTATGGAACATTGTGCAGGGTGTTGAAAGACGTCCTGTTACACCTGCAACTACAGGAACTGCAAATACAGGTGCTGGAGCTGATGAAGATGGTGTCGAGGATGATATTCTGCAGATTCCTGTTCGTGTTGTTGTTTCTGCTGCACCTACTGCAGAGCAAATTTGTTAGGATGGCAGAGATGCCCAGGCACATGCATTGATAGCTTTGTCTGTCAAACGTGCCATTATTCCTCATATTCGCTCTTGCAGAACAGCTAGGGATGCTTGGGATATACTAACCACATTGTACCAAGCTAGGAATGAGGCTCGTGGTGCTTACCTCCGAAAACAGTTGGAGAGTGAGCACATGAATGAAGGTGATTCTATGGACAGTTTCCTAACAAAGATCAAAGATTTGAAGGAACAGTTGATTTCTGTTGATGAGGTTATACCAGATAGCTCACTTGTGCAGACCGTTCTGAATGGTCTTCCTGATTCATATCAGAGTTTTGCTTCTACTCTTCGGTTGATGATGAAAGGCAATCCGAATGCCTTATCATTTGAGGAGTTAGTCTCTATTCTGTTCCAGGAAGATCAGTCCAGGCAGAATAGGTCCATTATGCGTGTTGCAGATCAAGCTTTCCTGGCTAGTCAGAAGGGCAAAGGAAAATGGAGCTCTTCTACTAGTAAGCAGAAATCTACAAATGCTGCACATTCAAAGAACCAGGATAAAGATGAGAAGAAATCAGAAAAGCAGAAATTGTTTTGCAAGTACTGTAAAGGGAATGATCATATCATAAAGAACTGTCCAAAACTAGCTGCAAAAGAGGCAAAGAAGAAAGAGGCTGGAATGGTTGTTGCAGAGGCCTCTACACCAAAAACAGAGTCTGCAAATCTTGTGCAGGAAGAAGAATGGGCATTTACTACTGTTTGCAATTTTGACCCATCTTCTCATGAGCAGTGCATGTCTGCAGTGGACTCAGATGTTTGGTACTTTGACAGTGGGGCGACCAAACATATTACCTCGCAGCGCAGTTTCTTCTCTTCACTCGAGCCTGCCCCTACAGGGAATACTGTCACATGTGCCAACAACTCCTCTTATCCTGTTATGGGAGTTGGTAAGATCATTCTGACTACTGCTGATGGTAGTTCTTTCACCTTGCCAGATGCTTTATTTGTGCCAGGGATCAAGAAGAATCTATTATCAGTTTCTGCATTAGCAAAGATTGGCTTGGTTGTGAAATTTGTTGATGACAGATGTACAGTTCATGATCTGTCAAATGGCGATGTTATTATTGCTTCTGGCATTTTATGTCGTGGGCTGTATAAGCTCATAGACTATGAAAGATCTGTGAATGATTCGGCATGTGCAGTTCATGATTCTCAGGCTATCTCAGATGCAAAGCTTTGGCATGCACGCTTTGGTCATCTGAATTTTGCTAGTTTGCTATGCCTGCAGAAATCTGATATGGTGTCTTCTTTGCCCAAGCTTGAGGCACCTGGAAAACATGTATGTGAAGGCTGTATTTTGGGCAAAATGCAGCGTTCCTCCTTTCCAAAAGATGGTTCAGTTCGGGCTATGCAGAAATTGCAGTTTGTACATAGTGATGTCTGTGGTCCTATGCAGACACCTTCTTTTGGAAACTATCTTTACTTCGTGACTTTCATTGATGATTTTTCCAGGCATGCATGGGTATATCCATTGAAGGCAAAGTCCGAAGTGTTTTTGTGCTTCAAACAGTTTTTGGTTTTGGCTGAAACTCTGTCAGCATGTAAAATGGGCACCCTCCGTTCTGATCGGGGGGGGGGGATATATGTCTTCTGATTTTAATGCATTTCTGGCTAAACGTGGGATAAAACACCAGCTCTCTTATCAACAAGTGCATCATGTAAATCTGCATCAGAAATGGAATGATCTACATCATCATATGAAACCTACCAAGGCTGAGAAGTTGCCTCATTAGGACCAGCACTAGCCTGTCCACCTGTAAAAAGAGGCATCAAAGTATCATAGATGTCTTTGGAGCTAACAAATGTCTCCTTAGTACATGAAAGCAATGGCTGAATAGCATCTTCCACAAAGACAACATCACGGCTAACCAGAATGCGTTTAGTCTGTGGATGATACAGACGATAGCCTTTACTTTCAGAACTGTACCCAACAAAAATACATTTTACTGCCTTATCATCCAATTTTCTACGATGTTGTTCAGGCACTAATGCATATGCCAAACACCCAAAAACACGCAGATGAGCAACAGATGGCTTGCAGTCATGCCAAGCCTCATATGGAGTGATAGACTGCAACGCTTTAGTGGGACACCTGTTCAGTACATATGCTGCACACATGATAGCCTCAAGCCAGAAACTATGTGGTAAAGCCTGACTTTTGACCATGCACCTCGCCATCTCCATGAGTGACTTGTTCTTTCGTTCAGCAACTCCATTCTGTTGAGGTGTATACGGCACTGTACATTGGTGTTTTATCCCACGTTCAGCCAGAAATGCATTAAAATCTGAAGACATATATTCCCCCCCTCGATCAGAATGGAGGGTGCCCATTTTACATGCTGACAGATTTTCAGCCAAAACCAAAAACTGTTTGAAGCACATGAACACTTCGGACTTTGCTTTGAGTGGATATACCCATGCATGCTTGGAAAAATCATCAATGAAAGTCACGAAGTAAAGGTAATTTCCAAAAGAGGGTGTTTGCATAGGACCACAGACATCACTATGTACAAGCTGCAATTTCTGCGTAGCCCGAACTGAACCATCATTTGGAAAGGAAGAACGCTGCATTTTGCCCAAAATACAGCCTTCACAAAGATGTTTTCCAGGGGCCTCAAGTTTGGGCAAAGAGGACACCATTTCAGAGTGTTGTAGGCGTAACAAACTAGCAAAATTCAGATGACCAAAGCGTGCATGCCAAAGCTTTGCATCTGACATAGCCTGAGAATCATGAACTGCACATGCCGAATCATTCACAGATTTTTCATAGTCTATGAGCTTATACAGCCCACGACATAAAATGCCAGAAGCAATAATCACATCGCCATTTGAGAGATCATGGACTGTACACCTGTCATCAACGAATTTCACATCCAAGCCAATCTTGGCTAATGCAGAAACTGATAACAGGTTCTTTTTGATCCCTGGCACAAATAAAGCAACTGACAAAGTGAAAGAACTACCATCAGCAGTAGTCAGAATGATCTTACCAACTCCCATAACAGGATAAGAGGAGTTATTGGCGCATGTGATAGTATTCCCTGTAGGGGCAGGCTCGAGTGAAGAGAAGAAACTGCGCTGCGAGGTAATATGTTTGGTCGCCCCACTGTCAAAGTACCAAACATCTGAGTCTACTACAGACATGCACTGATCATGAGAAGATGGGTCAAAACTGCAGACAGTAGTAAACGCCTATTCTTCTTCCTGCACAAGATTTGCAGACTCTGTTTTTGGTGTAGAGGCCTCTGCAACAACCATTCCAGCCTCTTTCTTCTTTGCCTCTTTAGCAGCCAGTTTTGGACAGTTCTTTATAATATGATCATTTCCTTTACAGTACTTGCAGAACAATTTTTGCTTTTCTGATTCTTCTCATCTTTATCCTGGTTCTTCGATTGTGCAGCATTTGCAGATTTCTGCTTACTAGTAGAAGAGCTCCATTTTCCTTTGCCCTTCTGACTAGCCAGAAAAGCTTGATCTGCAACACGCATAATGGACCTGTTCTGCCTGGACTGATCTTCCTGCAACAGAACAGAGACTAATTCCTCAAATGACAAGGCATTCGGATTGCCTTTCATCATCAACCGAAGAGTAGAGGCAAAACTCTGATATGAATCAGGAAGACCATTCAGAACGGTCTGCACAAGTGAGCTATCTGGTATAACCTCATCAGCAGAAATCAATTGTTCCTTCAGGTCTTTGATCTTTGTAAGAAAACTGTCCATAGAATCACCTTCATTCATGTGCTCACTCTCCAACTGTTTTCGGAGGTAAGCAACACAAGCCTCATTCCTAGCCTGGTACAAAGTGGTAAGTGTATCCCAAGCATCCTTTGCTGTTCTGCAAGAGCGAATGTGAGGAATAATGGCACGTTTGCAGACAAAGCTATCAATGCATGTGCCTGGGCATCTCTGCCATCCCAACGAATCTGCTCTACAGTAGGTGCAACAGAAAGAGCAGCACAAACAAGAATCTGTGGAATATCATCTTCGACACCATCTTCATCAGCTCCAACACCTCCAGCACCTGTATTTGTAGTACCTGTAGTCGAAGGTGTAACAGGACATCTTTCGACACCCTGCACAATGTTCCATAGTCCTTTTGCAACCAGGACATGTCGCATCATATAAGCCCATAATGGGTAGTTGGTACCATCCAACTTATCCTCAACAGCTAACATACGGAATACATCATTGCTTTCAGCCATGGCCGGTGACTAAAATACCTTGATGCAAAAAATTGACTATATCTCAAAAAGTTGAACGGAACTGCCCAAACCAGTTCTACTAGACATGTAGTAGACTTCGAGACGCTTAAACTGGCGAATAGAAACTGGTATATACCTTTGGCACAAAAGGACGAAATAACCTGCACAAGCGCTGTGATAGTGCCTTCGAAGGCCGAAACGAGCTCAGATCGCGATTTTGGCACGACAAAGAGAAGTTGTTCTGATCTCGGAAACACCCTGAGTATGCTCACCAAATTTCGTGCGAATCTGAGACTGCAAACGGAGGAGTGTCGATGGCACCCTAGAAGAAGCGACGACTTGCTCTGATACCAA
The DNA here is from genome assembly GCA_020310875.1 of Ceratopteris richardii. Lineage (NCBI taxonomy): Eukaryota > Viridiplantae > Streptophyta > Polypodiopsida > Polypodiales > Pteridaceae > Ceratopteris > Ceratopteris richardii. The sequence continues at coordinate 34,387,091 of CM035412.1, read as the reverse complement.
TTGTTGGAGATAGACGTCTGCGGAAGCACGCGAACAGCACAAGGAAGAAGAAGAAGCTTGGAGCACAAACACACAATACTGAATGTATTACTAGAGAATGTACAAAAAGATAAGTAGCCCATTAGGGCAATAGGCGTATATACAAGCCGGGGGAAAAAAACCTCCTAAAGAGGGAAAAAAGTGCCCCGGCGGTCCTAGAGTGTTCACACACATCACTACCTAAATATATCAACATTAGGTTCATAAATCCTATAAGCTTTCTTATCCTCAGTGTACCCTAAGAAGGTAAATCTGATGCTTTTTGGTTGAATCTTGTTTCTCATCCTATCTGGAACATGTACATAACATTCACTTCCAAATACTTTGAAATGGGAAACATATTGCTTTTTACTAGTTTAAGCCTCTTGTGGATTCTTTCCATCAAGTGTCTTGGTGTAACTTTGATTCAAGATGTAGACTCAGTAGTTTTGATAGTCAATGAGCAAAATTTATTTGGAAAACTATCACTCTACACAAGGGTGAGTACCACATCACGAAGCTTCATCTCCTTAATTGTCAATCCAAAGGGATGTGAGGATGATATGGCGATCATGAATGAGTGAAAAGGAGAGCAATGGAAGGGAATGAATTCTCTTTTATCAATGCTCTTACAAATAATACAAGCTTTCTTTCCTCAAAAGTCCAACCTCTTAAATGAGTTCTCATTCTCTTTTTATAGTTTTCTTCTAGCTTTGGCTAGTTTTAGACACAATGTCTGGCCTAATTAAAAAATTGGTTTTAAGTCTATTTACAAGGTATCTAATGGGCTCCAAAAATTATGAAAATTGGTGGGTAGATTCCACCTAACCTCCTCAAGCTCAAGGACTCCTCAGCTTCCACAAAATGGAGCATTAAACTAAAAAATTGGTTGTTTTATGATACATGTGTAGTGATGAAAATCACTTTTGGGAACTTGATGGAATAATTTAGATTTGATATTTTATAATTTTGAAAAAATATGGTTCAATATCACTTATCCTCACACATACATTGATTTACATACTTCCTCTTTCTCTATGTCTACTTCTGCCTCCTCCTCTAGCAAGGCCTTTGCCTTGGGCAGTGGCAGCATTGCCCTCCCTCTCACACCTATCATCATTGATAAACTCTTGTTGAAGGGAGCGATCAATATAGTTGTGTAGGAGGTCTAGGGCTAGGGAATGTTTGTTGACCTAAATGCCTCTAGCAAGATCTACCTCCAATTAGGGCCAATCGATAGCTATGGGTGTGTCTTGTTGTCAGTACCTATAGTGAGCCTTTTTTTTTTAGAGTTCAATGAATTGAAAACACACTCAGACATGCAACCTTGTAAGGTAGAGGCACCCATCTATGAGAAACTCATAGATACATGTCCAACCAAGACTTGAACTCAAGACTTCCTCTCAGAGATTCAAGGCATCAAACCACTTGGCTATGCGGGCTTGGACATAGTGAGCTGAATATTGCATTTGCTTACACACAAAGATTTGTAACACATGTGTGGGCCTAGAAATGAACACTTTAGAGTGGTACTTCCAAAACCCTGTAGTAAAAATTTCTTCAAACATTTATTTGTAGCAAACTGAGAGGTACTTGACTTGACAATGCTAGGCATAATAGACTTTCATGGATGGCATCATACGTATATCATAAAATAGGTCAAGATTGCCATGCTCAACTTATGATGTTGAGATGTGCAGGGCTTTGAACTTTCAGAATACCTTGAAATTTGTTTGCATGAGGTCAAAGATTTTTATTTGCATGAGTGTCACATCATCTATCATATGGTGTGGCCTTGGTAGACAATGGTGAATTGTTGTCATCATATAAACTATGGTCGGTGGGCCTTGTGGTAGTGCGATCTCATGGTGCTAGCTATTGAAAGTAAACATATTTTAACACAGATTCCTTTGATATTTTCATGGACTAGTTGCACTCTTATGCAAGGAGAATGAGCTCATCCCAATTCTTTTATAGGTTTCATCCACACTAGTCACGGGAGTACAAATGTTTCCTAACCTTCCTTGGTAACTTGCTCACCTATTGTTGTTTGTGATTCATATCCTCCTTCTAAGATAGGTATGTCAATGAGTTCCTCAGGTTTAGGGGCTTCAAGTGTGTGACTTAGTTCTGTTGAGACTGTCATGCCATGCGAGTTCAGACTTTCCTTTGGTGACCTATCTTCAAAGATCTTCAATTTCTATCAAGGCCACTTCTAGAATAGTGGTAGCTATAGAGATTGTCTCCTAGATAGGCATGGGAAGTTTTTCTTGAGTTGTTCATAAGGCTTCAAAATCCTCGGTGAGCTTATCATGGGCCTCTAAGAGTGTTGTGTAATTTTCAAGGATGATCCTGATCTTTTTTAATGGGACTGCTTGAAACTATGAAGGGCTGATAGGTGCACCTGGCATGTCCGTTGCTTCAAATTTATCTCTATTCTTTTCTTTTAGCCTTTGATTTTCTTCTTTTGTTGTAGCTACATGTCAGTGTAAAAAAAACCATATTTTTGGTTAACACATCATTTCGGTCCATCTGAACACACAACTGCTCTTCCCTGATGATGACACCGATTTTTTGTCACTCTAGACAAGGGTGGGTACCACATCAAGAAGCTTCACCTACTTAAGTTTCAATCCGCATAGATGTGAGGATGATATGATGATCGTGAATGAGTGACGTGTGTGAAGGTGAAGGTGAGGAGTGTGCAAGAGGCACACACACACACACATGCACACACAAGATAGGGATGAGAAGGAGAACAATGGAAGGTAATGAATTCTCTATTATCAATGCTCTTACACATAATAAGCTTTCTTTGTTGAAAAGTGTAGCTTCAAAAATGAGCTCTGTATCTCTTTTTCTAGTGGTTGGTTTCACATAGTGACCAGCCTAGTTAAAAAATAGGTTTTAAGTCTATTTTCAGGCATCTAATGCGCTCCAAAATTTATGAAAATTGGTGGCTAGATTCTACCTAAGCTTCTCAAGCTCGAGAAATCCTCAACTTGCAAAAAATCAAGTGTTACACTACAAAATTGGTTGTTTATGATACATGGGTAATGATAAAAATCATTCATGGGCACTTGATGGAATAATTGAGATTTGATCTTTGAAAACTTTGAAACAATATGCTTCAACATCACTTTCCCTGGCACACACTTTGGTTTACATATTTTGTCTTCTTCTATGCTTGGTTTTGCCTCCTCCTCTAGGCGGGCCTCGGCCTTGTGCATTGCCAACACTCCCCTCCCTCTTGTGTCTATTGTCCTGGATAGGCTCTAGTGAAGGGAGAGATCAATATAGTTATGTAAGAGGTCCCTAACATGCTCTATTCAAGGGATCTAGGGAATGTTTATTCACCTGAATGCCTCTAACAAGATCTACCTCGAGTCAACACCAATTAATAGATGTAGGTCTGTCTTGTTGCGGGTACCTATAGTGAGATGAATAATGCATTTGCTTGCATGTGAAGAGTTGTAACAAATGTGTGGGCTTGGAAATAAACACTTTTGAATGGTATTCTGAGAACCCGGTAGTAAAAATTTCTTCAAACATATGTTTGTAGCAAGATGGGAGGTATTTCACTTGGTAATTCTAGGTGTAGTTTCATGGATGGCATCGTACTTTTATCATAAACTAGTCAAGGTTGTCATGCTCAAAAACCCAACATTGAGATGTGTGGGGCTTTAACCTTTTGGAATACCTTGAAATTTGTTTGCATTAGGTCAAGGATTTTGATTTGCATGCATGCCACCACATCTATCATAGGTGTAGCCATTGACCTAAATCTAACATTTCTTGTCATTCTACACTTTACTTACAAAAGATGGCCATGTGCATCGTCTAGGGACAAGACCGTAGCACGGATTGTATAGTATGTGAAGTGGTGCCTTAGTCAATGTTTGCATCATTTATAGATATTTTTGTAATAGTTGTTGCCACTAGTTGGGTTGAAAGATTGTTTGTCAGTGTGCCTTCAGAGGTGATTCTTTCGGTTGAAACTGTGTTGCATGAGTAGGTAGTTGTCTAGAGATGCACTTGATCTCTACATTGTAGGAGTGGACAAATGTGGAGTAATTGTAGATAGCTCTGTCAATTTCAAAACATCATTGTTTTTCATTTCCTCCAGAATCAGTGCTTCTTTATCAGTTGGTATGTGGGTTTCTTCCATTATGAGGGCTTCTCTAGACAACTTCTATGACAATTTAATTCTTGTTGGTGGCTGCTCTTGAAATAGAGAGTGAAGCAAAAAGGTCCCTAGAACATCTTTGTTGGTGTGTGGTTGTAGAGTGTGTACTTGCCAATAGCATCGTAGGAAGTCTAGGTTAGGAAGGGGGTGCCAAAGTATTCGTCAAGTCCAACCTGCTCCCAAATGGGCTTCAATTTCTTAATAGTGTCTCAAGCTCTTTTAAAAGAATTGGAAGTGACCCCATCTATTGTCAAATTCCAATTTATACTCCCAAATGTATGGAGCGTCTCAAGGCTTATTGTTTTCAATGGCTTGCCTTCTAAATGGAGACTAAAGGCGAGAAGACTTATAATTCCCTAAGGTAGGTGATCTAAAAAGGAGGTATCTATGCATACAAGCAAGTCTTAGGCATCCAAATGGGTGAGCTATTAGGGCATGCCATCATTTGTTTCTTGGACATCCAAATTTTTTGAATTAATCATGGTTGATTTCCTTCCTTTTGTTGAATTAATCATGGTTGATTTCCTTCCTTTTGTTGAATTAATCATGGTTGATTTCCTTCCTTTTGCCTTTTGGTTGGCTTTTACTTTTGTTGTGGTGATAGTGACTTTGGTGTAACCATTGAACGTTCACCTTTCTTCATCCACACCTCCTTCATGCCTGGAATAGGTTGTTTTTGGCATTGGTTTGTCTGTAGGATTGTAGATTATCGTCGCTTCTTATGGTAATTCTAGGTTTGTTTCGATTGACTCATCTTTAACAAACTTGCCTTTGGAAAAGAAGAGGGCCTCACTTGCATGACCTACTCATCAAGAAGGGAGGCATTCTGCACAAGCAACTTAGGGGTACATGCACAGTGAGTGGACTTCGAACTAGAGAACTTATGGGTCCCTAGTTCTACTATGACATGCTAGTTACCAAACCAAACCTAAAGAAGACATTTCCCAATATTCAAGTCAACCGCATTGAGTACTATTTTGTGGGCTGCTTGATATGCCCAAACAACATGATGTAGTTGTTTGTCTCAATGGAGCATTTGTTATGTACGAGATTCATTTACACATTACATAGAACTTTGTTAGCACTTCCTGCTTGTCCATTCACTTGGGTGATATCGTGTTGATTTCTTATGAGTCACCATGAAATCTTGTAATAGATATTGAATTACTTCATTCAAAAACTCGGTTTCTCTATTTCTCAACAATTCTATAGGAAGTCATATCTTGTGAACACATTTTCAAACAAAAATCTAGTTGTCGTTTATGTATCGTTCTTTCTTAGGGCTCTCACTTCTACCCATTTGGTAAGATAATTTGTAACTACAATAATGTATTCCGCATGGGAGCTTCTAGCTTGGGGATTAAAGGGACATAAAAGTGTTATACTTCACACTTACAAAATTCATGTTCTCCCATTCTAGGTCTCAACAACATCTTGTTCTTTCCTATAGGATACTAATATCTTTGACATGTGACACAAGGTTCCATATAGGTATGTGCATCCATGTGAAGTGTGGACCACCAAAAACTTGAAAATAGAATGGCTTTGATCACAGAATCTAGTCCAAAATGTCCACTTGCAACACCATTGTTTGCAGTTTCTAGCATTCACAAATAATAACTTTCATGTATGCATAATCTCAAATATATGTCTCTCCCATATTTGTACAATCTATCACCAATGAGGGAATAGTCTTATGCTTCATATCCTAGGCTCCTTTGTCAAGCTAATGTCATCCTTGGACGAAAAAACTTTGTTTTCAAGAAGTCAATGGAATGACCACTCCCAATCTGGTTTTGGCAACACTTTATACAAGGTTGCATGTTCAACAGGGTTCTGCTAGTAGAAGAAGGACAATCCTTAAGAAACTTGTAGATTCATATGCTTCCATGGTCGGCCAATATAGGCGTTAAATGTATAACACTTCACTCATCCATCCATTGAGAAAGCATTCTTCACATCAAGCTGAAGTAGCTTCCAATTCCTTACAGCTGCAAAACTAAGAAAGACCCTAATTGTGGTCATCTTGACCACTGGTGAGACACTTTTGTCATAATGTATGCCCTACGTTTGAGCACATCCTTTATCAAGGAACCTAGCTTTATACTTGGAAATTGATCCATCTAAATTCCTTTTCAATTTATAGACCCATCTGCATCATATTACCTTCTTATTGGTTTGCATTGGAACTAACTCCCATGTGTCCATTTCCTTTAGAGCTTCTATTTCCTCCTTCATGACCTTTTCCCAATTAGGGTTACCTTTCTCTTCTTGATAATATGGTTCCTTTGAATTTGAGTCTTTTGTCAAATATATGGTATGTTCTTTTACAAAAATAGAGTCATAACCATACCTTTCAAGTTGCCTTGTTTCCCTTGTTGAGCTTCTAGAAGTGTGTCTTTGGAGCATTATCCACATTCTTGCATTTTGGCTTTTCCTCTTGATTTCCAAAGCTTGTAGTCTCTCTCCTTCTCATTTTATTCATCTTTTGATTCACTTATAGAGTCCTGCACTTGTATATCATTGTTGCTACTTAATGGATAAAAATTTGAATCAAGATCATAGGGTAAATTTACCTTCTGTTTATCCTCTCCAAAACATGACCTATGTTCTTCAAATACAACATATCTGCTTATGGTGGATTCCTTTGTGGTTGGATCACAAAATCTATAGCCCATTTGAGTTGAATCATGTCCAATGATCATAGCCTTAGTTTCCCTTTCATCCAATATCCCTCTAATTGTGAAGGTACATGTATATATTCTAAACAACCAAAAGCGTTGCATGACCTAGACTTGCTTTTCTACCATTCCAAGCTTCATAAGGAGTCATACCTTGAAGAGATTTGGATGGAAGTCTATTCATAAGATACATTGCTGTAGATATGTCTTTTTCCCAAAGATAATGTGGTAACCTCTTCTCTTCAAGCATAGTCCTTGCTGATCCAACTATGGTTTTGTTCCTCCTTTCTACAATACAGTTTAGTTGAGGAGAGTACCTAGTGGTGGTTTCTATTTTGATGCCTTTATCATGCAAATACTCATCAAATTCTTTGGAAAAGTATTCACTCCCTCCATTAGATCTGAGTTTTTTCAATGATCTACCTGTATGATTTTCCACATGTGCTAGATACTTTTTAAAGAAATCAAACTAGAAATTTTGAGTGGTGTGGTTGGTATTGTTACAAATGGAGCAAAAATGGCTCTCTTGTCCTTTGTTTTTTATTTTCTTTGCTCCTTTGTTCTTCCCTTTCCACTTACTCTTGCCTACATAGTTGGATTGAGAGATTTCTTCATCATTGTCCTCCTTCTTCTTTCCATTTTTCTTTTTGTCCTTCTTATCTACATAAAGGGCACTTGTAGAGTTACCTTGATAAGATTTACCTTCCATCAGGTTGTTTTTGGCCTCTTGATTGAAGAGTTGTCCAAGAAATATGTTGGCATGAGGCGTTTGCACACCCATGATAAGATCATAAGCAATTGTAAATGATTACCATTGCTTGGCAGACCTGATACCATTTAGGATGTGCCTCATGATAGTCTCTTCTTCAATCAATTCTCCAATTGAAGCTATCTCCAATCGAAGCTATCTCCAATTGAAGCTAGTTGATATGCAATATCCTTTACTTTATGGACAAATTCTATGATTGTTTTCTTTGGTGTCTTCTTCATTTGGTTGAACTCATTCCATAAGGGATTCTTCATAGCTTTGGTGATAGCAAAGAAGAATGTATAAAGTGAATCCCATGTTTCTTGTGATGTTTTGCATCTTCTAATGTGTGCAAGCAAGAAATCAAAGATAGAGGATTGAGCATCTCTTGCACACCATAATGTGAGCTTCTCAATGTCTTCTTGTGCAGGCCTCCTTTGGAACTTGGAATAGGCATAACTTCATCACCTTCTACAATTCCATAAATATTTATACCTTGCAAGTACCCTTCCATTCTAATTTGTCAAGAAACATAGTTGTTCCTATCAAGATTATCTATCATTGAAGGAAAAACATTACCCATTTTGATGTTGCTCTAATACCATTGAAAGTTCTTGGAAGATTGAGACTAGTAGAAATTTGTGGTTGAAGATGTTGAAGTTTGCTCTAGCTAAGTAGTTCAACACACATGATAAGCTTAAAGTTGATGCAATAAAACACCTTGTGTGATTTGGAGAATCACTAAGAAGTAATTGGTCCAAAAACATTTCTTTTTTAGAGTACAAGAATTTGAAATTGGGACTTGAACCCAGACACTCTACTCCATGATGTTCAAGGCATACTACTACACCACACTTGTTTGGACAAAAACATATTGTTTTGCACATAAGCTAGTTCATGGAACTTGTTATTCATGGTTGAAACATGCAACTTCAAATGCCCAGTTCTCCTAGCCTTATTAAAATTGGCTAAATTCCTTTTCGAGGATGGTGTCTTATAGCATTAAGTAGGTAATAGGCAGAAGAGTTGAATTTATCAACAAGCCATGCCCTGATTACAAGTTTAACATTGAGAGGGTGTCACAAGAATGACTCCAAGAGATAAACTAATATTTTTCTCACTAAGTAATAATCTAAATGTTACAAAAATTTATATACATAAATTAGACATTAATATCTTTCCAGTACACCCTTAACCATAAGCATTGGAGATATGAAGAGCGAGAACAAATCTTTGCAACTCTACAAACTATAGAGAAGATGATGCAGAGAAATGGGCAACAAGCAATGAGATGATGAAAGTGATTGTATATATCATCTAACATATCATGAAAATCCTTAAGAATCTTTATATAAACTCCTTGTCGATTCCATTACTTCTTTACAACAAAGGCGAGTTCAAAATGACTCACTAGGGTAAGTTGATGTGACTAGGATCTCTTTTCCTATAATCTAAGAAATAGAGAATCAATATCAAAAAGTAATTTAGGTGGTTGGCTTAGTACCAAATTCATGAAGAATAAAGACTTTAGAATCCACAAATACTTATAAATGTTTACAAGTAATGAAAAGCATACTAAATATCATAACACTATGGTTCACTCCAAGTAGTGAATTCATCTTGAACAAATCTTCACTCAAGCATGGTGTAAGCTTGATTTTTCTAACACACCATGTCGGTGTGGGAAGGTGAAATGGAAAACTTGTTGGAGAGGATACAACATGTTTTCGCTAATACCGTCAGGTGCGATAGTTGACCGTAAAGGTAAACGTAGATAGTTTACATGTATGTTGTTTTCGGTTAGTTTACGTTTACGAAAACGTTTACTTATGGGGCGCAGCGAACGTGTTGTAAACGTATTAGAATACCTTGCAAGCTTGAGAATGTATCCCCCAAAGGTTATTCTCCTATTTTTCTTGCCCTATCCCATTCTCCACGTCCCACAATACATGTATACCTATTGATTTTTCCCAAAAGTGGTTCAAAGTATCACCCTTTGCCTCACAAAAATTGAATGAAAAAGTCAATTTGCACTTTTTCGTTTATCTCCTCCAAAAAAGTTGGAGCTCTGAATTCCACCATGCGAACTCCTCTATGGAGAGATTACTAGTCCCATAAAAATGAATTTTTTGGCATAACTCAGGTATTGTTCTTCATTCATAGAACTAGCATCCTTGAGAGACAAAAAAGGGGAAGAGCTTCAAAGCTTTGTCCTCACGCACCTATGGGTCTCTCTTTGTGGTCGGTTGGTCCTACATGTGTGTATGCATTTGATCAGTTCTCCACATTTGTGTATTCATTTGTATGTTCATGTGTGGTTGTTTCCTAGCATGAATACCAATGATAGATTTCCCTGATGATTCCCCTATTTCTCACAAAAGGGGGCACAAAACTCGAGGCAAAATGAAGACGATGCCGACTAATTAATCGAACATGAGTCACGGATTAGACGCAGAGAATACTAATATAAATTGTGTGCCCTACCATGTATCTAAATACATATATATCTCTCTACGTATATATAAGAAAGACATCCACATGGCTTTTTCACATGAGTGCCATATGACACTCATGTGGGAGCCCACCTATGTTCAAGTAAAGGGTGGGTTCATACCCACTCCAATATGTGAAACCATATAATAGTGTAGCATATGGTGTCCCACCAAACCATTGTAGTTTATCACTCCATATAAGGCTTGTCATGGCTCCAACCATTTGTTGCTCATTTACATGTTTTTGGTTTTCTAGGATATGCATTAGTGCATGAAAAACAACATAGAAAATTGGATGATAAGGTTGTGAAATGTATTTTTGTTGGGTACAATTCTAAAAGAAAATGCTATCATCTATATCATCCATAGAAAAACGCATTTTGGTTAGCTATGATGGTGTTCTTATGGAAGATGCAAGTCAAACCTTACTTTCATGTACCAGGAGACATCGATTAGCTCTGTGTATGATACTTTGCTTCCTTTTTTTATAGGTGGATAGTCAAGTAATCATCCAAATGAGGTCATTTCTCAACCTTTACAGCTTTCAAATGATGATGCAGATTGTTCAAATTCTTATGCAGATCTACATGATGCTCTTGTTGATGAAAGGATTGACACAGAAGAGGCAAATACTATGTCGAATGGCTAGTGTAGTCATTGAGAGATAGAAAATTATAGGCAGCTTTGTCATATCATACTTGAAGTATTTTGATGGTGATGCACCATGTTGAACTCTCCTTGTGGAGAGCTCCACGATGATACGCTCAGAGTAGAAAACCAAGCTCTAGGCACCACACATCCACCCACACAAAAGAACACAATACAGAGGGAACACAAAGATAGATTTCATAGGTGTTAAAAATGCGATCAAACTTACAGTATGTGGTTGACCAGACCACTATATTTTTTATTACGGAACATACACAAAAGTGTCTGACAATCATTTGGCCTTTCACATGAACACTAATAGTAACAATCTCCCACTAAAGGCCAATATGGCTAAAGTGTCTATGGGAGAAAAATAAAGAATGCTAAAGAATACCTGAGTGTGAGTATACAAACTATACCTCCCACATGATGGACATGTTACATAGTATACAAGTAACTATGTAAGCTCATGAATCAAGTAACCCCCATCAAGTGACTGTTACACTTATGTGTTCCTCGAGTGGCTTTGATGTGAACCTTTTCCCTATACATGGGCACTTTTTACTCTAGTGCTGGCTAGAGGTTTTTCCCCGTGTTGCCACATACTTGATACACTCATATGTGGTGGTATTAGTACTTAGGGATATTATTCAGCTCTTACTTTAGTTCAATTCATCGTTAATGGAGAGAGGTATTCCAACCATCTGTCTTCTCCATGTGTCTTGTTGTTGTGCTCCTTGTGTGTGCTCCTTGCGTGTGCTCCTTGTGTGTGCTTCTTGTGTGTCTCTTGCACTTCTACACACACACACCCAACAATGATATCAGAGAAAATTCAGCTCCTTCTCAAGTTTCAGTTTTTCATGTCATAGCACATGCCCACTTTTAATAGTGCAAATCAACTTCGGAGCATAGAAGAGTGAATTTCAGCAACCAAGAAAAATTCCCACCAATTGTGCTAGAGTTTTACCCCCATTTTGAAGCCATTTGTGTAGTCAAAATCATCATTAGAGTGATGATTTGTGAGCTGAAACTTTAGCATTCATTTTAGTTTTTGTTGAAGTAAAGATTTTTTCACGTTCTTGTTCTTTAGTGAAATGGCGGGCAATAATGGCTTGTGTGGAGTGCTTCAAGCTGAAGATAAGCTTGATGGTACCAACTATCCAATGTGTTCTTACATGATGAAGCATGTTCTTGTTGCTAAAAAACTTTGGAACATAGTGGCAGATGTAGATCAAGGACCCGCAGGTTCTTCTACTTCACAATCTACTATTACAGATGGAGCTTCTTCTTCAAGTACAATTGTTGCTCCTTCTCCACATACACAAAAGCAGTTTATATGGGATGGAAAAAATGCTTAAGCTCATGAATTGATTGCACTTTTTGTGAAATGTCATATAGTTCCACACATTCTGTTATGTTCTACATCAAGACAGGCATGAGACACCCTAGGTTCTTTATATGCCATGCCAAATGAAGCACATGTTGCATACTTGAGAAAGCAACTTGAGGATGTATGTATGGCTAAAAATGAGTATGTGGATGTGTATGTGACATGCATCAAGGGCTTTAAAGAGCAATTGGCAAACATAGATGATATTATTCCGGATGCATCACTCATCTCTACATTGTTGAAAGGATTGCCATAATCTTTTCAAAGTTTTGCCACTACAATACATTTGGTTGCAAAATTGAATCCCAATATGTATGCATTTGATGAGGTTGTGTCTCTTCTTTTGCAAGTAGAGCAATCTAGAGTGAATAGGAGTGGGTTGATTGAGGGAACCCAGGCACTTAGTATCTCATGAAAGGGGAAGAGCAAGTATGGCTCAACTTTGGGTTCATCAAAACCAAAGCCTCAACCTTCCTCTTCCACTCATTCCTCTAATGATGTTGATTTGCAAAAGAAGAAGAGATGCAAATATTTCTATAAGGTTGTTTATACTATTGATGGGTGTAGAAAGCTTGCTAAGTGCAATGAAAGGAAGAAGGAATCTGACATTTCTATTGCTGAAAATTCATCAAATGCAAAGAATAATGAAACTAACATGGCTCAAGATTTTAAGGCATGTGCCTTACATGTCATTATGATGCATCTTTGCATTCTAAATGTATGGTTCTCAGTGAGGCTGATTCGGATTGGTTCTTTGATAGTGGTGCTTCAAAGCAGATAACAACATGCAAAAGATTTTTTGCATCTTTGAAAGATGCACCCGAGGGAAGACATGTAGTGTGCGTAAACAATGCCTCTTATCCTATCATTGGAGAAAGAGAAATTGAGCTTATGACTGTAAATGGAGGTGCGATTCTCTTGAAAAAATCATTGTATGTACTCGGTATCAAGAAGAACTTAATTTCAGTTTTGTTGATTGCCAAAGTTGCACTTCATGTACACTTTGTTGATGATATGTGTATGGTTCATGATTTCAACAATGGTGATATATCTTGATGTCTGGTACATTATGTAATGGTTTGTGTCGCATGGATACATACAAGAGGGTTGCCTTGAATGCCTTGGTTGCTCATTCTTCTTCCATGGCTAAAATGGAGCTTTGGCATGCTCATTTTGGTCACTTGAACTTCAATAGTTTGCTTTACTTGCAAAAGGACATGGTTATTGGTTTGCCAACACTTGATTCCATTGAAAAGCATGCATGCAAAGGTTGCATCCTTGGAAAAATGCATCATGCTTTTTTTCCAAAGGGTATTCATACACACACTACAAGAAAATTGCAGCTTGTTCATAGTGATGTATGTGGTCCTATCAAGACTTCATCTTTTGGGAAGCATGTATATTTTGGTACCTTCATTGATGAGGTTTCACTCTATACATGGGTGTATCCTATGAAAGAAAAGAATGAGGCCTAATGTTCACTAATGAGTGAGTTGGCCAGAAACACATGTGCCATCACTCTCGATAGATAAATCTACTAAAGCTCAATGAAGTATCCCTGACATATATCGGAAAATGACCACTATACATGTTAGAGAAATGAAAACGTGATACGTGTCATCATGGATCATCACATGTTGAGCTTGATATCTCAACAAAATAAACCATGGATCAAAGGGTCAATTTTTCCTATAAAAGGACAAGCCCATTCATTTGTTTTTTTACTTCCCAAGAATCGAGAACTTAGCACTTAGTGCAACTAAAGAACCTTTGATTCTAAACCCTTGAGCTAACCTTTGAGTTTCCATTTGCGAGAAAAACCATAATGGATCTTTGGATTCATTAAGCTCGTAATCTTTTCATATCTTGATTAGTAATACAATCTTCATCTTTGACCACAAATAACATTTGTTGAGGGTCTATGATGATGATGAAGTCAAATTTGGTATTCGAAGATCAACTTCAACAAGCTTGGTGAATCCTTCAACGTGTTTCATGCAATGCCAACATTGATTTGTGAGCTGTGAATTCAAGTTTGCAAGGTAATTTTCTTATTTCCAATTCCATTAACATTTTTTTTATTGTGTAACATGTGTGTTTAAATGTTTTTTATCGTTTGTTGTTGCAACATTCACAAAAGTTGAAAACTTTACACTAGGGCTCCTTGTGAGCAACCTTGACCCCATAAATGCACCTCGAGAGTGTTCCCCAACCTTAGTTTAAACTTTTAAGGTAAGGTCTTTTTATTTTTTTATTGTTGTTTCTACTTTTATTTTTTTTATTTTTTCAATTAATTTATTATTTATATAAAAATCCTTTTTTATTTTTCTTTTTATTTTTAATAAACATTAATGAATTTATTATTTATATAAAAATCCTTTTTTATTTTTCTTTTTATTTTTAATAAACATTTTTCCTTAATTTTATTTCCCCCTACCAAGCCATAGGATAAATTTTTATCCTATGGTGTGGCATATTTCTTTGTGTTGTTCTATTGCTACATACTCAGTGGCTCTAGATTGCACTTTGGATGGTCATTCTTTTCAAACTTGGAGTCATTTTTATGTTTCTAGACACCCTCCAACTCTTTTTTTCATTGCATTTCCCAAATTCCATCCATTTTTCCTTTTTTTTGTCAAACTTCATATGTTTTTCACACATTTAACAAGTGTTTCTCACTTGCATGATTTTCACAAAGTCCATTATCTCTTTATTTTTCCACATGTATCACATGTCTCTTCTACTTTATTGTTTCTTGTCTCTATCACCACCCCATATCCTACTTCCTACCCCTTACCTAATACTAATACCAAGATCTACCCTCAATCCTCATTGTCCTTGCCTCATTAGCCCCTAACCCCTCCTTGCCCTTTCCTTATTGGCCCTTCACCCACACCTGATCTTTTATACATTTCACTGCTCGGTCTGGAGTCTAGCTTTGAAGTTCCCTTATGGCTTTTTTCCTTCTTTCTCCCACTAGATTGCTCATATATTCTTTTCAATGTTTTACTCGCTATGGTTTTGAGGTGGAACTTCTTTGCTCATGTCTAGGTTTTTCACTCTTGGAGATGGAGCGCGAATTAGGTTATGGGCAACTGTTGAGCCTGTCATAGTGGTGACTTGACAAAGTGGTGTACAAGAGAACAAGGACATGGGTGCGTAGGTAGTGCACACGTAGTTTGTTCACAATGGTCTCGTAGGGAAATGAGGGTTGCAAAAAGGTCTTTTTAAAGAGTTTTTAAGGCTTTTAAAGTGTTATGGAAGGTCCACATGAATCCTCCCTTATGCACACATCTTGTAGAGACTAAGATAAGAAGTGGAGATAGTATGCAAGAGCTTATGGGCTGCCCCCAATTTAAATTTTTGTTTTCTATAAAGTCACTACAAGAGAAAATAGAGAGTCATTGGTTTTCACATGAGCAGGTTCTTGGGACAACAAAGTAAGCATCAAGATACACAAGTGGTTGAGAAGTGAAGCGACTTACATAAGAGGGATCGACATGTTACCATTAGTGTCCAAGTGAAAGGACAAATGGCCACACTACACTTCTTTGTATATGTTTGTTAATAAAACATATAGTGGCCTAGTCATCCACAGACTGTAAGTCCGACTGCATTTGTAACACCTAAGAAGTCTGTGTTCGTGCTCCATGTGTACTGTGCTTTTCTGCATATTTTGTAGCCTCTGTACAGATCACTATGTGCAGCAGTTGGAGCTCGGTTTTCTATCGGAGGATATCATCCTGGAGTTCTCAAGAAGGAGATTGCACTATGGTGCATCGCCATTGAAATACCCAAGGCTTTCTCCAAGGCTCGCAGCTAAGGTGGTGACCAAGGCATAGACCTTGGCATACCTTGTCATTCGAGTGACCGAAGTCACCGTTGGCACCATTTTCTACACGTGAGGGAGGACCTCAACGATCAAGAAAGATAGAGGTTCCTAGTACTTCTCAGATCACCCATCCCAGTATTGTTCCCCCAGAGCTCGCTTAACCATGACAATCTCTTGCCACTAAGCTACACTCTTGTGGTGTCTGAAGAAGGGGAAAGATTAAGGTTAACATCACCTTGAACATATTTTGGTCCCTCAAAGCTTCATTCTTTGCTTTGAAAGCCTATTTTTGAAGCATTTTTGGGGTGATTTTTGGAGCCATTTTGGACTACTTTCGTGCATAGGTCTCTTCACACAGTTTCAAGAACATCAAGAAGAGTCTTCTTTGTACTTTTGCAAAAATAAGTATTCACCTTTGGGGCCATGTTTTCAGCCACACTCATAAAACTACAGGTCTCTCAAAAGGTTTTTTAGTTGTGGTGGGAGCAGCCACTACAAATTTATGCAAGTTTTTTAACCTAAACAACAGAGTTGATAGACTCTTGCAGGTGTTGTTGGCTAGTCTTTGTGTTGTGCATTCAGCCTTTCAGTGTCATTTTACTGCGGATATTGAGCACATATACACTATGTACCCCTCTGTGGATACTGCTTATATATGTCCATGTGGTCATTGATATAGCAGTTATGTTTTTGCATAAAGCCTTTTACGTTTGATAAAGAGGGTTGTGGTGGTGAGATTTTCTTAACTAGGAGCACCTAGATGTCGGGGTCTCTTCGGTGACGCAGGTGGAAGACTTACCCAACCTTTCCATAGGAGATGTATGATAGTTGTCCATAGGTGCTCAAAAAGCTTAATTGGCTTCTTTCGGGTAATTGATTATATGCAATGGAGTCAGTGATTAACTATGTAGGTAAACATGTTAGGTGCAGTTTTATGAAATTTTGACACTAGTCATATGCTCATGTTGCAGAGGATAATCTCGCAAAATTTTTCCAGATTTTTTGGTTTTGTCAACTATATAGTGGTCGATTTACTGCTTGATACACTTATTGGTGTGAGTACATTTATTATCACATAATCCTTCTTGTTGGTCATTAATGTGCATAAATTCATTTTTCTAGGAAGATTGTTGAATTCTCTCCGAGAATCTAACACTTGGTCATCCTTATTTGAGACTTAGTGGTGTTTGGACTCTTCTAGCTCCATTATCATTCTATTCAATTGTTTACCATCATGGCATCAGAGATCTCAGACACCTCTGGTGGATCAGGTGTTAGGAAACAATGTCCCATTGGTCAAGGATTGGTCAAATTCATCCATTAGTCACAGCATGTGTACAAGTTCTCTTCACTAGTTCTACAAGAAATCAACGCTAGATGTCGTGGATAGAACACATGACTCCCATCTTGAGGACGAGATTTTGATACCCACGGGCAGCCGCCGACAGCGAAAAGAGATTTTTTATCAAAACAGCAAACGCGGAAGATAGCAGCGGACGCATTCGATGACAGAGTTGTTTTGATTTTTGAACACGATCATACGATCAAGTGATTTATTCGAGAGTGATCATTTTGCTTTATTGGATGCTTTTCAAGGTATAATAATATTGTATAATAAGGTTCCCAGACTTCTAGATTTACAACATATGTGTAAATCTAGATGAGTATAGATTTGAGAATTAGACAATTCAGTTACATGTGTATTCATCAGTGTGGAGTATGAAGTTGATGATCTATTAGCAGACGAATATTTTTGGAAGAGTATGCAAATACTTTACAAAAGTATTATTTGAAAACCCAGACTTGATGAAGAGAAGACTACTTCAAATTCAAGGAAGAACAATGGTTTAGAGAAGATGAAGGAATCATATCAACATCAAATCACATGTATCACTTTCTACTATCATATTATCATTTGCAGGTCATACCTTAGAAGAGCAGTTATGAAGAGATTTGAAGGTTTCAAGGAATGCTTTTATATGCTTTCATCTTTTGAAAGTTAAAGGCTACATCAAAACAGGTATCTAGAGGTTTTCCTAGAGAGTTTTGAGAGATCTCTTTCATGGCAAGAAAGCTCATCTAAGAAGACAAATTTGAAGATGGGATGAGTTTTTGTTTTCAGACAATTTTTTGTTGTAAGTTGGTTGAATATCAAGGAACAAATGTATCTAGAGAAGGTAACTCTAGAAGGTTAATTCATCATTCATACAAAAGATTGGTGAATTTAGTCATTTCAGACATTTGAATCAGGATTTTGATTCAGAGATATGAGGAGATGATAAAACATGATTCTATATTCACTTCCATTTGTATACCATGTTTGTTTTGTCTCTTACTCTTAGCACTAGAGGAAGAGAAAAGTTCATTTGAAGAGGTCAAGAGTGTTTGCTACTTCAAGATGAAGAAAACAAAAGGTATGGAAGAGAAGTTTGAAGATGTTTACATCATCAGGTGGAAGAAAGATGCAGAAGAAGAAAGTCAATCATTTCCAAAAGAAAAGTAAGGCTTACTTTTCTCATATATTTTCCATATACTTTTCCTATTATATCCTCTACATCCAAAGACAAGTCTACGAGTACATCTTGTGTGAAGAAGAAACAGTTTCTTGTTTTGCATTATACTTGGTCATGATTTAGTAGATTTGACAAAGAATTGCATTGAGAGAAAGAAAAAGGAGCAGATATATGTTTTGAATCTTATATATATGAGTTATGTTTTAGTTGAAGCTTTTGAGCAGGCAGCTTATATGTTCCCTCAAAGAATTCTTGGAGTGTCAATACATAGCTACTTGGTATATGACAAGTTGCATAGAAGTATATTTCTTCTTTATCTAACTCTTAAGGTAAAAGAGTTTTTTGTAGCAGATATTGAAGACTTGGGTTGAGGTTTTATGTTTGGAAAAGGTTACCTCATATTCACTATTTTCAGAAACTTCAGAAAATTTAGTCTTGTTGATGTACCGATCAATGAAGAATCTACTTTTAGTGATTGTCTAGATTTTTGGATACATGCTTGTATTCAAAAAGGTGTTCCATCAGATCCTAACACTTGATTGAGAAGTGGAGTTAGCCAAAAGAAAATCAAGCAGGTACTATCACATTTCACTCGGGTAAAATATGAAAGTTATGAAGTATCAACTTGCAGCTTTTGGAGTTCTCAAGGTGAGAAGTTTGTCCACTTATGTTTCAAGTAGGAATTGCAAATTCTTGAAAGGATTTGTTTGAAGAAAAGTTTTACAACTTTGTGCAAAGCATGGACACTTGAAGACATTCAGGTAGCAAATCAAACATTCAGTCATGAAGGTTTGATGAGAGCAGATTCTACACAGGAGAGATCATTGATCTTGGATAGATCTTGTATGATCTTGAGTATTTATGAGTCAGTTGTCTATCCTTTGTTTCTTTTACATATGAATGTTCCTACTCATAATTGTCACAGCCTGTTTACAATTAAGCTCTCAAACTTTAACCATAGACTCATTAACTATGGACTTAGACATCTACAAAAGGATTCTTGAAATGATCAATCACAGAAGGAGAATGGACAGAAACATCGGGTGCAACTTCTCTTCATTTCTAACAAAAAATTACATCTGGATGAGAGAGCTATTCTAACCTCTTCATAAGTGTCTAATGACTTCTAATTCTACTCAACTCTCATGCTCTACATTTTCTCTCATACTTGTCCCGACATTTTCCAAGTATATATATACACAAAAATTTACAAGCTTATGACTACTCAAAGATATAAGTGAACTATCTCTGACATAATGTACATATGTGTACACATCTTCCAAATTCTGAATGTGTCCTTCCTTCATGCTTCACAACTTGTTCTCTTATCAAATCCTTGACTTCATTTCCATGTCAAAACATCAATTGGTGATTGTCCTGCACCAATAGCTCCCCCTCAATCATCAATTGAGGTTTTCTCTATCTTCTTTATGCCTGCCATGTCTTTGAATTTCTGTAGCTTTGGTCCATCTAAGCTTTTGGTAAGCATATCAGCTATTTGATATTTTGTTGAAGTATGTATGACTTCAATCTCTTTATCCATCACCTTCTCTCTCAGAAAGTGATACTGAATCTCAATGTGTTTAGTCCTTGCATGAAGCACAAGATTAGCAACTAAATACAATGAACTCATGTTATCTCCACAAATGATAGGTGTACTCTGTATGGTGTCAAAACTCTTCATGAGAGTCTTAAGCCATATCACTTCCTTTGCAGCTTCAACCATACCTTTGTACTCAGCTTCTGTAGATGATAAAGCAACTGTGTGTTGCTTCTTTGAACACCAAGAGATTAACTTATCTCCCACATAACACAAGTATCCATATGTTGATCTCCTATCATCAGGATTACCTGCCCAATCTGCATCACTATATATTTTGATGTTTGTATCTGATGTAAAACCATAATACAAACCCTCTTTGAGTGTACCCTTAATGTACCTCAACACTCTTTGACCTGCAATCCAATGTTCTTTCCTAGGACAATGCATGAATTGAGACAAAACTCCAACTACATATGATAAATCAAGCCTAGTTAATGTAGCATAGATAAGACTACCAACCAAACTCTGATATAGCTTCATATCCTTGAATTCTTCTCCACCATATCTGCTCAATTTGTGATTCACCTCCATTGGAGTAGGTGCTACCCTGCAATCATTCATTTTAAACTTGATTAACAAGTTTCTCAAATACCTTTCTTGAGTCACATACACTCCATGTTGAGTGTATGAAATCTCCATGCCCAAGAAATATGACAAGTCTCCCAAATCACTAATTTTGAACTCTTTCTCCATTTTCTTCTTTAGGCTTTGAATGCCTTTCTCATCTGTACCTGTAAGAATTATATCATCAACATATATGCACATGTAAATGAACCCATCATCACTTGCTTTAACAAGCGAGCTACTATCTGCTTTAGATACTTGAAATCCAAGTTCTTTCAAGAACTTCACAAGTCTATAATTCCATGCCCTTGGGGCCTGCTTCAACCCATACAAAGCTCTCTTGAGCTTACATACATGATCTGGATACCTTCTATCTCTGAATCCTTGAGGTTGCTCCATGAAAAAATCATCTGAAATGTAACCATTTAAAAAAGCATTCTTCACATCTAATTGACATAATTTCCAAGCTTTACATGCAGTAATAGCTATGAGTGTCCTGATGGTTGTCATCTTTGCCACAGGACTATAGGTCTCATCATAATCAATACCATATGTTTGAACAAACCCTTTCACAACAAGTCTAGCTTTATATCTAGACACACTTCCATCTGCAAACCTCTTAGTCTTGTAGACCCATTTGCATCCAATGATCTTCTGACTATTTGGTTTAGGAACCAAATCCCATGTTTGATTCTCCATTAATGCATCATATTCTTCCTGCATAGCTTTCTCCCAATTTTCCTTACCTTTTGCTTCTTCATATGTGGAAGGATCTTCATCTGCCTTTATCATGTAAGCATAATCTTTGGTAGCCAAAAAAGAAGTATCATAGCTATACCTTGTAGGTTGCCACTTGTATCTTGATGACCTTCTAAGTTCTCCACTCCTTGAGGTTTCTGGTTCTTCACACTCAGGATCAAATCTTGGCATTTCTTCAACTTCAACCCGCACTTCATTATTCTCCTCTTCATCAAATATCTGAACCTTTGATTTACCCTTCTTTTGACTCACAACTTCTTCATCACCTGTATTAATATTGATTGTACTTGCATACCAAGTACCTTGCTCATCAAATGTAACATCCTTAGACACAATGAATTGCTTTTTGGATGGACTCCACAATCTATAACCCATCTGCTTGTCATCATAACCAATGAATACATACGTTTCAACTTTAGGTTCTAACTTGTGTATTAATTGTGATGGCACATATGCATATGCCAAACATCCAAATACTTTGCAATGATCCAAGGTAGGTCTCTTACCCCACCATGCCTCATATGGTGTCATACCCTGCAAAGCTTTACATGGTAGCCTATTGAACAAATAAGTAGTTGTATTCACAGCCTCAGCCCACAAATAATTTGGGCAATTTTTCTCTTTCATCATTGACCTCGCAAACTCAACAAGAGTTCTATTTCTTCTCTCTGCTACACCATTTTTTTGAGGAGAGTACCTGCAAGTGATTTCCCTTTTTATACCTGCATTTCACAAGTTATCACTGAACTCATTAGAGAAATACTCTCCCCCTCCATCTGACCTTAGTCTCTTCAATTTATGACCTGTAATTCTTTCTGGATACACATGATAATGTTTGAATGTATTGAATACTTTTGACTTATCTTTGATCACATAGATAGTGATCCATCTGGTAGCATCATGAACATAAATCACATAGTACCTTGAACCATTGATGTTGAAATCCTTTTATGGTCCCCACACATCTGTGTGTACCAACTCAAGCTTCTCTGAATACATGAAACCATGCTTGGAGTAAGATTGCTTATGAGCCTTACCTAATTGACATGCCTCACATCTGTATGTCATATGTTGACCTGCAACATTAGGCAATCCACGCATTGAACCATTGTTAATCATATCTTTGATACCTCTTTCATTGAAGTGTCCAAGCCTCTTGTGCCAAAGATCTAACTCAGAGATCTTATGTCCTTCATAAGTGAACAAGGCATGACCAACATTACCTTGAATCTTCAATGTGAACAACCTTCCTTCTTTCTTCCCTGAAACAATTTGTTTATACCCATTGCTAGGGTCTTCCACAAACACTCCTTCATTAGTGAATCTAACTTCATAACCTTTTTCAACAATTTGTCCTACACTTATCAAATTCTTAGGAATTGTAGGAACATACAAGACCTTACTCAAGAGAGTACTTCCATCCTTGGCCTTCACTGATCCAATTGACTTCAAATTATGCTTTGTATTGTCACCTGTTTGAACAACATGATTAGATACCTTATTTTCCAAATCAATCATCAATGCTATGTTACCACTCAGGTGATTGCTACACCCTGAGTCAATGTAGAAGACTCTTTGGTCTTCACTTTGCCTTTCACAAGTTGCATTCATTATCAATGTTGAATCCTCCTTCTAATCTGAAGCATAATTGTAGTAGGTATTATTGTATTTTTTGACTTTGGAATCCTCTACCTGCATTTCTTCCAAAGTAACCCCTACTACCTCTTCCTCTGAAGTTACCTCTTTGATTTCTGCCACCTCTTCCTCTTGAATTAAAGTTCTGATTATATCCACCATTACTCTGAGTATTATGTCAACAATCATTAGCTAAGTGGTTTGTCTTACCACAAATCAAGCAAGCTTTGACTCCATCTTTATTATTCTTGCCTCTTCCTCTACCTTTGCCACCTCCTCTTCCTCTTAGGAAGTTGGCTTGACTAGTTGTGCCTTCATCTTCATTTGCTTGTTGTTTTCTTTTGCTATTTTTCTTCTTATCCTTTGAGTACATTGCATGATCTGTACTCTTGTCACCTTCACCTTTGACATCCTGCTCAAAGGTTAACATATGTCCTAGCAACTGATTTAAGTCAGGAGTAAAATGATCAAGTGATAATTCAGTAGATAGAATGAATGGCTTCCATTTGTCATCACCTCTCAAACCTGTGAGGATTTGCCTTACCAATTTATCCTCCTCAATGTCTTCATCAATAGCTCCTAATGCATCTGCAATGTCCTTCACTCTGGTTACATAATCTGAGATGGATTGAGAGGCCTTCTTCTTGAATGTAGTAAATTCTGTCCACAAGGATGCCTTCCTAGACTTTGTGGTGTTTTGGAAATGCTCCTCCAAAGCATTCCATATATCACTTGCACTTTCAAGACCTCTAATGTGAGGTAGCAAGTAATCGTTGACTGCCATATAGATAATGCTCCTAGCTTGAGCATCTCTCTTCATCCGATAATTCCTCCCTAGTTGGAACACTAGGATCTCTGAATTGAGGCTTTTCTTCTTCACCTGTAATATAACCTATCAAGTCTTTGCTCGTTAGATGAGCTTCCATCCTCATTGACCATGCTGGATAGTTCTCTCTATCCAATGTCTCTATTTGAAGAGAATCTCCCATCTTTTCTTCACCTGTATATTGAATCCTTCAATCTTTATAAAGTATAAGGTTACCTTTACTTCGAATGACACTCCCTTTGTCTTCCTTGGTGTAGTATGACCTCCTTCTCAAGCTTTGCCCTCAAGCTTTCACCTTTTGAACCTTTAGATGTTGAATTTTGTATGTCTGCAGCAGTCGGAGTCTTCCTTTCCTCAATTTTGATACTTCCTGCTCTGATACCACTGATCGAGAGTGTTAATCTCCAAAAAAGCTATCCCTGATGTTAGACCACCTCTATATCAAGAATAAGTTTAAACTCCAACCAATTTTGGAAGACAAGCACCAAATTATCAAGAAATTAGGTAACTGTGAAGAAAGTCATTTCTCAGAAAAGTCTGCTGCATCTTAATCACTCAATGACTAATCATTCGTGTAAAGTTTTTTATTAAACTTTGTAGAATGTTTTGCCTAGTGATTGCGCACCTCCTTCGAGTTAAAACACTTCAAAAGCTTGAGTATATTATGAGAAATGATTCAAACAATCTACCTATGTTTGAAACTGTCTCTCTGTATAGTCGACTTTGACACCTGCAACTTGTAAGACATGGTTCTCTAAAACTAGAAGCCTTTTAAACAAATGCTTTTAGCCATAGATGGCTTACCTCTTAGCTTAGATTTTGAGTCCTCAGTCATGCAAAACTTTAATCTGTGTAGTGAGAAATGATCAAATCATTGACCATCGAAAATGCACCTGTTTCAGAAAACTGTGAACACTCTTTTACATATGAATGTTCCTACTCATAATTCTCAAAGCATGTTTAGAATTAAGCTCTCAAACTTTAACCATAGACTCATTAACTATGGGCTTAGACATCTACAAAAGGATTCTTGAAATGATCAAGCACAGAAGGAGAATGCATAGAAACATCGGGTGCAACTTCTCTTCATTTCTGTCAAAAGATTACATCTGGATGAGAGAGCTATTCTAACCTCTTCATAAGTGTCTAATGACTTCTAATTCTACTCAACTCTCATGCTCTACATTTTCTCTCATACCTGTCCCGACATTTTCCAAGTATATATATAGACAAAAATTTACAAGCTTATGACTACTCAAAGATATAAGTGAACTATCTCTGACATAATGTACATATGTGTACACATCTTCCAAATTCTGAATGTGTCCTTCCTTCATGCTTCACAACTTGTTCTCTTCTCAAATCCTTGACTTCATTTCCATGTCAAAACATCAATTGGTAATTGTCCTGCACCAACAATGACAAAGCAGAAGTACGTTGAGAAATCTTTTTCGTAAGGTAAATGCAAATATGTGGATCCTAGCGTATGTTTTCAGGTTTTTGAAAACAAGAGATAGCAGGTGTAGAGTCAGTACATGCTACATTTATTGTCAAGCAATGATTGCTTGATAAGAATACTATTGGATATCTAGTTTGCATATTTTCTCAAGTATTATGGTTCATATTCAGCAAGCTCAGAGTTTTGAAGGAAAGTCAAATTCAGTTTTGAAGAAGACTTTTTGAAGAAAAGGTTGAAGGTCAATTCTAAAGTTCCGAAGCACAAGTTTGAAGCTTGTGATAAGGTATTAGCAGATTGTGATAGTTTGCAGCTTTGATAGTTTGCAGATTCAGTTCAGTTTGTACCAATATGACATTGCAGGGGGGATTGTTGGGAAACAATGTCCCATAGGTCAAGGATTGGTCAAATTTATCCATGAGTCACAGCATGTGTACAAGCTCTCTTCACTAATTCTACAACAAATCAACCCTAGACGTCGTGGATAGAACACATGACTCCCGTCTTGAGGACAAGAGTTCGATACTCGCGGGTAACCACCGGTAGTGAAAAGACATCTTTTTATCAAAACAGCAAACGCGGAAGACAGCAGCGGACGCGTTCGATGACGGAGTTTTTTTTATTTTTGAACACGATCATACGATCAAGTGATTTATTCGAGAGTGATCGTTTTGCTTTATTGGATGCTTTTCAAGGTATACCAATACTTATAAGAAGGCCAAGCTCATTGATATTTGTATCCTTCACCTAACTTTCAACACAAGCCTTGAGCTTGGACCTCAATAGAGGTGGTGTTTCTTCTAGCACATGGGGCAGCCATGGTGCTAACTTGAAGCATGTTGAGGAGCAACTATGAAGTTCTTCTTAATGATTCTTCTTGGAGAAGATGAAGGGTGTGCTCACACTCTAGCTCATGGAGAGGAGGTTATCTCTTGTTCATGGCAAGAAGACTTGGTCATTAGCAGCTTGATGGTGAGGATCGGCCATCTACATGCTGTAGTTGAAGATTGTCTTCTACATGAAGATTTCGGGCTATGTCAAAGACATTGGACGGTGGTTAACTTAAGATTTACATCTTATGTTAAGTATTCAAGTACATATTATCTTTATGCACACAAGTACTACTTGGAGTTTATGGAGGCAATAGCATCCATATCAAGAGGAGTCCTATTCGGCATAGGTACAAGAGAAACAATATGTAGCTTTATGCATATTTGGATGAGGTGTTTGAGAAGGTGTGTTCACATGAGTTTGAGGATTTCCGACAGCAAACTTGTTAGCATCCTATGCTACTTTTTAAGTATGTGATCTTTTCACACACGTATCTGACTTGGGGTCTTCCATAGCCTAAGGTTAGATGAGGGTTTGTTGATTATCATTTTCACACTGATCCTTCCTCTTTTAGTCACTCATATTCACTCTTCTATAACCTATTAGGTCACACATCTCATGTATATTAATTTTTCATGCCCATACATATGAATATGTTGTTTCATTTGTACATTCATTCATCCATCTATTTCTCATCACATTGAGTGGTTGAGAATTTTACTCCCACATTGTACATTGAACATTGGTATATATGATACTATGAGTAAGTGATGGCTTACGTAACACCTTACACATGTCGTCTATTCTTTCTCTATCTTTATTTCATCATCTGTATGATTAAGTTGTGGTGTGTTCATGTTTTGTCAATATTGAAGATTGCTAAATCATAGTTAGTAAGGTACGATCCGTACGATTAGTACGATACGTATTAGTATGGTACTACGTATGTACCCTAAGATTTGGGGCTTCTCGTGCGGAATTCGTACGTTCATAAGGTACAAGTTTTTTTTTGGGGGGCTAAAAAATTATATATTTCCTCTTTAACATGGTAAACATCATGCTTATGAGTAAAATGCATCAAAATGTTTATGAGATTGAAGCTCTTTGCATGTGAAAATTAGGGAAATGAGAATACATTGAGGCGTGGTCAAGTTTTGAAATTAAAAAAAAAAAATTAGTACGAAATCGTACGGTACGTACGGATACGTACAGATTGAAAAGTACGAATGAATATATCCGTACGAGTACGAATACCAACTATGTGCTAAATTAATGTTTTATATACTAGACCTATGGAACCATGGACCTGTGACATGAGCCAAGGGCCTACCTCACTTCCAACATCAGGGTCTAGTGCCAATGTTCTAAGGAGGATCTATAACTTGCATGGCAAAGACCATTTTGAGATCTGAAAATTTAATGGCACAAACTTTGCTCTATGGAAGAATCAGATTAAAGATGTGCTGATTCAAAGGAGGCAATGGAAGCCTATAAATGGAATATCAAAGAAACTTGCTGACATGGATGAAGATGATTGGAATGAGTTAGATGAAATGGCCAGGTTTACTATTTGATTGCACCTGGTAGATAATGTTTACTTTATAGTATCAGACTATGAAAGTGCACAACAGCTTTGGAAGAAGATATGCAATACATATGAAAAAGAGACGATATCAAATAAAGTGTATCTAATGAGAAAGTTACATGACCTTCGTATGAGGGACACAAATAGTGTTGTTGCTCATCTAAATGACTTTGATGCTATATTCTCCCAATTACAGGTTCAGAACCCATGAGTGTCTTCTTGCAGAGTTGTTGGTTGGCCCCTTAGAGAAGTAGCCATCCTTTCATAAGCTCCTTCAATTTCTTCTTGGCCCGTCCACCCAGACTTCTTTTCCTCTTCTTTATCCTGGACTCCCTCTTGTTCTTCTCTATGGGTTGTTGCCGCTTGTCTGGCTCTAGTCATCATGGGTATTGAAGAAGATGAAACAGCATAGGACTTAGTGGTCCTACCTTCTTCTTGTGGAGAGACTGCAATCATGTGGATTGGAGCATGACGGCTTCTTGGGCAATCTTTGGTGTAGTGGTCCTTAGCTTCGGGACAATGCGGACAAGGAGGTGCATCTTTTGGAAGGGAACACCTGTTTTGCATATGGCCATACTCACCACAACGGTCGCACATCAAAGTCCTATTATATATGGGCTTTGTTGGTCTGTTCTCCTCTCTATTAGGTGCATTTGAAGTACTAGCATAATATGAATCCAAAGCTTGAGAGTTACCTCGTTGTTGTGTACCCTTGAAGTAGTAACAATCTCTAGCTTCATGGCCATCCTTTCCACAAAATTGACAGCTTACCTTGTTAGGGCAATTAGCATTGGAATGCCCATTGTTGTTACATATTGTGCACCAAATCTGCCTTCTTATATCTTGAGTGGTCCGCAAATCTTCTAACTCACGGGGAAGTTGGGCTACTTCATCATCAGTGCGACGCAGTGGTGGCAAGACCTTCTCTTCTTGTTGATTTTGTTGCATTCTCAATGCCTCCAGTTCCTTCCTCAGCTGCCCAATAGGGTCTAGTTCTGTAGCATAATTTGATTGTGTATCCCCTTCAAAATGTTTCATAGCTTCTTCAATGCGTGATGCTGCTGCAACAAAATCATTGAGGGTTGCATCCAATCTAAGAGACTCACATAACTTCTGTTGAGATGACCTGGGCAGAGCTTTTTCTATCCATTTTTTAACCAATAAGTCACCTAGAGCATGTGGCAGGCATGCAACAAGTGCTTTTGTTCTAGTGTGAAGTTCATGAAAGGATTCACCTTATCTTAGCTTTAGATTCTGTAGCTGATCTAGAGCTCTTTTCGAGGAATCACTAGGTCGAAATGTCTGTGAGAACGCCACCTTTAGAGTCTCCCATGTAGCGAAATGGCCATCTGCATATTGACTATACCAGTTATCTGCAAGACCCTCCAATGTGGATGGGAAGAGTGCCAACATTGCATCCTCTCTATTTTGCAGACCTCGTCCACGGCATAAGAAGATGAATCTCCTCACATGATCATCAGCATCCTCATAAGCTTGTCCCTTGAAGGTAGGGAATTTGATGTTTAGTCTGGAGAGTAAATGAGAGAGATCCTCCATTTGTACTGGTGTTTCTTCTGACGTATCTGAGGAGAAGTCTAAGGTTCTCCTATGCTTCTCTTTTGACAATGGTGTCACACCCAAATCAATAGATAAATTCAAGGAGGGTAGAGGGGAGGTAGGCTCACTAGTCGAAGTTATAGTTAACTTGTTAAGGCTCCTCCGTACACAAAGAGGCTCCTTATCTGTTCACGTATGGGTCATGTACCTACTTGAAAACTTCCTCAGGGCCTATCACAGGAATGCAAAGGTCCCATCGGGTGTGCCAAACTGTAGAGGAGGTACTAGGGTATCTACTTTTAACAAGAATATGCAGCAAACACTCCAGTACTTCAACTACTCAAGGGAGGTTCTCCTTAGGGAAATATACCCTTTAACACTTCTGTGAGCAGGCAGATATCAATGATTGCACTTCTGTGAGCAGGCAGATATCAATGATCCTCCAAATATCCATCCAAAACTACATGAGAGACTTATGTGAGGTCGTGGGAAATTGTGGGATTTGTGGGGTGGTGTGGAGTGGTGGAGGGCTTGTGGGGTGGTGGTGGTGTGGAGTGGTGGATGGTTGTGGGGTGGTGGTGTGGAGTGGTGGAGGGTTGTGGGGTGGTGGTGGTGTGGAGTGGTGGAGGGCTGTGGGGTGGTGGTGGTGTGGAGTGGTGGAGGGCTGTGGGGTGGTGGTGGTGGTGTGGAGTGGTGGAGGGCTATGGGGGGGTGTGGAGTGGTGGAGGGCTTTGGGGTGGTGGTGGTGTGGAGTGGTGGAGGGTTGTGGGGTGGTGGTGGTGTGGAGTGGTGGAGGGTTGTGGGGTGGTGGTGGTGTGGAGTGGTGGAGGGCTGTGGGGTGGTGGTGTGGAGTGGTGGAGGGTTGTGGGGTGGTGTGGAGTGGTGGAGGGCTGTGGGGTGGTGGTGGTGTGGAGCGGTGGAGGGCTGTGGGGTGGTGTGGAGTGGTGGAGGGCTGTGGGGCTGGAGGGGGTCGAGGTGATGGTGGGGGCCGCGGGGGTGGTGGGGGAAAAGAGGAGGGCTGGTGGAGGTGGAGGGGGTCGAGGTGATGGTGGGGGCTGCGGAGGTGGTGGCGGAAAAAAGGAGGGGACGATAGGATTGGAGGGGGTCGGGGTGGTGGTGGTGTGGAGTGGTGGAGGGCTGTGGGGTGGTGGTGGTGTGGTGGAGGGTTGTGGGGTGAGTGGTGGAGGGCTTGTGGGGTGGTGGTGGTGTGGAGTGGTGGAGGGCTGAGTTGTGGTGTGGAGTGGTGGAGGGTTGTGGGGTGGTGTGGAGTGGTGGAGGGCTTGTGGGGTGGTGGGGAGTGGTGGAGGGCCGTGGGGTGAGTGGTGGAGGGCTTGTGGGGTGGTGGTGGTGTGGAGTGGTGGAGGGTTTGTGGGGTGGTGGTGGTGTGGAGTGGTGGAGGGTTGTGGGGTGGTGGTGTGGAGTGGTGGAGGGTTGTGGGGTTGTGGTGGTGTGGAGTGGTGGAGGGCTGTGGGGTGGTGTGGAGTGGTGGAGGGTTGTGGGTTTGGAGGGGGTCGAGGTGATGGTGGAGGCCGCGGGGGTGGTGGGGAAAAAAGGAGGGGACGGTGGGGTTGAAGGGGGTCGGGATGATGGTGGGGGCCGCAGGGGTGGTAGGGGAAAAGAGGAGAGCTGGTGGAGTTGGAGGGGGTCGAGGTGATGGTGGGGGCCGCGAGGGTGGTGGGGGAAAAGAGGAGGGGACAATGGGGTTGGAGTGGGTCGGGGAAGAGAGAGAGAGAGGGAAATGCCGCGATACGACATCAAACAACTTCAAATGATCAAGATTTAAAAGGACATGCATGGTGAAGGAACCCAAACAAGTATAAGGATTTCAAAGAAGAAATGGAAGAAAAATCACAAAAAAAGTAGGCGAAATTCATGTTAAGCAAAAAGATGACAATGATTTCTACTCATGTGCAGAAACCTACATGCATAGAGGCAACACAACTCATTGATGGATAAAAATCCTCACTTGATAATTCATCGATTTACAGCTCCTAAAGAATCTCTCATGATATAGTAACAAGACTCACATCCATGGAAGACACTACAAGGGTTTGCTGAGGACAACAAACACTAGGAGAGGGAGAGTGTTGCATTCAACATTGAAGCAAAGCAAAGGGAAACCAAAAAAGAGCTATAAAGTGGAAATGATGCATGAAGGCCGGTCAATTTTTTTCAAATAAATGGTCATTTCTTATTAATAAATCTTTTCTTGATGTATAATAAGCCTTGTAAAGGTACTAGAGGAGTCCTCCAAGTTGTAATAGATTAGAGATTTTAATCTTGTACAACTTCAAGTATGAACAAAATGAATTTAGGGCATTAATATATAAGTAAACTTATTTGTAAAGGAGACTTAACCATCTTGTCAATTTTGAGAAAGAAGATCTCTTGAAATAGTAAAATCCCATAACTTGTTTTTATTGCTCCTTTTTCTCCTTTCTTGTGAGATTTTGAGCAAGAATATGGTGTGATAACAATGCCCAAGGTAGTTATCTACCACTTTTTTTTTTCTTTTTTAAGCATTTGTGGCATGTTTGGAGTGTAGGAAATAAAAATCCAGGCATAGGTCATTCACATTTTTTTTGTATTTGAACCCTAAATTTGGCTACAAACTTAAGAATCATTTCAAAGTACCTTTTTTAGATGTGTATGGTATCATTGTTTGTGTATGTCTACAATGAGTGGGATTCTTGATTATGGTGAGATCTTAATGTATGATTGTATAGCCTAGGTATTCATTTTCCCATATGTGCATTGATCATCACTTGATTCCATGCACTTAATCGAGATGACTCTCAATTTGAAAGTTTAAGTGTGTTGTGCCAGGGGGCACTTGATCACACTCTTGAGCATGAGGCTACTAGCTAGGATCACTTGCTTGAGAGAGTGAAGCAAAATATTCATCTCTCCTTTGTTGATTTTCTAACATTTGTTATTTACCTTTTAATTTAATCCCCTTCATTTAATCCTTGAATTAATTCAATAAGTATATCGAAATCCTTGCTAACTAAAGCGTTCCATAAGGAAGAGACATAGACTACTATCCTTTCTTTATCAAGTAATTGTAGAAGGAGGCTGTCATGGTTTTGAGTACAACATTATTGAGTAGATGCAAAAATCTTCAACAAACGTATTTTTTATAAAATATAATGTAATTGGTGCACAATTAATGCATATAATCAATAGTGTAAATAGTCCACATGCATTGGTCTGGCTAGCTGGAACCTTTGCCTCTTGAGGCGAGATTAGACTTTGGCAGAACTTCCTTAAAAAAAAAAAGTGTAAATAAATTAATATTATAGGATTGCAATCACTTTTAATTAGGCATAAAAAAAGAGTTAAATTTGAAAGAATGTGATTAAAATATGGAAATACATGATGCGATAATGAAATTTATATGGAGTTAGTATGATTAGAGAAGGACAAAAGTTGTGAGGAAAATAAATACAAAGTGATATGACATGATAACAAACTTTGTGCTTTTTTTTCTATAGAGTTTCAAGATTCCTTTGATAATAAAATTGGAACTTCTTTATTTATTTGTTCATACCTCCATTGATTTGATGTTTGAATTTGTACACTCAATGCTTTCCTTTGCAATTATTAATAATCATATGATCCTTCTTTATTATTTGTGGATATGCTTTAGTATATTCCAGACTCTCATGACTAACTTCATCTATTTATTGTTCTTAATTTTCAAATAATATTATGTCAATATTTCCATCAGCTTTTCCATTACTTAGTACCACAATTAGGTAATGTCATAAATGGAGTTAAGGGTCATTTCAGATAGGGTGGCATCCCATATGAGATAACCATATTATTCAATAAAAAAAAATTGGCATATGGAGGCTTGTGTTCAAATAGGGCGGCAGCCCTGTATTGCCATGATTGTCACATCACAATACAAAACCATATTTTTTGTTACAACTCCTCCCTCATGGAACAGTCCATCCAAGCTCAATTGAGATATCATGTCAATGTATTATTTTTGAATTCTTCCCCCCCTTTTTTATAAATAAAGTTTGTAAGATTCAACCAATCTAGTGCTGATTTTGTTAACCTCCTTTGTAACACGCTTTAGTCCAACAAGTTCCGCCCCTACTTTGTGGGATTCGGGGGGTCCCAAGGGCACTAGTCCCATTCACTTGTAATTTTTTTCTTTTTCTTTAATTAAAGTCTAGGAGAGTAGGCCATGGCCAAACTTTCTTTTATTTAAAAAAAA
The DNA here is from genome assembly GCA_020310875.1 of Ceratopteris richardii. Lineage (NCBI taxonomy): Eukaryota > Viridiplantae > Streptophyta > Polypodiopsida > Polypodiales > Pteridaceae > Ceratopteris > Ceratopteris richardii. The sequence goes on along the minus strand of CM035412.1, from coordinate 34,353,539 downwards.
TAGTGCTGATTTCTTGTTCGGTGGTCTTTCAATGTTCACATAGGGCAAGGGCACACAAATACTATGTATCCTATTCTACCCCTCTGTGTGAACAATTTGAAGGTGGAACAATGAGTTCAAACAATTTTCATCATCACTCTATGAACCCAACCTAAGAATGCCCTTAACAAAATTTATTTATGTGGTGTAGCCCACCATTTCTTTGAAATTGTAGTAATACATTAGATATTCTTGTGGTTCATGTTGGGTCCTTCTTGTATTTGATGATGTTTTACCTCTTTTCAAAAAATTGGTATGGACCTTCTCAAGAGTATACTGATAGCCCATACAATATTAACAAATCCTTTGAAGTTTTCTTTTGTTAATATTTGCACTTTTGTTTAATCCTTCAACAGATTTACTAAGTCATATTTGCTCTTTTGTTTAATCCTTCAACAGATTTACTAAGTCCTTCATAGTGTTTAGTAAAGAAAATTTCCTATCAAGGAGGTTATCATATGCATTGCTAATTTCTATGCTTTAAAAGGATAAAGCCATGATTTTGAGTATAGTATTTAAATATATCTATTGGTCCCAAGCGGTGAGCTCACAAGAAAATATATTTAATGATTAACTTATACACATAATCAGTGGCCTATACAGATTGATCATATATGAATCAGTGCTCTATACAAGTTGATCATATATTAATTAACACACATAATCAGTGGTCTATACAGTTTGTTTTCATTCAAGTTCTATGAATCAATTAGTTTTATTGTTCTTTTGACAGTGAAGTTGCAACTTCTTATATTCAATTGACACACTTCTATTGATTTGGGGTCTACTCTTCTAGAAATGCTTTCTTTGGCAGTTGTTGGTGGTTTGGTGATGACATGACAATTTCTTTTGTCACCTGATGAACCATTAACTGATTTGAGGCTTTTCTTTTGATTGTCAATGCTTTACTTTAATCAACATAGCCACCATAAAAAACTTCTATTGCAATTAAAGAGTCTTCTTCTCATAGTCTCAATCATGAGTCCCTTCTCCTTTGCTTTATAATTATGAGTAACTTTGTGTTCTTGATTGGGACAATTCATGCTATCTTCCATTGATATTTCCTCTCTCCATCATTCTTTCAACCACCAAGTGTTTCATATAATAAACTAGAACATATGATATCCTATTCCTCTTGAAGTAACCATCAACCATAACAAGAACAATAAGAAAACATTTGAGAAAAGACTATGTAGATCACTCATATAATCCCCAACTTAAAAGATATGAACATTTTTAGCTGTATCTTCATCTTCATGTGCTATGTTTTATATTCATAAAATATGAGCATATCTCTATTCATATTAAACATCATATTAGCAACTCTCTCATCATGATATTCAACACAGTAATTGGCATGCAATGAACTAATATTTGAAACAACAAATGAATGATCAACATTTAAAACAATCTGAGTAACTTCCTCTGAGATAAATTTATATACAGAGATAATAAAAAATTATTTCCATTTCATTGTATATGACACAATAAAGAATCAGGTTTTGAAATTTATCCATTTCTTTCTAGATGACAAGATAATGAATTAACTTTGAAATTCTTTAATAATGAAATCACAACTTCCTGTGTGATATTGAATGATCTTCTATTGATGAAATGGAAACTTTTTTTTTGTCACTTGATGAATGTTTAGTTGATTTGGGTCTTTATGTATATCATCAATGCTGTCTTTTACATTCATTCATTCATACATACATAGATATCTACACATACACACACATATAAACACACACACACACATACACACACGCATACATACATACATACACACATATACATAGATATATACATACATACATTCATTCATTCATACATACATACATAGATATCTACGCATACACACACATACATGCGCACACACACACATATAAATCCTCTCCCATTTGTTAAGTAAAAGGAGCCTCAAGTCCGGTGCTTTTTTTGGGAAAAATGTGTGTAGAAGATGCATACGAAAAAGTAAGCAAGGAAGGGGGGCCTTGCCATTGTATGTGGATTTCTCTACGAGTACAAACTGCCCTTATGTGCGAATGATCTCTGTATGGACCACCTCTTGACAATCTCCTTCATAATCACTAGATACTTAAATATTGAGAATGATAATATGCCTAACTGACTTCCTAGTATAAATTATCATAGTTTGACTATGTTCTACAAATAATTAAGTAAAAATATACACACATATTCTAAAAAAAAGACACACAGATATCATGAATATTTCTCCCCAATTGTGATAGACAAAGGACACTAAGGGGAGGAGTTCAATACAAGGCGTTATGCAAGTTTTATTTGAAGAATTCTCCTCCATCTTGATAGAAAACGAACTCTGAGAGGTTTAATACAAACAGAAAATTCATGGGGTCCAATATAGGGAGAAAATTTATCCCTTGGGCAATTTGATGAAGAAAAAAAGCAAAGTACTTGAGAAGAGAGGATCCGTCCAATGAAGATAGCACATTTTTGCATTTATTGTTGGAGTTAGATGTCTGCGGAAGCACACTAACAGCACAAGGAAGAAGAAGAAGCTTGGAGCACAACACACAAGGCTGAATGTATTACTAGAGAATGTACAAAGATAAGTAGCCCATTAGGGCAATAGGCGTATATACAAGCCGGGGGAAAAAAACCTCCTAAAGAGGGAAAAAAGTGCCCCGGCGGTCCTAGAGTGTTCACACACATGACTACCTAAATATATCAACAAATCCCGCCTGGGAGTGATGCGGTGAACAAGGAGCTGGCACTCATGTATAAGGAAGTGCCAAGCTATATGGAAATCACTCCACAAAAGGAAGTAAGCCCAAAGCTTTGTGGAAAGCTTCAAACTTCTCCCTAGGCAGAGCCTTCGTGAAAAGGTCTGCAATGTTCTCCTGCGTGGGCACATATGCCAAGCTGATCTCCCCAGCAGAGAACCTCTCCCTCACATAGTGATAATGCACCTCAATGTGCTTAGTGCGAGCATGGAACACAGGGTTCCTCGCAACTGCCAATGCGCTCTGACTGTCAGTGAAGATGGTGGTGGCAGAAGACTGGCCAACACCCAAATCAGCCATAAGGCGTCTGAGCCACACACACTCAACAGTCGCTGTGAAAGCTGCCCTATACTCAACCTCACAACTGGAAGTGGCCACAGTAGGCTGCTTCTTGCTCAACCAAGATATACATGAGCTACCAAGCATGAAGCAAAAACCACTGGTGGACACACGAGTGTCATAGCAACCAACCCAATCCGAGTCAGAAAAAGCATGCAAATCTGGCGGTAGTGATCCCCCCTTGGGATAAAACAACCCAAGTAGCCGAGTACCACTCAAGTAGCGAAAGATGCGCTTAACCGCCTTCCAATGCATGACTCCTGGGCAATGCATAAACCTGCTCATCTGTGAGACAGCAAACTGAATAGCTGGCCGAGTAATGCATAAGTAAATCAAGCATCCAATAGCCTGCTGATAGAGAACAACATCAAATGCATCTCCAGCATCATGAAGACTCAATCGTAAACATGTCTCCATAGGAGTGGCAATAGGCTTACAGTCGTCAAGGCCAAAACGCTGCAATAATGTGTCAATAGATTTCGTTTGACACAAAGCCATTCCACCATCAACTTGCATAAACTGAATGCCCAAATAGTGATGCAAATGCCCCAAATAACTTGGCTACATCGATAGCTCGATAAGTCTTCATAGCTTTTGCTTCCACCCTCTTGGTGACATAATGAGGCATGCAAATCAGCCTTAAAATCAGCAATATGCTTCTCAATAGGACCAGTGAGCAGCATGTCGTCAACGTAGACAACAATGATCAGAAGCACATCATTAGCACGCTTAACATATAAGATGCTTTCAGTTGGACTATTCTCAAAACCATGTGCAATCAGATAGGCATGTATCTTCTCATACCAAGCACGTGGTGCTTGCTTTAAACCATATAACGCCTTCTTTAACCTGCACACCTGGTTTTCATGCCCTTTTTGCACAAAGCCACGGGGCCAAAAAACATACACTTCTTCATGCAACTCACCATTCAGAAATGTTGTTTTAATGTCCAACTGATGTACATTCCAACCATGATGGGCTGCAAGTGCACAAATGCTCCGAACAGTAGTCATACAGCATGTAGGTGCAAAGGTCTCATCAAAATCAATGCCTCTTTCCTGCGCATAACCCTTTGCAACAAGCCTAGCCTTATACCTGTCAACTGTACCATCAGGTTTACGCTTCAGCTTGTATACCCACTTAGTGCCAATGGACTTCTTGCCAGGAGGCAAGTCACATAAAGACCATGTACCATTCTTCATTATAGCATCATATTCAGATTGCATAGCAGCCATCCAATTTTCTGAATTTTGTGCTTCATCAAAAGAAACAGGCTCATTCTCATCACAGAGACTAGATGCAGCCATAGCTTAGCAATCTGATGCAAAGGAGGCACTATGAGAGCCTGAACGAGTACGATATGACAAAGGTGCATCTAATTTGCTGTCACGCAAAGTCTGCACTAGCCATTTTGGCATAGTTTTTGCCTGCTCAATATCAGCTCTCTCATTAGCAAGTGCATCATGTAAATCTGCATCAGAAATGGAATGATCTACATCATCATATGAAACCTGCAAAGGATGAGAAGTTGCCTCATTAGGACGAGCACTAGACTGTCCACCTGTAAAAACAGGCATCAAAGTATCATACATGTCTTTGGAGCTAACATATGTCTCCTTAGTACATGAAAGCAATGGTTGAATAACATCTTCCACAAATACAACATCACGGCTAACCAGAATGCGTTTAGTCTGTGGATGATACAGGCGATAGCCTTTACTTTCAGAACTGTATCCAACAAAAATACATTTAACTGCTTTATCATCCAATTTTCTGCGATTTTGGTTCAGGCACTAATGCATATGCCAAACAACCAAAAACACGTAGATGAGCAACAGATGGCTTGCAGTCATGCCAAGCCTCATATGGAGTGATAGACTGCAGTGCTTTAGTGGGACACCTGTTCAGTACATATGCTGCACACATGACAGCCTCAAGCCAGAAACTATGAGGTAAAGCCTGACTCTTGCCCATACACCTCGCCATCTCCATGAGAGACCTGTTCTTCCGTTCAGCAACTCCATTCTGTTGAGGTGTATACGGCACTGTACGCTGGTGTTTTATCCCACGTTCAGCCAGAAATGCATTAAAATCTGAAGACATATATTCCCCCCCTCGATCAGAATGGAGGGTGCCCATTTTACATGCTGTTGAAGTATGGGGAGTAACCAACCCAAACCGCCTCACATGGAAGTGAGGGGCTCTTCCAAGAGGAGTTGCAAGAAGTGCAAGCAACGCACACACACCCACGTCCATGAACAATGGCACCATGGCCAACGTCAAAAGGAACAAGGGAGGGCAATGCTCACACACATGCCAACCCCAAATGCCAAACCCACACACATGGATCATCGCCTAGCACACAAGGAGAAATGTGGAAGCCAAATGACACCTTCTTCCATTACCAAAATGGAGGCCAAGGCCATGGCCAAGGGACCCCCCTTTTACAAATGAGGCTCTTCTTTATATAGAGAAGGAAAGCATATGTGAATAAAAACATGTGGTCAAAAGACCACATGTGCTAAATCAAAAAGAGAATCTTTTGTGATATGGGAATTTCAAAAAGCTAACTACCTAGAGAGAGAGAGAGAGAGAGCGTGTGAGATTTCTACGTGGGCATTTTGGTTTGTTCCAAAAAAGGAGTTGTTCAAAAAGGAAAGGCTTCAATACCATAGGCTTAGGGATTTATCAAAAAGTGGTTTTAGGAGAGTGTTCACATGGACTAATTTACAAAAAGATGGTATTCTCATGAGGACTAAAGGGTGCCATAGCATGAGAAAAATTATGGGCAACCCTTAGAGCAACACCCTCCTCCTCCTAGACTTTGTCGTCCTCGACAAAGCTAAGAGAAAAGTATATAATGCCGAACTGGTCCAAGTTTGGAGTCTTCAACTCTTCAAATATGCAGCAGTTCCAATTTGAATTTTGCAAGGCTGCAAACCTTCAAATCTCTAATCCAGCAATGCTGAGCGACACAATCCCCTTGGGGGGCAGTCAGCCCAGCATGTATCCAAATTTGTAAGTCTTCAAGTCTTTCAGGCCTGCAATGCTGAGCGACACAATCCCCTTGGGGGGCAGTCAGCCCAGCCTCCATCCAATGTGCCTTCTCTCCAAGCTCCAATATCTGAAATTTAAACATACACAACAAGTAGACTGAATTTGAAAAGAACCACCAAAAAATATAATCCCATTTTTAGTTTCCACTTCAGGGAACATCCATTGCTGCAAAACTTGCACTACAAGAGAGAACTCTGCATGACAATCTTCTTGCTCCTTGCTACTTCAAGAATTTAGCAGCAAGCATGTGTCGTCTTGAAACCAAATATCAAGTACAGCAAGAAGCACCCAAGTTTAACACATGCAACAGGTTTTCCCCTTTGCACAATACCACAACGAAGATCATACTTTGCTCAGATATGAAAGTCAAGAATCCATGACCTGCAAAAGACAACAAGTGGGCACCTTCCCTGCAGTACATTGTCCCTGTTGGTAGCTCAAAGAACTAGCACCAGATTAGGATGTGAAACATGTTGCAAGGTGAAACCTAGAGAAGTCCATTATCTGCACAAAAAGATATTAGGCCCAGAACTCAAACACGAACCCGAACCAACACATATGTCAACCATTGTTTTCCATTAAACATAAGTGAACATTCACTATAAAACATATGAAGAGAGCAAGTGAGTTAGAACTTCCAATAATAGTAGCTCTCTACCTAAGATCCATAGATTCATGATGAGCAATTAACATGAAGACATTCATCTCATGCTCGAGGAAATCAAGGACGAGCCTAATGCATCCATGAGGACCAAATAAATTCAACTTTTTCAATGTTCTCTAACGATAACCCGGAGTTGAACAGTGAGGCAATCAAAAAAGTCAAGCCTATCAAGAACTATTTAGTGTGCATGGTCATTGAGAGATTTTTAATACATATAGATGACATGCACCACCCAACAGGAACGTCTCCTTTAACCGATCGATAAGACAACAAACAATTTCTTGTTTAAGCACTCTAGCCTTCCAATGTGTCCTTGCAAAAATAGGTGTTATGGGCTCCCACAACCTTGCGAGCATTCTGTACCTTCTCCTGTAATCATGCAAGACTGCTCACATTTATCCTGAATTTTCAGCAAGTGATGGAATGCCACAATCCTGGACGTAAATCTTTTGTGCAGGTTCCTGCACAGCTCACATTCATCCAATACTTATAATCCTTGATAAGTCAGCAAAACATATCACTGAGCACGGTAGAGAGAGTTATTTCAGGGCTAGGACTTGGTCCAGTCCTCAAAACTTGATCACAATTATGGGACTGTTGTAACATCAATTAATCTTCAAGCAGACAGGAGACCAAAATGAATCTTTAGTATTTGCAGGTTGTCACAAAGCGATCCTTCATCTTAAAAGCCTATTGTAAGCATAATACATGGTGCGTATGTGACAAGTTTCAAGGACATCCTGACAATGCAGACCATTGACTGCGCATAAACATGCCACAATTATTCTCATTCATTTGATGTGTTTGGATTGCTTATGTTCATAGGGGTAAGGTGAGTTGTCACACAAACAGTGCGTAATCACATCAGAAAATAATGTGCATTCCTCCCTCAATCAGTGCAAACACCAAATTCTTTTCAAAGTGCGCAGCCACCCACCTTCAGTCAACGAAAACTCTATCAATGATAAGCACAATCAAACTAGTAATAACTTGTTACAATCCCTGCCCTTGTGCACCTGCAATGTACCTGAAAAGGTCATTCAATCTATATAGCATTGATCACAACCTTGGTCCTCAATTGATTGTAAGCAGTATACACTCTTTTACTGTCCTCACAACCTCCGTACCAAATAATACATCAGCACAAGTGATTATATCAAGCTAGAGAGAACAATATAACAGGCACGTAACTACATATACAGGTTAATCAATCAACATATAGCAACAAGCACAATATGCCCAATCTTCCTTGGTTTAACGTCAATGGACCGCAAGTTGTTTCTGGCAAATAAGATGCAGGAGGACAAGCTGCCCAAGAATTCACGAATCATGTACCCATAAAATTCATGGGCATCTCAAGCCGATGAGCATACTTGATCATAATGAGTCATAGAGAGAGTATCGTGCAGTAGAAGCCTTCTCATTGCTTGTGTCACGAAGTGAGGATACCTGCATATGGCACTTCACCAACAAGTGGACACATGTCATGAACTAAGATCAAGGTCAATCGATTCATTAATGCGTTGTGTCTGTATATGTGCCTCATGATAGGCCTACCCTATATAGTTTCTGATTGCAAGGAGTAGCAAAGAGTAGATTGTTTGATTTATAATGGGGACATGACAGGGGAGTGCTCTACAAGGTCAAGCACTCCTATGACTGTGATAAAACACAGGGCAGAACATCAAAACCACAAAAGAGAGAAAAATGTGGAATCCCAAGCCCCCAAGCCTACAGATTTCTTCAAGATAATCCACGTATCGACTTACTGAAGATACCTTCCATGTGTGGTTGGGAGTGCCGAACCATTCTCAAGTGGGTAAATCAAAAACCAATAATGTACCCGCACCCTTACAGTATTTCGAAGAGTTGCCACCATGTTCCATGTGTCGCAAAAAGGGCAAACCTGTAGCTTAGATTAGGCAACAAAGACATTGAAAATTCTATTGTTCCGTAAGAAGTATGCCATATTTTAGAGTTGCATTTGTAAAAAAAAAAAAAATAAAAAAAAATTGACATGTAGAACCATGAACAAACCTCCTTAGATCAGAGTAATATAGTCACCCTCTTTCCCATCACAAGTTTGGGATACCTAGATAAGAATAGTGACCCTCATAGTATTTATGACAGCTATAAGTCCATTTTCCGATTCTAGAACAAGAACATGATGCACACCTCAAACATGTGATGCACTGAAATGTGTGTAAAATGGAGAGTTAAGACTCTTGAGAAGAAGAATATGGTTTTTCAAATCTTGATTATCAACAACAGAGTATTTAGTACAAAGAACTTCATCTCCTCAAAAGCATTTGTCTAGAGACATTAGAAAGCATGTTCATGACCTTAGAAATGTCCATCTTCGACAAACAATGTGGATGCAGGACCGAGCTATGTCATCACGGTGTATCCGCTTATGTTTTCAAGATAGAGATCCTTAAGGGGAATTGAAGAGGAGTGTATGATGACATCAATGCTAGCACCACGAACCGACTAGAAGAAGAAAGTAGAAAGCATTCCAAGCACGAACATCCATGATGAGTCCAAATTAATTACGTGAGGTACATACAACAGTGTTTAGTTAAAAATGATCCTCTTAGTGCGGAGATCCCAGTGGTCCTCCGGATATCCCTCAAAAGAAAAGATTTCAACCAAGCATGGCAAAACAAGTTCGAAGGACATAGGACCATGGACAGGCAACTGTGAACTGAGTATGGTCGATTGAGGTAGATATGCAAAACTTAAAACATGTTCCTTCATCGCAAAGCAAAATTTCTTGTAATAATCTTATCACCACGAAAAGAAGTGTGCATGTCGCAATATGCCGCGCCACGAAAAGCTACTATAGTGGTGAGCGTTTGAAGAGGTGTTACAGAAAAATATAAAAAACGTCGTCAAAAGACACATTTTCTGTGTTGTAATGAGACCCTTACGGGAATCTCAAAGATCTCCTATAATGACAACAAATCTGTGATAGAATCCCATTCTAAACAGATATCATCTACAATCGACCTTCATGGCCAAGATCAGCGATGAGTGCTCCCCACAATTGCAGGTGAGGTCAGTGATCATCAGCAAATCAACAACATCATCCGTTTTCATTGTAGCGCTTGTCCGAAACTAGCAGAGAAAAGGCAGAGGAAAGACAACCAAACATGAGAGCTGACGGCCTCGAAAAGGCAGAGGAACACCCAGCGTGGCACCTTCGTCTGACACAGTCATGGGAGGACTTAGCCGGAGCAAGGATGGAGCCACATGGGGAAAGCGATTCCGATACCGAAAGGGGCCAAGAAGGAAGGTGCGCAGGCATGGCCACATGACCAAACTGCCCATTGAGAAGAAGACAGAAGGTAGGCTAGAACCGCCGAATCCACAGATAGCAGCCGTCCAAGATCGCAGTTTCTGCAGACCATGGGCAATAAGGACGAACGAAGAGAAGCAGACTTTGCCTCGACTAACCCAGAGCATGGGTGGCTTGAGCGCCTTACAGAGAATAGACATATTGGGGGAGCAAGCTCAACCCCGCCATGGAACTCTACAGAAATCGGGGAGCTCGCACGAAGCTCCACCCCTTCAACAGGAATAGAACAGCGGACGCCGTGGGCATGAGATAGAAAGAGGGAGAGAGAGAGAGTGCAAGTGGCGACTTAACTCCTCTCACCTAACGTGTGTTCCTATGATCACATGAGTTAAGGCATTACAATCAATGGAGAGGGGGGCTATCACCCACCCACGCCCCATGCGTTACACACCGGCATATACACTAAAACGAGAGGGAGTATTAAAGGCCCTCAGTGATTTATCAAGCCAACGATTTATCATATGGATGAAAAAAGCTAACTCGTAAAAAAAAAACTCCAATCTTTTGTTTTCTCTTTTTTTTGTTTTTTTTTTTTTTTGTTAAAAATGAAGAGAGGGAAGGGAAAGAGAGGAAGCATTACCCATCCCACTTTCCAAGGAATTCACTACAACAGAGATGACAGAGGTGGATAGTGATGCCCAATGTGTGTATGGGAGAGAAAGGGAGAAGGGGATAAGGGGGTGTTTTTGTGAAACAAACAGAAATAAAGATATAAATTACTCCAAAAATTAAAAGGGGAGGTACCCAAGGCCAACCGAAGGCCACACGGATCCACAACTCAATCCAAGCATGAGGTGCATCCACCAAGTGTAGGCACGGCAATCTTGAAAAAACCCAACGGTTGAAGGTCAATCATCCCCGGCAACGGCGCCAAATTTGTTGTTGAAGTATGGGGAGTAACCAACCCAAACCGCCTCACATGGAAGTGAGGGGCTCTTCCAAGAGGAGTTGCAAGAAGTGCAAGCAACGCACACACACCCACGTCCATGAACAATGGCACCATGGCCAACGTCAAAAGGAACAAGGGAGGGCAATGCTCACACACATGCCAACCCCAAATGCCAAACCCACACACATGGATCATCGCCTAGCACACAAGGAGAAATGTGGAAGCCAAATGACACCTTCTTCCATTACCAAAATGGAGGCCAAGGCCATGGCCAAGGGACCCCCCTTTTACAAATGAGGCTCTTCTTTATATAGAGAAGGAAAGCATATGTGAATAAAAACATGTGGTCAAAAGACCACATGTGCTAAATCAAAAAGAGAATCTTTTGTGATATGGGAATTTCAAAAAGCTAACTACCTAGAGAGAGAGAGAGAGAGAGAGCGTGTGAGATTTCTACGTGGGCATTTTGGTTTGTTCCAAAAAAGGAGTTGTTCAAAAAGGAAAGGCTTCAATACCATAGGCTTAGGGATTTATCAAAAAGTGGTTTTAGGAGAGTGTTCACATGGACTAATTTACAAAAAGATGGTATTCTCATGAGGACTAAAGGGTGCCATAGCATGAGAAAAATTATGGGCAACCCTTAGAGCAACACATGCTGACAGATTTTCAGCCAAAACCAAAAACTGTTTGAAGCACATGAACACTTCGGACTTTGCTTTGAGTGGATATACCCATGCATGTCTGGAAAAATCATCAATGAAAGTCACGAAGTAAAGGTAATTTCCAAAAGAGGGTGTCTGCATAGGACCACAGACATCACTATGTACAAGCTGCAATTTTTGTGTAGCCCGAACTGAACCATCTTTTGGAAAGGAAGAACGCTGCATTTTGCCCAAAATACAGCCTTCACAAACATGTTTTCTAGGTGCCTCAAGTTTGGGCAAAGAGGACACCATTTCAGATTTCTGCAGGCGTAGCAAAATAGCAAAATTCAGATGACCAAAGCGTGCATGCCAAAGCTTTGCATCTGACATAGCCTGAGAATCTTGAACTGCACATGCCGAATCATTCAGAGATCTTTCATAGTCTATGAGCTTATACAACCCACGACATAAAATGCCACAAGCAATAATCACATCGCCATTTGAGAGATCATGAACTGTACACCTGTCATCAACAAATTTCACAACCAAGCGAGTCTTGGCTAATGCAGAAACTGATAACAGATTCTTTTTTATCCCTGGTGCAAATAAAGCATCTGACAAAGTGAAAGAACTACCATCAGCAGTAGTCAAAATGATCTTACCAACTCCCATAATAGGATAAGAGGAGTAGTTGGTGCATGTAATAGTATTCCCTATAGGGTCAGGCTCGAGTGAAGAGAAGAAACTATGCTGCGAGGTAATATGTTTGGTCGCCCCACTGTCAAAGTACCAAACATCTAAGTCTACTGCAGACATGCACTGATCATGAGAAGATGGGTCAAAACTGCAGACAGTAGTAAACGCCCATTCTTCTTCGTGCACAAGATTTGCAGACTCTGTTTTTGGTGTAGAGGCCTCTGCAACAACCATTCCAGCCTCTTTCTTCTTTTCCTCTTTAGCAGCCAGTTTTGGACAGTTCTTTATGATATGATCATTGCCTTTACAGTACTTACAAAACAATTTCTGCTTTTCTGATTTTTTCTCATCTTTGTCTTGGTTCTTTGAATGTGCAGCATTTGCAGATTTCTGCTTACTAGTACAAGAGCTCCATTTTCCTTTGCCCTTCTGACTAGCCAGGAAAGCTTGATCTGCAACTCGCATAATGGACCTGTTCTGCCTAGACTGATCTTCCTGCAACAGAACAGGACTAACTCCTCAAATGATAAGGCATTCGGATTGCCTTTCATCATCAACCGAAGAGTAGAAGCAAAACTCTGATATGAGTCAGGAAGACCATTCAGAACGGTCTGCACAAGTGAGCTATCTGGTATAACCTCATCAGCAGAAATCAACTGTTCCTTCAAATCTTTGATCTTCGTTAGGAAACTGTCCATAGAATCACCTTCATTCATGTGCTCACTCTCCAACTGTTTTCGGAGATAAGCAACACGAGCCTCATTCCTAGCTTGGTACGATGTGGTAAGTGTATCCCAAGCATCCGTAGCTGTTCTGTAAGAGCGTATGTGAGGAACAATGGCACGTTTGACAGACAAAGCTATCAATGCATGTGCCTGAGCATCTCTGCCATCCCAACGAATCTGCTCTGTAGTAGGTGCAAGTGAAACAGCAACACGAATAGGAATCTACTCAATATCATCTTCGACACCATCTTCATCAGCTCCAGCACCTCCAACACCTGTATTTGTAGTACCTGTAGTCGCAGGTGTAACAGGACGTCTTTCAACACCCTGCACAATGTTCCATAGTCCTTTTGCAACCAATACATGTCGCATCATATAAGCCCATAATGGGTAGTTGGTACCATCCAACTTATCCTCAACAGCCAACATATGGGATACATCACTGCTTTCAGCCATGGCCGGTGACTAAAATACCTTGATGCAGAAAATTGACTGTATCTCAAAAAGTTGAACGGAACTGCCCAGACGAGTTCTGCTAGACCTGTAGCAAACTTCGAGACGCTTAAACTGGCCAACAGAAACTGGTATATACCTTTGGCACAAAAGGACGAATTAGCTTGCACAAGCGCTGCGATAGTGCGTTTGAAGGCCGAAACGAGCTCAGATCGCGATTTCGGCACCACATAGCAAAGCTGTTTTGATTTCGGAAACACCTTGAGTATGCTCACCAAATTTCGTGCGAATCTGAGACTGCAAACGGAGGAGTGTCGACGGTGCCCTAGATGAAGCGATGACCTACTCTGATACCAATTGTTGGAGTTAGACGTCTACGGAAGCACGCTAACAACACAAGGAAGAAGAAGAAGCTTGGAGCACAACACACAAGGCTGAATGTATTACTAGAGAATGTACAAAGATAAGTAGCCCATTAGGGCAATAGGCGTATATACAAGCCGGGGGAAAAAAACCTCCTAAAGAGGGAAAAAAGTGCCCCGGCGGTCCTAGAGTGTTCACACACATCACTACCTAAATATATCAACATTTATTGCCATCAATAACTTTTTTCCTTGAGCAATTGTTAAAATAAATAAATCATAACGACAAAGAAGTTATTTAGTGAAGAAAATTGCATAGATGTGTTAGCTTCTATTTATGCATACACTTGATTACAAGAATTTTCCAACACCCCCAACTTTAATGCTTGTAAAACTTCCACATAGAGAAGAAAAAACTATGGAAAGAAAAATTGGTGAGGCAAAAAATATGGAAGAAGAATCTCATTGTTTTCCTCAAGTACAGAAATTGGACACTATTATTGCATCTTCAACTAAACACATGACCACCTTCTCTTATATGAAATAACCAATTACATAACCACATCTTAATAGCAAAGATACCCACAGATTTAGGGTTTCATTAGTACAAATAAAGAATGATTTTTTTGTCGCTTTGGTCACTCAATCAAGCTCTTGGACCTAGTAGCATATTAGATAGTAAAAGGTCCTATGCATCCAAATGAATCTTGCCTTCAATTAATCATGATAGATTTTCAAAGAAATTCTTTTTATGCCTCTCAATATGGAAAGAACAAGAATCTTAGAGACTTATGTTATCTCCTTTGACAGAGAAGGTCAAGGTCTCTAAAGTGTTGAAGGACTTTTGAAACCTACAAGTGAAGGAAGTATGCAAATCAATCAAACAGAAGTGACATTCTACAAGAATAAGACATAAGTACTCTAGTTGGTTATCCATGACATGTATTAGCTTAGTTCTCTAGGAGGACCTCAACAAAACTATAGAAATATACAAGAATTGTAGTCAAATGTGGGGTAATATATCAAATGGAAAGGAACACAAAAAAAGTCCATGTTGACTGAGCTTATCATACATCAAGGACTTTGGATCATTATTGAAGCTGAACCCTATCTCTATCATCATCTGATAAGGAAAAAAAATCCCTGTTGATTTGGTTTATCATGCATTGAGACTTTGAAACAAGATTAAAGACACATTTTAATAACCTCACTTGACAAGCCTTGGTGCCAAAAAGTGAAAACACAAGAGTAAGAGTATTGGCACTTATGTTCTCATGATATGCATCTGAGCATTCTATGGAGAAGAGTGAAAAGCTCCATCTTTCTTTGCCCAGGTAAAAATTTATGGCCAATTAACTTTATTAATCTTTGACTAGAGTAAGAAGAGAAACATCAAAAGGATTTAATAACTAAGCAATACATGTATTCTTGGTAGCAAATCATCTATCCCTCACCAAGGAGTATATTGGATTTGCCTATTCCGAGAATCAAAGGTAGAACTCATAATCACTTCTCTCTTTGATCAATGCTTTTCCATCTCTTAGTCCCACAATTAAGTAATGGCATAAATGGAACTAAGGGTCAGTTCCACAAAAAAAACCGTATCGTCCAATAGAAAATTTGATATATGGAGGCTTGTGTTCTGCCGTCTCTCTATGAACCCAACCTAATAATGCCCTTAACAAAAGTTATTTATGTGGGCTATCCCATCATTTCTTTGAAATTGTACTAATACATTAGATATTCTTGTGGTTCATGTTGGGACCTTCTTGTGTTTGATGATGTTTTACCTCTTTAAAAAAAATGGGATGGACATTCTCAAGAGTATATTGATAGCCCTTAGTCACAATATCAACAAATCCTTTGAAGGCTTCTTCCTAGCAAAAACAAAAAGGGCTATATTTTTCCTCATCCGCGAAACACATGTCTATCTTTAATCATAAGCATTTTTATATGTTATACTCCTGTGTTATATGTTTGATTGCATGGACTGTGAGTTTCTCGTGTTCTTATACTTGTGCACATATTATATCAATGAATCTTCCATCATGATCCTCAACACAATAGTTGGCATCCAATGAACTGATATTTGAAAGAGCAAATGAATGAAAATTTGAAGCAATTAGAGTTGGGATTTCCCACAGAAGTGTCTCATTACTATCACTAGAGAAGGGGAAAAGTTTTATTGAGATAAATAAATATATAAATATCATAAAAAAGTATATTCATTTCTTTCTAAATGACATGATAAAGAATGGTTTTATTGTTCCTTTGACAGTGAAGTTGCAACTTCTTATATTCAGTTGACACATTTCTATTGATTTGTGGTTTACTTTTCTAGAAAATGATTTCTTTTGTAGTTGTTGGTGGTTTGGTGATGAAATGACAACTGTTTTTGTCACCAAATGAACCATATTAATTGGTTTGGGGCTTTTCTTTTAATTATCAATGCTTTACTTTAATCAACATAGCCACCATCAGAAACTTCTCTTGTAGTTAAAGATTCTTCTTCTCATAGTCTCAATCACAAGCCCCTTCTTCTTTGCTTTATAATTATGAATCACTTTGTGTTCTTGGTTGGGACGATTCATGCTATCTGTAATGTCATCAAAACATTCACCAAAATATATTCCTTAATGGTCAAATGATCCTCCATTGATAATTCCTCTCTCCATCATTTTTTTAACCACCAAGTGTTTCATATAATAAACTAGTACATATGCTATCCTATTCCTCTTGAAGTAACCATCAACCATCCAATAACAATAGGAAAAGCTTTGAGAAAAAACTTTAAGTGGTGCAATTGGACATAATTACCCATTGAGCATAAATGCAATTAATGTATAATAGACATTAGCAATAGTTAATGTGAATCAATCATATAATCCTCAACTTAAAAGATATGAACATTTTTCAGTTGTATCTTCATGTGCTATGTGTTTGATTCATGAAATATGAGCATATCTCTATACACATGTAAACATCATACTAGTAACTCTCTCATCATGATATTCAACACAATAATTGGCATGCAATGAACTGATATTTGGAACAACAAATGAATCAACATTTAAAACAATCTAAGTAAGTTCTTTTGAGATAACTATATATACAAAGACCATAAAAACTTATTTCCATTTCATTGTATATGTCATAATAAGGGATCAGGTTTTGAAATTTATCCATTTCTTTCTAGATGACAAGATAACGAATTAGTTTTGAAAATTCTTTGATAATGAAATTACTTCCTGTGTTATATTGAATGATCTTCTATTGATGAAATGGAAACCTTTTTTTTTGTCACTTGATGAATGTTTAGTTGATTTGGGTCTTTCTTTATATCATCAATGCTTTCCTTTCATCAACATAACTACCATATGGACCTCTACTGAATAAAAAATTCCATAGTCTCAATCATGACCCCCTTCTTCTTTGCTTTATATTTGTAAACCACTTTGTGTTCTCGGTTGGGATACTTCAGTACTACTTGGAATCTTATCAAAACACTCACCAAATTATATTCCTTAATGGTCAAGTGGTATTACATTAATGTTTCCTCTCTCCATCATCTTGCAACCAAACTAATACATATACTATTCTTGTTCCTCCTTGAAATAATCATCAACCATCCAAGGAGATTAAGCACATATACGTACACATACACATACATACACACATACATGCACAAATACACACATAGATACATACACACACATACATACATACATACATACATACATACATACATACATACATACATACATACATACATATATACATACTGCATACACACACACATACATACATACATACACACACATACATACATACACACACATACATATATACATACATACATATACACACACATACATACATGCGTATACACACACATATATTCTCTCCCATTGGTTAAGTAAAAGGAGGCTCAAGTCCGATGAATTTTTTGGGAAAAATGTGTGTAGAAGATGCATATGAAAAAGTAAGCAAGGAAGGGGGGCCTTGCCATTGTATGTGGATTTCTTTATGAGTACAAACTGCCCTTATTTGTGTGAAAGATCTGTGTATGGACCACCTCTTGACAATCTCCTTCATAATCACTAAACATTTAAATACTGAGAATGGTAATATGCCTAAGTGACTTCCTAGTATAAATTATCATACTTTGACTATGTTCTACAAATCATTAAGTAAAAATATACACACATATTCTAAAAAACACACACACATATATAATGAATACTTCTCCCCAATTGTGATAAACAATGGAGAATAAGGGGAGGAGTTCAATACAAGGCGTTATGCAAGTTTTATTTGAAGAATCCTCCTCAATCTTGATAGAAAACTAACTCTGAGAGGTGTAATACAAAGAGAAAATTCATGGGATTCAATATAAGGAGAAAATTTATCCCTTGGGCGATTATGATGAAGAAAAAAAGCAAAGTAATTGAGAAGAGATTATCGGTCCAATGAAGATAGTACATTTCTGCATTTATTACCATCAATAACCTTTTTCTTGAGCGGTTGTTAAAATAGATAAATCATAACGGCAAAGCATTTATTTAGTGAAGAAATTAGCTGTTATTTATGCATAGATGTGATTACAAGAATTTTCCAACACCCCCAACTCTAGTGCTTGTAAAACTTCCACATAGGGAAGAATAAATATGAAAAAAAAGGGAAAAAATATGGAACAAATATTTGGTGAGGCAAAAAATATGGAAGAAAAATCTCATTGGTTTTCTCAAGTACATAAATTGGACACTATTATTGCATCCTCAGCTAAACACATGACCACCTTCTCTTATGTGAAATAGCCAATTACATAACCACATCTTAATAGGAGAGATACCCACAGATTTAGGGTTTAATGAATACAAATAATTTTTTTGTGCCTTTGGTCACTCAATCAAGCTCTTGGGCCTAGTAGCATATTAGATAGTAAAAGGTCCTATGCATCCAAAGGAATCTTGCCTTCAATTAATCATGATAGATTTTCAAAGAAATTCTTCTTATGCCCCTCAATATGGAAAGAACAAGAATCTTGGAGACTTATGTTATCTCCTTTGATAGTGAAGGTCAAGGTCTTTAAAGTGTTGAAGGAATTTTGGAACCTACAAATGAAGGAAGCATGCAAATCAATCAAACACAATCAATCAAACACAAGGGACATTCTACAAGAATAAGACATAAGTACTCTAGTTGGTTATCCACAACATGTGTTAGCTTAATTCTCTAGGAGGACCTCAACAAAGCTATAGAAATAAACAAGAATGGTAGTCAAATGTGGGGTAATATATCAAAAGGAAAGGACCACAAAAAAGTCCATGTTGTCTGAGCTTATCATACATCAAGGACTTTGGATCATTATTGAAGCTGGACCCCTATCATCATCTGATGAAGACAAAAAATCCATGTTGATTTGGCTTATCATGCATTGAGACTTTGAAACAAGATTAAAGACGCATTTTAATCTCACTTTACAAGCCTTGGTGCCAAAAGTGAAAGCACAGGAGCAAGAATATTGGCACTTATATTCTCATGCTATGTATATGAGTATTCTATGGAGAAGAGTGGAAAGCTCCATTGCAATACATGTAGTCTTGGTAGCAAATTATCCCTCACCAATGAGTATATTGAATTTGCCTATTCCAAGAATCAAAGGTAGAACTCATAATCACTTCTCTCTTTGATCAATGCAAGATCTCTCTCTCTCTCTCTCTCTCTCTCTCTCTCTCTCTTTCTCTCTCACACACAAAGTTCACTCACAATGGGTGAAAAAGACAAAAGAACACCCCCACCACATCAAATCTCAATTGAAGGAATTTGGTCGCACCTCCTTGGCCCCAAAACAATTTTAACCAATACTTTATGCCATGTGGAAAAGAGGGTCCTTCCTTGCATCCAAGACTACACTAAATCTCATCTCTTTCCTTCACCCCTTCCGCTCACAATGGGTAGTGGGACAACATTCCTCCCCCTTTTGCAGGATCCTTTGTCCATGGAGCAACATTCCCACCTAGACTTCAGCCTTATTAGTTGTAATTTGGGCCTCTCTAATGTGAGCTAAGGCACATACAAAGAACCCAATAAAAGAATCTCAAGCTTGTTTAGGAAGCTTACTCCTCATATGAATCCACTTTTGCAAATTCCTTGAGAGGTCCTACACCACCCTTGTATACATCCAATCCAAGCTTGTATACATCCAATCCATGAGCTTTCATCGACTGTGTAAGGTCGAAAACAAAGAAATACCCTTGTAGAACGTGACCTTCTCCTTTTCCATAAGGGGCCGATGGGAATGGCCAAACAACCCATGAGGCGGAGCTTGGAAGTTGGTATAATATGCCCTGTGGGGGCCAAATGACAATTGAGGCTTAGCTTTCTTGTAGACAGCAGCAGGCGATGGAGCTCATATTCAATCTCACGCACATCTACGTACCGGTACATACATATTTTATAGAGCTTGCATAGCTGTCAGGCGTGGCGCCCTCTGCCCAACATTCATACCAGCCTTTTTCGTCTTTCGGTGGGTACAGGGTCGTCCCTTGCGGGCTAGCTGGACTCCACTCGGGGGTGAGCTGCAAAGACTGCAGGAAGCTTGACCCTTTTGCTGAGGAAATTCCCCCGAACGAGGGAGTTCTTCTACTTTCCTCCTTGAAAATCCGTCCTCCTTGAAGTTCTACAGAAGGGTCTGCTATCTGGGTAGGCCATTCTTCTTATGCGTGAACTCAGACAGAGAAAGGGGGCCAGCCTTGCTTGTTCTTGATCTGAGCACGGGCGCTGTCTTGGTGCGCTTCTGTCGTCCTTGGTCTCCCACACAAGCGCCACTTTATGGTACATGGATGTCATATCTGTAGGGCACTGTCTGCTAAATTCATTATCTTCCTTGTAATCGCTCTTCCGCATCTACCTCATTGCGGGAGCGATAGAACGTGGCCTTGTTTATCTCTCCGCCCGTGTTTTTGCTGATCCCATCATCGCCTACTCGTGTTTGAAAGAGAATGAAAAACTTCACTGTCGTTCTTCTGTTTGGATACCTGCGGATCAGAGCTTGAATTGATATGTCCGTCTTCAGGTTTCCATAGCCTGTTCAGGGCGAAAATTCTAGCATTCCATTTCCTACTTTCTGGTCTGCAATGGTCTAGAGGATCGATTATTGTCACGAAATTTAAGATATTTGTAGCTTGACCTGGGAGTTGAATGCATTCAAAGATGCATTAAATCGCGAAGATTTCTTCACGTTTTCCTGTTTCCGGGCGCAAGCATAGTCGTATCTACAGATCAGGGCTGGACTCCGGATGTCCTCTTCGTACTTGGGCTGGTAGTGCCGCTGCCATCTCCATCTCGCTTGCCTCAGCAGTGATTATGCCATTTTGATCTCATCAAATAACATTTTCGTCTGGTTAATAGTGCTTTCAAGCGCGGAGAAATGCAGAACCTGGTGACATGTCAGTATGAAACCAAGATTGCGGGGCTATGCAGGCATATAACCATTACATGGCTTAAAACATCAACAGGACAAGGACTCTCTGTCACAATAGACGATCCATCATGTCAGTACACCTGCAAGGTTAAACTAAAGCCATGGTCCTTCTGGAAACGGCGTGGTACGAAGAGCTTTGAAGTATGTGGCCGCAAGGTAGAGGTTTTCTGGGATCTTCTGTCTGCGAAGTATGCATTTGGGCCAGAGCCTCAAGAAGGATACTTCGTTGCTGTTATATGCAACGGGGATGTAGTTTTGCTTCTTGGTGACAAGAATGAGGAGGCGTACCGACAGACAAAGACTAAACCATCAGTCATTGAAGCCACTCTCATATCAAGGAAAGAGCATGTGTTTGGGAAGAAGCATTTCAGCACTAAAGCACAGTTCGGGGAGACAGGCAAGGCACATGACATTGTCATAGAATGCCAAACCACAGCGCCTAAACCTCCCTACTTGTGCATCACTGTGGACAAGCAGCTTCTGGTTCAAGTAAAAAACTTGGAGTGGAAGTTTCGTGGCAATCAGACGGTACAAGTTGATGGGACCCCGGTAGAAGTCTTTTGGGATGTTCATAACTGGATCTTCAACTCTGCAGGCGGGCGACCCAGCAATGCTAATGCAATTTTCATGTTTCAAGCATGCGCAGGGGTTGAGGAGGGCTCACCGGCAAAGAAGACCAATGCAGTCAACTGGTCAGGTAATCTGAATGGCAACATCTCACTCATGAAATTGGCTGGTACGAGAAGCTTGAAGCTAGCCACTAACATGTCCAATTTGAACGGCTCCTTCTTAATGTTACATGCATGGAGGAACGAGTGACAGTGTTCTGGACTGTCCAGAGAAGAAGCTCTGAAGATGGGGTTCTAGTCAAATGAATATGTGGAAGTCCGATGTACTCAAAATGTAGCTTGCCTGTTTCAATGCACAGACAGTAGACCATTGGATGTTTTTCCCCTGATTCATTATTCCCTTTTCTGGGAACTGTTTACAACCAGTATTCTTAGGATTCTTTGCACCACACAATGTGGGCATTTTATACAGCTTGTAACTGCTCTAAACCTTTGCAGAGCTGAAGGTAGTAATCTTAGCAGTGCTCCAAGTCTTGAATATTCTACAATGTGGTTAACGAACCTTTTATCCGCCACACTTTCTTCTTGGTAATCAATTACTGCATAGTGGTACTGCTTAACTGATTGGCAGTTGGAAACCCTGTTGCACTTAACTGGTTGGGTGCTTTTTCTTTCAGCAAAATCGATTGAAAATCTTGTAAGCTTCTGGCTGGGTGCTATCCCAAGTGGAAGTGTGTTCTGTTGACAAAATAATGTAAGCAGCCTCCTGGCATGCAAAATAAACCAATTAACGTTGAAATAGCTTGTCGCATTTTGGTGGTTCTCACTCAGTAAGTTCTGAATTTACTGTGACTTAGGCTCTGATATGGCACTTTTACAAATGCAGTGTCAGCGATGCAGCCATGGGGTGGTCCCCAGGGTGGGCGAGTTGTACTCTGAATTTGAAATGTATCTTGAAGAGTAGTTGTATGGTTGAACTTCCTAAAAAAAACACTAGGTAAGTGACGCATGTATATTTCTGTTATACACCTAAGGAGAGGAGCGTTTGATGCATCAATTGCTAGCGTTCTCACTGTTGAAAATCATGTCATGATCGTTCATTCTACAAGTTGTCCCTGTGATAGGTTAAGTACTTCACTTTGTATGTGTGCAGGGACTTGTTTGGACAGGGATGCAATGCCCCTTCCAACTTGGTGAAACTTGCATCAAACTCTACTCAGAGACCCAAGTCTCATGAACCTATTATTCAAGAAAGCAGTGAAACATCAACATGCAAATGTATAAACAACCATTCAGTCCATCTAGTGTATGATTGTACAGCATATCCCTGCATCTTGAATGCAAGGCAACCTAGGATGCATGATCTTTCATCTGAGATGCAAAGAACCCAGATTAATATTAATTTATTGCTAGAATCCTATTTCATTTTTGAGATTATTGTATGTACTTTTTGCTAATGAAGGCAATCCAACGGGCAATAAAGCAGGTCGGAGGGTTAGTTTAGAACAATTTTTGTACGATGATTTTTTACTTTATGTATTCGGTTTCATTATTTACAGTACTAGGTTGCATTATTGCTTATTCGTTATTAGTGAATAATTGCTGAAATTCGATCCCTGTCCGAATCTCGGAACTGTGCTATTGCCTCGCAGAATCAGGATTGCCCACTGGGTGAATCAGAAACTGCACTCGAGGGGGGAAGTTGCTAGGTTCGTCTTGGTAGCTTCCTTGGTGAAGCTGTGCCTAGGTACATGAAACTTTTTGGGGATGAAGTTCCATTTTGTACTCGGATTTGTTGTCTCGGAAAGGGAAATGATGAAATTCTTCCCTGCTAAGTTATACTAGTGAATAAATAAAAGTGACTCTTGTACCAATGGGCCCGATTAGGGCAGCTTTTGTTGAAGCTATGCCTAGGTACATTAAGAAATCGTTGGGGATTAAGTCCTGTTTTTGTACTCGGATCCCTTTCCTCGGAAGGGAAATGATGAAAATCACCCTCCTATTAAGTTATACCAATTAATGAATAAAAGTGACTCTTATACCAATAGCCTGATTAGGACAGCTTCACTTGTACCAAAGTCGAGATAGGAGACTCACTTTGGCTTCGGACCCCTCTTGTGAGCCAACATCCCTCCTTGGGGCATGGCATGTCTTTCCTGGGCAACCATCAGGATTTTTAGGTAGTTTTATGGCAGTGAATGAAATCCCTCGACACGGTCCATAGGTGCATGCCCCATGGCCAAGCCGACTTGCCCCTCCTTGTTTAAGGGTGATTCCGGTGGCACCGTGAAAAGTGTCATTAAGGGATATGTATAAGTTATCCTTTTTGATGATGCCAACATCCCTCCTTGGGGCATGGCATGCCTTTCTTGGGCAACTGTCTGGATTTTTAGGCAGTTTTATGGCAGTGAATGAAATCCCTAGACATGGTCCATAGGTGCATGCCCCATGGCCAAGCCGAACAGCCTCTCCTTGTTTAAGTTGATTCCGGTGACACCGTGAAAAGTGTCATTAACGGATATGTACAAGTTATCCTTTTTGATGACGAAATCATGCACTAAGGTTTTTGCCTATCAAAACTTTCTAGACATTTGAACAGAAAAAAATTTGATAAAAATGTTTTTAGACATTTGAATTGGAAAGATTTTTTGGCGGAAAACCTTTCAGTACAGAAAATTTTCAGTACGAAAAAATTGTAGTACCCAAAAGAAACTAAATATGAAGTATTTATAATATGAAAATCGTCAGTACAAAATAACTTAGTTTTCGTTAAGAAAATCTTTCATAAAGGTTATTCATATATAGATTGTTCATTGAAAAGACGTTACTATTGAAAAGGGTTTTAATAAAAGGTATACCTTATGAAAGCTAAATATATAGTAATACGTTTTCCCAGCCAAAGAGAGTTTTCGATCCAAAGGCTGAAGATTATCTTCGACTGAATGTTTTGGATCGACAAAATTAAAGTAATGTTTTCTCATTCGGAAAAATGTACAATTATATGGTTCTTGGATATTTTGGTTTATCATTAGGTTTAATAAATGCAACATAGGTGCAGTATATCAAAACAACCTAAGGTGTAGTATGTTAAAACAACCTTGTCTAATCTTGCTTTGTGAGATACAGGGGGTTCTACAAGTATTATGTCCATTCATTTGTTACTCAAAGTTAAAGTTTGGGGAAGTAGGCACTTGTCGAACTTCCATTTGAAAAAAGAACAATCTAAGAGATTATTCCATGCGGAAAAAACCTTAAAAGAGCAAAGTCGAGAAGAATTATTTTTAATGATCAACTCTCCCAAAGAGATGGATCTAATGGACCATACCCATCTTGAATTTCCAATCTTACCCATGGTGTTGCAGATAGTGGATGTGGAACCCACTCCATCAGTAGACTCCACGAGAATGGCAGCCAATGGAATTGACAAAGGTGGATTCTCCATAGCTAAAAGAAATAAGAAAGGTTATAAGAACTTAAGAAAGGGTTGGAGGAAGTCGGTGACGAATGAGAACGTGAAGAACTCACCACCAAAGGAGATTAATGAGTTGGACTTCCTTGATGGATGTAGTCAAGGACTCACAATATTCAAAAGGGGAGATAGCTCAACATGATTAATCCGGCAAAGAGGATAGTCTAGATTATAAAAGCTCCATCATAGGAGCTATGGCTTCCGAAATATTCACTAAGAAGAATAATGAGAACAGAAAAAGATGTCCCGACCCGCAAACTTACCCTTGGAAATGGGGCCAACTGGAAAAGGTTGGCTCAAGCAGCCTAGTAAGTACTAATTAGAAGAAAAAAGAGGATAATTGAAAAAAAAAACCCACTCTAAAGAAACCCTAAAGTTGATTTCATTCACATTATTATTAACTAGTGGTTAAGAGACGAGGTTAAATTTGGTATCATATTTCTTTGCAAGAGGTCGAAGATGGATAAGACGTAATGATCAAGCTCTAAAAGTCTCTTGAGCCATATATACTTATGTATGGATCATGTTAGGGGTGAGGGAGGAGTGGCCATTGATATCATTGCTTGATGGTTGCCTTTGTGTAGCCACTCTAACATTCGTAGACAAAAGTGTTGAATCATTGCCTTGTTTGAGGATCCTTTCCCTTTCTTGCTCTCAATTGTTCGATTGAGCGAGCCGATTGTTGGAACTCCCTCTTGTCGATTCCATCATCGATGCTTCGTGTTGGTGACTTCAACAAGGTGGAAAGTTTGGACGATAGGTGAGAGCAAAAAGGATCGACTAGGTGGGATGGAAAGAATTAAATGGAGTCTCCTCAAGCTCCAAATTGGATCTTTCGGATGTAAAACGTGATCACTTTTTCACTTGATCCATAATGCAATGTGGCCAAGCTTTAGCTAAGACATGCCATGATAGATGCTAAATTTCTATGTGATTGGAAGGTCACTTAGCGATTGCTAAAGTTTTGGTTTGCATGGTCATTGTGATCTTAGGCCATTGCCTTTATGTTTCTTATTCTAATGTTAGACATAATGGAGCACCCTCATTTCATGTCGATCCATCACTCATCTCTCTAGCCTCAGCTAGGCGCTTGATTCGAGAGCATTTGGAGGAACATTTTCAACTCAAGGGCTTCTCTTGTTGGGTGTTGGGTACAAGTGGTTAAGGCTTATAAGAACCCCTATCTTGAGCGTTCTAAGGGAATTTGAGCGGATCATGCATTAGAGGAAAGAGAAACTCTTTTCCAAATTCACGAGTCTTGAAGTAGCCCTAATTGAATTAGAAACAAGATTAGGCTTGAAAAAGTGCTAAAGTGTCATCCCTACCATAAGGGCTGATGCAAGTATAGTTGATATGCCTACCAAAGAGATGTGTCAACTTTTCAAGCAAAATTAGCTCAAAGAGCTCATTTCGATGATGGTCAAGGTAAAAAACAATACTTGTGAATCCAAGAGTGAGAACCACAATTACATTGTTCATAACCTAAGAACTATTCTTGGGTGCTCCTCGATGTCTCATTGTAGAAGAAATTGCATGGTCGCTATTGTTGGAGTTTGAGGAGTACGAAGCACACAAACAACACAAGGAAGAAGAAGAAGTTTGGAGAACAATACAACATTGAATGTAGAAAAGGTAAGTTTCCCATTAGGGTTATAGGCATATATACAAGATTGGGAAAAAAATCTCCTAAAGAGGGAAAAAAGTGCCCTAGTGTTTCTAAGTGTGTTCACACATCACTACCTGAATATATCAATAGATCTCCCCTTGAGAGTAATGCGGTGAACAAGGAGTAGGTGAAGTGGAGCAATGGTGATGCATTAAAGTGGATTCCCCTTCACGAGAGCTTCACGATGATAACCTCAGAGTAGAAAATCGAGCTCTGAATGCCGCACACAGTACTCCACATAGAACCTGCAGAATATGTAGAAAACCAAACAGTTCACAAAAACAAATATGGTTGAACTTATAGTCTATGATTGACCAGACCACTATATGTTTTATTACAGAACATATATAAAAGCTTTTGGTAGCCATTTGGCCTTTCACATGGACACTAACGGTGACAATCTCCCACTAAAGGCTAATATGACCAAAGTGAAGTATGGGAGATAATATAGAATAATAAAAGATACCTGAGTGTAAGTATTGTTGGTGCATTTTACCCAAGCTTACATGCTTGATATGATTTAATTTATGTTCATTTGTAGTCATATGTGTAGACATATGAACACCTCTTGTAAAACAATATATTTTATCTTTTGTAACTGTGAAAGAAAGAATGGCTTAAGTCATCCATGATGTAAAAAGGAAATTCGTGGCTCTAACTACCTTAAACCACGAATCCATGAGCTGAGAGAATATCTCCTAATTCTTAGCATCACTTTTAGGTGAAGTTATTTGAATTCAAATTCAAAATTACCTCCAAAAGTAGCTATAAAAAGAGCAAAAAGGAAGGTGCCATAAGAGAGCTTGATTTGTGCCCACTTCATGTTCATTTGTAGAGATTGAAGAGCTTACTCCAGAGCTCTATCATTCTACTCCCATTGTGCAAGGATTCATTGCCAATGTGGTTGTAATTATATGTGAATCTATACATTCATCATTTACTTCTTCTCTGTTTTATTCTTTGCTATACTCACTCAGAACAATAACTTCATAAGCTCATATCTCGAGATATACGTAACCTTTTTTAGGGTTTTAAAATGCATTGTATTGCTTTATAAGTCTAGTTTATCCTTACAAAATTTCATTTCCTTGCATTTACTGTTTGTGAGAAATCTGTGTTTTTATGCTCACTACTCGAATCTAAGCAAAGCCCCGAAAATGGCTTGAGTGTTCCATATTTTGCTAAATCTTGTTCTCAGTGCTCAGTTGATCAATTGAAGTGTTTTAACTTGAATTAGCAAGCTATCGAAGTCTATTTGCTATGTCCAAATGTAATTTTTCTAATTCCTACCAGGTTGAGAGTACTGTTCATTTTTTCCAGTAGGTGTATGTACAAAAATTGCAAGTTTTGGGAGCTAGTCATTTTGCAACTAGTGTGTCTTGACTCAAACTTTTGAGATACTTGTTCAAAAACACTTGGGTGATTTTTTTGTGGATTTAGGAAGCTCAAAGTAACCAACTCTGAAGTCTCAGTTGGCTGGCATGAAGTTGGTTGTAGCAGCACCAACTCATCTTCGGATTGCATCCACCATCTCTCTTTACAGTGGTATCAGAGCATAGTCAATCAACATGGGAGATGGATTTCCATCAACAATTGACAAATTGGATAGAAAAAGCTACCTAGCATGGTCTCTAAGGATGGAAGCTTATTTTCAAGGGAGGAATTTATTTGGATACACATCTGGAGATATGTCAACCATGAGGAACAAAGGGCAACCATCACATGAAGAAGAGGAAATAATTTCAAATTGGTGTTCAAAGGATGCACTTGCAAGGTCCTATATTCTAAACTCAATCTTTGAATTTTTTTTACCTCATGTCAAGGGATGCAACACTTAAGAGAGACTTGGAATGCACTTGCTTCTTTTTGCTCCTCGAACACTTGAGCAAGGAAGAGCCAACTGTGGATGGAGTTCACAACAATGAAGAAAAGCCCCAAGCAAAGTGTGATTGATTATGTCACAAAGATGAAGGAGATTTTAGATCAACTTGGAAGCATTGGAGAGGTAATTGAAGAGGAACAAATCATTAAACAAATCATAAATGGAATCAAAGCAGATGACAAGTGGGAGTCCTTCACAATAACCATGGATTTGTACATGGATATGCATGTACTCGACCTCAACACACTCATGGGCTAACTCTTCACTCATGAAGTAAAGATTAGCAAAGGTGGTGAGTCCTCAAGAGGTAATCAAACTTTTTCCTTATATTCTGATAAAGCTAAGGTCAAGGACAAGTCAATGAATAAGAAGAATGAAGATGAAGGTAGCTCTTTCCAAGCAAACTTTGTAGGTAGAGGAAGAGCTAGAGGAAGAGGTAGAGGTGGAAAGCAAGGCACAGGGAGATTCCAATCATCTCAACCTTGCAATATATGTGGCTTATCTAATCATACTACTGAAGAATGTTTCAGGAACCCGAGGAACTCAAGAGGAAGAGGATTCAATAGATGTGGCTATGGATCAAATAGAGGCAGATACAATGGAGGCTACAACAAAAACTACAACAACAATGACAACAACAACAATTACAACAACAAGAACTATCAAGAGGAAGAAGAGATTACAATAACTATGTAGAGGACCAAAGTCAAGAAGATTCATTATTGATTGTGAATCTATCAGTGAAGAAGGGTAAGGATGATGATCACATATTTTAGATTGATTCGGGATGCTCAAATCATGTAGCAAGAAATGTGGCTTTACTTTCCAATTTGGAAGATCCTCACAAAAAACATGAAGTGCAAACAGAAGATGATACAAAGCACTCGGTGGAGAAGATAGGTGATGTGAAGACATCAGATGGGAATATGAACCTATTAAGCAAAGTCTTGTATGTACCTATAATTACCAAAACATTAATAAGTGTTGGGCACATTGCTGAAAAAGTATTGTAGGTTAGATTCAACCAATTTGGAGAATATGTTGAAGACCCAAGGCAAGGCTTTAGAAGGATTGCCAAAGGAGAAAAGATAGGAAGGCTTTTCACTTTTGAAGTGGAAGATTCAAAGAACATAGATTTATTTAGCTATGGATCTCAAACTCTCATAGAGTTGGAGATATGGCACAAAAGGCTTGCTCACATTGGTGAGAGGACACTCAAACAAATTTGGAGGGACCAAAGTGTACTTGGTTTGCCTAATATCACAAGGCAAAAAATGATTTATAAGTGTGAACCTTGTCAATTCGGCAAGGCTCATAGACAACCTTTCAATAGGAAGGGATATGTGTATCAAAATATTTTGGAACTAGTGCACACGATGTGTGGGGTCCTAGTAAGGAGCCATCTATATCACACTCAAGATATTATGTGTCTTTCATAGATGATTGTAGGAGGTGGACCATTCTATTTTTCATGAAGCACAAGGATGAAGTTTTTAATTGCTTTAAGAAGTATGTTGCTCTTATTGAAAACCAAACAGGTAGGACTTTGAAAAGACTCAGATCAAATGGTGGGGGAGAATAATTCTCTTTTGAATTTGATGCCTACTTGCATGAAAGAGGCATTAAAAGGGAAGTCACTACAACGTATACACCCGAACTCAATGGTGTAGCAGAGAGGAGAAATAGAGCTATTATTGAAGCCACAAGGTCCATGCTCAATGAAAAGGGGATTCCAAACTACCTATGGGTAGAGGTTGTGTCTACAACCACATATCTCATAAATAGACTTCCATCTAAGTCACTAGATGGGACCACTCCATATGAAGTGTGGAACGGAAGAAGACCTAGGTTAGAGCATTGTAAAATCTTTGCATGCTTAGCCTATGCTCACATTCCTCCTCAAGTAAGAGGGAAATTGGATCCCAAGGTAGAGAAGTACATATTTATTGGTTATGACCAAAACCAAAAAGGATATAGATTGTACAATCCAACCAATAAAGGATTTCTATGAGTAGAGATGTAATTTTTGATGAGAACAAATCATGGTTTGATGATGATAGGAAAGTGAAGCTTCCTTATGACTTGGATGAAGATTTTCCATCACTTCAACCAAAGGAGCCAAAGCAAATTGAAGAAACTGATTCGGAGATCGACCTAGAAGACTTGGCAAGACTAAAGCTATGGAAGAACAAATGTAAAACAAAGATGCAAGATGCTACATATGGACCCGAGTGATCACATCAACCACTTAGAAGGTCTTCAAGGGAGAAGAAGAAACCAGAGAGGTATGGTTATGATACTTCTTTGGTCACCAAGCACTCAGTCTACATTGCAAAGGATTCAACCAATAAAGGACCTACCACATTTGAAGAAGCACAAAGCAAGAAAGCTTGGAGAGATTGTTTTGTTTTGGACTCCAAGTTGTCCTCTCCAATCATGAAGTAACAAAGAATCAACAAATCATCTTTATTTTGTCAATCCTAGGAATATCCATAAGACCACAGCCCCTTCAAGATAATAGATTCAAGGAAATAAGAGATTAATGGCTGGATTGCTGAGAGAAATTGAAGATGAAGAGAAAATCTAGGGTTTACCATATCTAAGGCAAATCTCCATCATTTTCTATGATCTTTGTGTCAAAACCATGCTATTTTATCAGCAGAATACAAATATGAACTCAAAATTGAAAAATATCACCTGTATCACAGAGACGAGACAATCGCGATTCTGTACATTCAAACGATTTTCACAATTCTGGAACTTTCTTCAATCCTTTTCCTCTCATTACATCAGTAAACCTCTTCCTTCATACAACTCACTCAGTAATACACAAATGTAACTCACAAATCTCCATGATTAAGCAAGAGATAAGCTCTCACATCAAAGAAAATACACTTAACAGGAGAAAACACGATTTTTGCAAAAACTCTTTCTTCTCTATTGATAGCATGAGCAAATGACTAACCAACCTCTCCAAAATAGAGAAAATTGACTTATATACATTTTCAAGTGTCCCTTTTCACACTTGAAATTAGGTCTTTTTCTCTAATTTTCTAAAAATATGCTATCTAAGAGTTTCTAAAAATTCTACAAAAATTACATGAGGTCCTCAACCACATAAGGAAGACTCTTCCTTATTTTTACAACCATTGCATAAATATTTTACAAGTTTTTTGGCTTTTTACTAATTTTTTACATCAAAAATGCTTTCCAAAAATACACCTTCCAACATCCTTCCCCTCCTAAACCTTTCGGCTCCTGACGAAAAGATTTTTCTGATCCCCTTCTTTGATCACTTTTCTTCATTTTTTCTTTCTTTGATACACCTGTGACAGTAAATCATGGCTTTTTCTTTCTGTTATATTTAAATTGTTGACCATCTCGAACAAGGCTTTTCTCCATTGTATTGCAGCTTCAGGTTTGTCAATAACGTCCTTTTTCAAGTATTCTGTATAAGAGGCTTCATAGGCAGTAAGTCTGGATTTAGTAACAACTGATAATTTCCCAAAAATTTCTGATTCTCGTTCAAAAAACCCATAGTCAAACGCATCTTCAAAAATTTGCAAAAAGTGGCTGCCCAAAAACACTATTCTGCTATAATAGGCCATTAGACATATCCTATCAGGTGTCTCACTGAGATCAAATAATAGAGCATCTGTTGGAGAATTGAATCCAATGTAATTCAAAATTCTGACATCCGTATCTGTGTATGTTTCTATACAGGCTAAAATTAGTCTCATTATTCTGATGAGTAATATACAAGCAGGGTCATTAACATCTTTATAATTTGATATGACAGACTCAGCAGTATTCACCATGTAACTTCTAGTAGGCCAAGTTCCTGCCTTTGGACCTGCTATTTTTGGAAAGTTCAGCCATTTTGCTGGAATTTGCCCTGTTTTTCTTCTTTCCCAAAAAACCGTCCACTCCCTTCTTCTGGCCACGGGGCAATAAGCTGGATTAATCTTTAAGTGCAAAGGTGCCTCCTTCCAGATTCTCCTACACTCTTTATTAGCATCCAACCATTTATTCCTCCATTTTGGGTTTGCTCTTTCAAATAATTCCTTTGTAACATTAATATCCTCCTCATATTCAAAATATTGATTTGGAGCTAATCCCACTCTGGCCAACTGATAATTCTTTATGCTTTCCAATACCATACAAAAAGGAATTCCTAATCCATCTGCAGCCCAATGGTGCTGATCTGGATTGATGCCTTTATTTAAAGCGAATGTGACAATCTGGTTTTCATAATCATCATGCATTTTTCTCATAAACTCCATTCTTGATTCTCTGCTAGTCAGCAACTTCTGAACAAATTCCTCAGTGTATTCTTCCTCAGATCTTTTGGCTACTGCTTCATAGTTTTCCTGTTCTCTATTAGCATCTCCTGTTTCATACTCTCTTGTATTGGTATCTTTTGCATGTACCTGATTCTGAACCTCTTCCTGAGCTTTTGATTTCTCCAGTTGTTTCTGTAAATCTTCTAAGGTCATCCTTAAGCTTTTATTCTGAGTTGTCAAATCTTCTCTTTCTTTCATCCAGTCCATTCTTTCTCTTTCCAACTTGTCCTGCCAATCCTTCCTCTCTTGCTTTGTATTCAAAAACAACTTGTTATACCCTCTCATGGCTGTAGCAGCATGTGTACTTGCTTGCTTTTCTAGTTCTTTGGCTTCCTTTAATTCTTCTTGGAGTTTCTGAATTTCTTTATGCATTTCATCTTTTTCTTCCTCTGTCAATTGTGCAGGTTTACTTCCATCTTTTACTAGACCTTCTTCTAGCAGCAACTTATTAATATCTTCATGGGCCCTAGTCAAAATTTGATATGAGGTTTGTAGTGTTCTGTATCTTCCTCCTATGGTTTTTAGTTCCATTTCCATCTTAGCATTCTGTTCTGATAACTTCACACTCTTATCCTCCAAATATTGTATTTTGTTCTGCTTCTGAACTTCAATTTCTTCCAAAGCAATTATTCTATTGACATACTCTTCATTTTTCTTCTGTATTGACCTCAGTTGTTCTGACATCTGCTCCTTTTCCTTTCTGTGTTCTTTGATAATCATACTCCCTTTCTCAAATTCAGATTCAGCCACCATGCCTGATATGATCATATTTCTGCTAGATGGTCTGAACTGTTCAATATTACTTATGATCTTCTGACAAGCTGCTCTTATACTCTTGGGTATCCTTTCCAAACCTACTTCCATTTCTGTCTGTCTGATTTCAATTTGCTTGTCTTCTTTACCCTTATCATCCTCTTCTGATACTGTTTCATCATCTATATCCTTAATATCTAGTTCTTCATCACTGTAATCATCATTCTCAGTCTCCTGATTAGTATCATCTTCTTCATAAACTAGTGCTTGACTTTTTGTCTCCTTCTGACCTAATAACTCTGAAGTCCTTATTTCTTCTAGTGAACTTCTTCCTTCCATTACCTGTTGCTTTTCTGTTCCTTCCAGATCTTGTATTTCATTTCCCTTTATTAGAGTTCCCTGACTTTTGTCTAACTCTTCTCCAACATGACCTGTTTGAACCTTCATGATTTGCTCTTCCTGCCCCATTCTTTCCTGAACAGACATTGATTCAATTTTTTCCACACAATTAATCTGAACATTATTTTTCTGAAATGCTTGTCTTTCTGTTTCTTGGGCTATATCTGATACATTTGTATGAGAATTTTTTATCTGATCATCACTCCCCTTATTTGTGTATTCTTGATCTTGCTCATCAATGTCCATAAAGTCTGCTTCTACCTCTTGTTCTTGATCATTCTTAGATGTAGATTCCCCACTGCTTTTTATATCCTGCAGTACATCTTTTATACTTTGAATAATTCCTTCCTCCATTACCTGTCCTAAGACCTCTGGAGCACTCTTTTCTGGTTCTAACTTCTCGATTTCCTGTTCCTTAGGTGCATCCTTCTGCTGAATATCTGAACTGCCGAATACCTTCTTTGCTAGTTCCTCTAAACTTGCATTCAATCTTGCATTCAATTGGAATTGTGTCTGTGAAGGCTTGGTCCATATTGAATTTACACCAACATTCATTACTCCAAAGCTCTCTTCATCTCTCCTCTGGTTTTCCTCTTCTATCATTCTTGCCTTTCCTTTCAACAGTCTTCTTTCTTCTTCAGCACTCATCTGTTGAACAGTTTCTTCATGAGTCTGCCTTTCTTTAGACTTCTTGCTTGTATCCTCAGGTGTCTTCATTTTTTCTACAGCCTGTACAGCTACATTAGGGGTGTTGGGTATTGACAAGTTTAAACTTTTCAACAGAAAACTCTCAATGTCACTATCTGAATCAGATGAGAATCGCGAAGATCCTCCCACTTCTTGTTCTGTAGGCTTTGATACTTCCATCACTGTGATAGACTTCTGAGTGGCTTCAATGATTGTTGCTTCTGTGTCCTTAACTGTTGTAGCTTCAATTACTGCTTTTTCTTTTCCCTTCTTGACTAGTTTCTTCTTTTGGACTTGCTTTTTTGGCACTTTCTTTTTTACCACAACAGTCGTCCTGGCCTCTGGAGGTCCTTGCAACTCTTTGAAATACGCCAGCAACTCTACTTCCTTCTTCACAAATATCTCTTCAGTTTCAGCTGCCATCATTTCTTCATGTAATGCTTCATAGTGCTCCACCTCTTCTTGGATCCAATCTGTAGCTTTGCATGAGAAATCTTCCAACATTTTTTGATACTGTGCCTCATACATAGCTCTTTTGTTGTTTCCTTGGGTGAGATAAGTATAAAGCTGTTCTTTACCTGTCTGTGGAGGGTGAGGTTCACTGGAGGATTGTACCTTTTTCTGTGCTGCCACATGTTCCTCTCTTGTTTCTTCTGCCTGTTCTAATTCTACTTTTCTGGGGTCCAGCTTTCTTTTCTTTACTGGAATCACTTCCTCAGATATTACTTTTCTCTTCATTCCTGTTCCCCTCATGCGAGTTTGTCCTTCTGATCCTCTTTCAATTACTTTTCTTGGAGGACTTTTGATTCCTGACATCAGATTTCTGAAGTATTGTGCTTCGGGAGCTAATTTCAATTGTTCTTCCATACCCAAGATATGATAAATAATTTTTGTCAAAAACTGGGCTCCATTCATAAATTTCTTCTGCTCCCAATGTTTGGCTGCTTCCTTTAACTGTTCATGGATGTATGGTGAGACATCCATAACTCCAAATGGTTTGGTTCTGTCTTTATTGTTGAACATCAACAGAATCACTGATTTGTGAGGCATGGTATATCTAGGCAGCTTGGGAAAACAAAAATATTGCAAAAACATTCTGATTGCATATTCTTCATTCTCTTTTCCTTTAAAATCCGTGAACTTTCCATATCCTGTATAGGTATCCTTATTCTTTTTTACAAAGCTTTGATCCAGTTTGGTGCCCATTGGAAAAAATTGTAAAGCAGCTCTAATATGTTCTGCCTTAATGGTGATACGCACCTCCTGATCATCTTTGTTCTTCACTTTGCACCTGAAATACGCATCATTCTTTGTTCCAACTTCTTCCAAACTGTTCATTACTTGTGCTACCCTTTCAAAGTCAATGAAGAATATTGGTTCTTCCAATAGTTTATGCAATCCCACAGCTTTCCATCTTTTCACGTTGACAGTGGTTTTTTGAAACCTATAAAACTCCTGACACAACATGGTGTATTTATATCCTCCCACTACTACTGTGAAGATGTGCTGTCCTATTACTCCCAGAATTTCTTTAAGTTCTTTTGCTACTTTTTCAGCTTCTGGGATTTCTTGGTCTTCCTCTGAGTCTAGGTTCACCTGTTCTTCAGCTGCATCACTATCCAAAAACCAGTGTCCTCTGGACAAAGTCACTGAATCAGCTTTGAAGTCATGAATTGTCAACTCCTTTGCATTCACCATCCTGTATTTATATATAAAAGCAAAGAAAATACTCCACCCACATGAGTCACAAGAATTCTCAAGAAAATACTATCTTATTCTGGAATATTACTGATATATAAAAAATAAGAAAGACAAGTTCCAAGCAATTTTTGCTTTTTCCAAGAAACTCAATTTTAAGTGAGCAATACAGGTGTAGCAAGACATCTAATGTGCTCTCTTCAATTGTCACTTCCTTGCTCGAAAAACAATTCCTGAATAGAAAGATGATGATGGAAAAGATGATTAATGAAGAAACTTGAAAAAGTAGTGATCAAAGAAGATGATCGCAAAAAATTGAACAACAATAAGACAAAACAACTTTTTTTCCATAATAAGTTACTCTCTCCCTCCCTATATCTTGCTTTGTGTTTTTTTTTAATTTTAGAAAGAAAATCAAGAAAATAAAATATATTTTTCTGGGTTTTTTTTTTTTTTTCTTCTGTCTTCTTTCCTTCCCCTCCTAATTTTCTTTTAAGGGAAAAGAAGGAAATATTTTTTTGTCATTTTCAAAATTCCAAAGATAGGTCCACTGTGGATAATCCCTCTTCCATTGACCCAATTCTGATTTTTTCACCCAGTACTGTTTTACTCCATTTGTCCTTTTGTTATGGAAATATCCATGCTCTGTGGATGAACATTTTGTGGCACTTTTTGGCTTCCATATCCATTTTGTTCTAATTTCCTGTTTTGGTGAGCAATATCTGTGCATGGCCTGTTTCCATATTCCTCTTGTTTTGATTTGTTGATATTGCAAATTTGGCAATAATAGTCTTCCTTGTTTTGTCTCCTCATCCACCTTTACCCCTTCAATCTTTTGCTGGTCTTGAGTGTATGAAGCTTGATCACTTTGTATTGACAAGATGTTCCTGTCCTCCATTGAGAAAGTAAATCCTTCGATATCTGGGTTAAGGACATCTAGATAAACCTCCTGTCCTTCATTACTCAGAAAAAACATTAAAAACTTTTTGTCATTTATGGTCAAATTAAGCTTCATTTTCTCAAAGTTCAAAACAACTTTACCTTGTTTGAGCCAAGGTTGTCCCAAAATCAACTTTTCAGTCATGAATTGGTCTGGCCACTCTTCACAATCTATATCCATATATTCATCATTAAATTCAACTTTAATAGAAAGTGAAGATATGCTCTGAATCATTTTCCCTCCCAGGGTTTTGATCAGAATTCTGCTTTCAGCCCTCTTAAGGTTAAACTTATTGACCAAGGCTGAGCTAATTAGATTCACTTGAGCTCCTGAATCTATTAAAACCCTAATATTTTTATTCTGATAATCCATCAATATCATAGGCAAATGTTCTCTTTGCTTTAGAGTGTTTTCACATAAACACACTTCTTTCAATTTCCTTATTCTTTCCTTGGCTTCTTGTTGAGCCTCTTTTCTGATGTTCTTCTCTTCTTTTTTTCTATTTTGGGCCTTTTGCAGTCTTCTCCATTCATCAGGAGTTAATGGACAATCATACCTCTTAACTCTGCATCCACTTATGAAATTTGGCATGATTTCTCCATCAATGTTAGCTAATTGAATGGCTCCACTCTTGCTTATCTGATGTATGATATATGGCCCATGACCTTTTTTCTGAAACTTTTTCTGATGTTCCTTGATTGTGTAAGCTAAGACTAGGTCTCCTTCTCGTAGATCTTTGTCTTTTATGTGAACATCATGATAAGCTTTTTGTCTTTTCTTGTCTGTGTATATACTCATCACTGCTTGGAGTCTCGATGCTCCCAGTTTTTCCAAATCTATGACTCTCTCAGATAACTCATGTCCTGTCCAATTGTATTGGCTACCCACCTTCAATGTTGGAATAAGAAATTCCATGGGTAAAACTGCATTCTGGCCATATACCAAATTAAATGGTGTAGTCCCTAAAGCCGTTTTGTATGCCACTCTATAAGCCCAAAGAACATGATTAAGTTGAGAATCCCAGTCATTTCTGTTTGTGTTGACTAATTTGGACAATACATTGCAAAGTACTTTATTAGTACTTTCTGCTAACCCATTGGCTTGTGGGTGATATGGGGCTGACTTATTGTGACTAATCATGAAATAATTGGTCATGTTTTCTATGATCTGATTCAAAAAATGAGTCCCCCTATCACTTACCAATTCAATTGGTAGTCCAAATCTAGTGATAATGTTTTCATACAAAAATCTAGCAGTGGTGTGAGCATCATTTCTTCTAGTAGCTTTGGCCTCAGCCCATTTTGTCAAATAATCTGTAGCTACTAGTATGTATTCTGCATGAGACTGTCTGGCTGGAGGATGTATTGGTCCAATAAAATCCAATCCCCATTTACTAAAAGCTCTGGCTGAAATTAAAGGAATTAATGGCATGTTATCTCTTTTGTTTGGTTGACTCACCCTTTGACAGACATCACATCTTTTTACATAAGTTCTAGCATCGGGAAATAGGGTTGGCCACCAAAAGCCAGAATATAAGATGAGTTTGGCTGTTCTATCACTTGAGAAATGTCCTCCAGCTACTCCCGAGTGTGCCATTTCCAACATCTCTAAATATTTTTTTTCTGGAACGCAAATTCTCAAATATCCATCCATTCCTCTCTTGTATAATTGTTCTCCTATGAGTTGATATTCCTCTGAGATCACTTGTAAATTTCTTGAATCAGCACCAGCTATTACCTGTTTTCCTTTCTCCTTTCTCTTCAACTTCTCAACAATGTTTTCACTCCATTCAGGGTTTTTCTGAAACCAATATAAAGTTATTAATTCTGATTTCTGCCATGTTTGACATTTTTGACAGTTATCAATATATCTCTCCACATCTTGAATCTTATTTGGCCAATGTACTCCCATCCTATTAAGGTTACTTAGAGTGACAATTGTGGAAGCATGAGTACATGGATTCCAGCAATGAGCTTTTCTTACATATTCATGTTGCTCCTCTTCTGGAGTACAATATTCCAGTATACCTGACTGATTGAGGTGATACAAATGTCCAGCTAACAACATGAAATTCCTGCTTTGTAACACCAAATGTGTGTTATTTGCTAATGACCTACAAGGTCCCATGGTTAGCAAAGGAATTAATGACATAGACCATTCAGGAACACTTTCCACCTTGAATAAGTATGTATCTGGCAATTCATCATCTATAGGTGAACTAGGTTCCTTTGACTGGATTCTTGACAAATGATCTGCTCTCAAGTGTGTTTTTCCTTGTCTAACCACCACCTCAAATTCAAATTCCATTAGTAAAAGAAACCATCTTACTATTCTTCCTGTATGACATGGTTTATTTACTAAATAGAGTAGAGCTTGATGATCCACAAAGAATTTAAACTTGTTGGCCAATAGATAATGTCTGTATTTTTTGACAGCAAAGATCATTCCCAATCCTTCTCTCTCAGTGGTTGTGTAGTTTTTTTCTGCAATGTTTAATTGTCTACTTGCATATGCTACTGGGAAATCTAATTTGCTTCCTTCTATAGGTTGTGCTAACACACATCCCAGAGCATAATTTGAAGCATCGACATGTACATGAAAGATTTTATCCCACTGAGGTGTTTTTAAAATTGGTGCTGTCACCAAACAAGTTTTTAATGTTTCAAATGCTTGGTCACATTCTTCGGTCCACTCAAACTTTGTGATGAGGGCATATAAGGGCTTGGCTATATCAGCAAATTTGTGTACAAATTTTCTGTAGTACCCACAATGTCCCATAAAAGTTTGGAGTTCCTTCACATTTGTAGGTCTAGGAAGCTCTATTATGGCTTTGATTTTCTTCTCATCAGTAGAAATTCCATTTTTTGACACTATGTGACCCAACATTCTTCCTTGTCTGACATAGAATACACACTTTTCAGGATTTAGGCATACTCTATATGTCCTGCACTTCCTGAATATTCTTTCCAAATCTTGTAAATGATCTTGTCTTTTTAAAGAGAAAGTGCACAGATCATCTACATAAATTTCCATCACATTTCTCAGGAATTCTTTGAAAATATGACACATCAACCTTTGAAAAGTTGCTGGGGCATTGGTCAATCCAAAGGGCATAACCCTAAAAGCATAAACCCCCCATTCTGTAGAAAAGGCAGTCTTATGTTGGTCCTCTAAGGCTATGGGTACTTGATTGTATCCTGAGAAACCATCTAGAAAACTGTAGACTTCCTTTCCTGCAACTCTCTCAAGAAGATGATCTGTTATTGGCAGTGGATAACTATCCCTTATAGTTGCTGCATTTACTTTCTTCAAGTTAATGCATACCCTAAGTTTTCCGTTCTTTTTTGGCACCACAACTATAGGTGATATCCATTCAGTATACTCTATTTCATAAATGAAATTAGCAGCCAACAACTTGTCAATTTCTTCCTTTATTTTGGCAGAGTATTTATCATTAAATGTATAATGTCTCTGTTTGCTTGGCTTTGCATCAGGTGTCATAGGAATCTTATGCTCACAAATTTTTGGATCAATTCCTTTCAAATCTTTATAACTGTAAGCAAATACATCCCTATAGTTCTTTGCCAGGTTCCTTAATGCTTCTTCTTCTTGTGATGTCATGTCATCAGCTATTACTATTTGTCTCTCTTCTCCTTCTTCCTGTGTAATTACAATTTTCTTTGTTTGTTCTTCATTATCATATGCTTCCCCTTTCTTCTTCTCTCTTTTTGGTTTCATTTTCAGAAGTAGTCTGTCTTCTACTTCATAAGTTTTAAAATTTGCTGGTACATCAAAGTATTGATCTCTGTTTATCTCTTTCTCTTTCTTTTCTTTTTCTTGGTCTCTTTCTATTTCTTTGTGTTTATGTTCCTTGTATTTGCCTGAGATTTTATCTTTGATTGCATCCTCAGCTTTTACTGTTTCCAAATACTGTGATTTTCCTTCTTTTAATATCATTTCTTGATTTTGATCCTCTTCTGTTTTTGATACTCCTATCATGTGTATGTTAATGTGGAAAATATCAAATCCTTCCTCATTTTGGAATTCCACTCCCACATATTCCTCACTAGCCAAATCCATGGTAGCTAAGATTTGATTCCATCCATAAGGCTCAAACTCTTCATCTTTGAATTGTTGAGGCACATAACTTTCATCTTGTATTTTTCTTTCTTCCACACAATCTTCTCTTCTTAACTTTCTTTTCCTATTTGTGAGATTTCTTATTAT
Organism: Ceratopteris richardii; assembly: GCA_020310875.1. Classification (NCBI taxonomy): domain Eukaryota; kingdom Viridiplantae; phylum Streptophyta; class Polypodiopsida; order Polypodiales; family Pteridaceae; genus Ceratopteris; species Ceratopteris richardii. The sequence goes on along the minus strand of CM035412.1, from coordinate 34,311,429 downwards.
GTTACACTTCCAAACTGCTGATTCACCCTCTTCCTGATCCTCCCTTTCTGATTCTTCACTTTCTTGTTGATTTTGATGTATTTTATACCATTCTTGAGGAGATACATCACAGTAGTGCCCATTTCTTAAGTTTACTCTTGTTATTCTCCCCTGGCTCTGAAGATACAAACAATCATTACCCCAATCTTGTACAATTTGCATTTGTCTCATGAAAGGTCTTCCTAGGATAATTTCATAAGATGTGGATTGTGGAAATTCTACTATGGCAAAGGTATGCTCTATTTCTATTCCACATATGTCCACAATTACTTTTTCCCAAATACCTAGGGGTTTTTCTATATGTCCATCTGCAAGTTGTAATCTCATTTTAGTGGGTAGTAATTCATTTCTTCCCCATTTCTCCCAGGTTTGTTTAGTCATTATGGCCACTCCTGATCCACTATCCAAAATAGCTTTGGCTGAATTTTTTCCATAATGTAATTTTAGAGTTGAATTTCCTTCTTCTCCTTCACAATATCCTCCTATTTTGTCAATAGGAATATACCATAGTTCCTCTAATTCTTGTAATGGTGAATGAAGGTTTCCAGATATTGTTTCTCCTTTGTTCATCTTGTTTTGTAGGTGAGGATTTTGTTTCAACAAGTTTTCCCATGTTGTATGACATGTAATGCTACATTGTTCATCTATGATCATTTGGAATGTTATTTGTGGATTTCCTTCTTTATCATTTTCCTTGGTTTTTGTTTTTTCATGCTGTTCAATTGTTCTCCGAGAGCTGTCTTCTTCCCCTAATCTGAGTTGTGTTTCCTGGATAATTTGTTTGCATTTTAGCATCCTTTCATGCTCTAGATCCGGTATGGGATAAGCCATTGCATGATCTGCAGGGCTTGGTCCTTCTTGAATCCTTCCTTTATAGGCTTTGATTAGGGTGTCTAGACTCTGAGAATTTCCTAATTCAGACAGATTCTGGGTCTTTTGAGGAGAAGTATGTTTTGAATTTGATTGTTCCTGATTGTCTTCTTCCAGACTTTTGCCCACTTTCCTTTTCTTTTCCCATTTCCCTTTTTGTCTATTTTTCTTCCCTTTTGATGTAGAACCCTCATTTTGTTCTTTAATTGTTCCTTGTTGTTTGGCTTGTGCCCTTGTTATAACATTAAGTTCAACTTGATCATTGTCACTCAATTCCTCCTGTTCCATAATTTTGACTGTTTTTAAAGGTATGTTATTAGGTGTGTTCTGTTGTTTTTGGGGATTTTTTGGACAGTCCTTGATCAGATGTTCTCTACCACAATCCTTACAGTATGCTCCCTCTATCCTGAATGTTGGAGGTTGTGGACAATCTCTAATGAAATGCTCTCCCCCACACCTATAACATGTTATCTTTGGTCCCCCTTTGAATTGAGGTTTTTGATTGGACATGTAGTTGTTGGTAATGTACATGAATGTTGCTGTGTCCATTTCAATTTTTCCATTTCCCAAATCTAGGGCTTTAAGCTCAGGTTCTCTTATTTCATAATCTTCCCATTCTTCCTGATGTCCCTCACTCCATTGATACTCTTCCTTATAAGGTGATCTGAATCTTGAATTTCCTTCGTCAATGGGTGTATATTTGACTGGTACCACATTAGTTGGAATAGGAGGTTGTTGTCCCAATACTGGTCTTGGTTGTTCAGTATAACCTGATTCCCTCTGAGCCATGTAGTCTCTTTCTTTGACAGGTTGTTTGTTATAGAAGCATTCCTCCCTGGTATGGTTTGTCCATTTTCTCTCTAGTGTACAATACTTGACTGTCTTCCTATCTTGTAAGTGTTGTGGCTTCTGATAAGGGCATTGTTGTGCCAGATGATTTTCTCCACAAATATAACATTTCTTGTTTGTGTTTATCCTAGAGTTTATCAGATTAGTTTTAGTGCTTACCTCTAGGGCTTTAGCAATAGCCTGAGCCAACTCTTCTGCTGGAGGAATTTTGTCTTCATAAGATCTGGGTTGATCAAATGCTAACAAATCTTGACCTCTGTTGTCCTCCAAATCTATTGCTTCCTTAACACAGGCTGCTAAATCAGGACATCTCCTATAGTACACTAGGGTCCTTAATTGGGCACTTCTCAAACCCTCAATGAATAAGGATACTTGTTTTGCCATGGAAGGTACTTCTTCTCTTGGGCATCTATCAATGTACTGTTTAAATCTTCTGGCTGCTTCTCTAACATTTTCCTCCTTTTGTTGTTTGAAGCTGTGTATCAATGTGGCTGTACTATGTTTGATTCCAGTCTTAGAGAATTCACCAATGAAAGCTTCTAAGAAAGATTCAATATCTAGGTACATTTCTTTTCTTAAAGGGATGAACCATGATAAGGCTGGTCCTGTTAGGATTAGACCAAATGCCTCAAATTGCACCTTGTAATCCTCTACTTCCTCTGCTCTAATCAGTTGTCTAAATTCTGCAGCATGAGCATGAGGATCTGAATACCCCTCATATTGGTTCTTCATGCATTTGGCTACTTGGTATGGTCTAAGCATCCTACCCTGAGGTTGCCAATGAGGTCTTCTTCTGAGTGGGAAGTCATTGTATCCTTCTGGTTCTTTGTCAAAGGGATTTGGTGAAGCATGTGTCCTTCTCCCATGATGTTGCTCATTGTTAGTGTAGTTTTCATTTGGTCTAGGTATATCTGGTTGTCCCATGTTATGTTCCCAAGGTCCCTTGTCAGCACATTGCCCTAGATCATTTGAATTTTCTGGGTCTTGAGAGAAGATGTATACACATCCTTGCCTGTCTTCATATCTTCCATCTTTGAATTGGGCTACTGGAGTTATATTCAGGGGAACTTCTAAATTTCTCAATCTAATGAGGAATTTATGCATTCCATCCTGGTATACATAGGTTCCAAACCTATTTGTATACATGTATTTGAGGATGTTTCTAAAATCCCCAGTTTCTATTGACTCATTTGTTTCATTTAAGTTTTCCATGTTATTTTCTTGACCTAAACTTCTTTCTGATCTTTTACTACTTCCTGGCTCTTTTTCCTTCCTTGTTATGTCTTGTTTAGAAAGTGAATTTATTTTATTTCCAGACCTTAGTATCATTCAACTATTTTTGACAAATTTCTAATACTCAAAAGAGTGTTTGTCACAGTTTCCTAACCAATGTATTGGTTTTCCACAATTTTCTGCCCAAAATTGTGTGTGTTTTAAATTTTTTCCTAGGTTTTGTGCTTTTCACGACTTTCTAGTGAAATTGGGGTTTTTCACGATTTTCTACTGCCAGTAGTGTTTTTTCACGAATTTCAGATGAAATTCGTGTTTTTTTTTTTCACGATTTTATGATGCAATTAGACTTTTCCACTATTTTCTGGTAAATTTGGGGTTTTTCACGATTTTCTGATGAAAATCGTGTTTTTCACGATTTTATGATGGATTTGGGGTTTTTCACGATTTTGTGCCTACTTGTGAGTTTTTCACGATTTTCTGTTGAAAATCGTGTTTTTCACGATTTTGTGCCTACTTGTGAGTTTTTCACGATTTTCTGTTGAAAATCGTGTTTTTCACGATGTTGTGTTCAAAATCGAGTTTTCCACGATTTTGTGTGAGAATCGTGTTTTTCACGATTTTGTGTTCAAAATCGAGTTTTCCACGATTTTGTGTGAGAATCGTGTTTTCACGATTTTGTGTTCAAAATCGTGTTTTCACGATTTTCTGTTGAAAGTCGTGTTTTCCACGATTTTGTGTTCAAAATCATGTTTTCACGATTTTGTGTTCAAAGTCGTGTTTTTCACGATTTTGTTCACGAAATCGTGTTTTCCACGATTTTGTGTTGGAAATCGTGATTTTCACGATTTTGTGTCAAAATCGTGTTTTTCACGATTTTGTGTGAAAATCGTGATTTTCACAATTTTGTGTCAAAATCGTGTTTTTCACGATTTTGTTCACAAGATCGTGTTTTCCACGATTTTGTTCACAAGATCGTGTTTTTTACGATTTTGTTCACAAGATCGTGTTTTTCACGATTTTGTGTGAAAATCGTGATTTTCACGATTTTGTTCACAAAATCGTGTTTTTCACGATTTTGTTCACAAGATCGTGTTTTTCACGATTTTGTTCCCAGACAATCGTGATTGCTCACAGATTGTTAAACACGATTTTCTAATGAAAATCGCGTTCTGGGAATCGCGATGTTGATGGCACTTTTCACAGAATCGCGATTTTGAGTTAAAACTCAGAATCGCGATTTTGTCCAATTTTTGTCAGAATTTCAACTTATGATTTTTCAATTTTTCTTTTCACCTATAGAATCGCCTTGTCAAAATTTTAACATGCAATAAAGCAACTAAAGCAAAAATTAATGATTTCTTAGTAAAAACTCAAAAAATCAGAAAATCGCGATTCTGTTCTCCTCTTATTTTTTCTATTTTTTGGTGTTATTTTTCACTCAAAACCAAAAATATGTATTCAAAAATGATGTTAGGATTCTTACCTTTCTTGCTTGGGTGAAAATTGCTCCAAAGGCCACTGTTTGCTGAAAATCGCGATTCTGGGAGCTCTGCTCACTGTCTCTCTCCCTCACTCTCACTCTCAAATGAATTTTTTCTTCAATTGTCTGTTTATATAGTGCTCAAAAAATCGCGATTTTGTGTGATTTTCAATTTTCCACACTCTTTCCCTTGTTCCAATTGACTTACTCAATCTTACTGGTCTCCTTTAAACTTTCTTATCTCAATGTACTCAAATTTGCTAGAATTTCACAGAATTTTTTTTTTTTTTTTTTTTACAGAAAATCGCGATTTTGTGTAGAGAATCGTGTTTTTTCTGTAGATCTTTTCTTGTGCAATTTGAGTATTCTATGCCCTTGCCTTCTCTCAATACCCTTCACAACTTCAATACATGAATCACCTGAAATGTTATTTCAGAAACAACACTTTTTACAGAAAATCGCGATTCTGTTCAGAGAATCGTGTTTTCTAATTTTCTGGGTTTTTTGATTTTTTTTTTTTTTTTTTTTTTTTAATTTTTTAAACTTTCTTTCTCTTTGTTTTGCTTCAATTCCTTCTTTTCTTTGTAATTCACTCTACTCCTGAACTCTTGCACCAAAATCACAATCTTCCTCAGAAAATCGCGACTTTGTGTAGAAAATCGTGTTTTTCTCTATTTTTGATTTTATGTCAATTTGAGTAGTTTTTTTTTTTTTTCTTCCTGATTACCTTCAAGACCCTTCAACAACTTCAATTCAACTTTCACTTAAAATGTTATTTCAAAATCAATCACTTTTTTCAGAAAGTCGCGATTCTGTGCAGAGAATCGTGTTTTTTAATTTTCTGGTTTTTTTCTTTTTTTCACTTCTCCACAATCACTCTTATCCACAACACCTTACTCCAACTTCCTAACAAGAAAAGAAATTTGTTTAATAATTTTTGATAGGTTTTGTGAATTTGTTTGGTATTTTTGCCCTAAAAATAAAGGAGAACACTTTACTTAGGGTTTCTGGTTTTGGAGATCAACTGATCCCTTGGTTCTTGATTGGTTATGAGTTTCTATGTCCTTAGCTATCACCAAAGTACCAAAGAAAGTTTCTCAAATGAAAAAGTGTTATGAAAGGCAATCAATTTTTGTAAAGATAAACTCAATCATATGTTTTTTTTTCAAAATGCAGAACAACTCAAGATTTAATGCTCAGATTTGGTCAACAACTGAATCCCTCATTCTTACATCTAGCTACTTTAACTGTCCTTTCCTTAATATCACCATGTTATCTTCCCAAGATCACCCATGGTGTCTAGTACTTGGGCAAAAAGAAATCTAGAAATGCAAGAATAGATTCAAGTTACCTCCATCTTCTGCTTCTTGGCTCAAATCCTCCACACACCTGCACTTTTACTTCACCAATATGATGAGCAACTATCAATTTACAAAGATTTCAGCACTTCCACTTCTACAAGACATCCATTGCTTTCTTCTTCCCTAAAGACAAACAATGATATCTACCTATTCATGTGCACTTTTCCTAATTGATGAGCTTTACCTTGTTCACCATCATCGACTGAAGATCCAGCAAAGGTCCAACTTCAAAGAAGTTCTTGGAATGTTCCCCGGCAACGGCGCCAAAAAATGTTTTGTTTTGGACTCCAAGTTGTCCTCTCCAATCATGAAGTAACAAAGAATCAACAAATCATCTTTATTTTGTCAATCCTAGGAATATCCATAAGACCACAGCCCCTTCAAGATAATAGATTCAAGGAAATAAGAGATTAATGGCTGGATTGCTGAGAGAAATTGAAGATGAAGAGAAAATCTAGGGTTTACCATATCTAAGGCAAATCTCCATCATTTTCTATGATCTTTGTGTCAAAACCATGCTATTTTATCAGCAGAATACAAATATGAACTCAAAATTGAAAAATATCACCTGTATCACAGAGACGAGACAATCGCGATTCTGTACATTCAGACGATTTTCACAATTCTGGAACTTTCTTCAATCCTTTTCCTCTCATTACATCAGTAAACCTCTTCCTTCATACAACTCACTCAGTAATACACAAATGTAACTCACAAATCTCCATGATTAAGCAAGAGATAAGCTCTCACATCAAAGAAAATACACTTAACAGGAGAAAACACGATTTTTGCAGAAACTCTTTCTTCTCTATTGATAGCATGAGCAAATGACTAACCAACCTCTCCAAAATAGAGAAAATTGACTTATATACATTTTCAAGTGTCCCTTTTCACACTTGAAATTAGGTCTTTTTCTCTAATTTTCTAAAAATATGCTATCTAAGAGTTTCTAAAAATTCTACAAAAATTACATGAGGTCCTCAACCACATAAGGAAGACTCTTCCTTATTTTTACAACCATTGCATAAATATTTTACAAGTTTTTTGGCTTTTTACTAATTTTTTACATCAAAAATGCTTTCCAAAAATACACCTTCCAACAGAGATGCAATGGATGAAGAAATGGAAGCCTTGAAGGAGAATGACACCTGGGAGCTTGTACCTAATAAGCCATCTATGAAGCTAATTGGATCTCGATGGATATACAAAATCAAGAGGAATCCAGATGGAAGTATAAATGGACATAAAGCAAGGTTAGTTGCTAAAGGGTTGGCTCAAACCCATGGTATTGATTATGAGGAGACTTTCTCTCCTGTTGCAAAAATGCCTACAATTAGGGTTCTCATTAGTCTTTCTACATCTAGAAATTGGAAGCTCTATCAACTTGATGTAAAGAATGCCTTCTTAGATGGATGGATTTATGAGGAAGTGTATATGGCACAACCTCATGGATATGAGGGTGCACATCATCCTAACTATGTATGAAAATTAAAGAAAGCCTTGTATGGATTGAAGCAAGCTCCAAGAGCTTGGAATTTGCGATTGGTGACTTATTTGTAGGACCAAGGATTCAAATCTAGCAAGGCAGATACCTCTTTGTTCATAAAGAGGAATGGATCTGAAGTGATCTATCTATTTGTGTATGTTGATGATATTATTATCATAGGGAATGATCTTGAAGGAATCTAACAAGTAAAGAGTCAAATGAAGGAGGATTTCAAAATAAGTGATCTTGTACCACTTACTTATTTTCTTGGATTGGAGTTAATCTACATAGGTTCATGTATATACATCACACAAAGGAAGTATGTGCATGACATGCTAATCAAGTTCAAGATGGTACACTTATGGAGCAAAATCATAAGCTTAGTACTTATGAAGGAGAGCCAATTGAAGACATCACAAGCTATCAAAGTTTGGTTGGAAGTTTGAACTATGCAATACTCACAAGGGTGGATATATGCTATAGTTTTAGCATATTGAGTCAGTTTATGAATAAGCCGAGAAGACTGCATATGGAAGCGACCAAGAGAGTCCTCAACTGCTTAAAGGAGACCATGAATGAAGGTTTTTTTTATCCATTTAATTCAGATATTGAGCTAAAGGCCTACTTAGATGCGGATTGGGCCGGGTCTAGAGATGATAGAAGAAGCACATCTGGGTGTGTATCATTTGCAGGTTCAAAAATCATTTCTTGGTCATCCAAGAAGCAACCAACAGTGGCATTATCTTCTACTGAAGCCGAATATAGAGGTTTGGCTAATGCAACTCAAGAAATCATGTGGTTAAAATCTTTGTATACAGATCTTGGACTTCATTCTTCAACACCGCACATTTTTGGTGACAACACAAGCTCACTACATCTTGTAGCTAATCTGGTATACCATGCTAGAACCAAGCATATTTAATTCCACTACCATAATGTAAGGAAGAAGCTAATGAGAAAGGATATTCAACTATCCTATGTCTCTACAGATATGCAATGTGCAGACATGTTGACTAAAGCTCCTGGCTGGAAATCAAGGACAATTGAAGACTTATTTGGAGGCCAAGCATGTTAAGCTTGAGGGGGAACTGTTGGTGCATTTTAGCCAAGCCTACATGCTTGATATGATTTGATTTATGTTCGTTTGTAATCATATGTGTAGACATATGAACACCTCTTGTAAAAGAGTATATTTTATCTCTTGTAATTGTGAAAGAAAGAAATGGCTTAAGTCATCCATGATGTAAAAAGGAAATTCATGTCTCTAACTACCTAAAACCATGAATCCATCAGCTGAGAGAATATCCCCTAATTCTTAGCATTGCTTTTGGGTGAAGTTATTTGAATTCAAATTCAAAACTACCTCCAAAAGTAGCTATAAAAAGAGCAAGAAGGAAGTCACCATAAGAGAGCTTGATTCATGCCCACTTCATGTTCATTTGTAGAGATTGAAGAGCTTACTCAATGCTCTATCATTCTACTCCCATTGTGCAAGTATTCATTGCCAATGTGGTTGTAATTATATGTGAATCTATACATTCATCATTTACTTCTTCTCTGCTTTATTCTCTGCTATACTCACTCTGAACAATAACTTTAGAAGCTCATATCTCGGGATATACGTAACCTTTTTCAAGGTTTTAAAATGCATTGGATTTCTCTATAAGTCTAGTTTATCCTTACCAAATTTAATTTCCTTGCATTTACTATTTGTGAGAAATCTATGTTTTTATGCTCACTGGTCGAATCTCTGGAGAGCCCCGAAAATGGTGGGAGTGTTCTAGATTTTGCTAAATCTTGTTCTCAGTGCTCAGTTGATCAATTGAAGTGTTTTAACTTGGATTAACAAGATATGTAAGTCCATTCGCTCTTTCCAAAAGGAAGTTTTCTAATTCCTACCAGGTTGAGAGCACTGTTCATTTTTCTAGCAGGTGTATGTACAAAAATAGCAAGTTTTGGGAGCTAGTCATTTTGCAACTAGTATGTCTTGAATCAAACTTATGAGATACTTGTTACAAAACAATTGGGTGATTTTTTTTTGGATTTAGGAAGCTCAAAGGGTCTACTAACCAACTCTGAAGTCTCAATTGGTTGGTGTGAAGCTGGTTGTAGCAGCACCAACTCATCTTCAGTTTGCATCCACCATCTCTCTTTACAAGTATACAAACTATACCTTCCACATGATGGGCATGTTACACAGTGTACAAGTAACTGTGCAAGATCATGAATCAAGTAATCCCCATCAAGTAATAATAGTGTCCAAAACTTTCTTGTGGTAGAGCTTTAGTCAAAGCATCTGCAACATTATCTCAAGTATGAAGCTTATCTAGAATAATGTGCTCAATGGTGAAGCAGTCTCTAATGAAGTGATACCTCATCTCAATGTGCTTGGTCTTTGCTTGATAGATCAGATTCTTAGCCTAAGCAATGGCACTCTGACTATCACTAAGCAAATGAGGTACATGCTGAGGTAGATCCATATCACATGCAAGATGAGAAAGCCACAATGCTTCCTTACATGCCTCACTAGCTGCAACATACTCCGCTACTGTAGTGGAAACAATTATACATTATTGAAAAGGAGATCTCTAAGAGATAGCACCTCTAGTAAAGTGAAAAATGTACCTTGATGTAGACTTCCGATTGTCTTCACAACTAGCATAATCAAAATCTATGTAACCAATAATGTATAACTTTCCTCGACCAAAACATGCGCTATTCGCGTGCTCCGCAGACATCTATCTCCAACATGGCAAAGGACTTAAAGTGGCACAAGATTTATGGATAGGGAAGCCACCATATTATAATCATCTTCAAGTTTTTGGGTGTGAATCATATGTTCATTAACTCAATAATCTTAGAAAAAAGATTGACCATTCATCAAAGAAATGCGTTTTTCTTGGATATGGTCGAGAAGGCCAATTTGGATATCCCTTATGGGATTCTAAAACACGGTCAATGATCAAAAGTAGTGATGTCATTTTCTATGAGTGTAAGATGCATAAACAAACAATTAAGGAGGTTGAAGTGAGAGGAGTGGTGTTTGAGGATACTACTCCTCCAATTAGCATGCATAAGAATTCTACATATATGGATGTTCAAGAGAATTTCCAATCAGATCAGTCTAGAAATGTTTCTGTTGAGTAAGCATTGAGACATTCTGCACGTTTCTCACATCCACCTGATATATATGTTCTAGATTTGGATTTTTTTATTCCAATAGATGCTAGTGAACCTCCTTGCTACAAAGAGCTATGCAGACAAAGGATCATGTCAAGTGGGAGTGTTCCATGAGATTGAATCGAATTCTATTCACACAAATGGTACTTGGGACTTGGTACCTTTGCCAAAGGGAAGGAAAGATTTACCATGTACATGAGTATATAATTTCAAATTCACATTGGATAGTGCTTCTCCAAAGTATAAAGCACAACTGGTTGCAAAGGGTTTTAAGCAATAGCATGGTGTTGATTTCAAGGACATATTCTCTCCATTAATTAGGATGACTACACTGTGCGTGTTGCTTGGATTCGTTGCAATGGACGACTTAAAGCTAGTCTGACTGGATGTGAAAAATTCTTTCTTTCATGGAGATCTTACAAATGAGATCTATATGGAACAACCATAGAGTTATGTAGTTATTTGGCAAAGAGAGTCTAGTTTATAAGTTGAAGAAGAGCTTATATGGTCTTACACGAATGGTACCAAAATTTTGATGCTTTGATGAAGTCTCAAGGCTATTCTCAAAGCAATGAGGATCATTGTCTCTACACAAAGAGATGCTCAAATGGTAGCTTGATATGCTTGATACTTTATATTGATGATATATTGATTGCTTGGATGTCCTTTAATGAACTTTCACTGCCCAAGAAGAAGTTGAGTGACATTTGATATGAAGGATTTGGAGGATGCTAAACATACTCTTGGCATGCACATTATTCATAATAGGAGTAACAAATGCATATACGTGTCTCATAGTAAGTACATATCCAAAGTAGCTAGGAGCACAAACACACAATAGTGAATGTATTACTAGAGAATGTATAAAGATAAGTAGCCCATTAGGGCAATAGGCGTATATACAAGCCGGGGAAAAAAACCTCCTAAAGAGGGAAAAAAGTGCCCCGGCGGTCCTAGTGTGTTCACACACATCACTAACTAAATATATCAACAAATCCCCCCTGGGAGTGATGCGGTGAACAAGGAGCTGGCACTCATGTATAAGGAAGTGCCAAGGTATGTGGAAATCACTCCACAAAAGGAAGTAAGCCCAAAGCTTTGCGGAAAGCTTCAAACTTCTCCCTAGGCAGAGCCTTTGTGAAAAGGTCTGCAATGTTCTCCAGCATGGGCACATATGCCAAGCTGATCTCCCTAGCAGAGAACCTCTCCCTGACATAGTGATAATGCACCTCAATGTGCTTAGTGCGAGCATGGAACACAGGGTTCCTCGCAACTGCAAATGCGCTCTGACTGTCAGTGAAGATGGTGGTGGCAGAAGACTGGCCAACACCCAAATCAGCCATAAGGCGTCTGAGCCACACACACTCAACAGTCGCTGTGAAAGCTGCCCTATACTCAGCCTCACAACTAGAAGTGGCCACAGTAGGCTTCTTCTTGCTCAACCAAGATATACATGAGCTACCAAGCATGAAGCAAAAACCACTGGTGGACACACGAGTGTCATAGCAACCAGCCCAATCTGAGTCAGAAAAAGCATGCAAATCTGGCGGTAGTGATCCCCCCTTGGGATAAAACAACCCAAGTAGTCGAGTACCACTCAAGTAGCGAAAGATGCGCTTAACCGCCTTCCAATGCGTGACTCCTGGGCAATGCATAAACCTGCTCATTTGTGAGACAGCAAACTGAATATCTGGCCGAGTAATGCATAAGTAAATCAAGCATCCAACAGCCTACTGATAGAGAACAACATCAAATGCATCTCCAGCATCATGAAGAATCAATCGTAAACCTGTCTCCATAGGAGTGGCAATAGGCTTACAGTCTTCAAGGCCAAAACGCTGCAATAATGTGTCAATAGATTTCGTTTGACACAAAGCCATTCCACCATCAACTTGCATAAAGTGAATGCCCAAATAGTGATGCAAATGCCCCAAATAACTTGGCTACATCGATAGCTCGATAAGTCTTCATAGCTTTTGCTTCCACCCTCTTGGTGACATAATGAGGCATGCAAATCAGCCTTAAAATCAGCAATATGCTTCTCAATAGGACCAGTGAGCAGCATGTCGTCAACGTAGACAACAATGATCAGAAGCACATCATTAGCACGCTTAACATATAAGATGCTTTCAGTTGGACTATTCTCAAAACCATGTGCAATCAGATAGGCATGTATCTTCTCATACCAAGCACGTGGTGCTTGCTTTAAACCATATAACGCCTTCTTTAACCTGCACACCTGGTTTTCATGCCCTTTTTGCACAAAGCCACGGGGCCGAAAAACATACACTTCTTCATGCAAGTCACCATTCAGAAATGCTGTTTTAATGTCCAACTGATGTACATTCCAACCATGATGGGCTGCAAGTGCACAAATGCTCCGAACAGTAGTCATACAGCATGTAGGTGCAAAGGTCTCATCAAAATCAATGCCTCTTTCCTGCGCATAACCCTTTGCAACAAGCCTAGCCTTATACCTGTCAACTGTACCATCAGGTTTACGCTTCAGCTTGTATACCCACTTAGTGCCAATGGACTTCTTGCCAGGAGGCAAGTCACATAAAGACCATGTACCATTCTTCATTATAGCATCATATTCAGATTGCATAGCAGCCATCCAATTTTCTGAATTTTGTGCTTCATCAAAAGAAACAGGCTCTTTGTCATCACAGAGGCTAGATGCAGCCATAGCATAGCAATCTGATGCAAAGGAGGCACTATGAGAGCCTGAACAAGTACGATATGACAAAGGTGCATCTAATTTGCTATCACGCAAAGTCTGCACCAGCCATTTTGGCATAGTTTTTGCCTGCTCAATATCAGCTCTCTCATCAACAAGTGCATCATGTAAATCTGCATCAGAAATGGAATGATCTTCATCATCATATGAAACCTACCAAGGCGGAGAAGTTGCCTCATTAGGACCGGCACTAATCTGTGCACCTGTAAAAAGAGGCATCAAAGTATTATACATGTCTTTAGAGCTAACAGATGTCTCCTTAGTACATGAAAGCAATGGCTGAATAGCATCTTCCACAAAGACAACATCACGGCTAACCAGAATGCGTTTAGTCTCTGGATGATATAGACGATAGCCTTTACTTTCAGAACTGTACCCAACAAAAATACATTTTACTGCCTTATCATCCAATTTTCTGCGATGTTGTTCAGGCACTAGTGCATATGCCAAACAACCAAAAACCCGTAGATGAGCAACAGATGGCTTGCGATCATGCCAAGCCTCATATGGAGTGATAGATTGTAGCGCTTTAGTAGGACACCTGTTAAGTACATATGCTGCACACATGACAGCCTCAAGCCAGAAACTATGTGGTAAAGCCTATACTCTATCAATTTTATCAAAGCTCAACATTAAGCATTGAGGACATCAAGAGGAGGGCTTGAAGTTGCTTGAGATCCAAGGATTGAAGCAATGACCAAGAAGATTTGAAGAAAAATTTGAAGAAAAATTTGAAGCAAGGGGAGTTTCTATCATCATCAAAGGTTCAAGACAAGTGGAAGCTCTTGTGTGAAGGTAACATATCATTCTTTCTCACATCTATCATAATACAAGGAGGGATGAGCCACTTTATTGTCTCATATACAATGGGAGACTATAATACTTAGATTGAGAGGCTTGAAAAGATGAATTACCAACGTTTGAAGTTTAGAATCTCTAATTTCCTCATGGGAAAGGGTCTTTGGGGATTGGTTAGTGGTGCTGAGGTGAAGCCATACATATACACCTACTGAGAATCAAAGGAGAGCCATTAGAAAGTGAGAAGAAAGGGATCAGAGAGTGATATTCACTCTATCTGAACACATAAGCAACTCCATGATAGGTCATATCCAAGACCTAGATACATCCAAGAAAGCTTGGAGTGTTTAGAAAGGTTGTACTCTACAAATGCTAGAAACAATGAGCTCAACAACCTTGAAAGTCATCAAATCAGAGTATCAATGACTTCATACTTAAAAGTAAAAGAGTGCTCTGATGCTCTTGGTTCAATAGGATGTGTCGTAGATGATGATGACCTAGTTGCCCACACACTTATTGGGCTTACAAAAAGATGATAAATGGAAGGCATTGTTGAATCTTAAGGTGAAGCACAAGGAAGAGAAACACATCAAAGAAGTGGACACACAAGGAGAAAGAGCCTATGGGGAGCTCCAAGAAGTACATGTCAAATTTTCAGAAGAAATCCCTATGAAAATAGTGATTTTCATCACTAAAAACAATTGTAAATACCATTTCACATTTTTGCAACTCCATTTTTTTGAAGTCAAGGAGTCCTCAAGCTTGAGGACTATTAGAAGTATCATCCTGCCAATTTTCATAATTTTTGGACTTCATTTGATCCCTCAAATAAGGCTTAGAACCTAATTTTTAACTAGGCCAGGCATTAGGTCTCGACAAGGCCAAAACCACTCAAAAAACTATAAATGGAGCTAGAGATCTCATTTTTGAGGTTATCTTGTTAGCTTGTTAGAGATTTAAGCTTTGTAAGAGAGTTCTTTTGTAATCGAAGACCTTCCATTGTTCCACTCTTTGCTCTTACCTTGTGTGTGTGTGTATGTGTGTGCATGCGAGTGTGCTTCTCACTCACACACTTGTGCCTTCACTTGCTCATGGTTTTCATACTAGTCCTCATGTCTCCATGGATTGACATTTATGAGGTGAATCTCCTCACATTGGTACTTATCATTGTGCAAGGGTGACACCAAATTTGGCGTCATTGTCGGGGAGAGAGCTTCAACGATGAGCATTGTGATGGTAAGATGTAGAGTAGTGACATTGGAAAGTTAAAAAATAGTCATTTTTAGTTCAATTTCTGCATTTTCTCCACCTCCATCACCATCGTCATCACCAACCTCTCCCATCTTCATCTTCTCAGACTTTTTTTTCTTTTCTGATTGTACATTCCCTATTTTTGCCTCTTTTCCTTCATTCTTTTGTTGTGCAAAATAGTTCAGAGAGATTTTAGAGTTGAAGCATGGAGGAAATACTGAGTTACACACTCTCAATACACCAAAATCTGAGTGATAGTATCATAGCCTAGAACAACCTGGAGCAGGTATTGTGAGGGTTGTATCTTGAGTTTGGAGGGTGACTTTGCATATATAGACAGACAACAGTAACAAGGAAGACATAAGGCACACATATCTACAAAAATATTTGAATTTGGACTTCAAAAACTCCAAATAGCATGTCCAATTGAGTTTAGGTATCGCGATACTAGAACTCCCATGTATCGTGATACGCATTGAGTATCGTGTATCGTGGAGACACAAGTATCGTATCGTGGAATATTGGGTATCGTGTATTGCCAGATCGTGCATCGCGATACTTTCCCAGTATCATGTATCGTGAAGGTTGGTATTGTGAAGTCCAAGTATCATCAATTTCTGGTATCATGCATCGCGACCATCTAGTATCGTGTACCGTGACCTTCTAGTACCATATCATCTGAGTGCAAGTATCATGTATCGTGCTCAAGCCAGGTATCATATTGTCCCCCTAGGTATCATATATTGCCAAAATCTGGTATCGTGTATCGTTTCCCACTAAGTATCACGTATCATGGAGAGCCATATCGTGTATCACGATACTACACCAGTATCCTGTATCGCATGGTTGTGTATCATGATACCTCTCAAGTATTGTGTATCACAAAGGATGGTATCGTACCGTGAAGCTACGAGTATAGTGTATCCTCTACCCTTGGTATCCTGTATTGCCTTGATACTCATCAAGTATTGTGTATTGTCGAAAGATAAGTATCGTATCGTGGATCAACAGGTATCGTGTATCGTGTATTGTGTATCATTTGCTCTCAAGTATCATCAATACCTCCTAAGTATTGTGTACCGTCTGTTTTGAAATACTCCTTGAGAGATCCTGTTTCCCTATTTTAACCCCCAGAACCTTGAACTAACATAACTTTCTCATATGAAATCCATTTGTTGTGATTTTGGGTTTGTTGGAAAGTTGACCGTGAGGTGGGGTTATTAAGCCAATGGGGCTCTAAAGGATTTTGAGCAACACAAAGGGAAAATTGGGACTAGAAGATAAGGCTTATGAACCTGAGATTCAGTAGAAACCTAGGCAAGGATATACAAAGCATTAGATCATCTCAGGCTAGTGTCAACCATACAACTAGTTCTTGCGCACAACAACTTAGTGGTTATCCCTATCTGCTAAGTCCAGAAACAAGTGATTCAAAAATGTCTTTTAGCATGGAGAGATCCACATGTAGCTCAAACATTGGCTATTTGCAAACACCAAAAGATCCCTATAAAACACAATTGGAATATATCAAGACCAAATGATTAGGTTCACGCATCTACAAGGACGGATTGAGGTGATCAGTGGTCTAAATAAAAAATTTAGATCAACCCTTCAGAGTTGAACACCCAGTGATTAAATTTGAAGAGGGTTCATATATTGACAAGCAAGGAACCATGTATGTGGTTACCAGCTTACCTCATAGGACAAATGAGTTTGGAAATACCATTCTTGAGAATGAGATAGGAGACCTAGAGCAAGTGGACCTAGGAGGAGAACCCAAGACTCCTAGAGGCAAGTCAGCTTTGACGAGAGTGATCACTCTAGATTGGATCACTCAAGACAACAAAAGCATATAACTATTCTTGAATAGAGAAATGGAGGAAGCCTTTTGGAGATTCAAGCCAGATCAACCTAACCCAATAATCACCATTTACGAATTCAAAGACCCAGAGACACGAGACAAAGTTGTCTATTTAGATAACACATCGAAGAGAATGTTCTTGGTATCAGAACATGATAGGCATGCATACACTTGGCAAGGTGAATCAATTTTCCCTCCACCAAGATCTAGTGTTTCCCATGGTCTCCAAGGAGCAAGATCGTCTAAGGCTCATGAAGCCAAGAGGGAAAGAACCAAAGAGAGACCTGAGATAAGCTTTGCACACACGATGGGCTGAGACAGATTAGGACTTGAAGGTGAAAACCTGAAAGAGGGAGACACCGAGCACATAGGCATCAAAGAGATGAACATGATTTTCCATTACCAAGACTCAAAAAGCACCCAAGAGCCCTTAGTGGTCAAGACAATGAAGAACTATTTTGATAGGTCAAGAGATCCTTATGATCATGTGGGCGAGTTCCAACAAATGTTAAGAGCTAAACAGGTCCAGGACTTGTTCACCAAGTTTGAGGCATTTGGTTTGACTCTCAAGGGTACCACCTTAGCTTGGTTTCAACACCTGAACAGTCGCAATTATCTAACTGCTAGAAGAACAAGAGTGGCATCAGGCATAGCACACCATCCTTGATCCACACTTCAAGCAAACACCCCAAGAAACAGTTCGGCTAGCTGGATGGAGATTTAAACAATATGTGGAGAGATGTCCCACACCTGAATTACCTACCCAAGAAAAACAAGTTTCCTTGTTCTTAGATGGACTTCTAAGGGGGAAACTTAGATCATATGTATATCTCAAAGAGCCAATCACACTAGATCAATGCTTGAGAATGTGTATTGACATAGAAGACAATTTGGGTGAGGAATTAGAATTGTCAAAACTCTATAAGAATTTTACCAATTCTACTAGTCATACTTCTAGAACCTCCACTGAGATAGATGAGATAGCTGAGCAGGTTGCCAAGAAGCTAGGAGTCCAAAATAGGCAAGCACTAAGGGTCACCTTGTTGGAGATAGACGTCTGCGGAAGCATGCGAACAGCACAAGGAAGAAGAAGAAGCTTGGAGCACAAACACACAATACTGAATGTATTACTAGAGAATGTACAAAGATAAGTAGCCCATTAGGGCAATAGGCGTATATACAAGCCGGGGGAAAAAAACCTCCTAAAGAGGGAAAAAAGTGCCCCGACGGTCCTAGAGTGTTCACACACATCACTACCTAAATATATCAACAAATGCCCCCTGGGAGTGATGCGGTGAACAAGGAGCTGGCACTCATGTATAAGGAGCTGCCAAGCTATGTGGAAATCACTCCACAAAAGGAAGTAAGCCCAAAGCTTTGCGGAAAGCTTCAAACTTCTCCCTAGGTAGAGCCTTTGTGAAAAGGTCTGCAATGTTCTCCTGCGTGGGCACATATGCCAAGCTGATCTCCCCAGCAAAGAACCTCTCCCTGACATAGTGATAATGCACCTCAATGTGCTTAGTGCGAGCATGGAACACAGGGTTCCTCGCAACTGCCAATGCGCTCTGACTGTCAGTGAAGATGGTGGTGGCAGAAGACTGGCCAACACCCAAATCAGCCATAAGGCATTTGAGCCACACACACTCAACAGTCGCTGTGAAAGCTGCCCTATACTCAGCCTCACAACTAGAAGTGGCCACAGTAGGCTGCTTCTTGCTCAACCAAGATATACATGAGCTACCAAGCATGAAGCAAAAACCACTGGTGGACACACGAGTGTCATAGCAACCAGCCCAATCTGAGTCAGAAAAAGCATGCAAATCTGGCGGTAGTGATCCCCCCTTGGGATAAAACAACCCAAGTAGCCGAGTACCACTCAAGTAGCGAAAGATGCGCTTAACCGCTTTCCAATACGTGACTCCTAGGCAATGCATAAACCTGCTCATCTGTGAGATAGCAAACTGAATATCTGGCCGAGTAATGCATAAGTAAATCAAGCATCCAACAGCCTGCTGATAGAGAACAACATCAAATGCATCTCCAACATCATGAAGACTCAATCGTAAACCTGTCTCCATAGGAGTGGCAATAGGCTTACAATCTTCAAGGCCAAAACGCTGCAATAATGTGTCAATATATTTTGTTTGACACAAAGCCATTCCACCATCAACGTGCATAAATTGAATGCCCAAATAGTGATGCAAATGCCCCAAATCAGACATCTCAAATGAGGCATGCAAATCAGTCTTAAAATCAGCAATATGTGTCTCAATAGGACCAGTGAGTAGCATGTCATCAACATAGACAACAATGATCAAAAGCACATCATTAGCACGTTTAACATATAAGGTGCTTTTAGTTGGACTGTTCTCAAAACCATGTGCAATCAGATAGGCATGTATCTTCTCATACCAAGCACGTGGTGCTTGCTTTAAACCATATAATGCCTTCTTTAACCTGCAAACCTGGTTTTCATGCCCTTTCTGCACAAAGCCACGGGGCTGAAAAACATACACTTCTTCATGCAAGTCACCATTCAGAAATGATGTTTTAATGTCCAACTGCTGTGCATTCCAACCATGATGGGCTGCAAGTGCACAAATGCTCCGAACAGTAGTCATACGGCATGTAGGTGCAAAGGTCTCATCAAAATCAATGCCTCTTTCCTGTGCATAACCCTTTGCAACAAGCCTAGCCTTATACCTGTCAACTGTACCATCAGGTTTACGCTTCAACTTGTATACCCACTTAGTGCCAATGGCCTTCTTGCCAGGAGGCAAGTCACATAAAGACCATGTACCATTCTTCATTATAGCATCATATTCAGATTGCATAGCAGCCATCCATTTTTTTGAATTTTGTGCTTCATCAAAAGAAATAGGCTCATTCTCATCACAGAGAGTAGATGCAGCCATAGCATAGCAATCTGATGCAAAGGAGGCACTATGAGAGCCTGAACGAGTACGATATGACAAAGGTGCATCTAATTTGCTGTCACGCAAAGTCTGCACCAGCCATTTTGGCATAGTTTTTGCCTGCTCAATATCAGCTCTCTCATCAA
This sequence comes from Ceratopteris richardii, assembly GCA_020310875.1. Classification (NCBI taxonomy): domain Eukaryota; kingdom Viridiplantae; phylum Streptophyta; class Polypodiopsida; order Polypodiales; family Pteridaceae; genus Ceratopteris; species Ceratopteris richardii. Next base: position 34,291,220 of record CM035412.1, on the reverse strand, counting down.
CAAGTGTATCATGTAAATCTGCATCAGAAATGGAATGATCTGCATCATCATATGAAACCTGCAAAGGCTGAGAAGTTGCCTCATTAGGACTAGCACTAGCCTGTCCACCTGTAAAAAGAGGCATCAAAGTATCATACATGTCTTTGGAGCTAACAGATGTCTCCTTAGTACATGAAAGCAATGGCTGAATAGCATCTTCCACAAACACAACATCACGGCTAACCAGAATGCGTTTAGTCTGTGGATGATACAGACAATAGCCTTTACTTTCAGAACTGTACCCAACAAAAATACATTTTACAGCCTTATCATCTAATTTTCTGCGATGTTGTTCAGGCACTAATGCATATGCCAAAGAACCAAAAACACGCAGATGAGCAACAGATGGCTTGCGGTCATGCCAAGCCTCATATGGAGTGATAGACTGCAACGCTTTAGTGGGACACCTATTCAGTACATATGCTGCACACATGACAGCCTCAAGCCAGAAACTATGTGGTAAAGCCTGACTTTTGACCATGCACCTCGCCATCTCCATGAGTGATCTGTTCTTTCGTTCAGCAACTCCATTCTTTTGAGGTGTATACGGCACTGTACACTGGTGTTTTATCCCACGTTCAGCCAGAAATGCATTAAAATCTGAAGACATATATTCCCCCCCTCGATCAGAATGGAGGGTGCCCATTTTACATGCTAACAGATTTTCAGCCAAAACCAAAAACTGTTTGAAGCACATGAACACTTCGGACTTTGCTTTGAGTGGATATACCCATGCATGCCTGAAAAATCATCAATGAAAGTCACGAAGTAAAGGTAATTTCCAAAAGAGGGTGTCTGCATAGGACCACAAACATCACTATGTACAAGCTGCAATTTCTGCGTAGCCCGAACTGAACCATCTTTTGGAAAGGAAGAACGCTGCATTTTGCCCAAAATACAGCCTTCACAAACATGTTTTCCAGGTTCCTCAAGTTTGGGCAAAGAGGACACCATTTCAGATTTCTGCAGGCGTAACAAACTAGCAAAATTCAGATGACCAAAGCGTGCATGCCAAAGCTTTGCATCTAACATAGCCTGAGAATCATGAACTGCACATGCCGAATCATTCACAGATCTTTCATAGTCTATGAGCTTATACAGCCCACGACATAAAGGCAAAAACTATGCCAAAATGGCTGGTGCAGACTTTGCGTGACAGCAAATTAGATGCACCTTTGTCATATCGTACTCGTTCAGGCTCTCATAGTGCCTCCTTTGCATCAGATTGCTATGTTATGGCTGCACCTAGTCTCTGTGATGAGAATGAGCCTGTTTCTTTTGATGAAGCACAAAATTCAGAAAATTGGATGGCTGCTATGCAATCTGAATATGATGCTATAATGAAGAATGGTACATGGTCTTTATGTGACTTGCCTCCTGGCAAGAAGGCCATTGGCACTAAGTGGGTATACAAGCTGAAGTGTAAACATGATGGTACAGTTGACAGGTATAAGGCTAGGCTTGTTGCAAAGGGTTATGCATAGGAAAGAGGCATTGATTTTGATGAGACCTTTGCACCTACATGCCGTATGACTACTGTTCGGAGCATTTGTGCACTTGCAGCCCATCATGGTTGGAATGTACATCAGTTGGACATTAAAACAACATTTTTGAATGGTGACTTGCATGAAGAAGTGTATGTTTTTCAGCCCCATGGCTTTGTGCAGAAAGGGCACAAAAACCAGGTTGCACGTTAAAGAAGGCATTATATGGTTTAAAGCAAGCACCACGTGCTTGGTATGAGAAGATACATGCCTATCTGATTGCACATGGTTTTGAGAACAGTCCAACTGAAAGCACCTTATATGTTAAACGTGCTAATGATGTGCTTCTGATCATTGTTGTCTATGTTGATGACATGTTGCTCACTGGTCCTATTGAGACACATATTGCTGATTTTAAGGCTGATTTGCATGCCTCATTTGAGATGTCTGATTTGGGGCATTTGCATCACTATTTGGGCATTCAGTTTATGCACGTTGATGGTGGAATGGCTTTGTGTCAAAGGAAATATATTGACACATTATTGCAGCGTTTTGGCCTTGAAGACTGTAAGCCTATTGCCACTCCTATGGAGACAGGTTTACGATTGAGTCTTCATGATGCTGGAGATGCATTTGAAGTTGTTCTCTATCAGCAGGCTGTTGGATGCTTGATTTACTTATGCATTACTCGGCCAGATATTCAGTTTGCTGTCTCACAGATTAGCAGGTTTATGCATTGCCCAGGAGTCACGCATTGGAAAGCGGTTAAGCGCATCTTTCGCTACTTGAGTGGTACTAGGCTACTTGGGTTGTTTTATCCCAAGGGGGGATCACTACCGCCAGATTTGCATGCTTTTTCTGACTCAGATTGGGCTGGTTGCTATGACACTCGTGTGTCCACCAGTGGTTTTTGCTTCATGCTTGGTAGCTCATGTATATCTTGGTTGAGCAAGAAGCAGCCTACTGTGGCCACTTCCAGTTGTGAGGCTGAGTATAGGGCAGCTTTCACAGCGACTGTTGAGTGTGTGTGGCTCAGACGCCTTATGGCTGATTTGGGTGTTGGCCAGTCTTCTGCCACCACCATCTTCACTGACAGGCAGAGCGCATTGGCAGTTGTGAGGAACCCTGTGCTCCATGCTCGCACTAAGCACATTGAGGTGCATTATCACTATGTCAGGGAGAGGTTCTCTGCTGGGGAGATCAGCTTGGCATATGTGCCCACGCAGGAGAACATTGCAGACCTTTTCACGAAGGCTCTGCCTAGGGAGAAGTTTGAAGCTTTCCGCAAAGCTTTGGGCTTACTTCCTTTTGTGGAGTGATTTCCACATAGCTTGGCACTTCCTTATACATGAGTGCCAACTCCTTGTTCACCGCATCACTCCCAGGGGGGATTTGTTGATATATTTAGGTAGTGATGTGTGTGAACACTCTAGGACCGCCGAGGCACTTTTTTCCCTCTTTAGGAGGTTTTTTTCCCCCGGCTTGTATATACGCCTATTGCCCTAATGGGCTACTTATCTTTTTGTACATTCTCTAGTAATACATTCAGTATTGTGTGTTTGTGCTCCAAGCTTCTTCTTCTTCCTTGTGCTGTTCGCGTGCTTCCGTAGACGTCTATCTCCAACACCTAAGGATAAGAAGATCATGGAGAGTCATGATGTGGTGTTTAAGGAGGAGAAGCCACATATAGTGGAGGAGAAAAAGAGAGCTTCCACTTTATCAACCACTATGAACCTGGGCAAAGAGAGCATGAGAGTCGTGATGTGTTTAAGCAAAGGGACAATCCGCTATGAAACTGGCCCAAGAGCTATCCCTTCTGCACAACAGAAGGAAGCATCATCTTCATATGATGAGTTTGAAAGTCACCAACCTATTGTCAACCTAGCAGAAAAGCCATTGCCACGTTGTGGGAGGCAACTCTATGATTATGCAAACCCCACCCACAGTCACTAGAACAAGTTGTTGATGGACCAAGGCAGTCACACAAAATAGAGGAGTAGAGACAAGAAAGCACCCATATTGTAAATATATCCTTGATGGATGAGCTCATTCAAGAACAAGCAAAGGAACCAACCAATGTGGAAGAGGTGCTCCATGATATAAAATGAAGAGCTTCCATGCAAAAAAAAACAACAATATCATGAAGAATGGAACTCAAGAACTAGTCGATTGACCCCCTAAGTGCAAAGGCATTGGCACCAAGTGGTTCTGAAAGTTAAAGTACAAGGCTGATTGTACTTTGGAAAAGTACAAAGAGTGAAATGATAGAAATCCATCATTAAAAAGTGTGTTCAACTATTTCTTGAGTAGCAAGATTTGTTTGTGGCTTTATCTTACTGCAAAAAATATTTAAGCTAGGGATATTTCATGAAGATTTCTTCCAAAGCAATGGTGCAAGAGAAATTTATATTATCATTGTTTCTATTTTGAGCTTGAAGTTTCAACTATTCTTGAGGTTCAAGCTCCTACTCTTGAAAATAAATTTCAAGGATCTCTAGAATAGAAGGGATTTGATCTTCATAGGTACCTTCTGTTATCGTTAGTTTCCATGTGAAATGCCAAATGGCCACCGGACACTTCTCTATATATGTTCTTTAATAAAACAAATAGTGGTCTGGTCAGCCACGGACTGTAAGTTTGACCGCATTTGTAACACCTAAGAAGTCTATGTTCGTGCTCCCTGTGTACTATGTTTTTCTGTGTATTCTGTGGTCTCTGTGCAGAGTACCGTGTGCGGCCCTAGGAGATCGGTTTTCTACTCCAAGGATATCGTTGTGGAGCTCTCAAGAAGGAGAGTGCACTATGGTGCATCACCATTGAAATACTTCACTCGTATCAGAGCATTTTGATGCAAAAGATTTGTTCCTTTTGTGCGAGCAAAGCGAGCACCCGCCCAAGGCTTTCTCCAAAGGTAGAGACCAAGGCATAGACCTTGGCATACCTTGTCATCCAAGTCATTGTTGGCACCATTGGCTACACACAAGGGAGGCCTCAATGATCAAGGAAGATAGAGGTTCCCGATACTTCCTAGGAGATCACCCATCCCAGTATTGTTCCCCCCGGAGCTCGCTTAACCGTGGCAATCTCTTGCCACTAAGATGCACTCTTGTGGTGTCTAAAGAAGGGGAAAGACTAAGGTTAACATTACCTTGAACATGTTTTGGTCCCTCAAAGCTTCATTCTTTGCCTTCAAAGCCTGTTTTTGACGCATTTTTGGGGTGTCTTTTGAAGCCATTTTGGAGTACTTTCGAACATAGTTCTCTTCACATAGGTCCAAGAACATCAAGAAGAGTTTTCATTCTACTTCTCCGACAATAAATATCAACCTTTGGGTTGTGTTTTCAGCCTCACTCCTAAAACTACAAGTTTCTTGAAAGGTTTTCAGTGTTGGTGGGAGCAATCGCTGAAAATTTGTGCAGGTTTTTGAGCCTAAAACATCAGAGTTGATAGACACTTGTAGGTGTTGTTGGCTAGTTTTTGGGTTGTGCATTCAGCCTTTTAGTTTCATTTTACTACATATATTGAGCACATACACACCATGTACGCTTATGTGGATACTTCTTATGTACGCCCATGTGGTCATTGATATAGCGGTTACGTTTTTTGCATAAAGCCTTTTGCGCTTGATAAAGAAGGTCGTGGTGAGGTTTTCTTAGCTGAAAGACACCCAAATGTCAGGGTCTCTTTGGTGATGCAGGTGGAAGACTTACCCAGCCTCGCCATAGGAGACATATGATCGTTGTTCATAGGTGCTTGATAAGCCTAGTTGGATTCTATTGGGTAATTGATTGTATGTAGTGGAGTCAGTGATTCACTATGTAGGTAAACATGTCAGTACTTCAATCTTATGATATTTTGACACTCATCATATGCTCATTTTGTAGAGGATACTCTGGTAAAATTTTTCCAGATTTTTGGTTTTTTCAGCTATACAGTGGTCGATCTACTCCTTGATACACTTATTCGTTGGTGTTTGGACTCTTCTAGCTCCATTATCATTCTATTCAGCTCTCTATTATCATGGGATCAGAGGTCTCATGCACATCTAGTGGATCTGGGTCTAGTGTCAATGTTCTGAGGAGGAGCTATAACTTGCAGGGCAAAGACCATTTTGAGATCCAAAAATTTGATGGCACAAACTTTGCTCTATGGAAGAATCAGATTAAAGATGTGCTGATTCAAAGGAGACAATGGAAGCCAGTAAATGGAATTTCAAAGAAGCCTGCTCACATGGATGAAGATGATTGGGATGAGTTAGATGAAATGGCCAAATCTACCATTCACTTGTACCTGGCAGATAATGTTTACTCTATAGTATTAGACTGTGAAAGTGCAGAGGAGCTTTGGAAGAAGTTATGCAATACATAGGAAAAAGAGATGCCATCAAATAAAGTGTATCTGATGAGAAAATTATATGACCTTTGCATGAAGGACATAGAGAGTGTTGTTGCTCATCTAAATGAATTCGATGCTATATTCTCCTAGTTATAGGCTTAAAAAATGAATACGGATAATGAAATGAAAGCAGTATTGTTTTTATGCACCTTGCCATCATCATGGGATATGTTTTGCACAACTATTAGCAATAGTGCACCTCGTGGTAAACTCGTCTATGATGACATATGTGGAGCACTCTTGAGTGAGGAGATTCATAGAAAATCTATGGTTGGCACTAAGTGGAGATGCATATAATGTTCATGATTCTTACCAATCGGAAAGAATCAACAATGTGGCACGAGCAAGAACAAGGAAAAGAATGGTCAATGGAATAAGAGTAGAAGTAAATCAAGGAAGAGGGATATTGAATGCCATTATTGTCATAAGAAAGGACACATGAAGAAAGATTGTTTTGCATTAAATAATGCTAAAGGTAGAGGACATAATGTTGATGGGCATGTTAAACAGTTACCTGCACCATCTACTTTGACTGTGAAGATTGAAGAAATTAATGTTATTTTTGATGATGTTGATGTGTTGACACTTGATAGTATTGTGCCAACTCATGATCTTATGAGTGATTCTCTTTCCCACACATGGCTGCTAGATTCTGGTGCTTCTTTCCATGCGACTCCACACACAGAATGGTTCTCTAATTATGCAGCAAAGTCTCTTGGTACCGTGAGACTTGGTGACTCTTACCGGTGTGACATTGTGGGGATTGGAGATGTGGTTCTGTAGTTCATTGATGGTTCAAAATTTAGTATGCATAATGTATGCCATGTACCTCAGTTATCATGCAGTTTGATGTCAGTTTCTCAACTTGATGACCTTGGTTACAAGGTGGTCTTCTATGCTCAGTCCTTTTGTAGATCAAAGGGCAATATAGTTATTGCAAAAGGAAGGAAAGTTGGCTCACTTTATCCTTTATTTGTATCATAGAAAGAACACTTGTTAGCTGTTACTGAACAACCTATGGCTTGTATTTGGCATGGTCATTTGGGCCATATATCTCATAGTGGAATGTAAAATCTTTCTCATTCTGGCTACTTACCTCTGTTATCTTTCTCGAATTTTTCATTTTGTGAGCATTGTCAACATGGAAAGCAAACTAGAAATGTGCATAGAATGCACATTGAATCTTCAATTCAACCTTTAGATCTCGTTCATAAAGATGTCTGTGGTCCTATTCCCACCAGGTCCTTAGGTGGTTCTCTTTACTTTGTCACTTTCATAGATGATACTACTAGAAAAGTTTGGGTATATCCTATCAAATCAAAAGATGTGGTATTCCCTACTTTCAAAAAATGGCTTGCTTCAGTTGAGACTAAAAAAGGCACTAAGCTTAAGGCTTTACGTTCAGATAATAGGGGTGAGTATGACTCACATGAATTCAGCCTTTTCTATTAGTCTAGAGGGATTTGTTAGAGAGTTTACAGCTCCTTATACCCCAGTATAGAATGGTGTAGCTAAAAGAATGAATAGAACTATTCAAGATAGAGTAGTTTCTATGTTGCATCATGCAAGCCTCTCACAAGGCTTTTGGGCAGAAGCAATATTGACTCCAGTTCATGTGATTAACCTTTCACCTAGTACTTCAAAAGTTCTAAAAGTGGCACAAGAGTTATGGACAGGGAAGCCATCATTTTATGATCATCTTCGAGTTTTTGGATATGAAGCATATGTTCATATACCCAAGAATGTTAGACAAAAGTTGGACTGTAAGTCAAAGAAATGCATTTTCCTTGGATATGGTCGATAAGGAAAATTTGGATATCGCTTATGGGATTGTGAAACACGATCAATGATCAAAAGTAGTGATGTCATTTTCAATGAGTCTAAGATGCATAAACAACCCATTATGGAGGTTGAAGTGAGAAGAGTGATGTTTGAGGATACTAGTCCTCCAGTTAGCATGCATAAAAATGTTGCACATAAGGACATTCAAGAGAATGTCCAATCAGATTAGTCTGCACATGTTCTTGTTCAGCAACCATTGAGATGCTCTGTAGGTTTCTCACATCCACCTGATAGATATGTTCCAGGTTTAGATTTTGTTATGCTAATAGATGCCAGTGAGCCTTCTTGCTACAAAGAGGCTATGCAGATAGAGGATCATGTCAAGTGAGAGCATGCCATGAAGAGTGAGTTGGATTCTATTTACAAGAATGGTACTTGGTATTTAGTACCTTTGCCAAAGGGCAAGAAAGCTTTACCATGTAAATGGGTATATATGCCGAAATTCACATCAGATAGTGCTTCTCCAAAGTATGAAGCACGACTTGTTGCAAATGGTTTTAAACAACAACATGGTGTTGATTTCGAGGAAATCTTCTCTCCAATGGTCAAGATGACTACCCTGTGCTTGTTGCTTGGATCCGTTGCAATGAAGGACTTAGAGCTATTCCAAATGGATGTGAAAACTACTTTCTTGCATGGAGATCTTATAGATGAGATCTATATGGAACAACTAGAGGGTTGTGTAGTTCCTGGCAAGGAAAGTCTAGTTTTTAAGCTCAAGAAGAGCTTGTACAGACTTAAATAGTTCCCTAAACAATGGTACCAAAATTTTGATGCTTTTGTGAAGTCTCAAGGTTATTCTCGAAGCAATGGGGTTCATTGTCTCTACAAAAAGAGATGCTCAGATGGAAGCTTGATATGCTTGATACTTTATGTCAATGATATGTGGATTGCCCGGAACTCCTCTTATGACTTGTCAATTCTCAAAAAGAAGTTGAGTCAGACATTAGATATGAAGGATTTGGGGGATGTCAAACACATTCTTGGCATGCGCATACTCGTGATAGGAGTAAAAGATGCATATACTTGTCTCAAATTGAGTACATATCCAAAGTACTTCATAGGTTCAATATGCAGGGTGGAAAGGCATTGAGTACATCTTTACCCACATATGTGAAATTGAGCAAGGTTGATTGCCCCAAATCAGATGAGGAAAAGGAATTCATGACCAAATTTCCCTATCAGTCTGTTGTTGGTAGTCTCATGTATGCTATGGTAGCTACAAGACCACACATTGCATTTGCAATGGGATTTTTGAGAATATATATGTCTAATCCTAGCAAGAAACATTGGGAAGCAATCAAGATGATTTTGAGATATCTGAGTGGAACTAAGGACAAGTATCTATGCTTAGGTAGAGGGAAAGCATCCATTATAAATAGATTCTGACTATGTTGGTTGTGTAGACAATCATAAGTCTACATCAAGGTACATTTTTCATTTTGTTGGAGGTGCTATCTCTTGGAGATCTTATCTTCAAGAATGTACAACTGTTTCCACCACATAAGCAAAGTGTGTTGCAGCAAGTGAGGCATGAAATGAAGCATTGTGCCTTTCTCCTCTTGCTTGTGATATGGGTTTACCTCAGCATGTACCTCATTTGTTCAGTGGTAGTCAGAGTGCCATTGCTTTAGCTAAATCCGTTCTATCATGCAAAGACCAAGCACATTGAGGTGAGATATCACTTCATTAGAGATTGCTTAGCCATTGAGCGCATTATTCTTGAGAAGGTTCACACTCAAGATAATGCTATAAATGCTTTGACTAAATATCTACCACAGAATAGCTTTCGACACTATTGTCACTGGATGGGGGTTACTTGATTCATGATCTTATACAGTCACTTGTAAAATATGTAACATGCCCATTAGGTGGGACATATAGTTTGTATACTTACACGCATGTATTCTTTATCACTCTTTATTTTTCTCCCATAGTTACTTTGGACATATTGGTCTTTAGGGGTAGATTGTTACTGTTAGTGTCCATGTGAAAAGCCAAATAGCCATTAGACACTTCTTTGTATATGTTCTTTAATAAAATGTATAGTGGCATCATAAAAAATAGAATGTAACTTTGACCACATTTGTAACACCTAAGAAGTCTTTGTTTGTGATCCTTGTGTACTCTGTTTTTCTACGTATTATGTAGCCTCTGTGCGGAGTACCATGTGCTGCCCTAGAAGCTCTGTTTTCTACTCCGAGGATATCGTCGTGGAGCTCTCAAGAAGGAGAGTGCATTGTGGTGCATTGCAATCAAAATACTTCACCTTCTTTCTTATTTCTTAATTCCATACAGACTACATTATCTTAATTTGTTGTTTGAGTTCTACAAAAAAATCCTACTATCCAGTTCCTTTTGTATTTTTTGATAGTTTTTATCATTTTCTTATGTAATCGCACCCTTTCCCATTCTAAATTTGGTGAGGATATATCTTACCATGTTGGTCAATAGTAGCAACCTATTCAAATCTATTATTATATTTTTGAGTTTGAAGATTGCAAAAGCACACAAACTACAAGGAAGAAGAAGAAGCTTAAGAACACGAAATTGATTGTACTACCAAGTGAGTGTACAAAAGATAAGTGAATTAATAGGGTTATATGTATACATACAAGCCAGAGAAAAATCATCTTAAAGAGGAAAAAAAGCCTTGGACGTATCAACTATGTTTTCACACATCACTATTGAAATATATAAAAAATTCCCCCTTGGGAGTGATGCAATGAACAAGGATCTGACACTCATTTATAGAAAGGAAGTTCCAAGTATGTGGAATGAAATCAACCGACAAAGTGAAGTAAGCCTAAAGCTTTGTAAAAAGCCTCAAAATTCTCCCTAGGTAGAGCCTTTGTGAAAAGGTCTACAACACTATCTTGTGTGGACACACATACCAAATTGATCTCTGTAGTAGAGAGTCCCTCCCTAAGATAATGATAGTGCACCTAAATATGTTGTGCGTGCATGGAACAAGGGTTCCTTGCAACTTCTAATGCACTCTAATTGTAAGTAAAGATGGTGGTGGCAAAAGACTCACCAACACCCAAATTAGCCAAAAGGCATTTCAGACACACATACTCAACAATGGTTATGAAAGCTACCCTGTACTTAGCCTTACAACTAGAAGTATCCACAGTAAGCTACTTCTTTCTCAACCAAGATATGCATGAGGTACCTATCATGAAGCAAAAAACCATTGGCACACACATGAGTGTCATAGCAACTAGCCCAATCAGATTAAGAAAAAGCATGTAAATGTGGTGGTAATGACCCCCCCCTTGCGATAAAAAAATCCAAGTAGCCTACTACCACTCAAGTATTGAAAGATGTGCTTAACCCTCTACCAACGTTTGTGCACCTAGGCAACGAATAAACTTGCTCATCTATGAGATAATAAACTCAATATTAGGCAAGATTATGCATTTCAAAATCAAACACCCAATAGCCTATTGATAGAGAACAACATTAAATACATCTCCAACATCATGAAAAGTCAAACATAAACCTATTTGCATGGGAATGGCAATAGGTTTCCAATATTCAAGTTCAAAATGATGCAATAATGTGTCAATGTATTTTGTTTGAACCAAAATCATTCCCCTATCAACTTGCATAAACTAAATGCCCAAATAATGTTGCTAATTCTTGAAATCTAACATCTCAAAGGAGGCATGCAAACCCGCATTAATTGTATCAATATGCTTGCCATAGGAACAATGAACAACATAGCATCAACATATATAGCAATGATCAAAAGTACATCATTTGCACGCTTAATGTATAAGGTGATCTCAGTTGGATTGTTCTCAAATACATGTGCTAGCAAGTAGGCATATATCTTTTCATATGAAGCATGTGGTGCTTGCTTCAATCCATACAATACCTTTTTCAATCTACATACTTTGTTTTCATGCCCTTTTTGCACAAAATCATAGTTCACAAGTACATATAGTTCTTCATGTAAATCACCATTTAGAAATGCAATTTTGATGTACCATTGATGTACATTCCAACCATGATGAGCTATAAGTGCATAGATGCTATGAACCATGGTCATTGAGCAAGTGGGAGCAAAGGTTTCATCAAAATAAATTCCCTTCTCTTGAGCATAACCTTTGGCAACAAGCCTATCCATATGCCTATCAACTATTCCATCAAGCTTACATTTCAAATTGTATACCCATTTAGTGGAAAAAATAGAATGATATGTGTTATCATTTGAAACTTATAAAGGCTAAGAAATTTCCTCACTAGGAGAAACATTTGATCACCCACCTATAAAAAGAGGCTACAAAGCATCATACACATCCTTTGAGCTAATTAATGCCTCCTTGGTACATGAAACTAAGGGCTAAATTACATCTTATGAAAAAAAAATCATGACTAATCATAATGCATTTGGTATGTGGATCATACAACTTTTGCTTTTAGAACTATAACCAAAAAACATTTCTCTACCTTGTCATCAAATTTTCCTCATTGTTATGCAAGTAGTAATGCATATGCTAGACAACCAAGAACATGCAAATGAGCAACAGATGGCCTATGATAATGCCAATACTCATACAGATTGATAGAAGAAAATGCTTTTGGTGGGACACCTCTTAAGTACATATGCTTCACATATAACAACCTCAAGCCAAAAGCTATGTGGTAAAGACTGACTTTTGACCATACACTTTTCCATTTCTAATGAGATCTATTCTTCCTTTAGAAAGTCTATTTTGTTGATGTTTATACGATATTGTGCACTAATGCTTAATCCCACACTCAGCCAAAAATGCACTAAACTTAGAAGACATATACCCCCTCCCCCTTAGATCAAAATGAAGGGTGCACATTTTACATGATACATTTTTAGGCATAACTAGGAACTTTTTAAAGCACATAAACACTTTGGACTTTTCTTTCAATGGATAAACCCATGTTTGCTAGGAAATTTCATCAATGAAAGTCATGAACTAAAGTAATTCCCAAATGAAGGTTTCTCCACCATACCACAAACATCACTATGAACAAGCTACAATTTATGTGTTGTTTTAAATGAACCATCTTTGGGGAAGGAAGAACAATGAAAATTACCCAAAATAAAACCATCATAGACATGCTTAGAAGGTGCCTCAAGTTTAGGCAGACAGGAAACCATTTCAAATTTTTGAAGGGGAAGAAACATAGAAAGAGCATGAATGCCAAAGTTTTGCATCTAAAATGGCCTTTAAATCATGAACTATACATGCTAAATCATTCTCAGATTTTGCATAATTGAATGTGTGGTAGGGAAGGAAGTCTACAACTTCTTAGATGGATTTTCAAGCTACAATCAAGTAGCTATTGCCCTAGAAAACAAGAATAATATGGCATTTGCCATGGGATGGGGCATATTTGCATTTTTTGTGATGTCTTTGGACTCACAAATGCTCTTGCAACATTCCAAAGGTTAATGTGCCATGTGTTCAAGTAGTTCTTGTGAAAGAATCTTGAGTTCCATGTTAATGACATGTGCTCATTCCAACATTAGGCAAACACACATCCCTGAGTTGAAATTAATATCAGCTTATGTAGCCCATGACATAAAATTCCAGAAGCAATGATAACATCACCATTCAAGAGATCATGAACTATACACCTATCATTAGCACATTTAACAACCAAGCCAACCTTTGTTAGTGCTAAAAATAATAACAAGTTGATCTGTGGCACATACAAGGCACTTAACAATGTGAAAGAACTATCATCCGTAGTAGTAAGAATGATTTTTCCAAATCCCATTTTAGGATAAGATGATTTGTCAGCATATGGAGCAGGCTCAAGTTTAGTGAAGAAACTACACTAGAAAGTTTTATGTTTGGTTGCACCACTATCAAAGTACCAAACAATTGATTTTCTTACAAACATAAAATGCTCATAAGAAGATGGATCATAGATGCAATGAGTAATAAACACTTGTTCTTCCAAAATATTCAAGGATAATGGGTGCATAGAACTATTCGTGAATAAGGCAACAGAAGAAGTCGTTTGGAGATTTTGACCAAGTATCCCTTACACGAGGGATGATTTCTTAGTATATGAATTCAAAAATGTAGATATTCGAGACTAAGTGACCTGTTTAGTCTATAATTAAAAAAAGATGTATTTAGTTTCAAAGTACAATAAGAAAACCCATGCTTGGAAGGGTGAGAAGGTATCCACCTTGCATAAGCCTATTGTATCTCATAAACAAACTAAGTGCAAGGCCATCTAACCCATTAGATGCTCAAAAGGAGAAATCAAAAGAAACCCCCAAAGTGAGTTTTGCACACAATCTAGGTATGTGAAGATTAGACATCAAACTAGTCAATGAGAGAGAGAGAAGAGACTAAGAAGACATAGAGCACATTGAGATACCAAAGAGTTCCCATACCTAGATGAAGAGAACATTTAAGATCATTGGGACCTTTCCAAGTAATAAAGACCATGAAAAATTACTTTGATGGCATAAGAGATCCTTATTATCATATGGTTTAGTTCAAAAAAGTATTGAGAGTTGAGCAAGTAGAAGACTTGTTTACTCCATTTGATGCATTCGAGTTAACCTTGCATGGTTTTAGCTATTAAATCAAAGCAACTATCGTGAGATCTCCTAGTTGATGGATGCATTCATCACTGAATTCTCAAAAAGTGGGATCAGGCAAGAATACATCATCCTTGATCCACAATTTCAAGCAAACTCCCCAAGAAACAATGAGGCTAACATGATGTAGGTTCAAACAATATATGGAAAGATGTCCCACACCAAAATTACCTACTCAAGATAAGCAAGTGTCCTTGTTTCTAGATGGAATTTTAAGTGGAAATCTTAGGTCATATGTGTATTTGACAGAACCGAATACCCTAGATCAGTGTGTCAGGATGTGCATTGACATCAAGGAAAACCTACGAGAGGATTTCAAACTCTCAATACTCTACAAGGGATCAGAGTATTTGGCTAGTACCATTTCTAAATCCTCTTCATCAATGGAGGAAATTGTTGATTTGGTAGCTTAAAATGTAGGAGGAAATCCTTAGAATATGAAAACTTAGAGAGTGATCACAGTAATGCATTCCTATACTTGTGGAGGTGATCACATGTCCAATACATGTCCCATACAAGTAGAGAATACATTAACTCTAGGATCATACTACTGCATGGAAAACCAACCACTTAACACAAGATTTCCCATACAATAAACATGCAATTAGGCAAACCTATTAGTTTCCCTATAGATACAAAAACAATACCAACCCGAACAATGTTACATGCTACAACATAACTATTAATAGCCTTACCAATACTAGTCTAGACCTTAGTTGGTTTTATGGAAGCAACCACCACCCCTTGCATCAAGATAGAGTCCTAGTACCTATCTCATACTTGATTATAGGTAGTGATCCTAATGCTAATATGTTTGACCCTTCACATGGTGATATTGTACCCACATATTATACGAAGCCACCAGAACATCTAGATGCTTACTTGTATGAAGCCTCTCCACTTGAGCTCAATTGGGAACTAGATTATTTAAATCTCATGTACACTAATTGAAATCCTAGGCCCCATATGAGACAAATTAGGCCACAATCCCCTAGAGGACCATGTTTTCAATGTCAAGCAGATCATTTTATATGTGAGTGTCCACATCCTCCACCTCCATGACAAAAACATTAATCTATTATAATTCAAGGTTATTCCTCAAATTGTAGCAAGGAAAATCTCATTTGGGATTGGCCACCCAACCAATGCATTGAAACTGACACCCATCAATGTAGTTGACACAATGCAAGGTTCTAATGGAAGTATTATGAAGGTAGCTCCTATTTAGATAGTTATCCATGCACAAGATTTATAATAGCCTAAGTTGGTGTACATCCAATGGATGTTGAGGAGATCAATTCATTTAGGAAGAATCTCTTTTCGGAACTATTAGGCTATTTTTGCAGTCATGCATGTTAAATTTATGGAATAATGGAATGTTAAATGGCTTTTAATGTCTTGAGGGTTTTGATGTGTTTTGTGTTTTCATTTAGCAGGTGAAGGTTTATGAGGGTGTGAATGCGCATGGACTTATTCAAATATTTTTGGAGATATTTAGAAGATGGTTATTTTTAGAAGACCATTTTCAGAGTTCTGTAGACGTAGCAAACTAGCAAAATTCAGATGACCAAAGCATGCATGCCAAAGCTTTGCATCTGACATAGCCTGAGAATCATGTACTGCACATGCCGAATCATTCACATATCTTTCATAGTCTATGAGCTTATACAACCCACAACATAAAATGCCAGAAGCAATAATCACGTCTCCATTTGACAGATCATGAACTGTACACCTGTCATCAACAAATTTTACAACCACGCCAATCTTGGCTAAAGCTGAAACTGATAATAGATTCTTTTTTATCCCTGGCACAAACAAAGCATCTGATAGAGTGAAAGAACTACCATCAGCAATAGTCAAAATGATCTTACCAACTCCCATAACATGATAAGAGGATTTTTTGGCGCATGTAACAGTATTCCCTGTAGGGGCAGGCTCGACTGAAGAGAAGAAACTGCACAAAGGGGTAATATGTTTGGTTGCCCCACTATCAAAGTATCAAACATCTAAGTCTATTGGAGACATGCACTGCTCATGAGAAGATGGGTCAAAACTGCAAACAGTAGTAAATGCCCATTCTTCATCCTACACAAGATTAGCAAACTTTGTTTTGGGTGTAGATCCTCTACAACCCATTCTGGCCTCTTTCTTCTTTGCCTCTTTAGCAGTCAGTTTTGGACATCTCTTAATCACATGATCATTTGTTTTACAGTATCTGCATGATGGACATGTTCTGCCTAGACTGATCTTCCTGCAATGGAACATATGCTAACTCCTCAAATGACAAGGCATTTGGATTGCCTTTCATCATCAAACGAAGAGTAGAAGCAAAACTCTGATATGAGTCAGGAAGACCATTCAGAACGGTCTGCATAGTGAGCTATCTGGTATAACTTCATCAACAGAAATCAACTGTTCTTTCAAATCCTTGATCTTTGTGAGAAAATTGTCCATAGACTCACCTTCATTCATGTGCTCACTCTCCAACTGTTTTTGGAGGTAAGCAACACGAGCCTCATTCCTAGCCTGGTACAATGTGGTAAGTGTATCCCAAGCATCCTTAGCTGCTTTGCAAGAGCGAATATAAGGTATAATGGCATGTTTGACAGATGAAACTATCAATGCATGTGCCTGAGCATCTCTCCCATCCCAACAAAGTTTCTCTACAGTAGGTGCAACAAAAACAACAGCAAGAACAGGAATCTGCAGAATATCATCATCTTCCACACCATCTCCATCAGCTCCAATACCTGTATTTGCAGTACTTGTATTCGCACGTGTAATAGGACGTCTTTAAACACCCTGCACAATGTTCCACAGTCCTTTTGCAACCAATGCATGTCACATCATATAAGCCCATAATGGGTAGTTGGTACCATCCAACTTATCCTCAACAACCAACATACGGAATACATCATTGCTTTTAGCCATGGCCGATGACTAAAATACCTTGATGTAGAAAATTGAATGTATCTCAAAAATTTGAACAGAACTGTCGAGACGAATTCTGTTAAACCTGTAGCAGACTTTGAGACACTTATATTGGTGAACCAAAACTGGTATATACCTTTGGCACAAAAAGATGAAATAGCTTGCACATGAAGTGGCGACCTCCTCTGATACCAATTGTTGGAGTTAGACATCTACAGAAGCACACGAACAACACAAGGAAGAAGAAGAAGCTTGGAGCACAACACACAATACTGAATGTATTACCACTAGAATGTACAAAGATAGTAGCCCGTTAGGGCAATAGGCATATATACAAGCCGGGGGAAAAAAACCTTCTAAAGAGGGGAAAAAGTGCCCTGGCGGTCCTAAGGTGTTCACACACATCACTACCTAAATATATCAACATATTTAAGAAGCTTCTGATGAATAAGTGCATGCATACATGAAGTATCATGTATGTATTACCATTGACAATGAGAAAATCCAAGAAAAATCCACATTAGGAGTGGATTAGAAGCTTGCTAAAATCTCCCATTTAAGTTTTTGCATGAAAGTAAAAATCTTGATTTAGGCCTCTTTTGGGGAGCAAATTAGCATGCACGAAGGGAGGATTCGGAAAGGCCAAAATAGGCTCAAGCATCTTCATATAATACTCTCTGAGATTATGGAGAGAATTTTAGGATTTTCTTGATGGAAGAATGCTTTTGGGCACTCCAAAAATCACATTTTCATTCTTTTCCCAGCTCGTCCACTAGTCCACTAGTTTGGCATGTCACGCTTGGAGAGGCCATATCTTGGGCTAGAAAACTTGAAATTTGACGTGATATGGCTCATTTTGAAGAGCATAAGATCTACTTTCAGTTTATCAAAAGAAACTTTGGAAATTATGTATTTTTGCAGGTCTGTGTAGGTATGGAAAGTCTAAATAGTTTAAGGCAACTACCTTCCGGGAGCTATATATTACAAACTGAGAAGGCGATTGAAGTAGTTTCACTTCAAGCCACTTTCATGTGATATATATTTCATTTTATGATTATTTGCAGTCCTTAAAAAAGTTTTTGCAAGTCTAAAGAATTTTTTGGATAAATTTGCAATATTTTGGTAATCATTTGATCATGTTTTATGTTTTGGGAAGTAATCCGATGTTTTCGGACACTTAAAAGTTTATGTTAGGACTTGGTGAGGAAAGTGCAGAGGCCTCAAATCTCGTCAAAAAGTATTGGATGCATGAAATTCCAATACCAAACCATTCAAGGATGTATGCTTTATATTTCAGGCATGGATTGGAATGCATTGATCAAAGTTGATCATTTTTCTAATTCTGAAAGTATAGATCAACTTTCTAGGAGTACACTTTTTTGTTGTTTGTAGGAAAGATAGTTGCAGGAACTACATGGTTATGCAAAAAAGAGATTGTTGCTCACATTTGTTTTTATGTTTTTGCAGGTTATGGAGTCCATGTATGAGTATATCACGTGCATGCCATGGGCTTGCCAAGCCCTATGTTATATTGGTGGCCTGTGTGCCATTGAGTTTATGGTTATTTTTTTTTGGGAGTCCATTTCCTTGGGAAAATGCTATCAATATTTTTCCTACCTCATGGCATTATATACGCACTTACCTTTGGGTAAGAATGTTATGGCATGGTAACATGCCTTCTTTGCAAACATCAATAAGATGTAATCATGCTTATGAGCATGCATTTGATGGGCTTAGTACCATCATAGTAGTATACATAAGGCAACTTCAATAGTAACAAGATCCCTACACATAATCCTTATGGATTTAGACCATAGGATTGCTAAGGGGAAGGAGATAGATCTTCACCATTAGGAATGTGCACAAGAAATCCTATAGGTTATAACAAGTTGCATTCAAGCACGGGACATATATTTATGATAATCTCCAAGGTAGTGAAGATTTACTTATCTTCACAAGAGTCTCACATTATGATTAAGGGACTATGGGGTATCATGATGAATACCCAAAGAGTGACTAGATTCACTCATCCACATCACTTGAGTAAGTAGTGAAGCATTTTCGATACACTACTAAGGAAACCAATTAGATGGGACCATAGAGATGGGTTTCATGAGACAACATCGACGAGTGCTTATGTGATTCGAGTGATGGTTAGGAAGGCTAGAGACATGGCACTAGCTCTATAACTTAGAGCATAGATCCCTTAGTCAAGAATAGTTGGGTTACCCAATATATATATGTATGTTGGGATCTGCAGAGAGGTACTTAAACCTTGTCTTGGTACCCAAGAACAAGTTAGTTTCGAATAAGAAAGGGATATCCATTGTCACATATTGTCACATGTTGACTAGAACCAAACTAACTAGTTCGAGGACATGGATTTATTTGAGTCCACCGACATGATTTTAGAATCTGGTTCATTAGAGTCCACCTACACATTCCATTGCATATATATGGAATATATATTTGGTTTAGTGTAGGTATGACACCACAAATTGGAAGAAGGTTCCACTGGTATGGGACCGTGGAAACGACTTCCCTTTGAGCACTCTTCTTCTATGGCTAGGAAGAAAAGGACTCATCATTCATGGCATCATGTCTCACTAGATTAGAGGAGAGCTCTTAATAGACATCTCCTTAGGATTGCGAGTTATCCTTCATAGTTTAGGGAAGATTTATTCATGGCGTCATGTCTCACTAGATCAGAGGAGAGCTCTTAGTAGACATCTCCTTAGGATTGGGAGTTATCCTTCATAGTTTAGGGAAGAAAGTGGGAAATAGCTTAGAGATCGAGGAGAGATCTCACTTTAGCTCAGTGGTCTCACTTCAGCTCATGTTCTTTGAAAGATAAAGAGGAAACGAAAACATGATTTCTTCAGAGGAGAAGAATATAGTATGTTTTCACTCAGAGAAGGAGGTGTTTAGAAAACATCACTTAGTCTACATTTCAGAAGGAATTCATCTACTCTACTTTTCAGTGTAAGTTCTCTTTCACATGGGAGTTTGATTCTCCACTATTTAGGAAGGAAAAAACATGGAGAACTTATGTGCATGTTCTCAGCTATGGATGAGTAGAGAAATTGGATTCAATAGAATCTCTTTCAAAGGGAAAGGGAAAGTGGAATAGATTCCACTACTAGAGATGTTTTCCTTAGATGAGATTAGAGAGAGTTTCAATTTCTCACTTTTAGATTGTCTAGATAGGAGTGGCGCTCTTCTATCAAGATAATAGAGGGATCAATTAATCATGGTGGTTAGATTGAGTCTCACATGGATACTTTAGTGAGAAGTAGTTATGTTTATTTCCAGTGATGGTCCTTAACGAGATGAGATGATCTAGTTATTAACATTATCAGACTCGGAGTAGAGTTATGACTCTTCTCTTTAGGGTTTCTATGAGATAGGGATAGATCTAACCTATTGGGGTACCAAACTCTTAGTTGGTGTTACATCATGAGTATGATGTGTAAACATGAATTGGGAAATTGGGTTCTTAGGGATTATCTGAACCTCAAAGGGAATGCTTTTGCATTCATATGGAAAACTAAAGTGAAGAGAAAATTTTAGAGTTTGCACTAGTGCGAATAGATGCTCTTCCAATAGAACTTAGTCCAATGGTAAAGGATGACAAATCACAGACTCTTTCACTGGTGAGATATTTAGATTACATTTTACTACCAAGAAATTCTTATATATGAGCTAGATGATGGATTTGCATAGTTCACAAGGTAGTTTAGATTAAACTATTACTTGTGATTACACTCAAGGTTAGGAAGACCTAGAGTGCTATGAGGGTAATCTATCATTTAGTCTTGGATGGATTTGGAATCACTTTTAATGGGACTTTGTTCTATATTTCATAGGATTTTATGGTTTACTATCTCCATTAAGATACGATCAAGCTTATAAGCTCGGCACTTTACACTTGTTCTTCATACTATTACTCCATAGAGTATATATCATATGGACTTAGGTCATTTTGATGACGTTATATGTCATGGGAGAGATAGTTTGGAAGTTAAGTGTATATGGAGATAGTAGGAACCATTCAGAAGGTTTCCCACTTTTGAGATGATCTCATATGAGACTTCTTAAGGGCAAGGATATGGGGAAACAACACATATAGATGACCATGTACATGGGGTTCACGGGAGTTCGAGCACTTTCGTCTACCATTACGGACATTTCATCTATATTTTTGAGGACGAAAATGTTTTCAAGGGGAAGGAAATGTCATATAATATTCAAAAGGCTAGGATCATCTCTTGAACAAGGATGCCACATGGAATCACATGAGTATTTATACCACTTGGTAGAAGGGACAAGAAGAGGTCTCATTTAGAGAGAATCTCTAGTTGACAGCAAGAGAGAACGTATGGAGCAGCTCAGGGTTGGGTGGAAAAAGGAACACAACTCTCTGCATGAGGTTAACTTGGATCGATAGAACGATAGCCAAAAGATGTTGAGCTTGCATAGCATCATGACAAGGGTCTAGCCCAAGTTTTATAAAACAACATCCCTCAATTTCTTCTTCACTTCACATGACCTCAAATTCGTTTATTGGATCCTTAATAAAGCCTCTTTTATTGGTGAGCTTGAGAACATTTTCTAT
Organism: Ceratopteris richardii; assembly: GCA_020310875.1. Classification (NCBI taxonomy): domain Eukaryota; kingdom Viridiplantae; phylum Streptophyta; class Polypodiopsida; order Polypodiales; family Pteridaceae; genus Ceratopteris; species Ceratopteris richardii. The sequence goes on along the minus strand of CM035412.1, from coordinate 34,269,301 downwards.
TAACTCGTAACACTCACCAAGTTATATGTTATAATGGGCATCTGAATTATATTGTTCATGTATTCTATGTTACCGTTATGAATATTGATTGGTACCTTTCCAATGTACCCTTTTTTGTGAATGGTGTTCCCTTGTCTTCATTTTTTTTATTTTTTATTATTATTTTAATAATTTTATAAAGGGAACTTGAAATGTTTTACATCAATATTTTGTGGAGGAATATATGATTATTGCAATTGTTGTGCAAATACCATGCATGAACTCATTGAATTGTAAATGAAACATGCATCTTATGTTTCATTAACAATGTTTGTTCATCATCTTGCTTGGATTAAAAGCATTCTATCCACCTCTACATTTGTACATTTGTACCTATAGGATTGATTCCATATTAAAAAAAAGGGAGGTTCGACAAGCACCTATTCCCCCATCTTTAACTTTGAAAATACAAATTGTATAGGTGAATGGACATAGTACCTGCAGGACCCCTTGTATCCCAGAAAGCAGAAGTTAAACTGGGTACAACTGTTTTAAAGTGACCAAAGCCATTACATGTCCAGGGGATTCCATATTTCCCATGCTCATCGCACTTTGTCCTTTTTCTCGAATTCATTTCCTTGTATTTCTCCTATGCCTTTCTTGGCCTTTTTTTTCACTCTTTTATAAGATTTGCATCTTCCTCTTTCTCTACCTCTAGATTTTTTTTCGCCTCTTATGTCAACATGTAAAAATTAGGACTGATTACTTATTAATAATAATAATAATAATATTATTATTATTGTTATTATTGTTATTTTTATAAATGGAATTTGTTATTATTGTTATTTTTATAAATGGAAGTTTGGCAACAACCTACTCTCCCAGACTTTAATTAATAGAAAAAACAAATCTACAAGAGAATGAGCTTAGTACCCATGGGACCCCCTGAATCCCACAAATCAAGGGTTACATCACTAGAGAGCTTAACAAAGAAGGTTGATCATCTTCTCATCCCCTTCATGTGGGAACCGTTCACTCTTGATCTTGTTATTCTCAAGGAAAAAGACTCCATGATGTCTAAAATGTGGGGTTTTTACAATGGGAAATTCTTTTTCCTAAAGGGAACATGGACTTTTCTATGGATCATTCTTTAGGACGACTTCCAAAATTGTCCGCACACCTCTCTTTCTAGATCTTTCAGAGGGTCTCGCTTCTGATAGCATTCCACAATGATGAGAAACACGTGATCTCTTCTCCTAGCAAAGCTTGTTTCCAATTGATTTGTCCTTGTAGTAGCATGATTTTTTCAAGGGTCTGCTAGACCAACTTTGACTGATTACTTATTTGGAGATCTGCATATCCTTTGTAATAATGGGAAATAAAGTTAAGAAAGTTATATCAAAAGCATATGGAAGTGGAGGAAGCACTTTTTGTTATCCTCATTTATCTACTCAATTTGTAGTGTCCATAATTAAAAATAATGAGAAAGAATCAAATGAACTTGATTAAAAACATGTATGCAAAACTTTCAAGCTTCAAATTGTCACAGAGAAGGGCATCTTCCATAGAATGCTCATAAACAGTTACAAGAGCATTTATTACAAAAGAAATCACTCATATACATAAAACTAGTAAACCATTTACCATATTTGGGCATTTATGACTATTATGCCATTCTCTTATAATTTTGATTAATCATATCAAGGTTGAGAGGTAGTTCAATCTCCAGAGGTTGTAGTATGTCCATATTGTAGTGTGAGATGAAAATGGTGCTCTTTGGGGACATCTCTAAATTTGATCATTCTCGATGAACACTATTGATAGTAGCAAGGGCCATGCATGCTATCATCATGCTTCATAACAACCTCTTTGTTTTACCTTAGGGCCATCCATTCTGAGTTTCTATTATTAGCGAGCCTTTAGATGTTATTCATTGCTAGTAGATGTTAGGTGTTTTCGTTTTGTTTGCGTGGAATTAGGAGGGTCCCATGGATACTATGCCCTTCATTGTATATTGTATAGTGACATATCTATTGGATATTACCACCATTACCCCTTTTCCCAAAGAAAACAATATACAAAAATATTTACAATTCTTAGGTGTTGAATTTTCTTTTTCTATAACTTCCCACGGTTTTTAGCACAAAAAAGTTAACGCAAATGTGACCTTAAAAGAATTGTCTATAGACGTTACCTCAATGTTAAAAAATCTCCGTTCTTAGAGAAACGTGAAGATAAAAACTAGACATTTGAACAGGTACAGTTGACCAAACGGCACGTATCAACAGCAATCACCTGGAACTTGAACGAAACACATGCATGCCATGCTAGCTTAATCCTCGTCGCTCAAGCAGAAAGGACGACACGGGACGATCAGCAAGAAGGAGAGAGGGGGTGGTGCGGCAGGAGCGGACGGAGGAAGTGGACCCGCAAGAGGATAAATGAATGCCGTTTAGATGCCGCCCTGATCGCTGTATCAGGAAAGAGGAGAAGAGGTAAGAAGTGCCTCAGATGATCAGGGTGGGTTCTGAGCGGAGAAATGGAAGCGACAGAAGCTATTCAATATGACAGCACGCGCAACAGTCCCAACTCACCTTTCAACATGATGATGGTGAGCGGCCCAAGGAAATGGTCGCAGAGCTCACAGAGGTTCAGCAATTCGAGCAGCCCAGGTATTCTAACGACGCCAAGTAGCTCCCCCAACTCGCCTTCCAACACGAGGATCAGCGGCCCAAGGAAGAGGTCGCACAACCCACAAAGATTCAGCTATTCGGGCAGACAAGGTTCTCTATCGGCACCGTCTTCTCCCCCTGTAAAGCACCGTCCCTCTGATGCTGATCCCCAAAAGCGCATGTCCGCATCCCTTGTTGAAAATTATGGATTGAGCCGTAGGAACTCGATGACTAGCGGAATACGCAGATGCGACGACGACCTGGCATTACGTGCAAAGATTGAGGAAGATCTGGCGCAGAAATGGGCGTACACTCTCGGTGCAGAGCTTGCTCATCATGTTGTTGGCGTGTTTGCAGATCCTACCAGCTCCGCCTATAACAAGAGATGGAACTCTGATACTGCCACACGAGTATTCGGGGCCAATCCTTGGGGATATCTTGCAAAACAAAAGTTCTTTATACCCCCCTTCCACTGTCCGGAGGTGGTACGGTCCATGCCCTGGAGTATGAAAGATATTCACAGTGCCATCAAGGTTGTTGCAAACATTGTTTCCACTCGAAATGGTACGTGTTTCAGTGTGCTTGTGTCCGCGAATTTTTTTTTTTCCCTTTTTTTTTTTGGGGGGGGGCGGGGAAAGCGCGGGCGACACACACACAGAGAGAGAGAGAGAGAGAGAGAGAGAGAGAGAGAGAGAGAGAGAGAGAGAGAGAGAGAGAGAGAGAGAGAGAGAGAGAGAGAGAGAGAGAGAGAGAGAGAGAGAGAGAGAGATGAAATGAAATGAAATGAAAATATGGGCTAATTATGGTAGTGAGGGAGGAGTACCAAGACTATAACTTTATCTCTTCTGAATCTCTGAATACGCTGGACATCTGTAAGTGAAATGTTCCACACACAAACACTTCTCTATTTGGACGAGATTGTTGGAAATTACTTGCTACAGCAAATAGATAGGTGTGGTACAATCAGAAGCTTTTATACCATAAAAGACACACTAGAGTGTGTGTGTGTGAGAGAGAAATTTGTAGAACAGCAACACGACAGCATATCACAAGCAACACCACCTTGTACAAGTGTAAGAGTAATGATAGAGTGCAGCCAAGACTCAACAGAAAATTGATGGGAGATGTGATTTTTACGAAAAATATTTCAAGAAAGCATCACGTAGGAGTTTTTTTAGTAAAGTTGTTCAAAATTAGGGTTTTCATTTTGAGGGCATAGATAGCTCGGATGGTAAAGTCATTTATATAGTTGGATAGCTCTCATTGAGCATTTTTTTATATGCAATGGAAATTTTGACCGCTTTTGGCTAATACCATTCTTGATAAATGATTGTTGAAAATCAGGGTTTGTTGGAACTAGGGTTTCATGCTCAAGATGACATTGTTTTCAACATTCCCCTTTCAATGACATATTGGGGGAAGATTTATAATCTATAGAACTTTTGATGTCTTTTATTGATTTTTCTTTTTCTCATTTTAGGAACATAAGCAATAGCACTTTGACTATATGAAAATATTTGCATAAGTAAGTGTACATGAACATCATAACTTAAAACCTTTTGTGCTCAAATAGCTTCTAGTGTAGTTGTAAATGCTGCCCCTGTATTTTGCTTCACTTGAAGACGTTGCTATTGTAGGTTGTTTTTTAGAAGGCCATGACCGCATGCAGATCTTCTTATCTCTTTATCACTTTTCCAATCAGAATGTGAAAATCTGTTAAGTGTAAAATATGGTGACTTAGGAAATACCATGGCAAAATTCTTCGTTGTTTTTAAATATCCCAGAATTAATTTTACCTTTGTTCAACAAATTTTGAGAGGTTTATGCATGAACCTAGATATTTGAGATACAACAAACTTTATATTTGGACGTGTATTGGAAAGATAGATCAAGCATCCTATTACTTGACTATACTTTGAAGCATCAAAAGGTTTTGAATTTGCTTTTGCCTGCAAAGAAACTTTAAGATCCATAGGAGTTTGCATAGGTTTTGAATCTTGCAACTCAAATTTTTCAAGTAGTTTCTTAATGTTTTTATGCTTTGTTATTGTCATGGACAAGGAAACCATCTAAACCTTAGATTCCATGTCAATTTCTATATCTCATGATTGGCTTAGAGTTTGGAGAAACTAATGCTTCCATTGCGTCCGAAACGTGCCAAAACCCCAAGATCGATTGTCTATTTGCTGAATTCTGACACCCGGAGGTCCTGATTCAAGTCGATGACATCATGATGACATCATCAAGTCGCAACCGCCCTTGAAAACCTATATAAGGAGGGTTGGCCACATTCATAATGAGTCTTGCCAACGCCAGTCTTGGGAGCTCAAGGAGTCATGATCACCAAGTAAGTACTTTCAAGTTCCAGTTCAAGTTCTAGTTTTGTCTCTTGCTCTAGTCTTGTCTAGTCTTGTTTCCTGGACATCTAGCCTTGTCCTATTGTAATCTCGTAGTATGAGATCCTTCCTAGTTATTTCTTGTATCTAGTTCATCTCCCTGAGGGGAATTCTTGTAACCGAGATATCTTGTTTCCTACCTACGATCCCGGGTTGTGGGATCTCTTGTATCATCTTTAGTAGTCTAGTTTTCCATACCTATCCGCCCCGGGTTGTGGGACGTCTTGTATTAGTCACATATTCTTGTATCATTTCCCCTTCGTGGGTGATCTTGTAATCAGAAGTGTATTTCCGAAATCTTGTCTACTATAGTTAGAGAGCACAATCTAGTGCTCCCTTGACATTTTGGCAAGACTACCTTCATCAAGACCAAGAACCATGGAGATGATTCGAGAAGAATTTTTTACTACACTTAAAGTAATTCAACAACAAGTCCAAGTGATAAGAGAGAACCAGGATTCAACAACAGAGTATTCAAGATGTAATCACAGAACTTCAGAGGCAAATCCAAGAGCTGCAGATCATTGTTAGTCAATCTTCTTCAAGTACCCCCATGACAAATTACATGAAGAAAAGTCCAAAAGTGAGCATGCCTGAGAAATTTGATGGGACGAGATCAAAGTTTCGAGGATTTGTGCAACAAGTGAAGCTATTCATAAGGATGCAACCAGATAGGTACCCAGATGATGCTTCTCAAGTAGGAATCATAGGAACTCTATTATGTGGTCCTTCTCTTTCATGGTTTGCACCTATCCTTGAGAAGGACATGGATATTTTGCATGATTTCAAGGCCTTTATTCAGAGTTCACATCCTCATTTGGAGATACCAATTGTGCACGTGTTGCCGAAACAAAGCTAAGGAAGCTACATCAAGGAAATAGACCTTCATCTACCTATGCATCGGAATTCAGACAAATCATTTGTGACCTCACATGGCATGAGGATTATTTTATCAGCCAATTTCGATGGGGCTTACGCGATGATGTTAAGGACCTCATGCTAACCATGCCCAAGGTAAATACTTTGAATGAATTCGTGAATCAAGCAATTGAATGTGATAATAGGTTGCTCGAGAGAAAGCAAGAGAAGAAGACTTCTATTAGAGATCGAGAATACAACTTTACTTCTATTCCACAACAACATATGCTCGAGGAAACGCAACCAGAACCCATGCAATTGGATCACATCATGGTCAGACGACTTACAACAAAGGAAAGACAATATCGAAAGGATAATGGATTATGCTATTATTGTGGAGAGCATGATCATATGGTATTCAAATGCCCTAAGAAAAAGAAACAAGTTGGGATTAGAACTTCCACAATCATCATCCCACATCAGAAGGACCATCATCGGAGTCAAAAGAATAATACAGTTCATCATGAGAATCATACCCTTGATTCTGTACCTCGATATACTACAAACCCTTTCCAGTTTCATCATGGATATCCATCATCATCTTGTTCCAGTACCACATATCAAGAACTCTACAAAGAACAAGATTTATGAAGAATCAAGTCCTAGAAGATCTCAAAGTCACATAACCGCTCCTCGTGGAACTCGTCGCTTGAGAGGGAGGTGATGTCATGGACAAGGAAACCATCTAAACCTTAGATTCCATGTCAATTCCTATATCTCATGATTGGCTTAGAGTTTGGAGAAACTAATGCTTCCATTGCGTCCGAAACGTGCCAAAAACCCAAGATCGATTGTCTATTTGCTGAATTCTGACACTCGGAGGTCCTGATTCAAGTCGATGACATCATGATGACGTCAGCAAGTCGCAACCGCCCTTGGGAACCGCCCTTGAAAACCTATATAAGGAGGGCTTGGCCACATTCATAATCGGTCTTGCCAATGCCAGTCTTGGGAGCTCAAGGAGTCATGATCACCAAGTAAGTACTTTCAAGTTCCAGTACAAGTTCTAGTTTTGTCTCTTTCTCTAGTCTTGTCTAGTCTTGTTTCCTTGACATCTAGCCTTGTCCTATTGTAATCTCGTAGTACGAGATCCTTCCTAGTTATTTCTTGTATCTAGTTCATCTCCCTGAGGGGAATTCTTGTAACCGAGATATCTTGTTTCCTACCTACGATCCCGAGTTGTGGGATCTCTTGTATCATCTGTAGTCTAGTTTTCCATACCTATCCGTCCCGGGTTGTGGGACGTCTTGTATCAGTCCGGTATTCTTGTATCATTTCCGTTTGTGGGTGATCTTGTAATCAGAAGTGTATTTCCGAAATCTTGTCTACTATAGTCAGAGAGCACAATCTAGTGCTCCCCTGACAGTTATGAATATACAATTATTCGTGTGAATGAATTCAATGCTAAGATAATAATGTAAGTAGTAATATACCAAGATCATTAACATAAAAAAGTTTATGAATCTCTATTTAAAAGAATTGAAGATACAAGACTTTGAAACTTTTTATGATCATATCATCAACATAAATGATGATAATAATAGAAAACATCTTCCTCTGACTTAACATAAAGTGTAAAAGAAACCTCTCGATTTTTAAAACCAATGGAAATTAGATACAAGTGTATCTTTTCATACCATGCTCTTGGTGCCTTCTTCAAATCATAAAGTGCTTTGATAAATTTGCAAACAAGATGCTATTAATCTTGACGTCAAATACGAAGGCCATTGAATAAAGAAATCCTCATGTAGATCTCCATTAAGAAAAGCTGTCGTAATACCTAACTCATAAATATTCCAACCAAAGAATGCATCTAAGGAAAGAGCAACTCTAACTCATAACAGCCAACATGATGACAATTGTAAAAGATCCTTTTGGAGGAGTGATACACATAGGGTTGAGTGTATAAAATGCACAAGAGTACAAGAAATAAACAAATATGCTTTTGGAATGAACTTGATACTCAACAGTGGTACCCCCTATTTTTTAGGAATGCGTAGAGATAGAACTCGAGACAGAAAAACTGAGATTTCTCCCAATGTATTGAACCAAATGCTTTGAAAATTTATACACATAAACTATACACTAATAACTTTCCAATGAGTGCTCAGTCATCCCATTTGGAGCTCTGTATAGAGATCATTAGCCTCCGCAAGCTTATTGTTGTTGAAGAAGATGATGCAGAAAAATGAAGGAGGAAGACAATGATTGCCACAAGTGTATGTATATTGCTTCCATGTAACGTACAAGTGATTTGAAGTCTTTAAATAGACTCTTGAAGTGCTCCACGACTTCTACAAGTGGATTTTGAATTCAAATGAAGGCGGGATTAGTTGTTGGAGGGAATCAATTCGCTTTCTTACAATCTAGGAAAAGTGAAGATCTAATTTGATCTACTTTTAGGTGATTGATTGATTCATTGATTGCAACCCAACAACCTCAAATTCGAAGAATTTCCACTCTCTTTTTCTCTTTTTACATGTGTAAAGCTCTAGGTTTTTACAATGGTTAAAGATCCATAAAAAATCTTTTAAAAGTATGCTTGAGTCTTCATTCTCTAATAGATTAAATATGTGCCATTGATTTAAATTTGCAAAGCTTTATTCCATGAAGTGCCTTCATCATCATATGTGCTACTTGCATTTCAGTTGGAACAAAGAAATGTCATTCTCCTTTGCCATGAGCTTTTCCATGATGAAGTGGTAATGAACCTCTATGTGTTTGGTTCTTGCATGAAAAGTAGGGTTTGCTGCTAGATGCATGGAACTTAGATTATCTTTAAATATATGAGGTTTGGAACTCATAAGTTCTCTATATACAATGCTTTTAACCATATTGCCTCTTGAGTTGCTATGGTCAAACCTCTGTACTCTGCTTCAGTTGAGGATAAAGCAATTGTTGGTTGCTTCTTGGAACTCCACGAGACTAGCTTTGAACTTGCAAATGCTAAGTAATCAGATGTACTTCTTCTATCATCTTTAGCTCTTGCCCAATCTGCATTTGAATAGATTTTGATATCTAAATCTGAAGAGTAAGGATAGAATATACTTTCATTGATTGTACCTTTGAGATTCTTAAGTACTCTCTTAACTACATCCATGTGTGGTCTTCTTGGCGAGTGCATGAATTTGCTTAGCACTCCTATACTATATGAGATGTCTTCCCTTGTATGAGTAGCATATATGAAGCTACCTACCAAGCTTTGATATTCTTTAATGTCTTCAATTTTCTCCACTTCATAAATACTAAGTTTATGATTCATCCAAAGGTGTACTTACAAGCTTTGTGTTCTCCATTTTGAACTTGAGAAGTAGATCTTGAATCTTGAGATGTCTTGCATCCTCTAATATGTGGTAATAGAAAGTCAGAGATAGAGTTTAGTATGTACGACCTTGCTTGAGCATCCCTTGCGCACCAAAGTGTGAGCTTATCTTTCTCCTCTTGCGTAGGTTCTCCTTTGGATCTTGGAATAGCATAGCTTCATCACCTACTACAATTCCTTAAAGATTTCTACCTTGCAAATAAGCCTCCATTTTGCTTTACGAAGCCGTATAATTTTATCGATCAAGCTTCTCAATCTTTGAGGGAAAGTCATCACCCATGTTGATCTAGCTCTGATACCGCAAAAATAACTTGGAGAAGCTTGTAGAAGGTAGAAAAGTGAGTTGCGAAGCGACAAAGTGCTGTTCAACCAACCGGCACGAGACCAGCCCTTGAGCTTATGGAGATTCAAATAGACCTTATAGGCATGTGATAAGTGCAATAAATGCATTATGTTCTTTGGAGCATCCAGGAGAAAGAGTCGATACAAAACAGATAGGTTTGCGCATTGACTAGCTCAAGAAACTTGCTATCTTTGGACGAAACCATCAACTTCAAATGCTAATAGCAGCCAACATGATTACAATTGTAAAAAATCCTTTTGGAGGAGTTATACACATAGAGTTGGGTGTATAAAATGCAAAAGAGTACAAGAAATAAGCAAAATATGCTCTTGGAATGAACCTGGCACTCAACAGTGGTACCTCCTATTTCTTAGGAATGCGTAGAGGTAGACTCAGAGAGAGAAAAACTGAGATTTCTCCCAATCTACTAAACCAAATGCTTTGAAAATTTATACACGGAAACTAGACACTAATATCTTTCCAAAGAGTGCTCAATAATCCAATTTGGAGCTCTGTAGAGAGATCAGTAGCCTCTGCAAGCTTAGTATTGTTGAAGAAGATGATGTAGAAAAATGAAGGAACAAGATAATGATGGCCACAAGTGTATGTATATTTGTTCCATGTAACGTACAAGTGATTTGACGTCTTTATGTAGACTCTTGAAGTGCTCCACGACTTCTACAAGTGGAGTTTGAATTCAAATGAAGGCGGGATTAGTTGTTGGAGGGAATCATTTCACTTTCCTACAATCTAGGAAAAATGAAGATCTAGTTTGATCTACTTTTAGGTGATTGATTGACTCATTGATTGCAACTCAACCACCTCAAATTCGTGGAATTTTAGCTCTCTTTTTCTCCTTTTACATGTGTAAAACTCTACACTTTTACAATGGTAAAAGATCCATAAAATATATAAAAAAAAAAACAATAAATGAACATAAGTAAAAGAACGCTTCAGTGGATATTTTGGCATAATCCAAACCATAGCTTTTCTGATGTAGATCAAATCCACCTCAAGCATAGTGTAAGCTTGATGTTCCAACAGTGGCCTTTTTGGAGCTTGATTATTGATGATTTGGTGTTGGAGGATGTTTGAGTTAATGCTTTCGGTGAATGTAGGGCACCCACTCAGTATAGTCAGTGATTTTAATCTTGGCCTACTTATTCTTTTGAAGTAGTTGATTTTCGACCTACTTATCCCTTGAACTTTGGTTGATTTGTGAACGTAAGCACCACTCAATGGTCAATTTTGTTTTCATATGACTATGGGAGAGTTTCGACTTCTCCTTTCAATAAAACATAAATTAGGTGAGCAATTTGGTAGACTTAGCATCTAAGTTAGGGCAATCTGGCATACTTGAGCAATTTGGCAAACCTATAGTGGCCTAGATATTTTGGGAAGTTCTTGCACACATCCCCATTTGGTCGACTGACTCTTACCCAAGTTGGTCAAGTTTTGTGGCTTCCCATTATTTTGGTCGACCTTGGCTTTGTGACTAGAAGTTGGAATAATATGAAATCTTTGACTCTATTTTGGTTGGTTGGCTTACCTAGAAAATACATTTTTTCTCTTGTACATAAAAATTTGGGTATTCGGTAGATTCACTTTACCTTGGTGACTTGATCATCCTGAATCTTCGCATTTTAGGCCATCACATTGGATCTCCTAACATATGATTGTTAAGGTATTGCCAATTCCATCGCTCTAATAGGTTCTATTCTTTGATTTATCATAGTGAACTCACCCAGTTTGATTTTGGTTGATCACATGAATTTGACAATCTCCTAATATATTCTTTTCATTGCACTGCCACTTGGCAAGTAAATACTCGAGTAAAAACCGAAGATTTGAGCTACGATTGTTCTCCTTTCCTTCAATTTGTGTAATCAGTTTAAAAACTTGTAAATTTTTATTTCTTGCATGCCCCACTATGTTTGATCCTTTCATAAATTCTAATGGGGCTATAGCTTCAAGACCATATACCAATTGGAATGAACTGTGTTTAGTGGTTACCTTAAAAGGTATTGTAGTCCCATACCATGCCTAAGTAGGTTATACTCCATGTAGAAGGATGCACATAACACATTTTCTTGAAAAGAGAGATGTGCTTTGTTGTTGCTTTCCGCTTGGCTGTTAGCCCTTGGGCAACATGCATATGATTTTTTGTGGAAAATATTGTACTTCATGACTATTTGGGGTAAAGTCTTGTTGATGAAGTGAGGTCATTGGTCACTAATACTTCTATTAGGTAGCCATACCTGTAGAAAAGATGTTTTCATACAAGAAAGTAGCCATTGTATCATAGGTACAATCCTTCATCACAAAAACTTTCACCCATTTGGTGGCGGAGTCGATGGCCACCAACAAATATGTCACAGTAGGTGGATAAGAAGTGGGATAGATTTTACCCATAAAGTCTAACCCCCATTTCTCAAATGGTCTCCATGACAAAGAAATTTGCAAGGGCTGGTAATTGAGCTTACTTGGTTTTGATGCACAACACTAGAAGGTATCACACATCTTTGCATGTTGAGTGGAATCTCGAAAAGGATCATGCCATCATAATCCTCCATGTAGAATCTTGTGTGCTTTTATGTGATTTGGAGTGGCATGTAGCATTTCCTTCTTGGGCCTCTTCTAGAATTTGTTGCTCTTCATGGGGTAGGACACATCTCTTTTGCACTCCATCGGTTTCAACTCTATAAAGAACATTTTGTAATTTGCGAAATTCTTGTCTCCCCTCTATGGGCGTGAGATTGGTTTGGTAGGTTCTTGTGGATAATAGATGGTGGACGTCATGGTACAAGTAGAATATGCACCTACTTGAAAGAGAGAATGAACTAGGAGATTGTCTTCTATGCCTGAATGTGGTAGTGATTGTCCTTTGATCGAGAGATGATCTTCCATCACATGGTTCTCTCTCTCTCTTAAAAATAAAAATAAAATAAAGAGAGTACAGGAAATTTGGAAATTACCCACTATGTAGGGGTGGGTAGCCCTCGCCTTAGGATTCCATTGAATACGTCGAGCCATTCAGGACTTGAACTCGGGACATCGTCCCAACCAGTTCGTGGCATAAACCACTTGGGTAAGAGCCCCTCGACTACACATGGTTCTTTTGAGGTCTTTGAACTAGTCCAAAATTGAACTCCTGAAATAAAGGCGGTCACCCCACACTCTTCCAGAAGTCTTTGGTTTGTCTAACAAAAACAATAACAAGTGCCTCTCTTTCAATAGCACCATAGTACTATAGTTGCACTCAACCTTGGTTAAATTCTACTAGCATAGTAAATGGGTCGATCTAGCTTATGTTCTTCGCTAGGTTATGTAAGTATAAGTCCTAGTGCTGTAGAACTTTCATCCACATGTACATGAAAGTTAGAATTTCAATCTAGAACGACTAAAATAGGTGCATTGATGAGTTTGTTTTTGAGTTGAGAAAATGCCTCATCTTCTACTTTGGACCATTGAAAAGGCACGATTTTGCTTGTGAGCCTAGAGAGGGGCTTGGTGATCTTAGCATACATTTTTATGAATTTTCGGTGATAACCTCTATGTCCTAAGAAACTTTCTACTTCTTTGGCATTGATAGGCTTAGGCATTTGTAATATTTCTCTAATTTTATCGGCGTCATGAGCCATAACTTTTGTTGAAACTATGTGACCTAGGAGTGTCCTTTCGATCACCAAAAATTGACATCTTCTCCCTGCAAGCACTAGAAACACTAAAAACATGCTCCAATCGACAAAGATGATCAAAAGTTTTCCATGGGAGTAGAAAAACAATACCCAAAAAGGTGGAGAAGTCATCCATAAAGATTCTTAAAAATTCGGACAATAAGAATCGAAATGTTGAATAAACCTCTCGATTGAAAGAATGAGGGGAGTTGCGAAATCCGAAAGCCATTTTTGTATAAACATATGTACCCCAAGATGTTACAAATGCAACCTTGGCTTGGTCCTTGGAATGGATGAACACTTGGTTGTACCGACTAAATCCATCGAGGAAACTGTATAATACATGACCGGCCATATCTTGGAGAACTTATTCTGAAAATGGGATGGGAAAATCATCTCGAATCATGACATTGTTAAGAGCTCGAAATCGACGCAAACTTGAATCTTGTTGGATTGCTTCTTTTGAAAATTGACGCAAACTTGAATCTTGTTAGATTGCTTCTTTTGAATGATTACCATGGATGATAGCCATTCTGTGTGCTCCATTGGAACAATGATCCTTGCTTCTTTAAGAGTTTCTATTTCCTCTTTTCTATTTTCTTATTGACTTCCCATGGTGTCAGGACTCGTTGAGGAGATGCAGCTGCTATCCAGAGGATCAAGCTCAATGAGACCATCATAGACCTTGAGAGTGTGTTGTATGACCACTTATGCATACCATGTTGACACCAATTCACAATCTACCCTCATGACTATCCTAGATAAAGATAGGATGCCTTCGTGTATCATGATTGTACTTATACAGCACATAGTTTCTCCATCCTATCACTATTGTATCACTATTGTACAGTTTTGAACCCAACTGTTGTATCATTGACCATGTACACCATTTTGTACACATTTCAATATGCACATTCTTTTTTTCTTATATGACGATCTTGTACTCAGCCATATAAAGAGAAAGGGTAAAAGGAAGAGGCAATTAGTCACAATGGAAATGTAGTGTACATTCTTACAACTCTATGCAGCACACTTTCAATAAATACAACCGCTGTTATGATGACATTTTTGCTTGAACACCAAAAACCGCTCTTTCATACGAAGGACCAGGGATACTGTATGCCAAAATTCTAGAATAAACATTATAAAAAGAAACCCTATGTATTTTTTATCAATACGAAAGACGAAGTTCGCTGAGAAATGTAGAAAATGAAGTTGTTGAAAAAATGTAGAACCATTGAAAATTATAATGGATCCTGCTACATATGAGCTGTTTGACTCTTATTGATATTGTATATATGTACAATGTGGTGCTTGCACAGAATCAAGCCACCACTTGAAAGCAAGAACAAAATCCTTGGTTTTGCTTACGTTGATATCAAGTTACTGATTATTATTATTAGTTGATTATTATGACATGGATTTGACTCTTTTCTTTTAGGCATGAATAATATAAGCTGAGTAAAAAATTTTATCTGGCCATTCTCTGGAGCTGCATTCATTGTTGACCTAGATTTAAGGGCTGGGTCTCATTTAAGCACATAAGCAATATGTTGCCTTGGCAGAGCTTCTGATATGCATGAAACTATTTATTGCATAGTATAATTTTTGCAATGAAGTGATCAGGTCTACGTAAGCGAAACAAACTTTTCGTGCATATGAATGACTCTTCAAGTATGTGAAAGTGCGAATGCATGGTCATCCCATCTGTAAAGCTGTGTGAGTGTGAATGCACATGTTTTTCTTTCTAATCCCAAATAATTATCTTGCAATCTAAATATTGCAAATGGTTGTATAGTTTAATTCTTACAATTGTTTGGGATATGCAGTTCAGTGGTTAATAAAGTGATCAGGACTATGTAAGAGAGTCAAATTTACCATGCATATGAATGACTCTACCTGTGTAAGTGTGAATGCACCTGCTTTCCTTCTGTAAAGGTGTGAGCATGAATGCACAGGCTTCTTTGTTTAATTCCAAATAACTATTTGGCAACTGATTCTGAGCAAAAACCAGGTTAGTAGAAGAAAGTAAAGAAATTTGATCACATGTTTATCCTTGTGTCGTAAAACAAAAGACTAACTTTGGGTTTCCAATGTGCTGCATATATGAAGAGTTGCAGCATGTCGCCTTTCCAGAAGAAGTCTACTTGCGGATCAAGAAGTTCAAGGAGGACAATTTGATGAGGCATTTAATTCCTCATCATAAATATCTTCATGACTTTCTCAGCTGTGATAGACTTTTGGCAACTTGGTTTATTGGAACCCCACGCATTTATAGACTGGTAGGGCAGTTGTTACAACAAATGAGAAAAAACCTTGGTCTCAATTCCGAAATAAGCTGGGAAGAAGGCATTCACAGGATCTATGATGTCATGGCATTCCTTGAAGGAATAATTCCAATCCTGGATGATTGTAAAGATAAAGAATGGTATAAGCAAACATGGCCAGCTACAGTTGAAGAGCTTGCAAAAGCAATGGATTACATGGAGTATAGAGATAATACATTTGGACGTGAGTAGACAAATTCCTGTATTTAAGCTGTGATTTTATTTCCTTCACTAAAAGAATGAGGATTATTTTCTCATTGGATTCTAGAATAAGTTGTCTTGATAGTTTGAAACTTATCAAAACAAACACGTTGAGAAAAACGGAGTTAAGCATAGAACAGATCACATCATTCTTTTCTGTTGTTTATGTGTATGCATGTATCATATATGTATGTATGGACATTGGAATGTGTATGGATGTAAGAGGGATGGAGCTTATTGATTGTCCCTTGTGTCTTTTGATGCCTGTAAACACTATTTCCTGTTCGTTGACTATTGTCTACTCAATTCGGTAACCTATAAAACCCTAATCGCTGCATTTCCCAGTTGACTGTGAGCTACCTAAGTCGTCCCACTGATCCTCTCTTTAGTTGCCCCTGCGACCTTATGAGCTGCTCATTCTGGTTGCCGCATGACCTTGCGGCCTGTCTGTGTTTTACTGCATATATCCAGGTTATCATGGATGCCACTCATCCTGCAGAGCTGTTAACTCACTTGTACCTCCTCTCAAGTAACTTTGGCCTCCTTTATACCTGTGGGGCCATCTAATCTATTCATGACAGATATGCTAATTGGAGGAGGTGACCCTGTACATAGTGCCTGTGTGAATAACCTCCCTGATGCTACTCTGGATAATTTGCAATAGACAATTGCTCCAGATCCTTTTGCTTTGGAGCTTGATCATGCTAAACACTCATTTCGCTCAGGATGGACAACACCTTATATCTTCCATGAAGGTTTCAGCAGGAATTAGCAAGTAATTTGTGAAGTTAGGACTGTTATCCAACAAAAGAAAATTGCTGCTAAAGTGTCCTCATTCCACTACCGTGATGTCATTTATCATCCACGAAAACCTTGTTCAGTCATTGATGTAGCATTGCAGCTGGATACATGTTTCTAGCATGATGTGGTTGAGCATGCCTATTATGCTGGGGAAGCTTCTATGAGGTTATATTTAAGAAGACCAAGGACCCTGATATCTGTTGGGAGATTTATCAATCCCTATGCAGCATGAAGGGTGGCTAAGACCCCATAGAGCATATGCAGTCTTTCATAGTTCATTGAATTCACTCTCACCCCATACTTATGCAGAGTTTAAACCCAACACTTAGAAGCTCACTTTATAAGACAACATTAGGCTTCTAAAAAAACAAGAACCACTTGAAATTGGTACGGGAATAAGAAGAAACACTGGTTACAGTTCAGAGCTTCCACCTTTGAAATGAACAGCCCTGATACATCCAAATATTTTTCGTGAACTGTATTGCACATCAAATATTAACTATTCACTTTTTCTGGATCCAAAAATATTTCAATCTCCCTTTGCATTTGAAATAGGACATTCATGATAAAAGGTTAGAACCAGCATATGCTAGTATTAACATTATTCAAACTTTATATTGAATCAAACCTTTCTCATCTCACAAAGTATGGTGTTCTTTGCTCTTACTTTAGATTTTCTCATCTAAGCTGTATGATGAAGCAAGTCTCCATTCATAATTCAAATCTTGTAAATTAAACTCTTTGCGTGTTCAAAAAGGGTATTCATTCAGGATATTCTTGAAAAGGTAAGGTCTCTCTTACTTTGTAACTAGTTCATTTATGGTTCTTCTTTTTGTTCGAAACAATAATGTATATGTATGTATATATTGTATATGTGTATGTATGTATGTATGTATGTATGTATGTATGTATGTATCTATCTATCTATCTATCTATCTATCTATATCTATATCTATATCTATATCTATATCTATATCTATATCTATATCTATATCTATATCTATATCTATCTATCTATCTATCTATATACACATATATATATATATATATATATATATATATATATATATATATATATATATATATATATATATATATATACATATATATATATATATATATATATATATACATATATATATATATACATATATATATATACATATATATACATACATACATATATATATATATATATATATATATATATATATATAATATATATATAATATATATATATTTATATATGTATGTATGTATATATATGTATATATATATATGTTATATATATATATATATATATATATATATATATATATATATATATATATATATATATATATATATATATATATATATATATATAT
>CM035412.1:34099669-34241298 GCA_020310875.1 Ceratopteris richardii | reverse complement strand
GGAGGCCAAACTTGGCCTATGAGACAAAAGCGATGTACAAGTGTAGTAACCATGTGTAGAAAATGAAATGAAATAAACACAAAGCTATCAAGGGTTGGTAAAAGGCTCGGGAGAAGTGGGTCTGACTCAGCAGATAGTGGCCACCTAATACAGGGGGATCCATAATATGAGTGAGCAAAACACCCTAGCTAATGGTGATGGGGGGAGGTGGGTGTAGTATGTGGTACATCTGAGGTGGTCTGAGTGCCTCCTGAAGGAAGACAACCCAGGGGGTGGTGGAACGCCTATGCTCCATCATGTGGTCGTAGGCTGTCCTGATGCGTGAGATATCCTCCTGATATAGTCGCGGTCGACGATATCCTACCATGCGTGGTCGGCGTCGTGCTCTCTGTGCCACTGCCTCGTGGAGTGTGAGCCCTCTAGAAGGACCTCTCTGATCTAGCTCCCCTCGTTGAAAGAACTGGGTAATGGTCTGCTGGGTACTCACCCGTGGCTGATGTGTGGGCTGTAGTGACCGCTCTCGCCTCTCGTATGCTGCTGTGAGGAAGCGCCCCAAGCGTCGCTGGTCTCCTATGGTCATGCACAACTGGAGTGACTCCTCTAGCTGGAACTGTGCTCGTAGGTCTAAGTATGCTCGACATCTGATAACAAAATGCTCTTCACTCTCTACCTTTGTCTAGCATACTGGGCACCACCTCTCCTCACAGCGGACTCCCCTGGACCGACCCCTCTCAATCTCGAGCTGATGTGATGAGACCCGGAGCTGCCCAATGACGACTCGGAGGTGGTGGGGAAGGTATGTCTGCATGTATCTCGGGATCTCGATGAAGCCCGCGTCCGATATATGTAGAAAATGCTCGCGGTAATAGAGCATTTTCGGTGGCAATGTATCCCTAGGGCTCACCCATGTCCTCTGTATGTATGTATGCCATATCTCCTGACGAATGACCCTATTCCTCTCTTGATGAGAGAGCGAGTAGGTGGGTGCATGTGAGTCGTACTGTAGTGGTGGTAGCTTGTCTATGTCAAAGCCATGGTGGGCCAGCCAGTCTCGTGTCTGTGCATACCATGAAGAGGTGTCGCCTGCTAATGCCATATCACGTGATGCCTGGAGAGCACGATAAGCAATGCTCTCTGTATCCATGCTCCGAAGTCTGTGTACTAGGCATACTGTCTGGAACAATGCCTCAACTAGCATCGATGGTGCAGCGAGCTCTGCTCTAATGATATCATGCGGTATTGAAGGCTTGCTGCGGATAAGTCTGGCAATCATGAGGATCTGTGGCCTCTCTAATGCTGTCCATACTGATGTAGCTAATCCCGGCCCCCAAATGGCTGCCCCATACATGAGAGAGAGAGAGAGAGAGAGAGAGAGAGAGAGAGAGAGAGAGAGAGAGAGAGAGAGAGAGAGAGAGAGAGAGAGAGAGAGAGAGAGAGAGAGAGAGAGAGAGAGAGAGAGAGAGAGAGAGAGAGAGAGAGAGAGAGAGAGAGAGAGAGAGAGAGAGAGAGAGAGAGAGAGAGACTTTTTAACGTCTATTAGAGGCCAAAATCGGCCTATGAGACAAAACATATACTTCAGTATGATCAAATCCACTTTGATCCCAAAAGGAAAATAAAGTGTGAGTACCAAAAAACGGGTATAAAAGGAGTGGACAATAACTGGCATCAAGGGTGTGGGGTGCTATGGGTATGCACTCTATATGCTCAATGGGCATTGGGTGTGATACAAATATGATATGCATAGGGAGGGGAGGCTCGATGGTATCACAACCCTCTAAATGCCAGGAGTGGGTGTAGGATATAATGCATCGGTGGATAAGGCATCATGACGATCCTCAAAATGCTCTGAACGTCCAGATCGACAACAGGGGTGCGCTGCTGACGTCTCCGTATCTCCATGTCATGGCGTGCGTGAATCGCCCGAATCTCTCTCTGGTGTGGACGGGCTCTCCGGAGTGGGGGTCTCGGTCGTCGACGCTGTCGTCTAAGCTCCTCTGCTCTGTGTAATGTGACACCCCGCATCGAGCAGGGTCCTCGAGTGGCTTTGGGTCTGAAAAAATCTGTAATGTAAGTCTGAGGGGGGGGGGGGGCCAGGTGTATCTCCATCTACTGCTGGAGGAGTGATGTACGACGGTGCTGGAGCTCTACTAGGAAACAACCTAGAGGGCGCTGGTCCTCCGTCCCCAATAAAGTCCTCATATGCGTGGCATCTACATGTGTAGTGCTCCTCGTCCTCCACCTCCTCTCTACATATCCTGCATAATCTCTCGTCCCTCGGGGTATGTGTGGCTCCCCCAACCTCAATCTCGAGCTGGTGTGATGATACTCTGAGCTGCCCAATGGCCACTCTCTCAGCTGGTGCCATGTATGTATCCATGTATCGTGGTCTCTGAATGAAACCATCCGCTGTCACAATCAGGAAGTGCTCTCTGTAGTGTTGCCTCTTTGTGGGAAGAGGCTCCCATGGTGCTATCCATGTCTCCCTGACGTGTATCTGTAGTAGGTCCTGACGGATGATCTTATTCCTCTCCGAACGAGAGAGGGTAATGTGGGGGGGGAGAGAGAGAGAGAGAGAGAGAGAGAGAGAGAGAGAGAGAGAGAGAGAGAGAGAGAGAGAGAGAGAGAGAGAGAGAGAGAGAGAGAGAGAGAGAGAGAGAGAGAGAGAGAGAGAGAGAGAGAGAGAGAGAGAGAGAGAGAGAGAGAGAGAGAGAGAGAGAGAGAGAGAGAGAGAGAGAGAGAGAGAGAGAGAGAGAGAGAGAGAGAGAAAGAAAGAAAGTCATATTAACGTCTTCTGGAGGCCAAACTTGGCCTATGAGACAAAAGCCATGTACAAGTGTAGTAACCATGTGTAGAAAATGAAATGAAATAAACACAAAGCTATCAAGGGTTGGTAAAAGGCTGGGGAGAAGTGGCTCTGACTCAGCAGATAGTGGCCACCTAATACAGGGGGATCCATAATATGAGTGAGCAAAACACCCTAGCTACTGGTGATGGGGGGAGGTGGGTGTAGTATGTGGTACATCGGAGGTGGTCTGAGTGCCTTCTGAAGGAAGACAACCCAGGGGGTGGTGGAACGCCTATGCTCCATCATGTGGTCGTAGGCTGTCCTGATGTGTGAGATATCCTCCTGATATAGTCGCGGTCGACGATATCCTACCATGCGTGGTCGACGTCGTGCTCTCTGTGCTTCTGCCTGGTGGAGTGTGAGCCCTCTAAAAGGACCTCTCTGATCTAGCTCCGCTCGCTGAAAGAACTGGGTAATGGTCTGCTCGGTACTCACCCGTGGCTGATGTGTGGGCTGTAGTGACCGCTCTCGCCTCTCGTATGCTGCTGTGAGGAAGCGCCCCAAGCGTCACTGGTCTCCCATGGTCATGCACAACTGGAGTGACTCCTCTAGCTGGAACTGTGCTCGTAGGTCTAAGTATGCTCGACATCTGATAACAAAATGCTCCTCACTCTCTACCTCTGTCTGGCATACTGGGCACCACCTCTCCTCACGGGGGACTCCCCTGGAGCGACCCCTCTCAATCTCGAGCTGATGTGATGAGACCCGGAGCTGCCCAATGACGACTCGGAGGTGGTGGGGAAGATATGTCTGCATGTATCTCGGGATCTCGATGAAGCCCGCGTCCGATATATGTAGAAAATGCTCGCGGTAATAGAGCATTTTCGGTGGCAATGTATCCCTAGGGCTCACCCATGTCCTCTGTATGTATGTATGCCATATCTCCTGACGAATGACCCTATTCCTCTCTTGATGAGAGAGCGAGTAGGTGGGTGCATGTGAGTCGTACTGTAGTGGTGGTAGCTTGTCTATGTCAAAGCCATGGTGGGCCAGCCAGTCTCGTGTCTGTGCATACCATGAAGAGGTGTCGCCTGCTAATGCCATATCACACGATGCCTGGAGAGCACGATAAGCAATGCGCTCTGTATCCATGCTCCGAAGTCTGTGTACTAGGCATACTGTCTGGAACAGTGCCTCAACTAGCATCGGTGGTGCAGCGAGATCTGCTCTAATGATATCATGCGGTACTGAAGGCTTGCTGCGGATAAGTCTGGCAATCATGAGGATCTGTGGCCTCTCTAATGCTGTCCATACTGATGTAGCTAATCCCGGCCCCCAAATGGCTGCCCCATACATGAGCGCTGGCGTAACCAAAGTGTCAAAGAGCCACCCCTTTGTGCGGGGCTCCTGAAAATATGCTTGGTGGCACTGTCTCTCCATCAAAGCTAGTGCTGCGTACCCACGTGTGATGCGGTCACGAGCTGCCTGAGTAATAGAGAAGACCCCAGATGCTGCTGTAAATGTCACTCCCAAGTAAACATATGATCCGACCACCTGTATCGGTCCACCTGCTGCTATGAACATACATACATGCATACATTTACCATGCAGATCCATTTACCCAACGAACAAACACCCCCTTTTTGATTGCTGTGAACATAATGTACATGTTCGAGACTTGCTCAACGAGACTATCTAAAGACATATTGCCATTATCCTGAATGGAACAAGCATGGTTGTGCCCAAGTTAAACATGGCCATGGATCCTTGCATTACATGTAGCAAAACACTCCTTAATAGGAATTATGGAAAATGATGCATCATTTTCTACAATCCAAGTATATGAGAAATCATTATTTACAGTCAGCAAAGCATCATTCAGATTACTTTAATGATTAACATGTCCTATTCATGAAGCATAGGGGAAACATAATGAGCATCATTTGTTACAATGGTGGCAGAGATCATATCCTCCATATGTTACAAATCCTCTATAATAACACATTGGCCTGACCTTATCATTGGAGCTATACTGTGCCTTTGGTTAACTTTTTGTCTTCTTTTGACTTGGATCCTTTTTCCTTTCCGGCCAACTTTGAAGTACGCAGTCTGGCTTCTTGTGACCTTTTTTTGCTGTATTGGTAATAGATCACATCACCTTTACCTTTGCTTTTGCTCTTGTTTATCTGTGCATTTCTTGCTTTCTTCACTGAGCTACCTCTAGCCACATTAACAAATCCACTTCCCTCTGGCTGCAATTTAGGGACTGCTTTGTACTTTTTTATTGTCCTCTAAATACCTCAAGTATGTACATTGTAGCCTCGTAGAGGCACAAAGAATCAACAATTGATAGTACTGGTTGGGCTGCTTGACAAGACTATTTACATGCTGTCCAGAAAGCATGTTGATTTCAGTAATCTATGTAGTAACAGATGTGGGCTGCAGGAAACCAATAATTAGTGCATAGCCAGGAGCAAGGATCTTTTGCAAGAGAGTCAGTTTACACTATATTCTGGATTGTATATTATAAACTATGAGTTATAAAGCTTAAAAGATATCCCTAAGGGATCATATTTTTTGTACTTTAGTAAACATTAGTGAACCAATTCAACCCCCTCCCCCCCCCCCCCCCCCCCCCCCCCCTTCCCTTTTCTTTTCTCCCTTCTTCCCCTTCTTCATCCCTTTTGCTTGTCACGGGTGGCTTTTCCCTCTACCAAAAGAGAAAAAAAACCCCTTCTTTTCTTCTCCCCCCACATGAAAAAAGAGGAGTGTTTTGCATGTGTCAGTCATTTCTCTTGAGCTATGTAGATGTGTTTGAGCATTTCTTAGCTTATTCAATGGCTTTTATTCTTGATGCAGCCAAACAGGAAAAGAGTTTAAGAAGAGTTACAGACATATCAAGTGCGTATAAAAAATGCATAGATTCTGGACTTCTTACTTCATCTGTCAGGCGGTTTTGTTCTCTTCCTTGTGCGCTTCTTGACAACATTGACAACATGGAATTGTGGTGAGATTCTTTCTGATAATTTGCTGAAACTGTCATATCATAATATTGTTTAAGCAGAGTTTATAGAGTAACTCTTCTACGTTCACATATTCTTATTATACAGGCAACAATTATGAATAAAACATCTTTACATAGGATGAAGGGCTGGTACAGTTGATGTGTAAATCAGTATGATCTTACAGACAGGATTTTTTTAGTCATGCATGCAGTAGAATTCTATAAAAATAAGGTGAAACTTTAGAGTGCCATAAAGATTGTGGGGTAAGAGAGAGACTCTCTAGGGGAAAGGCAGTGCAAGGAAGCTTGTATGTGTGTGTGTGTGTTTGTGTGTGTGTGTGGGAGAGAGAGAGAGGTATACATATGATCCGACTATCTCGATGGGTTTGCCTGCTGTGTGAAAGAGCTCTATGCCCTCACCTGTGCTGATATATGGAAGATCAGAACCTTGGTTTTACCAAGGTTCATTGAAAGCCCTCTATGTGTGCAGAAGTCGTCTAGGCTGCATAGGTGATTCTGTAGACCCTTTGAAGACTCTGACACCAAGACAATATCATCTGCATATAAAAGAATGTGGACCGTGCTCCCTCGTACCTCAATGCCATCTCCTCCGTGCTGCTCTATGAAGTGCACTATCTCATCAATATATAGCCCAAAGAGGGTGGGTGAGAGAGGGCACCCTTGCTTCACCTTGATGCTGCTAGCAAGTGAATCTGATAGGCTGCTAGGGCATTTGGCTCTACCTGATATTCTCTCATATAGGGCATAGATCCCCCATATCATCTCCTCTAGAGCCCCGATGTCGAGTAGGTGTCTGAAGAGCCGCTCCTTGGGAACCGTGTCGAAGGCTTTGCCGGAGTCCACAAAAGGGCAGTATAATCTCCTCTTCCTCACTTGAGCCTGGTCGATCAGGCATCTCAAAGTAAAGATGTGGAGTAATCTTGTTTGAATCTTGCTTGTCTTGGAGCCTTGATACCCTTCCCCTCCGCGAGGGTGCTCAACTTTGTCTCTAGAACTGGCCAATGTGGGGCCAAGCATGATCGTTCGGTATGTGGCCTGATCCATAACATCACGTGACCTATGGGCACTATGGTGTGCTAGGGAACCCCTCAAGGAGTGCTCGGTTGAAGAGGCGGGTGATAAGCGGTGCTATAATCGTGCACCCATAGATGAGATGCTCTGCCTATAGGCGAAAAGGGTTGCGGGCTCTGCCATGCTGTAGGTGAGGATCGCACAGCGCACCATCGTTGGTGTAAAGAAGTGAGAGGTGGTGGGGTGTGAGCTTTGTGGCCCGGGGATGGGTGGTTGGTCTGGAAAGTGGTATAGGCTCTGCACATATTTGTGCCATGTGTTAGGCTCTCGGATTGGTGTCTGCTATCTCCTCTCTTTGAAGTGTCTCCATGCCACTGCACTATCTCCACTCATGAGCGGGTGATAGATGTCCCAATATTGTCTCTCCTCCCATTCTCGCCTCTTCTGACGTATGAGGGGTTGCATGCGGCACTGTGCCTGTCTGCGTGTAATCTCCTTGCTATGCTCTGCTGCTCGTAACTGCTTCCGAAGCTCCCGACACTCATCATCATATCATCGGTTTTGGGGCATGGATCTCGTGCGTGATGGGTGTGCGTGTGTGCGGTGGGGGAAGCTATGTAGGGCTGAATCATGTAAGATGGCGGTGATATGTGAAGTGAGTGCATCCAGAGGTGAGAGTGGATCTAGTGAGGGTAGGCAGGTGTGTAAATGGTGTGTGTAGACATGTGAGAGCTTTCACGTGAAGTGTATCGTGGTTTGTGGTGTGGTGGGTCGGAGGAGGTCTAGTGGAAGGGGAGATGAGAGTGTGAACGTGATAAAAGTGTGATCAGCTCCGAGTGGGCATCTACCAATACTAAGTGAAGTGATGACCGATGCTCCAGAGAGGGTACCTAATATGTAGTCGACTATACTGTTGCTGCCTCCATGTGGAAATCATATCAATCCTCCCAAGCCCAGCCATCAATGCATCCTGTTATAAATAGCGAGATGGTGTCAGCGGCCAAGCTCAAGTAGGTGTCTTTTGTACCCTTTGGTGTCCTCCCTTGTTTGCTCAAACTCGGCTTGTTCCGTCTCCCCTAGTCCTCTGCTCATGATCAGTGGCTGCTCCATGTCATATGACTCACACTGGCGTGACTGTGTGCATCCATTGAAGTCCCCTATAAGGAAGATCTTGCCTAGAGTCCTATAGTGCAATATCTCCTCCGAGAGTGCGGTGTAGGGAGAGTCACGATCTCTGAACTACTCCCGGTCATGTCCATAGTATCGAGATCCTCGTAGTGGGAAGTAGTAAATGGCTATGTAGATCCACCTCTGTGCTGCTATCTAAATGCATACCCACATGTATCGTGCCTCCCCGTCTTGGCTGGTGATGTGTCTTTGTAGCTCTTGTCTCAATATAATGGCGACCCCTCCCGATCCTCATGCTGAACTTTGTCAAATCATGGTCCTCAATATGGATGCCCACTAGAAACGTGCTATACGGGGGAGGCTTCTCTCTAGGCTTTCGTGAGTCTTTGTGAGAAAAGAAACGAAAGAAAAGAAAGAAAGTGTCTTTATGTGTATTTGGAGGCCGAACTTGGCCTATGAGACAAATCAATGTACATGGGTGTGTCTTTTGTCAATTGAAAAAGATGAAGTGCTGAAAAAAATGGTAAAGCCGATGTAAATCTCTGTAGTTGCATGTGGAGATGCCATGAAAAGGGGGGGGTTATGGAGTGCTATATCTATGATAGTCTTTATGCAAAAGGGTAGTACAAGCATGAGAATGCATATGAGGGACTAACTAGCTCCATCCTATACTAGTGGGTGTGGTTCATAGATGGAGGTGGAGTCAGGGCTGCCTTAATGGCTGCAATGGAATCAGCCGTCATTGGGGATCGTCTCTCCTCCATTGCACAATGGTCACAAGCTTGGATCTGTGCAATCTCGTGTCTTTGAAGTCTCGGGGCCGGATATCCTATAGCACGGGGTCATCTCCTAGCTCAAGAGGTCTGAGCCTACTGAAGAGTGACCCTCTTGGTGTGTGAGCTTTTGGGAGGGGGGGGGGGGGGGGGGGAGGGTTGCTTCACGTCGTAGAACAAAGAAGTCAGTGAGCTGACCCTATCTCCCTCCATTCTTGGTTTCTGCGGTGGGCGCAAGTAGGGGATGTATGTGACTCTGTATCTCTAGTAAGAATCGCCCGAGTTGTCGTTGATCTCTAGGGTCCATGATCCCTCGAAGGGTAGGCTGCCCTATAAACAGAGTCTCATATCTGCCTCTAATGTCATCATATGCCCTACATTTGCATACAAAGTGCTCCTCATCCTCCATCTCTACTCTTCATATCTTGCATATCCGCTCCTATCTGGGAATGTCTGTGGCTGTGCCCATCTCAATCTCTAGTCGGTGTGATGAGACACTCAATTGGCCAATCACTACCCTCGAGCTATGAGGCATGTAAATATCCATGTAATGTGGTCGCACGATGAAACTATCCACTAGTATATCTAAGAAGTGGTCTCGGTAGTGCGATAGTCGCGATCCCATGTGTGGTGCGAGCCATGTTTGCTCCAAATACCAAGGGAGTGGGCTGCTGCATGAGGAGAGAGAAAGTAGAGAGAGAAACCTACGCAGAAATTTGGAGAAGAAGATGGAGAAGCTGAAGTTGAAGAAGTCCCAATCAAGTTATGAGAGATTTGGGACCAAGTCTTATTGATAAGTGACTTTTAGGTCATTTGGGCATGTTCACACATGGCCAATGATCAAAAGTCATAAAAATAATGTAAATGCCTATAACTCCCCAATTTGGGGTCCAAAAAATACAACAAAAATATGTCTGGAAAGCTCTTGAAGAGAGCTTTCACATGGAAGGGTCAAAATATACAAAAGGAGAGTCCTTGGGGCCTTTATCCCCAACAACCTCCCACTTAAAGGACCAAGGAGGCTCCTTTAAGCTAAGTAACTCCCACCATCTGTATACATAGCTGATGTTGTGCCTTGGGTAGACACTTTTGAGAGCATCTGCAGGATTCTGTGAAGTATTGACCTTGATCAAAGTGATCAAGCCATCCTCTAACACCTCTCTGATGAAGTGATATCTCACATCAATATGCTTTGTGCGAGCATGAAACATGGCATTCTTTGCCAAACATATGGCACTCTGGCTATCGCATCCAAGAACAGGTGCCTTTTCAGGCATCCCAAACTCACTGCAGAGGCGGGCTAACCAAATGGCTTCTTTGGAAGCCTCTGTGGCTGAAATATATTCAGCCTCTGTAGTAGATAGTGCAACTATCCTCTGAAGTCTAGAGCACCATGAAATAGCTCCACCTGCAAGTATGTATACATAGCCACTTGTGGACTTGCGTGTGTCAACATCACCTTCCATTTCTGAATCACAAAATCCTTTTAACTCAAACTCTTGTCCCTTTCAAATATCTCAAGATAGATTTGACTGCCTCCCAATGAGCTCTACCAGGATTAGCCATAGTTAGTAAGGTACGATCCGTACGATTAGTACGATACGTATTAGTACGGTACTACGTACGTACCCTAAGATTTGGGGCTTCCCGTACAGAATTCGTACGTTCATAAGGTACGAGTTCTTTTTTTTGGGGCTAAAAAATTATATATTTCCTCTTTAACATGGTAAACATCATGCTTATGAGTAAAATGCATCAAAATGTTTATGAGATTGAAGCTCTCTGCATGTGAAAATTAGGGAAATGAGAATACATTGAGGCCTGGTCAAGTTTTGAAATTTAAAAAAAAATTGGTATGAAATCGTACGGTACGTACGGATACGTACGGATCGAAAAGTACGTACGAATATATCCGTACGAGTACGAATACCAACTATGGGATTAGCCATGAACCTGCTAACAACTCCCACTGCATGAGCAATGTCTGGCCGAGTGGCCACCATAGCATACATAAGTGAACCACAAAATGATGCATATGGAACACTCTTCATGTAACTGGCTGCATCATCATTTTTGGGACAGTCATCCTTGGAAAGCTTAACATGTGGCTGCAATGGCACTCCAAGAGGCTTAGCATCAGCCACATTAAATCTGTCCAGCACTTTTTCAATGTACTTTTCTTGGGATACCTGCAAAGTATGCTGCTGCCTATCTCTTTTTATACGCATACCAAGAATATGCTCAGCTTCCCCAAGGTCTTTCATTGAGAATGCAGAGTTCAGCTGCTGTTTTAGAGCATTCAGAGTGCTCTTTTTCTTCCCAGCCAGCAGCATATCATCTACATACAGTACAAGAATAATTGGGCTGCCATCTTCATCCTTTTTGGTGTACAAACAGTGATCTGCATGGCTTCTTTTAAACCCATGTTTGAGCATAAATGCATCAAACTTCTTATACCATTTCTGGGGGCCTGTTTCAGCCCATATAAGCTCCTTTTCAGTTTGCATACCAGATGCTCTTTTCCAGGAATGGCATATCCTTCTGGCTGTTTCATGTACAGCTCTTCATCTAAATCACCATGCAAAAAGGCTGTTTTAACATCCATTTGGAATAATTCCAAATCCAAGGAAGCTGTGAGAGCAAACAACACACGTAAAGTGGTCATCTTCACCACTGGAGAGAACACTTCTTGGAAATCAATGCCCTCTTTTTGGGCATATCCCTTAGCAACCAGCCTTGCCTTATACTTGGGTTTGCCATCAACAGTTTTGATTTTGTACACCCACTTGTTGGGAATGGCTTTCCTTCCTTTGGGTAACTCAACCAAATCCCAAGTATCATTTGCATGCAAGGCCTTTATCTCTTCCTGCATGGCTAACTCCCACTTCTTCTTGTGCTCACATAGCTTTGCCTCTTTATAAGTAAGAGGCTCACCCTCATCTGATAACATAATATAATGTATAGAGGGATCATATCTAGTCACTGGCCTCTTAGGACGTATAGATCTTCTTACCCAATGATCCACATTACCAGGCAATGGATCCACATCAGGAGGTACATTAACTTCTTCATTGTTAACAGGCTGCTGTACATCATTTTCAGCCCTGTTTTCAGCATGAATAGGTGGCTGCATATGCCCTTCAGGATCATCATTTTGCTGTCCAGCATCGTCTGGCTCAATAACCACGGGCTCATTCTCATTTCCAGCCATATGTGGTGCATCCCGAGGGTTCATATCAGATTTAACTGGTGGCTGTACATGCTGAAATTTGACTCTTTTATGGTCATCTTTAGAGGCACAATTGTTTTTGAGCAGCCTTGCCTCATTAAATACAACATCTCGGCTGCGTATTACCTTCTTGAGTTGAGGTAGCCAAATCCTGTAGCCCATTTCACCTTCATCTCCATAACCCATGAAGATTCCTTTCATGGACTTTGCATCTAACTTGCTTCTCAACTCAGGTCTTATATGCACAAAAGCATCACAACCAAAGATGCGTAGGTGGTCATATGAAGCTGGTTTGCCAAACCAAACCTCTTCTGGAATGCCACCTTTTAAGGACATATGAGGGGATCGATTGCAAACATGAACTGCAGTTTTCAAAGCCTCTCCCCAAAATCCATGAGGGAGATTAGCTGTGGACAACATGCATCTCACCCTCTCACATAAAGTCCTATTGTATCTTTCAGCCACACCGTTGGAAGAGGGGCTGTATGGGACTGTTAGCTCCCTCTTAATACCAAGATTTTCACAAAATCTATTGAATTCAGCACTTGTAAACTCACCCCCATTATCTATACGTAAGCATTTCAGCTTTCTACCTGTTTGAGTGGTCACAAATGCATGAAATTTCTTAAATGCAGCAAAGGCTTCATCTTTAGATTTTAACAAATATACCCAAAGCTTCCTAGAGTAGTCATCAACAAAAGAAACAAAGTAAAGAGCACCCCCCATAGATTTTGTGGGCATGCTACAAACATCAGAATGAACAAGATCAAGCACATTAGACTTACGAGAGACACCAGAGTAGTAGGAATTCTTTACTTGCTTACCATATTGGCATTCATTACAAAAATCAAGTTTTGAGCCTTTAGCATCAAACTTGTCCAAATTACATAATTTATCAAGGCCTTTTTGGCTCATGTGGCCAAGCCTATTATGCCATAATTCCATATGTGAATGGATTTGAGCCAAAGCAATAAACTTGCCCAGCAAAGCTTTACCATGCAAACAATAAAGAATCCCTTTCTTTGTACCTTTAACAATAAGCCTAGAGCCTTTGATAAGCTTCCATGAACCCTTCTCAAAGAGGGTACTATATCCATGCATATCCATTTGCCCAACAGACAATAAGCTTTTCTTGATGCTTGGTACATACCTTACATCATGCAAAACCAACTCATTAGTACCATCCACTGTGAGATGCACTGTGCCAATACCTTCAATAGAACAAGCATGGTTATTTCCAAGATACACATGTCCATGGCTGCCTGCATGAAAGGTAGTAAAACACTCCTTAATAGGAGTTACATGAAACGATGCACCTGAATCTACAATCCATGTTTGTGACAAAGCATCATTCACAGTAAGCAAGGCATCAATCAAATCCCTCTTTGTGATCTGCATATCTTGTGCATGAATATTAATAGAAGCATCAATAACTTCATCATGCTCTGCTGCCATAGTAGCACAAAGTATATCTTCTGCATCTGATAGCTCCTCAATGATGACACTAGAGGCCACATTGGCCTTCTCTTTGTCTTTGTCCTTTGAGGTATCATGTGCTTCATTCTTGGTGTCCTTTTTCTTCCTGTCACCTGTGTTCTTCTTTCTTTCTAGTTCAACTTTATAGAATCTGCAATCAGGTTTCTTGTGACCTTTCCTACCACATTGATAACAAGTCACTTCAGCCTTGCCTTTGCTTTTGCTCCTGTTCCTCTGTACATTTCCACTTTTCTTTTCTGTTCTTCCTCTAGCCACATTGGCTGAACCACTGCCCTCTCCACTAGCTTTCCTCCTGATTTCCTCGTTCAAAATAGAACCCCTTACACCATCAAAGATAAGACTGGGGCTATTCGAAAGTGAAACAACCAATGTTTCCCATGAATCAGGTAAGGTCATCAACAAGAAGATGGCCTTAAGCTTATCATCAAATGGAGGTAATCCAGAGTCCTTCAATTGTGAAAGAGTACCTGTAAACGAAGATAAGTGCTCAACCACACTTTTTGGCTCATCAAGCTGCATACACACTAGCTTACGCATAAGATGCACTTGATTTATAGGCATGGTATTTTCATAAGTGGCTTTCAGCTTCTCCCATACTTCAAAAGCATGTGTAAGGCCTTTCAAATCCACTAAGATTTCATCTGATACAGCCATCTTGATGTAAGTGATTGCCTTCTTGTTTAGGTTCATCCATGATGCATCTGTCATATCTTCAGGCTTGACTTCCTCAAGAGCCCCTTCACAATCTTTAAGAAAGAGGATGCCCAACATTCTCTCTTTCCACAAATCGAAACCATTACCTTCAAATCTCTTGATCTCAAACAAGCTTTTGACATCAGAGGAGGTAGAGGTCATGTTTGCACACTAAGAGCTTCAAAATTTCACCAAAAAAGGTAAAATTCACCTGCTGTCCTGTGCGCAATTACCTTACGAGACTATAGCTGAGAAATTAAGCCCAAAAACTGTTCAAAACTTGCAAAAATCAATTTCTGAAATTTTCTGCAGAAAATTTCAGAAAATTCCAACAAGCTGTAATTGCATCAAAAACAACAAATTTGTTGTTTTTCAACCACAAAAGGCATACATAAATGCAAAACCAAGTCAACGGGTGCTTGTTTTCACAAAAGCCCCAATTTTTGCAGCAATATGACCTGTAAAATCAGAGAAATGACCTGCTGTAATAAGTTTCCAGCAAGTATGCACTTCCTCAATATTTGTACATGTCCTCCCACTTGAAATGAGAGAGAATTTCTGCCACAAAAGACTTGTAGATGAAAAAATCAGCAATGTGGATGCTGAAAATGTGGGGATACAAAAAAAGAAGAATAGAAGAGATTCTTCGCAATGAAACTCTCTAAAAAGCACAAAATTTGCTTAAGCTTTGCTCCGGCTGAAGTAATCCTCCAAAAACAGCACTTTTATCGCGAAAAAAAAAGGTTTTTCGCGATGAAATTCTCCCAAATGCAAGAAAACACCTTCAGCTTAACATAGGCTGAAGTGGAAAAGCACTTCGAGCAACTTTGTCGCGATGGAACAGCTCAAGCCTCTGATACCAGTTGAAAGAGGCCGCGGAGAGCTACGTCGTGGTGTGCTCTGTTTCTCCAAACACCAAGGGAGTGGGCTGCTACATGAGGAGAGAGAAAGTAGAGAGAGAAACCCGCAGAGAAATTTGGAGAAGAAGATGGAGAAGCTGAAGTTGAAGAAGTCCCAATCAAGGTATGAGAGATTTGGGACCAAGTCTTATTGATAAGTGACTTTTAGGTCATTTGGGCATGTTCACACATGGCCAATGACCAAAAGTCATAAAAATAATGTAAATGCCTATGACTCCCCAATTTGGGGTCCAAAAAATACAACAAAAATATGTCTGGAAAGCTCTCGAAGAGAGCTTTCACATGGAAGGGTCAAAATATACAAAAGGAGAGTCCTTGGGGCATTTATCCCCAACACATGTTTGACTAACATAGAGCTTCCATAGATCCTATCTGAGCACAACATTTCTCTCACTACGGGAGAGGTGGATGTGAGGTGAGTAGGGGTCATACTGAAAGGGTGGCAATCTGTCCATATCAAGTCCATGATTGTCAAACAAGGCTCTAACTTGAGTGTGCCAAGCTCTCTCGTATCCTGACTCTGATATGTGTATAGATGCCTCAAATGCTGTGCGTGTGAGTGTGTCTATAGGGAGCTCCCTTATCTCGAGATTCATATCAGAGTTTTGCTTCGACTATTTGATTGATGATGACAGGAAACCCAAATGCCTTAACATTTGATGATGAAAGGCAACCCAAATGCCTTAACATTTGATGATGAAAGGCAACCCAAATGCCTTAACATTTGATAATGAAAGGCAACCCAAATGCCTTAACATTTGTGTGAGAGAGAGAGAGAGAGAGAGAGAGAGAGAGAGAGAGAGAGAGAGAGAGAGAGAGAGAGAGAGAGAGAGAGAGAGAGAGAGAGAGAGAGAGAGAGAGAGAGAGAGAGAGAGAGAGAGAGAGAGAGAGAGAGAGAGAGAGAGAGAAAGAAAAGAAAGAAAGTGTTTTTACGTCTATTAGGAGGCCGAATTCGGCCTATGAGACAAATGGATGTACATGGGTGTATCTTTTGTCTATGAGAGAAGATAAAAGTGCTGAAAAAGAAACTAGTAAAGCTGATACATATCTCCGTGATATGCATGTGGAGATACCCATGAAAGTGGGGGGTGTATGGAGTGCGATATCTATGATAGTCTATATGCAAAGGGGTAGTACAATGAGCATGGGAATGCATCTGAGATGACTAACTAGCTCCATCCTGTGCTAGTGGGCGGGTGTAAGATGCGATACATAGGTGGAGGTGGAGTCAAGGCCATCGTGATAGCTGCAACGGGATCATCCATCATCTGGAATCGTCTCTCCTCCATGGCGCGATGGTGACGAGCCTGGATCTCTGCAATCTGATGTCGATGAAGTCTCGGGGCCCGATATCCTCTAGCACAGGGTCGTCTCCTAGCTCGAGTAGTCTGAGCCTGCTGAAGAGTCACCCCTCTCTGTGTGTGGGCTGAGGGGGGGAGGGTTCCAGCCAAGGTAGGATCAAAACTCGAACCGTACACTTTTCTGTACGTATTGTACGTACGGTACGTACGGAACGTACCGAACCGTACCGTACGTGTTCAATGGATTTCTAAATTTATGCAACATTTTCATATTTTTTCCCTCGATTCGAGCATGGCCTGACTCTTTTTTGTCATAATTCATTGTTTAATGTTGATATTGGGGTTTAGATAACTTGATTCTTGAATATGTAACACATAATATTTGTATATTTTTGTCATTTATGGATTGTAAAATTATGGAACAACGTACCGAACGTACCGAACCTCAAGATTCGGTTCGGATCTCGAACCGTATGCGAACCGTACGTACCGAACCTAACGTACCGTTCCACCTTGGTTCCAGCCCGTCGTGGAATAAAGAACTCAGTGAGCTGACTCTGTCTCCCTCCTGTATGGGCTGCTACGGTAGGCTGGAGTAGGGAATCTCTATGACTCTGTATCTCTAGTAGGAATCGCCCGAGCTGTCGTTCGTCTCTAGAGTCCATGATCTCTCGGAGGGTGGGCTGCCCTGTAAATAGAGTCCCGTATCCACCTCTGATGCCATCATATGCGCTACATCTGCATACAAAGTGCTCCTCATCCTCCATCTCTACGCTGCAAACCCTGCATATCCGCTCCTCTTTGGGAATGTCTACGGCTCTGCCCGTCTCAATCTCTAGTCTATGTGACGAGACTCTAAACTGGCCAATCGCTACCCTCGAGCTATGAGGCATGTAAGTATCCATGTAACGTGGCCGCCGGATGAAACCGTCCGCTAGGATGTCTAAGAACTGGTCTCGATAGTGCAATAGTCTCGATCCCATGTGTTGTGTGTGCCATGTCTGACAATGTAGAGCTGCCAAAGATCCTGTATGACGAGAGAGGTAGCTTCTAATTTGTTTTCCATGCTCGCGGTCAAAGCTTTGGTGAGTTCTTCTTTGAGAGCTTCTGTCTTGTTCATATTAATCTCTCCCTCTTCTGGTGTGAGAGAGACCATTGAAGCTTTGAGGAGCTCCAATTCCTCTTTCATGTTTGCCCTTTCCTTAGCCCATTCTTCTTTTTCTTTGTTTCTCTCCCTCTCACGCTCTTCTTTCTCTTTCTGCCATGCTTCCCTCTCCTTATGATATGTTTCTACTTCTTTCTCGAGCTTTGAGAGGCGGTTGATGATGGCCGTGATAGTGGGGGGAGAGAGAGAGAGAGAGAGAGAGAGAGAGAGAGAGAGAGAGAGAGAGAGAGAGAGAGAGAGAGAGAGAGAGAGAGAGAGAGAGAGAGAGAGAGAGAGAGAGAGAGAGAGAGAGAGAGAGAGAGAGAGAGAGAGAGAGAGAGATTAATGTCTATTAGAAGGCTGAACTCGACCTATGAGATAGAATCAATGTACAGAAGTTATGTCTCCGATCAACCAAAAAGACAAAGTGTGCTGAAAATAAAAAATTGATGCTAATATAAGGTAAATGAGAGTCTCCGTAACGTGCATTTGTGGAGAATCGATGAGAGAGGGGGGATATATGGAGTGCTATCCCTATGGTAACCTATATGTAAGAGGATAGTACAAATATGAGAATGCATCTAAGTGACTTACTATCTCCATCTTGTGCTCGTGTGTGGGTTAGTATGTGCTACATAGGTGGAGGTGGAGTCAAGGCTGGCCGGATGACTGCAGTGGGATCGGCCATCATAAGAGCCTGTCTCTCTTTAGTGGCTCAACGATAACGGGCCTGGATATCCATAATTTGGTGTCTATGAAATCTCTATGTCCGATAGCTTGTGATGCGGGGTCGTCTCCTAACACCTTTCTTGGTGATCAAGTTTTTCTTCTCTAGAGGAGGTCAAGTTCTTCTCTCCGAGTGGTCATTAGGTGATCAAGTTCTTCTTCTCTCCAACCTCTCCTTCTCCTTCCATGCTCTTCGAGACGGAGAGTCCTTTAGTGGTGGGCACCTGTAGAGCCCCACCAATGATTGAAGTGTACTTTCCAATGATTGAAGTGTACTTTCCAATGATTGGAGTGTACTTTGCAGCACTTGAAGGGGTACTTTGTACTTGTAGGTATGCACTTTGTATTTAAGGTACATTACTATGTACTTCAAGGTATTGTACTTGGTACTTCAGATACCTTGTAAATGACTTAGGGGCAACGGATGCACTATGTAAAAGAAGACACATCAGAAAAAAATTTGATGTATACCCTTTGATATATTACTCCTTCCCTCCCAGCATGTAGAAGTAACGTGAGTCTCTCTTGTGTGCCAAGTGCATAGATTCTATGGTATTTTCCCTCCTTCTATGTGACATGTACTTTCCTCCCCGTCTTCTTCTCTTTCCATGTGAATATCTTTCTCTCTAGAGTATCTCCTTCTTATGTAGGTGCCATAGTTGGTTTGGAACTTGTTCCAAACAACTTTTATGGTTCGGCGCTTTTGGTTCCGCACCAACGTTCGAAAAAACGTATGGAACCTTGACTTAAAAAAACAATACCCCGTGGTTTTTTTGATAGCCGCTTGCCTTAAGAGTCAATGAGCTCTCTCAGAGGACCACTCCAAAGTCCATTAGTTCATACACACTCATATATACATATATACATTCGTGCCTCATTGCATTTCTAAATGCATCTATGATGTCACACATAACCTATGGTGCTATGCTGCACACGTACTAAGTACTATTATGCCACATAAAAGTTAGAACTTAGAGCATACATGCATGCATACATTCATACGTACACACATACGTACATGCATTCACATATATAGTGCATGAATGCATGACACGATGAACATTGAATGTATACATTTTACATGCATGTATGCACATAAATAAATATAAATAAAAATATATATATATATATATATATATATATATATATATATATATATATATATATATATATATATATATAGATATATATATATATATATATATATATATATATATATATATATATATATATATATATATATATATATAAAGTTATTTATCAATTTATAAGGTAACGTTCCGTACCGTTCCATATCCTGACGTTTGGTACGGCATCACGTTCCGTACGCGTACCGTACGTGTCGTACCAAACGTTCCGTACCACCTTGGTAGGTGCATGTATCCCCAAGGGCATATCCCATGCAATCTCCAAAAGCAGTCATGTAAATTACACTTCCTCCCTCTTCCTGGATATGATGATAGTTCTTCACTCCTCTTTCCCAATTTTCCATATAATTAGAATCTCAGAGATGATTCTCCCTAATGAATTATGATGAAAGGGAAATGTAATGCCAAAGCCCATCAGTAACTTGAACCAAAGATCTCCACTATATAAGGACAAGTTGGAAGGACGGGGGTATCTCTATCCTCTATCATGATCCATCATCTATCATCATCTACCGTTTGAGTCTTGTACGAGGCGGTGATGCGAGGATCCTTTCACATGTAATTGATTGGTTGCTTCTTGCGCATAGTTTTCTATACTTTTGAGTGTACTTTGTTAGTATATGACCATTGTGCCCCTCATGATTGTATGTTGTATCACACATTTTGTAAGGCCCCATTATGAGAAGAAGTCAATCATACTTTACCAGTTGATGGGAATCCCATCTTGCATGTTGGATGAAGGTCGAATAGGACCATCTAAGGTATCGTGAGGAAAGGAAGCTACCAAGGGTCCCAATTGTCGGGTCTCGGGTAGCGGTGAGCATCTTGGATCGGCAATGAGAAAGAGAATATTTCATGGAATATTCATCGTCAGACTCATAAATCTTTCATATTTGTTATAGTACAAAGTAGAGATTTAAATAGTAGATTTAAATCGGGATTTAAATCGTTTAAATCGTAGAGATTAAAAAAAAAAAAATAAAAAATCGGGGTTTTTATTCATCAAGAGATTTTTATTTTTTTTTGTATCTAAGGTATGCACAATACCTATTCAACTCATATATACTCCAATATTGGACATAGTGAAAAGTTTATATGACCTGGACGCTTGTTAGTTCTTGTACTTCAGCCATATGTGAGATGCCAACAAAGAGTTTATGATAACATTGCAGTCACATAAACTCTATAATGTCATTCAGCTATAGGTTGGTATAGATTCATACTGGACAGGGACTTATTTTGATGCCAAAAAATGTACATATACAATTGAAGGAACTTGGCTTTGAGCATAGATTTTAACTTAATTTAGTTAGTCAAATCTCTAATAGGCAAGAAAATAAAATAGTTCTATTCAGAGAGCAAAGTGGTAATATATGATAGACTATTAGCAAGCATAGGTATCATAGTGATCAAATTTTTAATTTTTAAAAGTGATCTACCATATAAAACCTTTTTTTTTTTTGAATAAAAGTCGTTAAAAACGATTTAAATCGCAAATGCGATTTTTACGATTTTTATAATCGTGCGATTTTTTTTACTATGTTTGTTAGGTTAGTTGAACTGACCTAAGTCGTATATGGGAATTACGTGGTGGGTGGCCACCCATGTTTTGCTGTCCACAGAAGGCCACACCTCTCCATTGCCCTATATACATGAGTTTTGCACTATGATTCTCTACCCTGTAACTCCCTATCCAGAGTTGTCTAGGTCACCATTCAAGCTCTAGTTTGAAAGCGCAGTGATGGACAATCCCATCGTCTTTGTACTTGTTAGTAATGAATTTTTTGAAATTTTATATTGTCCTCTTCTCTGCTATTACTTGTGTTTTCTTGCGAAACTACTTTCTTACATGCTTTGAGTGTACCTTTCTGTACTAAGAGTGTACTGTGAGTGGATTCCTTGTCAAACATTGTCAAGTGATTGTCCAATGTCTAAGTGTACTTTTGAGTGTATTGTTAAGTGGCTTTCTTCGTTGTAGTGATTTTGGAGTGAATCTCTACCCCAATGTACTTTTATTGTACTAAGTGATTGTCTACGGGCACATCGTTAGTGTTTACGGTGTCTAATTGCTTTTTGAACAATCTCGCTGCCTCTAAAGGTCTACCCACTACCATGTATAATAGGCTAACTAAGATGGATAAGTCTATTCTGACACGTAGCAGAGTGGAGACACTAGAATTGGCTAGACTAGTCGTAGAGAATCAAGAATCAAGAATCAATATTTAAGCATATTAATGATGTTATGATCTATGATAAGTGAATTATGATACTAATAAAAATAAGAATAATAAAATTTGAATGTAATATGATCAAAATGCATATTGCATATCTGTCTCAAGAAATAGAAGTATGCTACATGGACACATATATGCCCCATAGCTGGAGGGTAGTGATTGGCCAGCTGAGGGTTTCATCACACTGACTAGAGATTGAGACCGGCAGAGCAGGAGACACTCCTAGAGAGGAGAATATTTGTCGGGTATGTGGGGTAGAGATAGAGGATGAGGAGCATTTTGTATGTAGATGTGAGGCATATGATGATATCAGGAGCACATATGAGGCTCTATTTACAGGACAGCCTACCCTTAGTGAGATCATGGCCTCCAGAGACCAGCATCAGTTAGGGCAATTCTTACTAGGGATACACAGCCACAAAGATTCCGTGCTCCAGCCCACCATGATGGCTCTGACATGAGGGAGACTAACATAGCTCAAGGACTTTTTCGCCCCACGACATGCACCAGCCCCCCCACCAGCAGTCACACAGAGAGGGGTAACTGTTCAGCAGGCTGAGACCTCTCATGCTAGGAGATGACCGTACATCATAGGCTATGGGACACAAAGATTTCATCGACACCAGACTGCAAATATCCAGGCTCGTTCCTGTGGAGCCAATGAGGAGAGATGGGCCCAGAGGGTCGACCCTGCTACAGTCATCCGGGAAAAAGGATATTTGATGAGTCACTTGGATGCATTCTCATGTTTGTACTTTGAGGCAAAAAGGAGGTTTTTCTCGAGGTTTGTGGCCCCTATGGAGGCCTTCATAGTCGGCTACAAACTCCACACTTCACCACAATAACCAATTGTTTGCTAGATGTATGTGGCTAGCTATTCTTAAGGCTTATTGGAAGATGATGCATGGTAAGAATGTGAAATCCAACACTATGGCTATAGTAGTAAACCATGAATTCAACCTCTTTCCCTCTGTCTCTTTTTTCTGGAGGTATGAGGATATTTTTGTATTGTACTAATCCAACTTGGTTGATGATCTTATTCGGAACCCTTTCATTTCTAGGTGTCTTAAGTGGACCTGGATCTCGACAAAACCCATATTTGGAATGTACTAGAAGTCTTCTTTGAGTTGTTTAGGTATTTTTCTTGGTTAGAGTAGAAAAGAAGGCACACTTCAACTTGCTTGGGCCCTTATAATAAGTTACTTGCTAGGGTGGGTCAGTTGAGTTTGGCAGGTAGACTAAGGCATGGCAGAACTCGTGTGTGCATGCTTTGCTCTCAGATAGACGAGGTTAGTTTGTTAGTGCACATAATGTTGGAGTGTAGAGAGCTGGAGTAGATGGATAGGTGGCATAGGGGCATACTTGTTTATGTTGTTTAATAATTCCCATCGGCATGCGCAATGGATATTTTTTTCATCCAGCTAAGAGAGGATGTGCACAGAGGAACTATGACCTGGTGGGTTAGCCAGAATATACAGACAAAGGAGAGGGTGGCCAAGTTCATCTTGGTCATCTCCTTGGCGAAGCTTTGCCTAGTATATAAAAGTTCTGTATGGGGACTAATGTTTCTTTTCATTTCAAATCCCCTTTTAAAAATCATGAGATCCTCCCTCATGATTTTTTGAATGCAAAAGTGCTTTGGTTTACCAATGGTTCAGTTAGGAGAGTCCGATCTTGGAGCTGGAGTGGAGAAAGGACTCGCTCAGGCTTTAAATTACTATTGTGAGTTGATGCTCTATGTGGAGCACAACATCCCTTTTTGAGAAGCTTTTGGGATAAGGTAGTTTAGTGGGTTCGAGCTCGACGATACTTAGAATTTTGGCAAAGGATCCTTGCTTGCTCATGTATAGGTCTTGTTTAAGGTAAAAGTAGATAGCTTACTTCCTTTGATGAGGGGGGTTGTGGGGGTCAAGAGGGGTTCCTCAAAGAGGAGAAACACACACACCACCCCCCCCCCCCCCCCCCCCCCCCCCCAAACAACAACAACAACAACCCAAAAAAAAAAAAAAAAAAAAAAAAAAAAAAAAAAAAAACCACACACGTGCACGCACAAGTATGCACTCATGCGCACATGTGTGCGCGTGCGTGCACACACACACACACAGACACACACAAAAAAAAGAAAAGAATTCCAATAGGCACTCTGTCATGGACTGCTTATGATCCCTCATGTCTGATGTACACAATCAATTATTGAGAGGCTCCTCTATTGATGAATGCTTTATACTCACTCCACCAGTGCCAGAGCCATTTTCCTAAAACTCATGAACAGGTGCAATCTGCAAGTCTGATGTCTTCACTGAGGTTCGGTGTGTTGGCTTCTGCTAATTTTGGGGATTCAGACTGCTTTTGATGCTTAGCTAAAGGATCCAGTTTGTCTACTACAGTCAACAGGATACCTCACGAGTTCTTTTTTGACATGCTCAAACCAGTTACTGGGGAGCCTTTAGATGGTTATGGAAGGGACTTGTTTTTCTACACTTTTTATGGCTCTCTTGTGTCAATGGAAAGCAAGAGACAA
This sequence comes from Ceratopteris richardii, assembly GCA_020310875.1. Lineage (NCBI taxonomy): Eukaryota > Viridiplantae > Streptophyta > Polypodiopsida > Polypodiales > Pteridaceae > Ceratopteris > Ceratopteris richardii. The sequence continues at coordinate 34,217,163 of CM035412.1, read as the reverse complement.
TCACAAGATCAGTGTAAAGAACTCACCTTTTTTTTTTTTTAAAAATGAAAATGAAGAGCGTATCACACACTCAGGGGCCAGTAGAGATGATTGCAGTTCCTCTTGGTTAGTTATGGGACATGGGAACCATTTCATCTGGGCTGTGGGACATCACGAGCTACTTTTCTGTGTGATTCAGTGCTTACCCATCAGTGGTATTGCCCACCTCCATTTTTAATTATATATAACAATACCCACTATAGAATGGTGTGCACATCGTTCACAATGCCTGCTAAATAGTAATCACATAGCAACTCTTTGCACATGTTTTATCAGTAATATCAGCCTTGCTGCGTCAAAAAAAAGGAAAACAGAAGAAGAAGGTCTTTAACCGAAAAAAAAGTTCTACTGAACATGACAATGCCTTACAAAGGATATGGATACATGTAGATAGGTAGATCTTTTTCCTTGCACTTCAGTATTTATGTTTCACTTGAATGCACTACTAAATGCATGTTTACCCATGTACGCATGTGTGCACAAAACCACAATGATCTTTTACTCTTCATAATAACATAGAAGCTTTTATTCTAATTTTCTATTGCAATCTGAATTCACCTCCCTCATACGTGCATGCCATTTGATTCATTACAGGGACGCTCGAGTAACCTCACCTTCAGTTTCTCCTTGATTATAAGAGGAAACGATACACATGAAAAACGCCATGCTATAGACAGCCTAAGTCATTATGTCTCTCTCGTTTGATCCGGCAAGAACTTAGGTTTGTATCGAAAGGGCTACAAAAGGTAGGCATTCCTGTTTGTGTTTTGAAAGAGCAATCATTGGCATGTCTGCATTTTAAGTATTTCTGTTTATCATGAGCTTTGTTTGTACTCACATGGGTAGGCTCATCATTAAATTATGTACCTTATTTGCTGTGTGGAACTAAGAGCATGTTTTTCCATGTGGCATCAGAGGAATGTATTGTTTTGTGGGTTTAGCATATGCATCCTTTCTATGTTTGATACTATGTACTAAGTAATACCAAAAGCATTTATCCTTGTGAGGGAGTTGCATCCATTATTCTGCATTTTCAGAGAACTATATTGCATCTGAAGGAAAGATGAATGTTTTACGAGTCACTATTTTAGTAATTATTAAATTAAATTGAGAGAAATAGATTGATGGCTATCTAATAATTTTGAAAGTGGATGGATGCTCGCCAACCAAAAGAAAGAAGACTTTTTTCTTTTATATGGGAATTGTCTTTTTGTTTTAACAAAGCAACAGGACCAGTAGAGATTGGCCAGAGCAATTTTCAAAGGAAGCTGGAGTTTTCTGTGTTTGGCCTCTCATTTTGGACAAATGTTAACCACTTTCACCACTTCTTTCACAAACATGTAGATACTTGTTGTAGGCATCTTCATAGTTTCCATAGATTCAATAGATTCTATACACATCCAACAAATCCCACGCTGAAGGATAGATGATATTGATATATTACTCCATAGGAGAATCACATTACTTTATACTTAATTTACCTCGATTGAAGATTACAAAGTTTTGTACATAGTCTGCCAGTCCTTAACTCTTAGTTTGAAGCGGCAGCTACATCTGTACAATTTGCATTCAAAACCTAAATCTATGTGCAACTTTCCCAATTTCCATAAATCACATTTTTTCAAAACTAAATCACATCTCGTATTTAAACCTCTTATTATTCGTATCATTGTTATTTAAATTAGTATTAATATTACTGTAATATCCATTCTTATCACAGAACTTGAATTCCCAAACTAATTAAAAGAAGTGACAACAGATTGTGTTGCTGAAAATGATTGATGGCTCGTCCTATTGGTGCATGTGTTTTCATCTGTATACATGCATTGACACATGAATTCTTAATCACCCATACACATGAAAGTTACATAATAACATGGATCTTGGTTTGTGTGTACAATACCTGCTTACCTACTTGTCTATCTACACACTTACCTACCTCCATGTAAGCATGTATACACACATACATACAAAGATTGGTACGGACACACACACACACACACACACACACACACACACACACACACACACACTGACACACTCACTCCTATACATCTTTTTGGGGGGGAGAAAGAATTCACAAATGTACGGTTGCCCAAAGGTGCAGATTCTTTTACAAGGCTCTTTGTGAGTCCTCTAGAAGAATGTGTGAAACATTATCTCTATTGAAGTGCACATGTCCTGACGCAACACGAAAATACCCATGAGCAGACAGTCTTGGAGGATTCCTATTGGAATGCTCGAATCAAACATGGTTTTCCGAGTATTAAATAGTTGCATGATTGCCAGATGAACGAGGAATCAAACATGGTTTTCCGAGTATTAAATAGTTGCATGATTGCCAGATGAACGAGAGTATCCAAGAATGTCAGCTGATCTGAAACTCATTTAATTGCCGAATTCTTGAAGGAATACAGACCAAAAGTGAATTTGAGAATCGATATGTTGAAATCATTGACCCCAATTGAAACTTTATGTCAGCCCATCATAGCTTAATATGAATGCAATGCTTGAATAAGTATACAAGACTCTCTTTGAACTACACACTGAGAACAATAAAAAAAGCGTGGGGATGCACCTATCCTAAGTCCTTCGACCACAGTTCTTTTGAGGAAAACCTGATAATGAAGTGGTCTTCAATGTTTGAGGATCTCTTTACCTATCACTTTTCCTTATTTGCCATCCCTGATTACGAATGCTCGCTACACTCAAAGGCAAACGAAGCTCTGCATAGTACAATGCAGTCGACTTGTACCACTTTTGTAGGCCTCCAAATTTCCAATCCAAATGTCTGTCTGTGGGGTGGGAAGATAGAAGAATTTGAATATCTGGAAATGTATCCCAAAAGCACAACGAAGAGGACCGGTTCTTGGAAACGGTATTTAATGCCTCACCCCATCAAAGCACAATAAGAGCCTGGACATATTTTTACGAAAATATCATGCCATCTGATCCCATAAAGGAATCCAATGGCAGAGTTTGGGGTCCAGAATGGGAATTCTAAACCCAGAGTTCTCATTTTCTACATGATCTCCATCCCACTTTAGAAAGGGATTCACTCTTTTCTAGGAATTTTGGAGTACCTTGGCCGATTAAAAATGGAGCTTAAGCAGCGCATATAAAAACATTTTAGTCCATGTAAGAATGTCCCAGTGCCCTTTGGATTACACTATACCTTCCTGGAAGATGGATTGGAGAATGAGAGTCCATGGCAAGGATATATACTGGAATTTAGCAATGAAGGTGCATATCCAACATGAGTATGAAGCATAAAATTTAAAATCCCCTGCTTCACATTCCTTGCATGTGCAACAAGAGAATCACCAATCTTGAAGATGGTTTTTGCCACATGAATGCTTTGATTGTTAAAGTGATTGGCTGTAAAGATGATTGAGACTTGTCAAGTAGCATTGAATAGTTCATAATATAAAGATACAGAATCCTCTGGATAATTTGGACTCAGAAGTGGAGTGGCCATCTTTTCGGTTGACATTTGGAAGCCTTTGCAGGCACCCTCTCCAGGACCCGTTGAGTTTGTTGAGGATGTTAGGGGAACACAGTGAACTCCTCTACAGCTATAGCAATCAATTTTGATTTATTTGTATTCATTATCAAACCAGGTTCCTTCCCAAATTTGTCAAGAATATTCAAACAAGAAGTAATCGAAACATCTGTCACTATCCAACAGGCGTGGTTTAGTGGATGTGCCTTGTACTCCTAGGCAGATGGCCAGGCTTCAAGTCCCACCTAGGGCTGGATGCCTCAGAGTTCCCCAAGATGGGTGAAAAGTTTGGTCACCAAGTGTGAAGCAATGAGGTGATGATCACGTTCTCTAGTAGGCAATACAAAGGGTGTGTACCAATGGCATATAGCAAAGGACTCATACGGAAATCTTAGCACACTTGCATCGTAGTAGTGGCTGACGTAAGTTGTCCATGTCCAAGAATGAAAGAGTTGGAGTCTCGATCAAGCAAGTAAATGACATCTACGATTCGATTACCAAAGCCCATTCTTCTCATGCCGGAACTAATGAAATTCCAATACATTATGTTGAAGGCCTTTACAAAATCAACTTGCATTAAGGTAGAGATTATGTTATGATAAGAAGCATATTCTGAATAAGCATGATAACATGTATATTATTGAAAATGGAATGCCTATGAAGAAAACCATATTGAGTAGGATGAATAAGCTTCTCTTTTCATCACATTCTCAATAGATTCCTTGAAACCATGCTTACATTATTCTATCACGCTCTCTTGTTTAACTTTATCACACACATTCGTTTGATCATGCATACATCTCTTTGTTAAATTTCAAAATTTCATGTTTTGATTTTCTATCTTTATTAGAAGATGCATACTTTGCTCCGATCTCATAAATGAAATTACATCATATTAAGGCTAGTCTATTTTTTTTTTCTCTCTATGTTTTCAATACCATTTATTTTGATTAACCTTCCTTCTATCTTGTCTCTTTAATCTCCTTAAATATGGATCAAGCTCCCTCTATTGATTCGTTTAGTTAATTTGAAAGTACTTTTTGAAGATATATAGTTATCTCAATTATCTCTAAGAGAGAGACAAGGAGGGGGGAGGGGCACTTTATCTTTATTATTTTGAGATGGTTTAAAAGAGATGATGTGGCAAATTAAAGTACATTATTATCAATGGTTACATTTATTCCTAAAGATGGTTTACCAAATTTTGATTGCATTTAATAGAAAATTAACACAAAATCAAAAGATTTGTACAAAATAATAACATAATAAATAATTTTAAAATTCATATGTAGTGTGGATGTTTCCATGGAATATGCACTCAAAATCATTCTACTCACTCTTGCATATTTGAGTGTGCATGTATACGTAATTGAAGTGAGAGGATCAAAATAGTGAAAGTATATGTGATAAAAAATTATGTTTTTTTCTTAGTTTTTGATAATAGCTATTATTCTTCATCTAGAAACTGTAGTTAGAGCTTCGATTTCTCTTATGAAGATCTCTTTTATATTTTATGTCTATATTTGATAAATTATGCGTATTTTTCTTTTTGCTAAAATCATTTTAAATTAGACTTTTTCAATCATGTTAGGCAATGAAACACATAAGTTAGACATAATTAGCATATTTTTGCATGCACATGAAGTGGTTGATCCTCAATGTGAGAGTTTGATTTTGTTTTTGTGAAGATGCCACTTGAAGTATGCCAGGTAGTGATTTTGAGGTTTATAAGTAGAGATGTTGTACATATTGTGGCTTTTTTACCAAGGTTCTATTACAAATGTTATGATGCAAATGTGAGAAAATGTTATGATGCAAATGTTATTGTGGCTTTGGAGAGTGTTAAAATGAGAAAATAGTAAAGCTGCAAAGGGTGCACATGGGAAAATATGAAACATATGGTAAAATAAAGTGAGAACAGACCATGGGGACTACGTGCATAATGCAAAACATGTGATCAATGTGCTCAAAACATGTGGATTTTGACCAAAATTCAGAGAAAAGTTAGGATTTTGGAAAAGCTAAGTCAAAATATGAGTCCAGAGCTGCCAAGAGACATGAAGATGACCCCAAGTTTGAAAAAAATGGCCATCCGAGGCACAATCCAGAGCCAAAACATTGGATCAAGGAAAAAAAATAAAAAATAAAAAATATACACACACACACACATATATATATATATATATATATATATATATATATATATATATATATATATATATATATATATATATATATATATATATATATATATATATATATATATATATATATATATATATATATATATATATATATATATATATATATATATATATAATGTTTTTACTATTATATGTATTTTTTTTCTTGGGGGGGGGGAGGAGGGAGGGGGGGATGGGGTGTGTTGTGGGGGGCGGTGTGGGATGTGGGGGGGGGGGGGGGGGGGGGGGGGGGGGGGGGAGGGGGGGGTGCGGGATGCGGGGAGGAGGGGGGGGGGAAGGGAGGAGGGGGAGGGGGAGGGGGAGGGGAGTAGGCGAGGTGTGTTGCGGGAGGCGGGGAGTGGGGCGGTGCGGGACGCGAGGGGATGGGGGGAGGGGGCCAGGGAAGGGGGGGTGTTTTGCGGGGGGCAAGGGGAAGGGCGGGGTGTCTTATGGGGGGCGGGGAGTGGGGCGTTGTGGGACACATGGGGGGGAGGGAGGGGGAGGAGGAGGGGAGGAGGTGGGGTGTGTTGTGAGGGGCGGGGCGGGGAGTGGGGCGGTGCAAGACACGCGGGGGAGAGGGGGGGGGGAGAGAGAGAGAGAGAGAGAGAGAGAGAGAGAGAGAGAGAGAGAGAGAGAGAGAGAGAGAGAGAGAGAGAGAGAGAGAGAGAGAGAGAGAGAGAGAGAGAGAGAGAGAGAGAGAGAGAGAGAGAGAGAGAGAGAGAGAGAGAGAGAGAGAGAGAGAGAGAGAGAGAGAGAGAGAGAGAGAGAGAGAGAGAGAGAGAGAGAGAGAGAGAGAGAGAGAGAGAGAGAGAGAGAGAGAGAGAGAGAGAGAGAGAGAGAGAGAGAGAGAGAGAGAGAGAGAGAGAGAGAGAGAGGGAGGGAGGGAGGGAGGGAGGGAGGGAGGGAGGGAGGGAGGGAGGGAGGGAGTTTTTTTTATTTGGAAAATTATTGATGGGGTCCCTCTTTCTTTTTTTAAAAAAATTAAAAAATTAGATAAAAAATACAAATAAAATCCAAAAAAAAAAAATCCCAAAAATTAGAAAAAAATTAGAAAAAAATTCCCTAATATTCTAAGCCATTTAATCTCCCTCAAAAGCATAGAGAATTTCCTTTCATTCTCCATTTTATCAAGAAAATGACATTGAAAAAGATGGAAAATGATAGGAAAAATCCTAAAAAAAAAAATCTAAAAATGCTTAAAAAAATCCTAAAAATTTGCTTATGCTAACGGCTATGAAATGACTTCTAAGTTGCATAAAAACTCAAGGAACAAGCATGTAATGGATAAAACTACCAAAAATTTAAGCAAAAAAATAGAATGAGAAGGCTATGTACAACCTGGATTGATTTTGCAAGATCCAGGTGATTCAGAAAGCTTCAGTTGTGTCGATGATTGGCCTTGAGCCATGATGTGATGACCAAGAGAAACCCCTCCATAATCTCCAATTGCAGTATATTGCATCTTTTGTATCTTTGTTTCAGCTATTGTGTGACTTAATTTGCAAAATGTCATTTTTACTATTCCAACTTCTTTAGCCAATGGAATCCTCTGTTTGCAAAGACTTGCATGTACTCCTTTTTCATCTTTGTAAAGCCTTGCACTTACTACCAAAAAAATTGACATAATAGATAATATCCATACCAATATCCATAACAAAGTGGCCATTGATATAGGATTTGAAATAGCTTCATCACTGCTGCACTTAAGGGCTTTTCTTTTCTTCTCTCTTCTTTGGCCTTTGACTGAGATTGTTTCACTTGATTCAGTAACCTGAATGATGTCCTCTTTTTCTTCATAGACTTCCTCTTTACTTGAGTTTGGAAAAATTCCATAGTAAGAGGATGGGTCTTCTGTATGGAGCCAAGCCTGCATGTTTTCTTCTTCATATAAGTTGCTTCTTCATATAGGTCTGCCTCTGGTTTATCCAACAATACATCTTCCATACAAATACCAATTGTCTGCATCATGCTGGTATGTCTTTGGGTGTCTAGTCCTTCTTCTTAAAATATCTGCTGCAACTCTTTTCCCTCTTGCTTTACCCACACTATATCCTTACCCTTGTCATGTAGTACATTGGCATGCCTTAACCAATGTCTCCCAATTAACAGGGGAAAACTTCCTTCTATCTGTCGCAGTCTTAGAATAACAAAGTCCAAGTTAAAGATTATACCTTTTATCTTGATTGAGACTCTAGGAACCACTCCCATAGGCCTTACTATGCTTTGGTTTGCCAATGTTACAATGAAGTTGGCATGTCTTGAAGGTTGTAGTCCAAATTTTTTCATGGTATGTTCAGACATCAAGTTAATGCGAGATCCACCATCCACAATAACTCCTTGAAACTCATGACCTTTGATAGAGACTGTTAGCCGAGGGCTCTTATAATCTATGAGGGGTGCTTCCCCTACAATATTATCTTTATGCATGACAATAGCCTTTGCCACTAAACTTGTTGTGGAAGCCTCATCAATTATTTGCAAGAGTTCTGACCTGAATTTCCCATCCATCTTTATTAAATAAAAAATACCGACCTTCCTTTTCATGGACTTGAGTAGTCTTGAAGCTTCTGACTCCTCAAGAGCATGGGCTCCAATTGACGTATCCAATATCTCATGAGCCCTGTTGAATGCATGTCCAATGGCATCACTGGTATCTATGAGATTTTCTTTTTACCTTGTATCTGCACGTGTGTTGGCTTTGTCATCGGATGTCTCTTTGTCTTTGTTCAACCCATTAATACTTGATTCTTGGCCTATGTCCAATTGAGCCTCCCCCTTGCTTCTTGTCTGCACTCTAAAAGATTAAATTTCTTCTAACTGCACCGTGATGGCATATTTACTTGTTCCACAACTTCTTCTTTGCTCACAACAATCATTTGAATGTGTGGCCTAGGTGAAGATGCCTGGTTCTTAGGACAACAAAGGGTATAATGGTCCCTAGCTTTTGGGCAATTCTTGCAAGGGGGAGCATTTTCCGATAGAGTACACCTACTTTGGTAATACCCACATTCTCCACATCTGAAACATATAATTGGCCTCCTTGAACCATTTCCAAAGTTATCCCTGTGTCTAGGGTTGTAATTGTTACCTTGATTAGGTGCAACCGCCATCACATTAGATGGTGGTTGGGCTCCTCCTTGTGTCCAGTATGTTTGTGTATTCATTCCTCTTGAAGAAGTTTCTTGAGCCTCATGCCCAGGTTTCCTGCATAACTGACATGTTACATATAAGAATGGACATTCGCTTACGACATGGCCCTGTTTGCTGCACATGGTACACCATAGCTCATTTTTGATGCCACCTCCCCTTAATTCTTGTAATTCCTATCGAAGGTTAGCTATTTCTTTTGCTTGGGCGTCCTCTTCCTTTTGTAGTTTGAGGGCCTAGATTTCTCGCCTAAACAAGGTTACTGCATTTTCTTCTTCCTTTTTAGGTTTACTTCTTTTTAAGTTCCCTAGCTCTTTTCTTAATTGAATCACTGGATCCTCAATTTCTGCAGAATAGGGTAGTTGAGAAGAACTTGCTCCATATTGCTATCTTATTTATTCAAGTCGTGTAGGTGTATTGATGAAATCTTCTATGGAGACTTTTGACAACACTAATTCTTTGATTTTAGATTGTGTAGTCACCGGAAGTGGTTTAGCTAACCATTTCTTAATAAAGAAATCATGTTGAGGGTCTAGCAACTTATCCATTAATGCCTTGGCTCTAGTGACAAACTCCGGAAACATTTCACCAAGACCTAGTCTCAAGTTTTCTAACTCAACGATGATCTCTGTAGTGTTCCCATGCTCGAATTGAGTTTTGAATGCCTCTTTCATTAAATCCCACGTGTTGAAATGATTTTCAACAAATTGGCTAAACCACTTATCTGCTAGCCCTTCTAAAGTAGCAAGAAAGAGGATAAAAATGCATCTCCTCTCTCCATCAAACCTCTTGTTTTGCATAATGCTAAGAATCTCCTAATGTGCTTATCTAGATCTTCTTGAGCTAAGCCTTTGAAAGATGGAAATTTTATATTTAATCTAGAAAGTAGAGTTTCCAAATCTAACTGACCTGCCATGTTCATTACTGATGATGTTGATGATAGTGGACTGAGGGAGAATGGAGAGTGAGAACAAGAGAATTAATGACACCAAAAGCTTTTGATCAATTAGGACGAGAAGAATACAAGCTTTCATATAAGCCAAATGCTCATCACAATATGCCAAAGACTAAATAATGCTCATGAAACAAGATTACAAAGTACTTAGAATCTACTGCCGACCTCTGTACCACACCTCCACCTTTTCCAAGATTGCCCTTGTGCACACCTTGCATCAAGCTTCCAATGAGGGGAGGGATGGACACCTTCTGTCGATGCGCACCTTCAATAGGACCTTGGAACTCTTGATATTCCTTGCTTCACCTTCTCTGCATACAATCTAAGTCACTCTTCTTGCACCGTGCAATGGCTCTCTGTGTCGCGCGCACTCTCCCTGAATGTGTCACTCTTCTCTCTCTTGCTCTAGAATATCTCACACTAGCTTAGTCCAACCAAGAATACTCCTCCCCTTGGGTGTCAGCTCACGTGCACTCCTAACTCCCATAGCATCTTGGCCCTCACTTGTATGTCCCAAGGTTGTCTCCAAGGTGTGCCCAGTAGCCAACGAATCCCTGTTTTGTCTTATAGTGACTTTAGGACAATACAAAATTTTAAATGGAGGCCATACTTTCACTTCCATGTACGCTACTACTTCACATACCTTCACATGTTGCCTTTTAATTCTACAAATGTGCACCTAAGAGAGGGTTCACTTGAACCTTCCAAACATTGTGCACCTTGACACCCGAATGCTTTGACTTTATCCATGTTGACCTTGACCTTGAACATATTGACTTTGATCACTTTGACTTCAACTGTGGTTGACTTTGATCAATGTGACTTTTATGGGGTCAACAATGTTGGGTAGATTGTTGAGAAAGGTTTACAGGTTAGATTCACTAAGCATGGAGCATATGTGGAAGATCCCCAACAAGGCTTCAAAAGGATTGCCAAAGGTGAGAAGTCAGGTAGATTAGTCATATTTAAAATTGAAGATACAAGGAACATAGCACTATTCAGTTATAGAGATCAAACCTTATCTGAGTTAGAAATATGGCACAAAAGGCTATGACACATACGAGAAAGAACCCTGAAGAAAATGTGCAGGGATCAAAGTATGCTTGGCATTCCTAATGTGACCAAGCAACATATGATATACAAATGTGGAGCATGCCAATTTGGCAAAGCTCATACGTAACCATTCAATAGGAGAGGATACATCCATGAAGACTATTTGGAGCTTGCACACACTGATGTGTGGGGACCTAGAAATGATCCATCTATCTCAGGTTCAAGGTACTATGCGTCATTTATTGATGGTTATAGTAGATGGAGAATGCTTTATTTCATGAAGCATAAGGATGAGGTATTTACATGTTTCAAGAAGTACTTGGACAAGTTGAAAACCAAACAGGAAGGAGCTTGAAGAGAATCAGATTTGATAGAGGTGGTGAGTACTTTTCACATGAGTTTGATTCATTTCTACAGGACAAAGGCATAAAGAGGGAAGTAACAACTAGATACACTCTTGAATTTAATGGAGTGGCAGAGAGAAGGAACATATTAATTATTGAAGCTGCTAGGTCTATGTTAAATGAGAAGAAGTTACCTAATTACTATGGATAGAGGCTGTTTCCACAACCACCTACTTGGTCAATAAGCTTCCATCCAAATCATTAGATTGTATGACATATTATGAAGCATGGAATGGTAGGAGACCCTCATTGGACCATTGCAAAATATTTGGGTGCATTTCTTATGCACACATCCCCTCACAAATCAGAGGAAAGCTTGACCCTAAGGCTGAAAAATGTATATTTATTGGGTATGATCAGAATCAAAAGGGGTATAGACTGTACAATCCCACTAACAAGGCATTTATGGTTAGTAGGGATGTAGTGTTTGATGAAAATAATTCATGGTTTGAAGATAATTGAAGGAAAGTCAAGTTACCATATGATTTGGAAAATGATTTTTGAACCCTCACACAAGAAGATCAACCATTGGGAGAAGATATCAACTCAGAAGATGAAGAGAAGATAGACTTGAAGGCTTGGAAGTCAAGAGGCAAACTCAAGCTCAAGGAACTAGAAGACATACCAGAGTCTTCAAATCAAGCATTAAGAAGATCACAAAGAGAAAGTAAGAAGCCCATAAGGTATGTATATAAAACATCCTTAGTCACAAAACATTTTGTGTATATCACTAAAGACTCTATGATAGAAGACCCTTCTTCATTTGAAGAGGCTAGGAAGAAGAAAGAATGGACAGACGCTATGCAGGAAGAAGTGGAAGCATTACAGGAAAATCATACTTGGGATCTAGTTCCCAAGAAGCTAGACATGAAGGTAATTGGTTCAAGGAGGATATACAAATAAAAAAGAACTCTAATGGCTCTATAAACAGGTACAAGGCAATGTTAGTGGCAAAAGGATTTTCCCAAACTCATGGAGTAGACTATGAAGAAACATTTTCTCCTGTGGCAAAGATGCCAACAATCAGGATTTTAGTAAGTCTTGCTACTTCTAAAAGTTGGAATTTATATCAGTTAGATGTCAAGATTGCATTCTTAAATGGATGGATATCAGAAGAAGTGTATATGGCACAACCACCAAGTTTTGAAGATGAAGATAAAACAGGTTATCTATGCAAATTAAGGAAGGCCCTCTATGGTCTCAAGCAAGCTCCTAGAGCTTGGAACCATAGGCTAGTTACTTATTTGCAAGACCAAGGCTTTGTGGTAAGCAAGGCAGATTCTTCTTTTTTTGTTAAGAAGAACAAATCAGAAGTTATCGACTTATGTGTGTATGTAGATGACATCATTATTACAAGGAATGATGCTAATGGAATCAAGCAGGTCAAGCCTCAATTAATGAAGGAATTCAAAATCAGTGATCTTGGTTTATTAATCTACTCTCTTGGCTTAGAGTCTGTGTATAAAGATTGTGGTATACTTATCACTCAAAGGAAGTACATACATGATATGTTGATAAAGTTTAAGATGGAGAACACTAAAATTGCAGGTACTCCTATGGAACTCAACCATAAATTGAGTTCACATGAAGGTGAACTACTTGATGATGTTACATGATATCAACAACTTGTGGGAAGTCTCAATTATGCTACTCTAATAAGAGTGGATATTGCCTATGCAGTAAGTACATTGAGTCAGTTTATGCATGAACCAAGGAAGCCTCATCTAGAAGCTACAAAGAGGGTGCTTAAGTATATAAAGGGTACGATGAATGAAGGGTTGTTCTATCCCTTCACTCCTGACATAGATATAAAGATGTATTCTGATGCAGATTGGGCTGCTCCAAGGATGATAGGAGGAGCACTTCAGGGTACCTATCCTTTGTAGGTTCAAAGCTTATATCTTGGTCATCTAAGAAGCAACCAATTGCGGCCTTATCTTCCACAGAAGCAGAATATAGAGATTTGGCAAATGCAACTCAGGAAGCTATGTGGCTTAAGCAACTGTATGTAGATTTGGAGATACATTCCTACACTCCAATAATCTTTGGAGATAATACTAGATCACTTCATTTGGCTGCTAACATTGTATATCATGCAAGGACTAAGCACATTGAAGTGCACTATCATTATGTAAGGGAGAAATTGCTTAGCAAGGATATTCAACTATCCTATGTATCACCTCATTTACAATGTGCATATATACTCACAAAGGCATTGGATGGAACAAAGATGAACCAGTTCAAATTAATGATTGGTTTGTAGGAAATCAAGGAGCAATAAAGACCAAGCATGTTAGGCTTGAGGGGGAGCTGTTGGTGCAATTAAAGCCAAGCCCACATACTTAGTTAACTAGCTTATTCTTAACTTATTGTCATAACCTATGAAAGGCTTCATATGATCAACCTCTTGTAAAAGTACTTCACATTTATCCTTGGAAAAATGGATTACATCCATGAGGAGTTAGGAAGCTTTAAATCACGTATCATTTGGTCGTTGAGCAATAAGAGAATCTATCCTATATGTTAGCATTCATGTTTTAGGTCGAAGTTTGAATTTGAATTCAAACTTTGGCTCCAACTTCAACTATAAGAAGAGGATCTAAAAGACCCACGTCTATCTTGAGGTTGAGAGATCATTTTGTTGCACATTCATTGTGAAGAGAGAGCTTACATCATAGCTCATTCGTCTCTCACACATTGAGCAATGTTTGATTGCCAATGACATTATATTTTTACATGTATAATACATATGATCATTACATTCTCATCTTACTTCTCTGTCATAACTCAATTAGAATAGTGATCTTCTCAGAGCTTGTTCTCACGGTGTAGTTGATCATTTGCAATGATTTAGAGCATTATAGAATCTGCATATTGTCTATTACAATCATAAAAAGTTTCATTAGCATTGCTTTTGGGGATCGTCAGATATTAGTATATCTTTGCTCTTTGGTCTAATGACTCTTGCAACCCATGAATGCCAGGATGGAGTTCTTCTGACTTGCTAAACTTCTTTCTCTGCATGTAGTCCAACATTTTTGATGAAATCACTTATGATTTTTAGCTTACTAATTTAATGCTACAAGAATACAAGGAACCAAAGGGGAAGAGGCTTCCATAGAGGAAGCTTACTAATTTAATGCTACTGAAGAATGCTACAAGAGTACAAGGAACCAAAGGGGAAGAGGCTTCCATAGAGGAAGCTATGGACTAGCTAGAGGCAGGTACAACAATGGTGGAGGAAACTACAACCATAACTACAATCAAGGCTACAACAACAACAACTAATATCAAGGAGGCTTTAGAGGAATAAGGGACTTCAATAACTAGACTGAAGTTTAAGAGGATTCTCTGCTCATTATGAACATGACATCCAAGCAAGGTAAAGATGATGATCATCTCTTTTACATTGACTCAAGTTGTTCAAACCGTGTGACAGGGGATATAGCACTCTTATTTGATCTTGAAGAACCAAAGGGAAAGAATGAGGTACAAACAGGTGATGATACCAAGCATTCAGTCAAGCAAATTGGAAATGTGAAGACATCAAACGGTAGTATGAACCTTTTGAGCAAAGTTGTGTATGTGCCTACCATAACCAAAAATTTAATTAGTGTTGGGTAGATAGTAGAGAAAGGTCTACAGGTCAGGTTCAGCAAACATGGAGCATATGCGGAAGACCCCCAACAAGGATTCAAGAGGATAGCCAAAGGTGAGAAGTCAGGTAGATTGTTTACTTTTGAAACTGAAGACACAAAAAATATAGCACTATTAGTTATAGAGTCCAAACCCTATCTGAGTTGGAAATATGGCACAAGAGGCTAGGTCACATAAGAGAGAGAACTTTGAAGCAAATTTGCAAGGATGAAAGTATGCTTGGGATTCCTAATGTGATCAAGGAGCGTATGATTTACAAATGTGGAGCTTGCCAATTTGCGAAAGCTCGTATGCAACCCTTCAACTCGAAAGGATACATCCATCAAGATTATTTGGAGATTGTACACATTGATGTGTGGGGTCCTAGAAAAGATCCATGCATCTTAGGATCAAGGTACTATATCTCTTTTATTGATGATTATAGTAGGTGGAGAATCTCTATTTTATGAAGCATAAGGATGAGGTGTCTACATGCTTTAGAAAATATCTAGCATTAGTGGAAAACCAAACAAGAAGGAGCTTGAAGAGAATCAAGTTTGATGGAGGTGGTGAGTACTTTTCGCATGAGTTTGACCTATTTCTCCAGAACAGAGGCATAAAGAGGGAAGTAATAACCATGTATACTCCTGAATCGAATGGAGTGGCATAGAGAAGGAATAGGTTAATTGTTGAGGCAGCTAGGTCTATGTTAAGTGAGAAAAAATTACCTAATTATTTATGGGCAGAGGCTATTTCTATAGCTACTTATTTGGTTAACAACCTTCCATCCAAGTCATTGGATGGCATGACACCATATGAAGCTTGGAATGGAAGGAGACCCTCATTGGATCATTGCAAAATATTTGGGTGCGTTGCCTATGCACACATCCCATCATAAATCAGAGGGAAACTTGATGCGAAGGCTGAGAAGTGCATATTCATTGGGTATGATCATAATTAGAAAGGATATAGACTTTATAATCCCACTAACAAGGCATTCATAGTTAGTAGGGATGTCGTCTTTGATGAAAATAACTCTTGGTTTGAAGATGATTGCAGGAAATTCAGATTACCATCTGATTTGGAAAATGATTTTCCAACCCTAACTCAAGAAGACCAATACCAAGCAGAGGACATCAACTCAGAAGATGAGGAGCAGATTGATTTCAAAGCTTGGAAGTCAAGAGGCAAGTTCAAATACATACAATTAGAGGATCTACCCGAGTCTTCCAAGGAAGCATTAAGGAGGTCACAAAGAGAAAGTAAGAAGCCCATAAGGTATGGATATGATACATCCTTAGTCACAAATCACTCTGTATACATCACTAAAGATTCAATGGAAGAGGAGCCTTCTTCATTTGAAGAGGCTAAGAAGAAGAAAGAATGGGTAGAAGCCATGAAGGAGGAAGTGGAAGCATTGCAGGAAAACCACACTTGGGATCTAGTTCCCAAGCAACCAGATATGAAGATAATTGGTTCAAGGTGGATATATAAACTTAAAAAGAACACTGATGGTTCTATAAACAGGTACAAGGCAAGATTAGTGGCAAAGGGATTTGCCTAAACACATGGAGTAGATTATGAAGAAACATTTTCACCTCGGGCAAAGATGCCAACAATCGGGGTATTGGTAAGTCTTGCTGCATCAAAAAAGTGGAATATATATCAGTTAGATGTCAAGAATGCTTTTTTAAATGGTAGGATATCAGAGGAAGTGTATATGGCATAACCACCAGGTTTTGAAGATGAAGAAAAGGCAAGATATGTATGCAAGCTTAGAAAAGCAATCTATGGTCTCAAGCAAGCTCCTAGAGCTTGGAACCATAGATTTGTTACCTATTTGCAAGATCAAGATTTTATAGCAAGCAAGGAAAATTCTTCTTTGTTTGTGAAGAAGAATAAATCAGAGATCATCTACTTGTGTGTCTATGTAGATGACATCATTATTACAAGTAATGATTCTGATGGTATCAAGCAGGTTAAGGTTCAATTGATGAAGGAATTCAAAATCAGTGATCTAGGGTTGTTTACCTATTTCCTTGGCTTAGAACTTGTATATACAGATTCAGGTATATTCATCATAGAAAGGAAGTACATAAATGATATGGAGAATACTAAAGCTGCAGGTATTCCTATGGAGATCAATCATAACTTAAGTTCACATGAAGGTGAACCACTTGATGATATTACATGGTATCAACAACTTGTGGGTAGTCTTAATTATGCTTCTCTGACAAGAGTAGATATTGCATATGCTGTGAGTATACTAAGTCAATTCATGCATGTACCAAGGAAGCCATACATGGAAGCTGCAAAGAGGGTGGTTAACTAGCTAAAGGGTATAAAATGAGGGGTTATTCTATCCCTTCACATCTGGCATAGATAGAAAGCTATATTCTGATGTAGGTTGGGCTGGCTCCAAGGATGATAGGAGGAGCACTTCAGGGTACCTATCTTTTGCAGGTTCAAAAGTCATATCATGGTCATCCAAGAAGCAACCAACTGTGGCCTCATCTTCCACTGAAGCAGAGTATAGAGGCTTGGCTAATGCAACTCAGGAAGCTATGTGGCTTAAATAATTTTATGCAGATTTGGAGATACATACCTATATCCCAACTATATTTGGAGATAATACCAGCTCACTTTATTTGTCTACTAATCTTGTGTACCATGCCAAGATGAAGCACATTGAAGTGCATTAACATTATGTTAGAGAAAAATTGCTAATCAAGGACATTCAATTAGCATATGTATCAACTCATTTGCAATGTGTCGATTTACTCACCAAAGCTTTGGAGGGAACAAAGTTGAATAGGTTCAAATTAATGATTGGGCTGCAAGAGATTAAGGAGCAATGCAGATTAAGCATGTTAGGCTTGAGGGGGAGCCGTTGGTGCAATTAAAACCCAAGCCTACATACCTGATGAACACACACAAGCTTGATGTATTAAGATATCACTTGAGAAGCTTCATATGTACAACCTCTTGTAACTTTGCATCTAATTACTCATTGTAAAAGTAATGTAGACCCACGCGGAGTTAGTGTTGGAGAATTCCTCTCCTATTCACAGCGGAAAGTGTAGAAAACCTTCTCATGATCAAGACTTTTGCCAACAGCTGAACCTTCAAATGAAAATTGGTACCAAGTAAAAAATGCAATGAACTTGAAACTTCGGTAACTCAAACTAGACACTTATAGCTTTCAAGTGAGCTATCAAACACTCAATTTGGAGTAGCTTTGGGTTGGCCACTCTTTGCCTCAAAACAGGCTACCTGTCCACTTAGTTAAGCTGAAAACTGGGCTTCACTAAAACTTGCATAACTCACAAAGCATAAAGAATTTGATAAAACTCTTCTAAAAAGAGGAAGTGTGTAAGATAAGCTTTCCAATGAATATTTAAACTCTAAAAATGGATACATAAATTGAGAGAGATGACTCTCACAAGTAGGCTATGCAGAAATTGTATGCGGTTAGACATAGTCTATGAGAGTGAAGAGAACAAAATGACTCAAACCAAATGAACTAGCTACAAGGGGACTTCCATGCCGTCTTCCTCTGTTCTTGAGTGTCCTCCCTTGCTTGTTTTATAGCCAAGTGACCAAAAACTCTCATGATGACTTTGAGAGCTCTTCTCCATACCTCTTCCACTACTTTGAGTAGCCACTCCTCTTTCAGTTCAGCTTTTTTGGATTTGATTCTCTTTTGATTGATTCTCTTTTGATCTCCACTACTTGCTAAAGTAAATGCTTCCATTTTTTATTTTTGTATTTTCCTCTCATTTGGATAAAATCCTTTTTGCAAAAATATATATGACCTTACTTCTTTATTTTTAACACTCCCCCTCAAGCTCACGTGTGAGCTTGCACCTTTAGCCATATCTTGCAAGTTGATTTCATCCTTGAACCTCTTTAACTTAGAAGCATCTAAGGACTTTGTAAATATGTCTGCAACCTGGTCATTAGTTCCAATGAACTTTATATCCACATCCTTGTTCAAAACGTTTTCTCAAACATAATGATAATGCACTTCTATGTGCTTACTTCGTGCATGAGACATTGGATTGTTTGTCAAGTGAATGCTTGACATGTTGTCACCATAAATTGGAATGGTCTCCACCTGCACATCAATATCAGCCTAGAGCTTCTTAGTCCAGATAGCTTCAAAAGTTGCAAAGGCTAATCCTCTATATTTAGCTTCTGTAGATGATAGTGCAATAGTAGGTTGCTTCTTCGAGCTCCATGTGATAGGTTTGCTACCTATCATGTACACATAACTTGAAGTGGATCTTCTATCTTCCTTCCAACCAGCCCAATCAGCATCACTAAAGCCCTTTACCTGCAATTCTTCATCATATCTATAAAACAAGGCATGATTGACTGTGTGCTTCACATATCTTAGCACTCGTTTGGCTCAATTTAAATGTTCACTTGTTGGATCTTGCATAAATTGAGAAAGAACTCCAACAATATAACACAAATCTAGTCTTGTGATCGTAGCATAGATCAATGAACCTATAATACTACTGTATGTAGTTACATCATGTAACTTCTCTTCATCATTTGAGCATAGCTTTACATTTGTGTCCATAGGTTGAGTGAGTGGTTTGCATTCACTCATTCCAAATCTTAAAAGAACATCCAACAGGTGCTTTCTTTGCATCAAGTAAATGCCATCTTTCCCATAGATTATCTCAATGCGTAAAAAGTATTTCAACTCACCAAGATCTGAAATTTTAAACTCCTTACCGAGTTTTCTTTTTATCTCTTGTATTCTTACAACATTACTTCCTGTTATGATGAGATTATCAATATATATGCAAATATATACCTGCTTGCCTTCTTCTTTCTTCATGTAGAGAGAGGGATCTGACTACTTGGACTATACCCACACTTTGTGAGGTACTGGACCAATCTTTGATTCCAAGCACATGGTGCTTGCTTCAGCCCATACAAAGCTTTCTTCAATCTACAACAAAATCTAGATGTTTTATATCTTCAAATCCAATCGGTTGACTCGTGTATACCTCTTCTTGAAGTTCACCATTGAGAAAAGCATTTTTTATGTCAAGTTGGTACAATGGCCATCTCCTTGTTGCACTTATTGCAATCAAGGTTCGAGTTGTTCTCATCTTTGCAACCGGGTTAAAAGTCTCTTCATAGTCGATGCCGTGAGTTTTCTTGAATCCTTTTGCTACTAGTCTAGCTTTATGCCTAGCTAGAGAACCATCAACATTTCTCTTTATTTTAAACAGCCATTTATTTGGAACAATCTTCATACTTTCAGCCTTTGGAACTAGCTCCATGTGTGATTGTCCTTGAGAGTTTTTATTTCTTCTTGCATAGCTTCTTTTTGTGTACATGCTTCTTCATATGCATCCGGTTCTTTGTCTTTGACCACCTCTGTCATATATGCAAAATGATTTGCAATAAAAACTATCATAGCTCAGCCTTTGAATTGGATACCTTGCTCTCGAAGACCTCCTTTCATTTCCTTTCGAATATTGCTTCTTCAACCGGTTCAGCTTTACCTTTGGTGTAATCACCTCTTCATACTCTTCTTCACTTGCATTTGAATCACTATTTTGGGCAACACTTTTAGCTTCAAATCTTCCATAACCTAATGTTGGTGATGAGGAATGACTCCTTAGTCTCCCCTTCCATGTTGAGCTTTCTCCAAGTGATGTAGAAGCTTCTGGACCTGACATTTGAGTGCTTGTTTGCTGAAATTCTTCTTGGACAGCACCCTCCATCATCTTCACAATCTTCTTTTAGAATCATCTCTTTCCCTTTGTCTCCAAACCATGGCCTTAGCTCATCAAATACCACATCTCGTGAGACTTGTAGCTCCTTTGTTAGCGGATTGTAGCACTTGTATCCCTTTTGCTCCGATGAATATCCAATGAAAATACATTTTTCTGACTTTGCCTCCATCTTTGTCCTTAGTTCTTGAGGGATGTGAACATAACACACACATCCAAAAACTTTGAGATGTGTAAGGTCAGGCTTCTTACCGGAATAAACCTCTTTGGGAGTTCGATTATGCACTCCAGCCATTGTGCACTTGTTCATCAAATAAACAGCTGTACTAGTAGCTTCAGCCCAATAGTTTAGTGGCACCTTCATCTCCTTGAGCATGCATCTTGCAACTTCTATGATATGTCTATTTTTCCTTTCAGCTATTCCATTTTGTTGAGGTGTGTACCTACATGTAAAATGTCACTCGATGCTATTTTCATAAAGAAAATCTGAAAATTCTTTGGAGAAATATTCTCCTCCTCCATCGGACCTCAAGGTCTTTATGTAAAGTCCTGTTTCCTTTTCTACCTGTGCTTTAAATCTCTTGAACATGGAGAACACATCTGATTTTTGTTTTATGTAGAACATCCATACTTTTCTTGAATAATCATCAATAAAAGTGATGAAATATCTGTTACTAGCCACTAATGGTTGTTGTGATGGTCTCCATACATCCGTGTATATCAAGTCGAGGATATTCCTTGCCACGTAGTTGCTCTTCTTGAATGGTTGTTGAGTTTGCTTTCCTAGTTGGCATGCTTCACAAAACTCATGTAGTCCAACATCATTGAATCTTGGAAGAACTCTTACCACTTCATGGTTGCTCATGTCCTTGAGCTTGGGAATGTTGATATGTCCAAACCTTTTGTGCTACAAATCGATTTTAGCAATCCTCTTGTTTCCAAACTGAATATACATCACCTTTTCATGTGGTTGTTGAATGTCCAAAGTGAACATCCTACCTTCTTTCCTTCCTTGGGCAATGACCTTGAATCCTTCTTTTGGATTCTTTATAAAGTAACCTTTTTCATTGAAGATAACATAATATCCTTTCTCTACCATTTGTCCTACTGAAATCAAATTCTTTGCAATAGTAGGAACATGAAGAACATCAACCAATACCTTCTTGTCTCCAAGCTTGATATCCCCAACATGCTCAATTGCGTGTTGAGTTTCATCACCAGTCTCCACACATCCTTTCCCACTTGGAGCTTGTAGCTTTTTGAATAAATCTCCTTGGCATGTCATATGGCTACTACAACCTGAATCTATGAACCATTTTTGATCATCACTTCTCAGGTTGTTGTACTCATGCTTCATGGCAAGCATGGTTTGGTTGAATCCTTCACTTGATGAACTCGCATAGTTATTTTGGCTCCTTTGATTGCCTCCATTCAACCTTCCATTCTTTTGCCAACAATCATTTGCATAATGTCATAGTTTACCACAATGATAACACGTTATACCTTTATGAGGATTGTATGAACCTCGACCTCTTCCTCTATTTCTTCCTCGACCTCTTCCATGTGTTTTGTCATTTGAGTTGTCCTTGTTGTCCTCCGAGTTGTGTTGGCTGGAATTTGTGTTGTTGTAGCTTTTCCTCTTCCTCTCGAGCCTCCTCCTGAGTTCCTTCCTCTACCTCGTCCTCATATAACATTTGACTATGGCTATCCTTACCTTTGTTGCCTTCTCCTTGTTGAGCAACCTCTTCAACCACAAGATTTGGTATAATATCCTTGAATGTTGATAGAGGGTCTCTATAAAGGATGTTTGTGATGAGGGGCTTTCACTTTTCTTCACTCCTCAAACATTGAGGGCTATTTGGACGATGTCTTCCTCTTCTATCTTGCATCCAACTGATGCTAGCTGATCTCGAAGCTCCTTGATGCTCAATGTATACTCACTAATACTTTGGTTTGAGCTTTTCTTCATGTTGTTGAGCTTGTTCTTGAGTTGCATCCTCCCAGACCTTGTTTAGGTAGCATACACCTTCTCCAATGCTTCCCAAACTTCCTTGGTTGTTTCTAAGCTTTGCATATGAACAACCATAGTGTTAGAAATAATTTGTGAGATGAGGAACATCACCCTTCGATTCCTCTCTTCCCAATCAGCAAATTGTCTCCTTTGTGTCAGAGTACTGTTTGGATCTTGAAGGTCCACCGGTTGTGGATCATCTCCAATAACTACACTCCATAAACCTTTACCTTTAAGGTAATTTGTCATTCTATACCTTCAAGACTGAAAATTATCTTTGTCTAACTTCTCAACTTGTTGTCCTAAATCAGCCATTGAAAACTTCCAAGATTGAAGTTTACCTCAAGTATGTTGTGCTCTTTCTTGACTTCACAAAGCTCCCCCTTGATTTGTAGCTTCTCCTTTGCCTTACTTTAGCTCCAATACTTTTCCTCTTCAAGCTCCAATGCTCTGATACCAATTGTTGGAGAATTCCTCTCCTATTCGTAGCGGAAAGTGTAGAAGACCTTCTCAGGATCAAGACTTTTGCCAACAACTGAACCTTCAAATGAAAACAGATACCAACTGAAAAATGCAATGAACGTGAAACTTTGGTGACTCAAACTAGACACTTATCTCTTTCAAATGAGCTATCAAACGCTCAATTTGGAGTAGTTTTGGGTTGGCAACTCTTTGCCTCAAAACAAGCTACCTGTCCACTCAGTTAAGCTGAAAACTGGACTTCCCTAAAACTTGCATAACTTACAGAGCATAAAGAATTTGATAAAACTATTCTAGATAGAGGATTGTGAGATAAGCTTTCCAACAAATATTTGAACTCTAAAAATGCATGCATAAATTGAGAGATATGACTCTCACAAGTAGGCTATGCAGAAATTGGTATGTGGCTGGACATAGTCTATGAGAGTGAAGAGAACGAAATGACTCAAACCAAATGAACTAGCTACAAGGGGACTTACACACCTTCTTCCTCTGTTCTTGAGTGTCCTACCTTGCCTCTTTTATAGCCAGGTGACCAAAAACTCTCATGATGACTTTGAGAGCTCTTCTCCATAACTCTTCCACTACTTTGAGTAGCCACTCCTCTTCCAGTTCAGCTTTTTTGGATTTGATTCTCTTTTGATTGATTCTCTTTTGATCTCCACTACTTGCTGAAGTAAATGCTTCCATTTTTCATTTTTTTATTTTCCTCTCATTTGAAGAAAATCCTTTTTGCAAAAATATATACGACCTTAGTTCTTTATTTTTAACAGTTAGGAATCTTGGAATCTTGTATCATTTGGTAGTTAAAGTCAAGATAGAATCAATCCTATACTTTAGGATTACTTTTAGGTGAGGATTTGAATTTGAATTCAAATGCTTGGCTCGAACACAAAGCTATAAAACTTGGGAAGAAAATCCCGCCTATTATCTCGAAGTTCAGAGATCATTTTAGGTACCTTCATTGAGAAGAGGAGATTATCTCATAGCTCTCTCATTCCATTCTCATTGAGCAATGCCTTATTGCCAATGACTTGCAATTTTACATGATTTAGTCAATACATGTTCATAACTTCCTACTCTCATGTCTTTGTCATACTCTATCACAACAATGATCTTGTCTGAGTTGGTTCTCACTATGTAGTGCATCATTTTGCATGATTCAAAGCATGACATGTTCAACATATTGTCTATTTTGATCTTACAAAGTTTGAGCTACTTTGGTTCACTCAATCTTCAGATATTAATCAAAGATTGCTCACTGGTCTATGACCGTGTAAGCCCGTGATCAGAAATGGAATGATCTGCATCATCATATGAAACCTGCAAAGGCTGAGAAGTTGCCTCATTAGGACCAGCGCTAGCCTGTCCACCTGTAAAAAGAGGCATCAAAGTATCATGTCTTTGGAGCTAACATATGTCTCCTTAGTACATGAAAGCAATGGCTGAATAGCATCTTCCACAAAGACAACATCACGGCTAACCAGAATGCGTTTAGTCTGTGGATGATACAGACGATAGCCTTTACTTTCAGAACTGTACCCAACAAAAATACATTTTACTGCCTTATCATCCAATTTTCTGCGATGTTGTTCAGGCACTAATGCATATGCCAAACAACCAAAAACACGCAGATGAGCAACAGATGGCTTGCGGTCATGCCAAGCCTCATATGGAGTGATAGACTGCAATGCTTTGGTGGGACACCTGTTCAGTACATATGCTGCACACATGACAGCTTCAAGCCAGAAACTATGTGGTAAAGCCTGACTTTTGACCATGCACCTCGCCATCTCCATGAGTGACCTGTTCTTTCGTTCAGCAACTCCATTCTGTTGAGGTGTATACGGCACTGTACACTGGTGTTTTATCCCACGTTCAGCCAGAAATGCATTAAAATCTGAAGACATATATTCCCCCCCTCGATCAGAACGGAGGGTGCCCATTTTACATGCTGACAGATTTTCAGCCAAAACCAAAAACTGTTTGAAGCACATGAACACTTCGGACTTTGCTTTGAGTGGATATACCCATGCATGCCTGGAAAAATCATCAATGAAAGTCACGAAGTAAAGGTAATTTCCAAAAGAGGGTGTCTGCAT
The DNA here is from genome assembly GCA_020310875.1 of Ceratopteris richardii. Taxonomy (NCBI): domain Eukaryota; kingdom Viridiplantae; phylum Streptophyta; class Polypodiopsida; order Polypodiales; family Pteridaceae; genus Ceratopteris; species Ceratopteris richardii. The sequence goes on along the minus strand of CM035412.1, from coordinate 34,191,892 downwards.
AGGACCACAGACATCACTATGTACAAGCTGCAATTTCTGCATAGCCCGAACTGAACCATCTTTTGGAAAGGAAGAACGCTGCATTTTGCCCAAAATACAGCCTTCACAAACATGTTTTCCAGGTGCCTCAAGTTTGGGCAAAGAGGACACCATTTCAGATTTCTGCAGGCGTAACAAGCTAGCAAAATTCAGATGACCAAAGCGTGCATGCCAAAGCTTTGCATCTGACATAGCCTGAGAATCATGAACTGCACATGCCGAATCATTCATAGATCTTTCATAGTCTATGAGCTTATACAGCCCACGACATAAAATGCCAGAAGCAATAATCACATCGCCATTTGAGAGATCATGGACTGTACACCTGTCATCAACGAATTTCACAACCAAGCCAATCTTGGCTAATGCAGAAACTGATAACAGGTTCTTTTTGATCCCTGGCACAAATAAAGCATCTGACAAAGTGAAAGAACTACCATCAGCAGTAGTCAGAATGATCTTACCAACTCCCATAACAGGATAAGAGGAGTTATTGGCGCATGTGACAGTATTCCCTGTAGGGGCAGGCTCGAGTGAAGAGAAGAAACTGCGCTGCGAGGTAATATGTTTGGTCGCCCCACTGTCAAAGTACCAAACATCTGAGTCTACTGCAGACATGCACTGATCATGAGAAGATGGGTCAAAACTGCAGACAGTAGTAAACGCCCATTCTTCTTCTTGCACAAGATTTGCAGACTCTGTTTTTGGTGTAGAGGCCTCTGCAACAACCATTCCAGCCTCTTTCTTCTTTGCCTCTTTAGCAGCCAGTTTTGGACAGTTCTTTATAATATGATCATTTCCTTTACAGTACTTGCAGAACAATTTCTGCTTTTCTGATTTCTTCTCATCTTTATCCTGGTTCTTCGATTGTGCAGCATTTGCAGATTTCTGCTTACTAGTAGAAGACCTCCATTTTCCTTTGCCCTTCTGACTAGCCAGGAAAGCTTGATCTGCAACACGCATAATGGACCTGTCCTGCCTGGACTGATCTTCCTGCAACAGAACAGAGACTAATTCCTCAAATGACAAGGCATTCGGATTGCCTTTCATCATCAATCGAAGAGTAGAGGCAAAACTCTGATATGAATCAGGAAGGCCATTCAGAACGGTCTGCACAAGTGAGCTATCTGGTATAACCTCATCAGCAAAAATCAATTGTTCCTTCAGGTCTTTGATCTTTGTAAGAAAACTGTCCATCGAATCACCTTCATTCATGTGCTCACTCTCCAATTGTTTTTGGAGGTAAGCAACACGAGCCTCATTCCTAGCCTGGTACAAAGTGGTAAGTGTATCCCAAGCATCCTTTGCTGTTCTGCAAGAGCGAATGTGAGGAATAATGGCACGTTTGACAGACAAAGCTATCAATGCATGTGCCTGGGCATCTCTGCCATCCCATCGAATCTGCTCTGCAGTAGGTGCAACAGAAACAGCAGCACGAACAGGAATCTGCGGAATATCATCTTCGACACCATCTTCATCAGCTCCAACACCTGTATTTGCAGTACCTGTCGTTACAGGTGTAACAGGACGTCTTTCAACACCCTGCACAATGTTCCACAATCCTTTTGCAACCAGTACATGTCGCATCATATAAGCCCATAATGGGTAGTTGGTACCATCCAACTTATCCTCAATAGCCAACATACGGAATACATCACTGCTTTCAGCCATGGCCGGTGACTAAAATACCTTGATGCAGAAAATTGACTGTATCTCAAAAAGTTGAACAGAACTGCCCACACGAGTTCTGCTAGAGCTGTAGTAGACTTCGAGACGCTTAAACTGGCGAACAGAAACTGGTATATACCTTTGGCACAAAAGGACGAAATAGCCTCCACAAGCACTGAGATAGTGCGTTCGGAGGCCGAAACGAGCTCAGATCGCGATTTCGGCACCACAGAGCGAAGCAGTTTTGATCTCGGAAACACCCTGAGTATGCTCACCAAATTTTGTGCGAATCTGAGACTGCAAACGGAGGAGTGTCGACAGCGCCCTAGAAGAAGCAACGACCTGCTCTGATACCAATTGTTGGAGTTAGATGTCTGCGGAAGCACGCGAACAGCACAAGGAAGAAGAAGAAGCTTGGAGCACAACACACAAGACTGAATGTATTACTAGAGAATGTACAAAGATAAGTAGCCCATTAGGGCAATAGGCGTATATACAAGCCGGGGGAAAAAAACCTCCTAAAGAGGGAAAAAAGTGCCCCGGCGGTCCTAGAGTGTTCACACACATCACTACCTAAATATATCAACAATTTTTGTATCAAGCAGTTCCGTTTTTTGCAAGCTGGCGATTTCTTGAGCTTGAGAGACTTAGGTAGAACACTCATATCAATTTTTATTATTTTTAGACCTCATTTGGACCTTCAAATGACTTTGAGAACCTATTTTTTAACTATGCTGGACACTAGGTTCAAACCTGGCCAAAACTAGTCTAGAAACTATAAAACGAGCTAGAGAGCTCATTTTTGAGGTTGGCTTGTGTAGACTCATGAGAGATTAGAGCTTGTAAGAGTGTTCTTGAGTAATAGAGTTTACCTTCTACCTTCCATTGCCTCTTGTTTGTCTCTACCATGTGTGTGTTGATGTGTGTGTGTGTGTGCATTTGCATGCTTCTCACCTTTATCATCACTTATCTCACTCGTTCACAATCTTCATATCACTCCTATATCTTTTGTGGATTGTCAATTAAGGAGGTGGAGCTTCTTGACATGGTGCTTATCCTTGTCTAGAACAACAACCACATACATCACCCTAAACAAGCTGTAATTTCTAAGTAGCTAGAGTTGAACCATCTTTTGGGAACAAGGAACATTGTATTTTGCCCAAAATATATCCTTCACAAACATGTTTACCACGTGGATCAAATTTGGGCAGAGAAGACACCATTTTAGATTTTTGCAGGTGTAGCAAACTAGAAAAATTGAGATGACCAAAGCATGCATGCCAAAGCTTTGCATCTGATAAAGTCGGGGAATCATGTACAACACATGCTGAAACATTCATCGATTTGTCATAGTCTATGAGATTATACAACCCATGACATAAAATTCTAGAAGCAATAATGATATTGCCATTTGACAAATCATGAACTTTACATCTATCATCAATAAATTTCACAACCAAGCCAATCTTGGCTAAAGCTGAAACTGATAACAGATTCTTCTTGATCCTTGGTACAAATAAAGCATCTGACAATGTAAAAGAACTACCATCAACAGTAGTCAAAATGATCTTACCAAATCCCATGAAAGGATAAGAGGAGTTGTTGATGCATGTGACAATATTCCTTGTAAGCATAGGCTCGAGTGAAGTGAAGAAACTATGCTGGGAGGTAATAAGTTTGGTTGCCCCACTATCAAAGTACCAAACATCTGAGTCTCTACAGACATACAATGTTCATGAGAAGATGGGTCATAACTGGAAACAGTGGTAAATGCCCATTCTTCATTCTACACAAGATTAGCAAACTCTATTTTAGGTATAGACGCTTTTGCAACAACCATTCCAACCTCTTTCTTCCTTGCCTCTTTAGCATCCAAATTTGGACAACTCTTTATGACATGATCGTTTCCTTTACATTATTCGCAAAACAATTTTTGCTTTTTTGTTTTCTTCGCGTCTTTGTCATCCTTCTTTGATTGTGGAGAACTAGCCGATTTCTGCTTACTAGTAGAAGAGCTCCATTTACCTTTGCCCTTCTGACTAACCAGGAAAGCTTGATCTTCAATACACATAATGGACCTATTCTGTCTAGACTAATCTTCTTGCAACAGAACAGAGAATAACTCCTCAAGTATTAAGGCATTTGGATTGCCTTTCATCATCAATCAAAGAGTAGAAGAAAAACTCTAATATGAATCTAGAAGACCATTCATGGTAGTCTCCACAAGTGAACTGTCAAGCAAGTCTTCATCAACACAAATTGATTACTCCTTCAAATCTTTGATCTTTATCAAAAACTATCTATGGAATCTCCTTCATTCATGTGCTCACTCAAGCAACACGAGCCTCATTCCTTGCTTGGTACAAAGTGGTTAATGTATCACAGGCATCCTTTGCTATTTTGCAGGAGCAAATATGGGAAATAATGGCACATTTGACAGACAAGGCTATCAATGCATGTGCATGAGCATCTCTGCCCAATCAAAATTGCTCTGTAGTAGGTGTAGTAAGAACCACAACACAAATAAGAATCTAAAGAATATCACCATCTGCAATGTCGTCTGCATCACCTTCAGCAACTATGTTTGTAGGTATAATAGGACGTTTTTCAACACCTTGCATAATCTTCCACAATCCTTTTTCAACCAATATATGATGCATCATATAAGCCTATAATGGGTAATTGGTACCATCCAACTTATCCTCTACAACCAACATACAGAATACATCATTGCTTTTAGCCATGACCACTTACTAAAATACCCTGATGAAGAAAAATGACTATACCTCAAAAAGTTGAATAGAACTAGCTTGTCAAGTTCTGCTAAACCTGTAGCAAACTTTGAGATGCTTATATTGGTGAACCGAAACTTGTATACATCTTTGGCAAAAGATGAAATTGCTTGCCTGCACAAGCACTATGATAGTGCATTCGGAGGCCTAAATGAGCTCAAATCATGATTTTGACACCTTAGCTATGCTCACCAATCTTTTTGCAATTCTCAAACTGTGATAGGAGTTTGAGGTCTCTGGAAGCACATGAACAACACAAGGAAGAAGAAGAATCTTGGAGCACAACACACAATAATGAATGTATTACCACTAGAATGTACAAAGACAAGTGACCCATTAGGTTTATAGGAATAAATAAAAGCTAGGGGAAAAAAACCTCCTAAAGAGGGAACATAGTGCCTTGACAGTCCTAGTGTGTTCACACATATCCTACCTAAATATATCAACAAGAATTAACCATGAACTTTCTCCATTAAATCCACCATAGTCCTAAAGAAGTTATGGTTTGTTGGATAAAACCATGTAGGCATACTTTCAACCAAAAGAAATCCAAAGGGCTCACATTGTGTCAAAAAGTCATATATTTTCTATGTTTAAAGGATTTTCTTAATTTTTTTGACATGTTCATAGGGGTCTATGCTCCCATTCTTCCTTAAGAGGTTTGTTTGATTGGACATGCCTTTGGTTCCTTTATTGGGGTTGATTCACTTTAAGATGGGTTGATACTAGTTCCTCCAAATTGATCTTGAATAATTCCATTAGGGATAGTCTAAGCTTACTTAATTTTTCACCTGGATTAGTTTCTCATCAAACATAACTACCTCTGGGGAAATCTAGTTTTTCCCCATAAGTCTACATCTCTTTGATGGGATGCACCTTCTAAAGGTTCTCTCTTCCCTTTCCTTGTATCCACATGGATCTTTTGGGTGCATAAAATTCATGAACACCATTAAAGTCTTGAAGTCAAAGGGCTCATTGTTAAAGTAAATGTGTTGACAATAAGGCCTCATTTGCACTTGTACTTATAAGATATCTTGGTTACTTACTCGAATACAAGATTCTCAATTCTCCATCCAAAAATTATGGATAATGATTCGAATTCTCTCTAAGCTTCTTGATCCTAAAAAGTTGTCCAGAATTCTCCCCTATCATGAGTATCTTGTGGGATATTAGTGAAAACACATCTAAGTAGATTGGCCCTCCATGGTTAGTATAAAGCTAAAATTTTAGGGCCATTGTAAATTATGTTTCATTCTTATCCTTGCCTTAGGGGGTAGGTCTGATGTAAGAGTTTGGTTGAATAACATAAGAATCATAATTCATAGTGAGTTCAATATGGTTGAGTTTGACATCGTTATCTAAATAGGTAGGGTTTTAGAACTTTATTAAGGAAAATCTATTTTGGATATTTATGATTTGGTTTCAAACTTATGGTTACATCCTAAGGAACATTAAAAAACATACCGTTTACTCTTTGTATGCCCATTTTTTTCTTAGCTTCAAATGAGGAAGTTATTTTGATAGAAATGGGACTTCACTAATTAGCACAGATAAAAACACTACAACATATGAGGGGCATACCAATGCTGTCCATACCAACGGTCCACCCTCGACATTGGTATGATTGATGGAATTGCTTGGAAGGAGCACATTAGGCATACCAACAATCACTAGACCCTCGATATGACTATTTCAAATTGATTGTCGATATATATTGCCATCATCGATATATGTGTTGATATATGTGTTGCTATGCGCATTGGTAATTTCGAAGAATTTACGAGCGCCCATACTGACACTCATACATGCCTATACGAGCACCATGTTTAAAACATATCGGGACTCGAGAGCAAAAACTCGACATTTTGTACGTGTTTTGAACTGAGTAGTGCTTCTGTCAAACTTGCATGCGCAAACTGAATTGTGGCGTGCATTTCTTGTGCGCACACACACACACACACACACTCAAATATCTTTCTCTACACACACATACACTCTCTCTCTCTCTAGATCTCACATCTTGGTAAGTGATGTGCGTACTCTTTCACCCTTTCTCTTTCTCTATGTTTTTTGTTGTCTAACTTCTCTTCTCTTTGGTTTCATATGCGTTTTTTGGCATTGATTCTTTGGAATTTGATGAGAGATGATGTTCATTAGGCTTTGACGATAGTGATCCAAAAGATTACATCCATGTAAGTGATTGTTATGTTCTTTATTGAGAGAGAGAGAGAGAGAGAGAGAGAGAGAGAGAGAGAGAGAGAGAGAGAGAGAGAGAGAGAGAGAGAGAGAGAGAGAGAGAGAGAGAGAGAGAGAGAGAGAGAGAGAGAGAGAGAGAGAGAGAGAGAGAGAGAGAGAGAGAGAGAGATGGATAGTGAGAGATAGATAGATGGATAGAGAGAGAGAAAGAAAGAAAGAGAGAGAGAAAGAGAGAGAGAGATGAAAGAGAGAAAGAAATAAAGAGAGAGAGATGAAAAAGAGAGAGAAAGAGAGAGAGAGAAAGAGAGAGAGAGAGAAAGAGAGAGAGATAAAGAGAGAGAAAAAGAGAGAGATAGAGATACATACACACACACACATATACACACATGCATACATACACACACATATACACATGCATACACATACATATGCATACATACATTCATACATATATGTATACACACATACATACACATAGAAATACACAAACATATGCATACATACATGCACACACATACGTACACACACATACATACACACATACATAAACATATGCATAGATACATTCACACACATACATACACACATATATGTACACACACATACATACACACACATATGTACACACATTCACACACATACGTACACACATATTCACACACATTCACACACATATGTACACACACATACATACACATACAATATTACATACACAAATGCATATATTACATACACACATGCATATTATATACTCACATACATATTACCTACACAGATGCATATTCATGCATATGCATGCATACACACATATAGATACACACTCACATACATATACACACAAACTATGTGTGTTTAAAATGAAACCATATATGAGTCCCCTCAATGAAAACTTGCTATCATGTTTGAAGCCAACTTCTGTATACATCTCTTTCTTTCTTAAAGACACACAAGAAGGCACAAAGAGAAGCATTGACTGAAATGCAATTTTCATTTGAGAGAAGGAGTTACATAAAGCTGATATATGTGTTGTATTTACGAGAGATAGAGATACATACACACACATATACACACTGTTGAGCCCATGAAAGTCATATTGGTTAAAGTCAACCACAATCAAACTCAATGCAATCAAAGTCAACATGTTCAAGGTCAAAGTCAACATGGGCAAAGCCAAAGCATTCAAAGTTCGGGTGTCAAGGTGCACAGTGTTTTGGAAGGTTCAGGTGAACCTTCTCTTAGGTGCACATTTGAAGAATTAAAAAGCAAAATATGAAGGTATGTGAAGCCGTAGCATACACAAAAGTGAAAGTATGGCCCCCAAATTAAAATTTTTGTTTTAGTCTAAAGTCACTACAAGACAAAATAGGGATTCTATAAGGCTAAGAATCTCCTAATGTGCTTATTTGGGTCTTCTTGTGCTAGCCCTCTAAAGGATGGAGATTTGATATTCAATCTAGAAAGTAAGGTTCCCAAATGTACTTGGGCTGCCATATTCTTTACTGATGATGTCGATGATGATGGGCTAGTTGATCTTTGAATAACCTTCCTTCTTTTTGCTTTGCAAGGGACCCTCAAGCTTTGGGACCGGATACTCCTCTTAGTTTAAGAGAATTGCAATGGAAGAAAGATTACCTCTTAAGTCAGTACAATACTATTGGTACCCTTGAACTCTGCTACACTTTGCACTTTGCTTCTCCTATGTTCAAATCTCCTTGGAGTCCCACCATGCGTGCCAAATTTTGTTGGGACATTCTTGTGCAGAGAGGGATTTGAGTGTAGGAGAAGGGAGAAAGATAAGAAGGAAGATACAGACACTGGAAGCTTCTGTAGATTGATTATAAGGAGAAACGTACAATGATGATGTATTGTACAATCCAACTCATCTCTGTGCGAAATCCCAAAGAGTGCACAATCAACAAAGTTACAAAATACCCAAGGTTCTTACTACCGTCAAGCTTCTCTGCATGAGATCTCCACCTTCTATAAGAGCTTGCACTTGTGCACAATAGGGGAGGGATGGACACCTTCTGTCGACGTGCACACAGCTTCAATGGGACCTTGTGACCTTTGGTTGCATGGCTTAGCACTTCTCTGCACACTTCTAAGTCACTCTCCTTGCACACCTTGCAATTCGCTTCTCTGCATCGCACACTCACTGTATGTCTCTTGCTCCTCTCCTTAGTGTAGACTATGCTCACCTTCCTTAGTCTCCCCAAGAATAATACCTTGCCTTGATTTGAGTGTCAATTCAGGTACGCTCCTAACTGCTAGAGTATCCTGGTGCTCACTTTGATGTCCCAAGATTGTCTCCAAAAGTGGGCAGCCAAGGGGCCCCAGGGATAATTTTCTTTTTTTTTTTTTAAAGAAGAGAAAAAAAGGGCTGCCCTTGCATTTCAAAAAAAAAACCCGCCCCCTCCCTCTCTCTCACTCTCTCACTCTCTCTCGTTCTCTATCTCTCTCTCTCTTGCCCCCCAACCCACGATTTTTTATTTTTTATTTTATTGATTTTATTATTAATTATTTTAATTATTTATTTGTTTATTTTTATTTTCTTTTCTTTTATTTTATTTTTATTTTTTATTTAAGCTCTGCCCAATCGCCAAGCGTTTGAAAAAAACACATATATATATATATATATATATATATATATATATATATATATATATATATATATATATATATATATATATATATATATATATGTATATATATATATATATATATATATATATATATATATATATATATATATATATATATATATATATATATTCCATGGTCCAATGCTTTTGGCTCTAGATTGCACCACGGATGGCCGTTGTTTTCAAACTTGGGGTCATTTTGATGTCTTTTGACACCTTTGAATTCAGTTTTTGACTTAAGTTTTCCAAAAACCCAAGTCTTCTCTGACTTTTGGTCAAAACCCACATGTTTCAAGCACATTTCTCATGTGTTTTTCATTATGCACATGGTCCACATGGTCTATTCTCACCTTATTTTACCATTTGTTTCACATCTTCCCATATACACCCTCAGTAGCTTTACTGTTTTCTCATTTTGTCCCTCTCGAGAGCCCACAAACCTACTCCCTACCCTCCCGTTGGCCTTCTAAATAGCCCCATCCTTACCCCTCCATACCCTATCAATCTCAGCCCGCTCAGCCCTCCCTTTCCTCTCCTTCCTACCCTCCATTCGCCATCCTTTGCTTTTCCCTGCAAAACTTTTAGTTTTTGGTTCTTCTCTAGTGCTTGTTCTTTACTGCTCCTGGTGGACTTGGTAGCTACTCAAGTGTCCTTTTGAAGATTTTGCAGCACACAAAATATAGTGTCATGTCTTGTTAGAGTTTTGATTGTAGCTCTCCGAGAGGGAGATCCCATTAGGTGGTGGGCAACTGTTGAGCCCATAAAAGTCATATTGGTCAAAGTCAACCACAATCAAAGTCAAAGGGTCAAGGTCAAAGTCAACATGGGTAAAGTCAAAGAATTCAAAGTTTGGGTGTCGAGGTGCATAGTGTTTTCAAAGGTTCATGTGAACCCTCTCTTAGGTACACATTTGAAGAATTAAAAGGCAAAGTGTGAAGGTATGTGAAGCGGTAGCGTACACAAAAGTGAAAATATGGCCCCCAAATTAAAATTATTGTTTTCTTCTAAAGTCACTACAGGAAAAAATAGGGATTCGTTGGCTGCCCACATTTGGAGACAATCTTGGGACATCAAAGTGAGCACCAAGATACTCTAGTAGTTAGGAGCGTACGTGAATCGACACTCAAATCAAGGCTAGGCATTGTTCTTGGGGAGACTAAGGAAGGCAAGCATAGTCTACACTAAGGAGAGGAGCAAGAGACATACAGTGAGTGTGCGACGTAGAGAAGTGAAGTGCAAGGTGTGCAAGGAGAGTGACTTAGAAGTGTAGAGAGAAGTGTTAAGCCATGCAACCAAAGGTCACAAGGTCCCATTGAAGCTGTGTGCGCATCGCCAGAAGGTGTCCATCCCTCCCCTATTGGAAGCTTGAGTGCAAGGTGTGCACAAGTGCAAGCTCTTAGAGAAGGTGGAGGTTTGGTGCAAAGAAGCTCGGCGACAGCAAGAACCTTGGGTATTTTGTAACTTTGTTGATTGTGCGCTCTTTGGGATTTTGCACAGAGAGCACTTGGATTGTACTGTACATCATCATTGTACTTTTCTCCTTATAATCAATCTACAGAAACTTCCGGTGTCTGTATCTTTCTTCTTATCTTTCTCCCTTCTCCTACAAACACTCAAATCCCTCTCTGCACAAGAATCCCCCAACACACACATGCATACATACACACACATATACACATGCATACACACATACATACATACATACACACATACACATACATACACATACATACACATACATACACATACATACACATATATATACACAAACATATGCATACATACATTCACACACATATGTACACACACATACATACACAAACATATGCATACATACATTCACACACATACATACACACATATATGTACACACACATATATACACACATTCACACACGTACACACACACTCACACACAATAAACACACACATACATACACATACAATATTACATATGCAAATGCACATATTACATACAAACATGCATATTATATACTCACATACATATTACCTACACATATGCATATTCATGCATATGCATGCATACACACATATACATACACACTCACATACATACACACACACACTATGTGTGTTTAAAATGAAACCATATATGATTCCCCTCAATGAAAACTTGCTATCATGTTTGAAGCCAACTTCTATATACATCTCTCTCTTCCTTAGCTCTCTTTCTTAAAGACACACAAGAAGGCTCAAAGAGAAGCATTGACTGAAATGCAATTTTCATTTGAGAGAAGGAGTGACATAAAGCCCAATAATAGGGAACGATTAAGGGACTTCAAAAGGAGGTGAGATAATGAGATGAGGCCCTTGTGCATCTCATGCATCCTCATCCTTCTTGGCATGCGTGTCCTTCTTCTTCCAACATGTGATCTTAGTAGAGGCCTTTGCGCATGCTCTTAAGCTTTCTTTATGCATTGGTTATTCTTTAACGGCCTTATTTAAGAGCTTCTTCCTTTCTTCATATGTCCTTTTGTAATCCCCCACCATCTTCTAGATCTCCTCCACCTCTCCATCCTTTTCTTGTCATTATAGGCACAAGGACTGTAAATTTCTTGTAAGCTCGATAACGATGCACTTATTCCTTCTGACCTTTCAAAACTTCTTTTTCTTTAGGGCTCAAACGCTCATCTACATCATATAAGTAGGGACCTTTAGAATCATATATCATGTCATATTTCTTATAGAGTTTATATCATGTTGTCAGTGAGAAGGTGGTTAGGTGGATCAACTCCGGGTTACTATTGTGCCTACATGTGATGCAAGCAGGCTTTTTGTGTTCATTTCGGTGTTTCTTAGAAGAATAGGTGATTGACATTGACAAAGTTTAACACTTAACATGACACAATGCATACAAACAGCTCCAAAGTAGTTTTCTTTAAGTAAAAGTGATGGCATTTTACAAAACCATTTAACTTAGAGTTAGTTTTTGGTTTCTTTGCAAAACCAGTTGTTTCATGATCTCTACGAGTGTCAACTACGTGGGCATCAAAATCGCAAAATCTAGTGGTGACACACAAGTGGTGTATAAACCCTTCCATGAAAGTGGGGGAAAACTACTTTGGAAGTACAAATATCAACATGATTTATTTTATTAGATACATGATCTAGACGCATATTAGATAGAGATAAATAATGAAAGTAAAATAGAAGTTGAAAGCTTTCAATCGTTCTTCTTGTCCACCCACTCTTCTCTTGAAATTGCGTGAATGATCCAAAAACAAATGCATAAAAAACAAACAAACACAAGCACACACATATTTTTGCATTCGCATATAGACACACATACACACAAATGCTTAATTAGATACGCCAAATAACTCACACACACATGCACATACAAACACATGCAACAAATGCTAATTAGATACGCCAAATAACTCACACACACATGCACATACAAACACATGCAACAAATGCATGTGGACAGATATACACACACACACTTACTTATTTTAACACATACAAATACACACATATACTTATCTAATACATAGTTTTAACATCCATAGCACACACATATATTAGTGTGTTCTGTTTTGTTTTTATTATATTAATGTTGTTTTTCCTTGTATATTATTTTTCTATTTTAATTTCTGTTTCATATAGATATTAAAATACACTTAGACACAAACTCACAAACATATATACATACACATGAGATTATAAATACATAATCACATAGGCATTTACATAAGCACATAGTCACATAGCATTCACACAAATACTTACATACACACATATAACCATAGACACACATGCACACATCCTCACACATACACACACATAGACACAAACACATAAATTTCCATATATATGCCATAAAAAACATATAGGCATACACACATACATAATCATGGAAGACATTCATATTCATACATTCACACATAGGTCAACATATACACATGCAAACATGCACATTCACACTCATACACACACATACTTACACGCTTACACGTATGGACCCACATTTAACCATACAAATAATTAGGTTTGGTGATATATTTAAACACATTTTTGCCCATACAAACCATATTTATACACAAATATATGTACATAAATACATAGAAAATATGTACGCATATAGATAGACACATTAGGCACATACTCATCACAACATTTTGTACACACATGCACACATATCACAAATATTTGAGTGGTTTTTAATTATTTTTCATAATTATCATGATTTGTTGTTTATATGTAGGTATAAATTCTGACAAGACTCAATTTTAAATTACTCAAGTTAAAAACTAAAAATATGTTTGTTCAACCATAAGCTCCAAGTAAAATCTTTCTTATCTACTATTTCAAAGTTAGTTAAATTTTTATATAAATATTCAAATTCTTTGGTATTTTTGCAGTTATCAAAAGGTACTACTAATTTCATTATTACATGCATCTGCCTCGTATAGCTTGCACATACTACTCAGTAGTGGTTTGGAGATCACAAATAAGCCATGTGTAATGTTTTTGTTCTTTTTCTTCATTTATTTTGTCTTCGTTTAGCTTCAATAGCAACAATTATTGTACTACTACTTCTTTCTTTATATGCACTTATGTTTTTTTGCAATGGAAGATAGCATAAACTTCTAGTCATTTAATTAGGAGATTGTTTAAGTTTACATTTTTGTTAAAGGAGTAAGGCCTAAATCCCTAATTAGATCTAAGGATCTAGAGGCATGCACTAGCAAGAACTAGGATCTCACCAATTAATGTTTTTCATACTAAACATAGCCTATTCATACGAAATAAGTCCTTCCTTCTAATAGGAGCATTTAGCCTAGCCTATCCTATCTAGGTCATCGTGGTGGCTATAAGGGTTCTAAACTTTTTCAGTAAGCATACACATTCCTAGGGTTATTAACTTTATCTTTTCATAATTTAAAATATCATCAATGTCCTAATTTTATGATATGCACCTAATGATTTTTCATGAAAAAAAAGAAAACAAGAAATTGAATTGGAAACAAAATACAACTAGAAAACGGACAATTTTATCTTACTTATACTACAACTTTGTCTTCATCTCCAAGTAGTTCTTCATCAACATATATTCTTTGTTCATTCTTCTCTTGAATAACTTTACATGCTTACCTGAAATCAAAACTTTTAGAGGAGTTCCATCAAATTCACAATGTTTATATGTACTGTTATCATAGACTAACACAACGTATGAACCAAACCATTTTTTACTCAGTTTTTTCCTTGCATCATATTGCAATTCAAATGTACTATCATAAACTCAATCCAAGTCCCCAATTTGAATTTGGTGTGATGTAACTCAATGTGTTTTATCAAAGTAGATCTTGTCCTTAAGACACGACTGCTTAAAATTTTGCACTATTTTGTTCAACATTTACCTTCCTTGTTCTAAGTTCTTAATTTGTAAGACTAAAAGTTCTTCTCTTGTTAGGTTGTCATTCCAAGGCAAAGATGTCTAGCTAACTATTTGTGTGTGGATAGGAAACACTAGTTTCTAACAATACATTAGTTTAATAGGCATAAATCCTATGTTTCTAGTATATGCCATGCTATCTGTCCCAAGTGCAAATGGAAGATATCTCCACCATTGTCTTATATCACCTTTGTAGGCCTTTGAGATCCCCTTCAGAATAGGAGGATAACCTCATTCACTCTTACCATTTTCCTCTTGATTATAGGTAGTGGTCAAAGTCAATCCGATTTTTCATTTTTCAAAAGCTCTCTCACCTCCGAAGCATCTAATTCTCCCCGATCTGCAAAACTTGATTTAGCAAAAAATTGAAATCACTTATTCTAAAGGAATTTTTATACATTAAAAACAGTGTTAGATTAGAGGGCTCGACCTTCCACGTGGTTGGTTAAGTCTTCTCTTGCTTTAACTATATATCTCATCTTATCCAATTCCTTTGGGCATGGTAACAAGATCAACCACCCACTTGTAGTGAATATGACGGTAGGTGGTTTCAATGGGTTTCTAAGCTTAAACGAGGAATGTACCTTACAAATGGCACAAGTTTTCACAAAGTTTCTTACATTCATGTACATCTTAGAACACCAATAGTTGTCCCTAATGTTTTCATATGTAGCCACAATAATTTTTTGACCTTCCCATAAGGCTTCCTCTCATAATCTAAATTTGAAAACTTTTCTTTCCCAAAACTTTGTGGATGTTTCACCCTCCCTTTAGCATGTCCCTAAATAGATCCATTCTTTTGAAAAAATTTGAAGACTGTTTTCTTGATATTCTTAAATCTATTTGTCAACCAGCTTGAGGAGGGTGACAAGGCACTCATATAATTTCCCATATCTTTGCATTTCCCTTCATCATCCTCATCTTGAAATTTCTCATAAGTATAAACTTATGGATCATATTATATAAATTTTATATCTCACTTTGTTGCATCATCTTACTCATCATCATATTTTTCTCATGAGAGCATGTCTGCAAGAGTATAAGATTTACCAACCATATGCAAAAAAAGTTCGATTCATAAACTTAACATATGAAATCCATCCAAGCATGGAAATGTTCGGAGATGAGAAATTAGTGATCATTCCAATTAATGGAAGAAAATCTATTTCTACTACCACATTATCCCCAATGAAACACTCTTTCTCAAATCTTAATGCTCTCAGTAATTTTGATAACTGTCTTTTAAAGGCTGAGGATAATTTCTTTGAGTGTCATGTAAGATTTTGGCACCAAAAAAAGATGCATATCTCTTACCCTCATCCTCACCTTGATCGATTACCCATATCATCCTAATCTTGACTGATTACCCAACCTATCCTAATAGGACTAGATCCATAGTTAAGTTGATTGGTCTTTTTCCCAAATAGTGTATGTGCTTCAAGTTTGGAGCTTTGATGAGTAGTTATTTTAGTTATCTCATTGCTCTTTAATGTTTTTAAATCCATATAAATTTTATTCTCTTTCTCAACATACCATATAGTGGGTTTGCGACATGAGTGTAGTAAGGGATCCAAATTACATAGAAGACATAGGATCCTAGAAATCTTCTCACCTCATTACCATTTTTACAAACTTATGAAATCTTGCTAATGGCTTCAACTCTCTATGGGTACAACTTTTGGCCATAATGCCCATCCAAAAATCCAACAATCAACACTTCATTGATGCTAAAAATATACTTCTCAAGAATTTCAAATCAACCTCTTCAAACCTCTCACACATCCTTTCATAGTAAAGAATATGATCAATGGAAAATTTCCTACATCTAAAATCTTTGGTCTCATCTTTTCGAATGTATTTTCATGGCATTACAAGGATTTGGAAGGAGTACCTACAAGTTTTACAGAGGAAACGATTCCACATACTAAAGAAAACAAACCAGTAAAGGGGAAAATCAATTGATTGAATCCAAAGTATGCTAAAGTGCTCTACCTAGAGATCCAAAAGATGGAGGATTTTGAAACTATTATTCTAGTGGAGCATTCAAAGTGGCTCTCTTCCATGATCATTGTGCCCAAAAAATATAAAGAACCTCATAATATGTGTGGATTTTAGAGCACTTAACAAGGTAGAAAATCATGATGGGTTCCCTATGCCCTTTGTAGAACAAGTTATAGAAGAAGCGATTGGCCATACCCTCTAAAGCTTCAAGGATGCATTTAGTGGGTACAACCAAATATCCATCCATCCAGAGGATCGGGAAAAGATAGATTTCATCACACCATGGGGAACACATGTTTCTGTTAAGATGTCTTTTGGACTCAGAAATTCCCCAACCACTTTCAATATCAAATTGAACCTTAGTTTTGGACCTTTACTTTTGGAGGCTCTTCTTATTTTCATGGATGAATTTTAATCCTTCTCAGGTACCTACACTAGTACTCGTATGGACTCCTTGGATGATCATTTGATCCAACTGCAACAAGACTTCAATAGATACAGGGAGATCATTCAACAGAAGGTGGAAAGTAAAGCTTGGACTCTGGATAGCCTTGGACTCAGAAGAGAGCTGTCGAGAATTTGAGTTAGAAGTACTATTCATCTAGATTTTCAATCTAGGAAAATAATTGTCACAACAAATTGGAAACTCACAAATGTAAGGGAACTCCTAGAATACCTTGGTGAGGCATCATCCAATTTGAGATTCTCAATTGATGATGCAATAGTTAACATTAGATCAAAGAAAACATTATCTTCCATAACTTGCTTGCCACCCAGGGTGATTAAGTTCCAACCCTTTAGATTGTAACAAGTCTCCTTCTTTAAGAAGCTTTTTTTTCAAACTTCCATTGATTTTTCTTTGCAAGATGGTGACTAAGAATGTGACTAGTTACATCACTTCAATTATGTCTTTTTATGGACTATATTCATATTGGCATTTTTTTGTTTAATTTCAAGATTTTGATGAGGTTTCTGTTGTGCAATGATTATAAAGGAACTTGCATGAGTAAATTCTATGTGACTCAAGAATATAAACCAAGAAGTTCTTACATAATATATCTTCCCTTTTAGAACCTTTTTCCATACTTCCATCGATTTTCCTTTGTAGGATGGTAACTAAGAATGTGACTCATTACATCACTTCAATTATAGATTTTTATGGACAATATTCTTATTTGGCATTTCTTTTGTTTAATTTCAATATTCTGATGAGGTTTCAATGGGGGCAATGATTATACAGGAACTGCATATGAGTAAATTCTAGATGAACAATACTTTTACTTTTCAATAACTAGTTTCAATTTAAGTATTTGAGTCTAACCAAGGTGCACATTAGACAATGGAAAAGCTTGGATGGTATGACAATGGAAAATCTTGGATGGCACGACCGATGCAAGCGATACGGGCCATCCAAAATTCTCCGATTGCCCGTATCGCTTGTATCGGTCGTGTCATAAAAACTTCTCTATCCTCTTCACATTTGACTTTTCAACAAGAATAAAGCAAAAAACACACCGAATATACATTTTGATGATAGGATTCAATTTTTCTTGAACCATGCAATGAAGTCACTTTTGCTTAGTTCTCAAGAGGATCAATTCAACATTACATTACTCAAGGCATATAAATATAGTTTGGCAATGACCATCTTCCAGACTGGCATAATTACATACAATTCATACAAAAATAAATCTTCCAATATATGTTGGTTGCACATTAGATTACAATCTTACATTTAAAGAATATAATGTTTCACCCTTCTTTTCTATCCTTTTTGGAGCCCTCACCTTTGTGCTGCTTGTGGCCCTTTTTGGAGCCCTCACCTCTACTCTTATTCTTTGGTCCATGCTTCAATGGGGAGTGAATAGGAAACCCTTTCTTATTTTCTTTAGACGTCTTTTTATCTAGTGGAGGTGAGTCTAGATCATAAGGGCATATTGCATGTTTCATAATGGTATTTATTGCTCTCTCCCTGATCAAGATGACCCATGCATCTGGATAGTCTGACAAGTTTAACTCAAGATTGTAAAACCTTCTTTCCAAGAACCTTACTGTATTTGCAATCACTCTCTAGCCACATGAGGTGTTGTCTTTATGTAATGGCACATGTATTTGAATGTATCCAAACCTTTTTTCTTCATTCAATTTAGGAATTACTCGAAAGTTTTGATCAATATGCATTGAGAAGCTTAGCAACACTGCAAGGTAAACTTAAATTCAAAATGGATGGCAAGGCTTTAAAATAGAACACAACAAAATGTATGGTAAGGCTTACACTTTGCACTTTCCATGTTGTGATCTTAAACCTCATATGCCATGTGAACTTCTCTATCTTACTATTTGCTCACAATTTCAAGAAACTAATACTACCATTGCATGCGGAATGTGCCAAAACCCTAAGATTGACTATCTATTTACATGATTATGATACCAAGAGGTCTTGATGAGCTTATTTATACATGAATCTAGGACACGACCAATGCAAGCGATTATGTTCATCTGGAAATGTTGGATCGGCCTAATCGCTTGCATCGGTCGTGTCTGGAAATCAGTACGAAAAGGCTTATCAAGACCTCTGGGTATCAAAATCATGCAAATAGACAATCAATCTTAGGGTTTTTGGCACATTTCGGACGCAATGGTAGCATAATTTTATCCAAATTCTTAACCAATAATAAGATATAAAAGTTCAGATGCAATCTAAGGTTCAAGATGACCTCCTTTGGACACGACCAATTCAAGCGATTAGGGCCATCCAAGCTTCTTTGATGTGCCTAATCGCTTGGATTGGTCATGTCCAAACAAGTATCATATTCCTAGCTATATGAATGAATGCGATCGATCCAAGAAATTAGGGGCATCTAAATCTTCCCAATGCCCCTAATCGCTTGAATCAGTTGTGTACAAGCTTTTCTGATCCATCATACCTCACACAAAATGTGGTCTATGGAAAGTTTTGAAAAGCATGTAAAAAACGCAAGGGCAATGGCAACTCGGCACTAGCAAGGAGTTCATAAAAAAATGAAAAAAGTGAATAGAGGAGCTTAAATAGGTCTCTGGAATGAGTTGACCGTTGGTGACATGTGGCAGCTTGTGATTGGTCCATGTCATCTAGCTGTTACAAATCCCAACGTACAATGCCACGTGGCATCATTTGAGTGGGCCACATCATCTAGCCATTGCAATTCCCAACGTTCTTTTGCCACATGGCACTCGCTTATTGGTCCACATCATGTGACCGTTACCCGGTCCTCCTCGACTATAAATACAAGTCCCCTTCACCATTTGACATTTTCAACCTTCATAGTTATTTTGCTTGCATCAGTCGTGTTCTCCACTAGGAAACATACTTGTGCTTCATACTTGATACGACCGATACAAGTGATTACAAGCATTTGACCGGCCTTTGACTAGCTTATTTTGCTTGCATCGATCGTGTTCTCCACTAGGACACACTAGAATAACTAGAGCTAAGATGGAGGAAAAGGATAACTAGAAAGTGCAAAAGGATATCCCCTTTGCCAGGAAAGCTAGATTTATGCCCAGAGCATGAAAGGGATTGCTCTTTGCTCCCCTTGAACATTGCCTTCTTAATATGGCTTGATCACATGTGAACTGAAAAGGAGGAAGAATATGTTCATGGTGAAGAGATAGATCATTGGTCATGTCCTATATTCATTTATATACTTGAGTTCTTTGGTTTTCTTCTTATGCAATCTCATCATTCATAGATATTTACCAAAGAAATGGGAAAATTAGCCTCTATTTCTTATGATTTTCAGTCATGCCCTAGTTTCATTGCATTATTTAAGATATTTTTTTTTTCTCCCTATGCAAGATCCTTGATGTCTTAGACAAAAAGGAAGTCATCATAAACCTCATATTCCATGTGAGCTTCTCTATCTTACTATTTGCTCAGAATTTCAAGAAACTAATACTACCATTGCATCCGGAATGTGCCAAAACCCTAAGATTGACTGTCTATTTGCATGATTCTGATACCGAGAGGTCTTGATGAGCTTATTTATACATGAATCTAGGACACGACCAATGCAAGCGATTAGGCTCATCTGGAAATGTTGGATGGGCATAATCGCTTGCATCCGTCGGGTTTGGAAATCAGTACAAAAAGGCTTATCAAGACCTTTGGGTATCAAAATCATGCAAATAGACAGTCAATCTAAGGGTTTTACCACGTTCCGAATGCAATGGTAGCATAATGTTCTCCAAATTCTTAACCAATAATAAGATATAAAAGTTCACATGCAATCTAAGGTTCAAGATGACCTCCTTTGGACACGACCAATTCAAGCGATTAGGGCCATCCAAGCTTCTTTGATAGGCCTAATCGATTGGATTGGTCATGTCCAAACAAGTATCATATTCCTAGCTATATGAATGAATGCTCCATATATAACAACTTAATGTGTGTATAAATGCTATTTTCAACATTAATTATATGTTTCTATGAAGTATAGGATTAGAAATCAAACATGACCGATGCAAGCGATTAGGCCCATCCGATATTCTGTGATGACCCTAATCGCTTGAATCGGTCATAACTCATGCTTTGTTTCTGCTTGTGTTTCCACTTATTTCTATGACTTTAAAAGCTCCCTTGGACTTTTTCTAACCTAGGTTTTTTATTTTTTTCCACAGTTATCTATATTGGATGAAGGCAACTATGTTGGCAGGGGAAAGAGAACAAGGAAAACCATAAAGGAGAAAGGAAAGACAAAGTTGGATATTCATTCAATGATCCACTATCTTCCAAAATTGAATCTAGAATTATTTTGTGTTATTCATAAGCACGATAGTGAAGAGCCAGGTTTTGCACTATTCTCCTTGAGGACTCTTTCAAGATACATGGGTTTTACTTCAATACCCTTTCATACATACATAGTTTTGCTACTTGAAAGAACAACTACATTTAGAATTTTTGGATATGCCCCAAGATTCAATGCTTCAAGGGCAGGCTACTTCCTTTGTTACTAAAGCTATGGAATGGCTGCAGGGGTGTCATATGTTAAAAGTATTGTTGGCTACATGAGAAAAGAGTACCTCAGATATAGAGGAGATTTGCGAGATCCAAGCTCATTTAAAAGGCTCAAGAAGGATTAAATATATTTCTTTTCAAAGCTTATTACTCATGAAATGTACATAGATACACATATTTATTGCCCAAAGGGATATAAGACATTGCAAATATGAAGGATGTAATCTTATTTTTTTGTGTAATTGATCCATGTCCTAATATTAATCCTTATTGATCCATGATCTATTTTTCTCTAGTGAAAGTCCTATTTATTTGATGATAATATTTTTCATGAGCTCTTTTGTAATTTTCTTCTCAAGAATCAATCAAAAATCTCTTTGAAGGCAGATTTTCCAAATTGAAGCTCATTTAGAAGACTCAAAAAAGATGTACATACATAGACATATTTCTTTTCAAAGCTTATTACATCATGAAATGTACATACGTAGACATCTTTATTTCTCAAACAAATAAAAGACATTGCAAATATTAAGGCTTCCTTTGGAATGTAATCTTTTTCATTTTGTGATATTGATCCATGATGTTTTTGTCTGGTGATAGTCCTATTCTTTTGATGACAATATTTGGCATGAGCTCCTTTGTAATTGCCTTCTAAAGAACCAATCAAAAAGCTCTTTGGAGGCATTATTTTTGTTACTCCTCCTCCTTTCCTTGTTCACCTAAAGAAGCTTGTCCTCGCTTGATAATGAGATTTTTCCATGCCTTGGGTGTTCCATTTGGCAAGTCTTTCCTTTTCTACAAAGAACGCACCATGCACAAGAAGAATAAGCTGGAATAATAGAAGAGATTCATCAAATGTTTATTTCAATTAAAGAAAAATAAATTGAGTAAATTATCTTTGAAACTCACCAAGTAGTTTGTTATGTCTTTGGCACTCCATGCATGTATGATGGTTTCTATAAGATATATGGTCACCTTTTTGAAATCTGTCACATAGCTATTTGATGTTACCTGCTGCCTCATGATCTTTTAAAAATTATCTAGTTTGACCCACACCTCCATTCTCTTTTTTGCTATTTTTCATTTGCATTTTACATTAGTAGTGAACTCACAAAATGTTTTCCAACAATTCCACATGGCATTTAATTGTCTGTCATCATGGTTGTTGAAGAATCTCCGTGCTTTTCCACCCCCCATTGAGACATCCTGTAGTACATTCCTTATATTTTGTGAAAGATTTGGATATTCTCTTAGATGAACATCGCCACCATGAAATCCCATTTCTGAAAGTAGAGATTCGCATTTCTTATGTATTATACATAATTACTTGAAATCTCTTAGAGCCTTGAACGATAGCCTCGTAAACCATCCTCACCATCTCCTACAAATCTAATTAGATCATGAAGATTATGAAAAAGGGGATACCTTCCAGTTTGTGGATCAATTGGATAAATAGATCCATCTGCCCATATGTCGATATGTTCTTTTCCTTCTTTCCGCAATCCATCCACTTCAGAAGAACGAAGAGCCATTTGAAATACTGTTCTTGTCGTTGCATACTCATGACTAACTGCAATGTTGATATGGAACTTATCACAATGATTTTGGCTGGTTGAAAGTTGAGTGATAGTGTTTGAGTTGAGGTTCTCCATGGTCTGCTATGAAGAGTGGCGCGAAAGTGTCTAAAATGACATAAAAGAGAGAAACACGCCTGGAATGCAAAGTAGAGTAAAAAAGTAATAAGCACACATTATATACGTCCTTTGGAATACCTTTCTTGTCGTTGCATACTCATGATTAACTGCAATGTTGATATGGAACTTATCACAATGATTTCGGCTGGTTGAAAGCTCACTGATAGTGTTTGGGTTGAGGTTCTCCATGTTCTGTTGTGAAGAGTGACGCGAAAGTGTCTAAAATGACATGAAAGAGAGAAACATGCCTGCAATGGAAAGTAGAGTAAAAAAGTGCAAAACGTCATAAGCACACATTATATAGGTCTGCGAACAAGAGGAAAATTCAAATTTTCATGAACGCCCGATGAGCACAAACTTCAAGGCATAAGATATCACACATACTTTTCATGATTATCACATGAGTTTCTCTCTCTTCAAAATTTGCATAAGATACGTTTTAAATGCACTTACACAAAATTTTTTAAAATTATTTGACAACTTTAATCCAGATTAAGCACAACTAATTGAAATCTTTATACGGCCCATTTTTGGCCATTTTTCGCCCTAATGCTACCTACCAATGCTTGATACCTTGGAAATGCATAAATTTGCTCATGTGAGGAATAACAAATTGAATATAATGCCGAGCTATGCATAAGTAAATCAAGCATCCAATAGCCTACTAATAGAGAACAACATTAAAGGCATTTCCAACATCATGAAGACTCAATCATAAATTTATTTCCATAGGAATGGCAATAGTTTTGCAATATTCAAGGCCAAAAAATGCTACAATAATGTGTCAATGTATTTTGTTTGACACAAACCTATTCCCCCATCAACATGATTAACATATATGCTTCGCATCAGGACTAGTGAGCAGCATGTTATGAACATACATAACAATGATCAGAAGTACATCATCTATTTGCTTAACATATAAGATGCTTTTTAGTTAGGCTATTCTCAAACCATGTAAAATCAAGTAAGCATGTATCTTTTCATACCAAGCTCGTGGTGCTTGCTTCAAACCATAAAATGCCTTTTTCAACTTACATACCTTTTTTTCATGCCCGTTTTGCACGAAACCATGGGGTTGAAATACGTAGACTTCTTCATGTAAGTCACCATAAATTTCTCATGAGAACTTGGATCGTAGCTGCATATAGTAGTAAATGCCTATTCTTCATTCTGAACCAGGTTAGCACACTCTGTTTTAGGTGCAAAGGCCTTTGTAACAGCCATTCCAACCTCTTTCTTCTTTGCCTCTTTTGTAGCCAATTTTAGATAACTCTTTATGACATGATCATTTCCTTTTTAGTATTTGCAAAACTATTTCTAAATTTTTGTTTTATTCTCATCTTTGTCTTCCTTCTTCATCTGTGTAGCATTAGCAGATTTTTGCTTACTAATAGATGAGCTCCATTTACCTTTGCCCTTTTGAATAGCTATGAAAGCTTGATCTGCAACATGCATAATAGATTGATTCTGCCTAGACTAGTCTACTTGTAAAAAAATAGAGGCTAACTCCTCAAATGTTAAGGCATTTGGCTTTTCTTTCATAATCAATCAAAGAGTATGAGAAAAACTCTTATATGAATTCGCAAGACCATTAAGAATAGTCTACACAAGTGAACTATCTGGTAATACTTCATCAAAAGAAATCAACAACTCCTTTAAATCTTTGATGTTTTTCAAAAACCTATCCATAAAATCTGATTTACTCATTTGCTCACTCTCTAACTATTTTCAAAGGTAAGCAACAGGAACTTCATTCTTGTATGGTAAAATGTTGTACATGGATCCCAAGAATCCTTTGCTAACTTGCAAGAATGAATGTGAGGAATACTGGGATGTTTGACAGACAAAGCTATCAATGCATGTGCATGAGCATCTCTGCCATCCCAATGAAGTTTCTCTACAATAAGTGCAACATGAACCACAACACAAACATGAATCTGAAGATCATTATCTTCAACCCTATCTGCATAACCTTCAATAATTATATTTGCAAGTGTAGTAGGATGTTTTTCAACACCTTGTACAATATTCCAGAGTCCTTTTGCTACCAATAGATGAACCATCATATGCCCACAATGGGTAATTAGTACCATATCCAACCTCTCCTCAATAACCAATATACAAATTACATCATTGCTTTCGGCTATGGCTAGTGACTAAGTACCCTAATGCAAAAGAATGATTGTATCTCAAAAAGTTGAACAAAACCACCCTTTAAACCTCTACTAAATCTATAGTAGAGTTTGAGGCACTTGCATTGGGGAACCAAAACATGTATATATGTTTGGCACAAAAGGAAAAATTGCTTACACATGTGCTATGATAGTGCATTTGGAGGTCAAAAGGAGCTTAGATCAAAATTTTGATGCCACAAAGTGAGGATGTTTTGAACTCCTAATCACCTTGATTATGCTCACCTATTGTTTTTAATTCCTGATTGCCCCAAGTATGCTCAATTGTTGTAGTTTGATGTTTGTGAAAGCACATGAACAACACAAAGAAGAAGAAGAAGCTTAGAGGACAACAAAACATTGAATGAATTACCAAGTGAATGTACAAAGATAAGTAACCCATTAGGGTTATAGGCATATATACAAGCAAGGGGAAAATTATTTCCTAAAGAGGACAACATTTTATCCTATGGTTTGCATTTTTTTTAAAGGATACATACTCTGTGGCTCTAGATTGCACTTCTCAACACCCTAAACTCATTCTTTTATTAATTTCTCCAAATTTCATCCATTTTTCCTTGATTTGGTCAAACCCCATATGTTTTGCACACATTTAACATGTGATTTCTCACCTACACGTGTTTCACATGGTCCATTACCTCTTTATTTTTCCACATATTTCACATTTTACATATGTGTCAAATGTCTCTTCCTGTTTTTATGCAATTTTCTCCTATCCCCAACCTCCCATCCTCCTCCCTGCACCTTCATTTATACCATCAATTCAGACCTACTCGTCACTTCTCCCTGCCCCTTCCTTATTAGACCCTAAACCACACCTAACCCTCCTTCAAACCATCTCATCCATCATTGTCCTTATTTGCATTGCTTCCTCATCACATTTTTCATCCATTTTCACAGGTTGCTTGAGATTCAAATTTGATCTTACCTTGCGACTATTTTCGTACCTCATTACTCTATTTTTGAGGTGGCAATTCTTTGCTCGTCGTTTGGATCTTCGCTCTCCACATTTATACAAACCCACATATTCACATATACACATACACATTTTCACATATAAATATACATTTATATGTATGTATTGATGGAGATTTTTAATCTCCAAAAGAACAAGTTATTCTTGATGTTAGAGCACCTCTATATCAAGAACAACTTAAAACCTTTACCAATTTGGAGGATCAATACCAGATTATCAAAATCTTGAACTAACTGTGAAGAGAATCACTACTCAGAAAGTCTGTTGCACATAACTCAGTGATTGATTGATCAAATGTGTAAAGTTTTTGATACAACTTTGTAAAAACTGTCGCCTAATGTTTGCAAACCTTCTCCAAGTCAAATCAGCTCAAAAGACTCAGTAGATCTTCAGAAACGATCTAAACAATTCACCTATGTCTAAAACTATACTTCTTTACAGTCGACTTTGACACCTGTACCTTTTAACACATAGTTCTCTTAAAGTACAACTCATTTATTCAAATTCTTTTAGCCATAGGTAGCTTACCTTTGAACTTAAAGAATGAGTGCTTGCTTGCTCAAAACTTTACACTGTGGAAGGAGAACTGACCAAAACATTAGCATCAAGATTTGCGCCTGTTGCAACTTCACTTCTTCATATTTACACATGTAAATGTTCCTACTCTCAATTCTCTCAGGTTGATCACAATTAGAATCTAAAACCTTGTACAGAGGTCAATCAACTATAGAATTAGACTTGTACAAAAGCATTTTACAAAAGATTAAACAAAGAAAGAGTACTCAGCAAAAGATCTGGCACAATATTTCTTCGTTTCTGGAAATGTTTACACTTGAATGATGAGAGAGATCTCTTACACTTCTAAAGTTTCTAATGACTCTTACAACTTCTAATTCTTCTCTTCACATGCTCTGTCATACTTGCCCTGACTTTTTACTTGTATATATGGGCATATATGTACAAGCTTATGACCATACAAAAGGTATATGTGAGCTAACTACAAAATAATGTACATCTGTATACAAGTCTTCATTTTCTGAACATGCACTATCTTCAAGCTTCATAAACTAATCTTTCTTTGAATATTTGACTTCAATCCTTCATTCAAAACATCAATTGGTGGTTGCCTTGCACCAACAGCTCCCCCTCAATCATCAATTGAAGTTTTCTCTATCTTCTTTATACCTGCCATGTCTTCTAACCTTTGTAGCTTTGGTTCATCCAAGCTTTTGGTTAGCATATCTGCAATCTGATCTTTTGTTGAAGTATGTATAACTTCAATCTCCTTATCAATCACCTTCTCTCTTAAGAAGTGATACTGAATCTCAATATGTTTGGTCCTGGCATGAAAAACAGGATTAGCAGCTAGATACAATGAAATCATGTTATCTCCATGAATAATGGGTATACTTTGAATGATGTCAAAACTCTTCATGAGAGTCTTTAACCATATGACCTCCTTTGCAACTTCAACCATACCTTTATACTCTTCCTTTGTAGATGATAAAGCAACTGTATGTTGCTTCTTAGAACACCAAGAGATTAGCTTATCTCCAACATAACACAAGTATCCATATGTTGATCTCCTATCATCAGGATAACCTGCCCAATCTGTATCACTATATATCTTAATGTTTGTATCTGATGTAAAACAATAATATAAACCTTCCTTGAGTGTACCCTTAATGTATCTCAATACTCTTTGTCCTACAACCTAATGTTCTTTCCTAGGACAATGCATGAATTGATACAACACTCCAACTACATATGACAAATCAGGCCTAGTTAATGTAGCAGAGATTAGACTACCAACCAGACTTTGATATAGCCTCATATCCTTGAATTCTTCTCCTCCATATCTGCTCAATTTGTGATTCACCTCCATTGGAGTAGGTGCCACCCTGCAATCTTCCATTTTAAACTTGATCAACAAGTTCTTCAAATACCTTTCTTGAGTTACATACTGATAGGCCTTTAAAACCAAGGGAAAGTGTAGATGGATGCCTACTTTTTGTTGCCCAAGTGCCTTGAGATCCACAAATTCCACTCCAATATATACGTAGAAGCATGGAAATGGAAACCCTAGTGCATACGTGAGCGGGGACTCAGACTTATGGATTGCTTCGCGAGATTGCTCTCCTTGCTTCCCCCGTTCTCTCTCTTTCTTCCTCACTCCTCTTCACATGCTAATTCTCATGCACTCTCTCAAGCTCTCTTTCTCTCCCTCTTGCATTCATTATATACTCACACACATACACTCTCACATTCATTCACCCTCACTCTTCTTCTCACGCATTCACACTCACACACATGTACACACACACACTCATTCCCCTCTCTTTCCTTCCCTATTTTTCTTACTCTTCCAAATGCACACACACATGCCCTTCCTCCTCCACCTTCCCTCTTTTCGCTCTCACTCTCTACCTATTTTTCTTTTCCCCCTTGCACGGGACTCCCACTTACACTCTCACCCTTCTTGCCTTATTTCCTCTCTCTGTGTCCCACCCCAAACACCTACACTTCTTCAAAGTGAACGGCCAATAACTACGTTGAGTTTCAAGCCCATGATCATTACAATGCCAAGTTCCATTGATCATGCAAAAGTTTTTTTATGCTCCTCGTAACTTTAACCTTAAGTCAACTGAAATATTTTGTAGTAGTATTTAAGCACTACATGCGCGTCAGTACTGAAGCAAATGAAATCATTGCCTTGTTGTGCTTTTGATTCAAGGATATTTTAGAAATTAAGAAAACGTGAATTCAATCCATGAATTAATCTAATGAGCAAATTGCAATGTAAGAGGCCATATGCAATGCAAGTTTAGATGCATGAATCTCCTCTTTCCTCGTCCTGTAAAATGTGTACAACATCTAAGATTGATGTGTTCTATTCAGAGTGCCGTAGTTTGTTTATGATTTCAGCAAGTCCCTTATGAAATAAACAATACTCCAAGGGGATAGCAAAAACTTTTTTTTTTTGTACTAAGATCATACATCAAAACCAAATTAACAGAAGTTCATTTTTTTGCATATTCCGGATTGTGACGCCATCCATAATTCCCATCCCTCTCTCTGTGCACTCAATTTATGCGTCCTTCTCGAATCTCTCTATCATCTATTCTGGTTTCCCCTTCCGCTATCACACCCACTTATCATCTATTCTGGTTTCCCCTTCCGCTATCACACCCACTTATCATCTATTCTGGTTTCCCCTTCCGCTATCACACCCACTTTCCATAATGAACACCTAACATGTAGGACTTAACAGTGATACTGATTCATGAAGACTTGCACTTATCACTAATCTTTTCCTCCTTAGATTAATGCCTATGCTCCATGCACCACAAACTATTGCTACAGGACACTCTGGATGTGAGTGTTTTCCAAAAAACAAACCGTGTATATCAGAACCCCTTCATTAGATCACACATGCAACAATTTAGTGCCTCTTTCGTACAACTTCCTTTCTAAGATCTGGTGCACTCGATGTCCTTTTCAAAGATAATTGAAAGTCGGAGGTCATATCATTCTCCAATGCATAACAAAGGTTTAACAGTGAGGTGTTTTGGAAGATCTCAGGAACGTGAACTGTAACACTCGACCTTCAGCATGAATTCATAAGCACATTCGCATTATGCTGCCATACACAACGAATGGAGCACCAGTCATAAATCGAGTTCATATCAACTTACAGTAGGGGAGGGAAAGTGTTCTGGAAATCATCTCATCAGGCCTTCCAGAGGCATTAGTCGATGACTTCAAGAGGAAACATCCTTGCTCTTCTCAGCCACCCTTGGAGACTTACCTGCTGCTCTGCATACCTTGACATTCTATCTGTGTGGAGATGAAGATGACTACCGCCCAAACACCAGAGAGATCATTGATACCCTCATCCATTGGCATCCTTGCCTGATTCACTTCCTCTCGCCCTCTCAAGGTAAGGATGTCGCCAAAGATTCCTTTCCTCCCTCCATCACCAATGCTCTCTTTCCGTAGCTTCTTTTCTCCGCATCGACCATTGTTCCATATGAAAGGTTGGTCATTTTCATGGAAAGGCACTGCAACTCTGAACTTGCATCATATCAGATTAGCTCAAGGTTGTTCTTTTGCATCGTACTCCTCCTCCTTCTGATGTGCAAGCACTATAGCCACAAAAAAAACTGCCAACAGAATCGCGAAAAGGAAGAGGCCTCCTTTGTTTTCTTTGATACCTCTACACAAACCACTCAAACCCCCCCCCTCTTGCTCTTGGGGTTGCGATCAAGAACAGCAGCGCCCCCCCCCCCCCCCCCCCTTAGCCACTGAGAGCCCTCTGTATACTCTATCAAAAAAAAACCCGAACTCCCCTCTATCCTCCCCTCGAGTTGGCATCTCTCCTCATCCTCTCTGTGAGTGTTTGACTTCCCCTTCCCCCCAGAAGCCAGCAAAAACCGAGAGAGAAACGACACCTTCCCCCCTTCTGCATATATGCTTTCCCTTCGTAAGAAAACGCAGCAGCCCCCCAAGCGTGTGCCATCAAGGGCCATAACCATCAGTTTTGAAAAAGACTTTTTTCTGAAGTGTCGGAAGTACAAGCTTGTGACAGGCTATTCTAAGCTTGTGGTAATTTGAAGATTATAAAGTTTGCAGATTCAGTTCAGTTTGTACCAATATGACATTGCAGGGGGGATTGTTGGAAACAATGTCCTATTTGTTAAAAATTTGGTCAAGTTGGTCCTTATAGCTCATAGTAATAGCATAACTATTTAATCTGTTGAATACCTTGTACAACTAATGACGTTGGCAGCGTGGATAGAACAAGTGCATCTCAACCATAGGACGTGGGTTCGAAACCCGTCGCCAGCAAGAAACAAAAACGCGAAGATTATTTTTTATCATGATTTTTCTCATAAAGCTAAAACGGACAGCGGACCATCAGATTAGCGCCAGATTTAGCGATAGCTTTTTCATGATGGAAATACGATTGCGATCATTGAAGATAGCGATCGTAAGTGATTTTGCTTTATTCAGAAGCTTTTCAATGGACAACCCAAACTTAATAAGAAGAGCCTCATGCTCACTTCTATTCATCCTTCACCTAGGATCAACACAAGATTTCTAGAGCTTGGACCTCAGTAGAGGTGGTGTTACTTCTAGCACATGGGGCAGCCATGGTGCTAACTTGAAGCATGTTGAGGAGCAGCTATGGAGTTCTTCTTGGTTATTCTTCTTGGAGAAGATGAAGGGTGTGCTCACACTCTAGCTCATGGAGAGGAGGTCATCTCTTGTTCATGGCAAGAAGACTTGATCATTAGCAGCTTGATGGTGAGGATCGCCCATCTACATGATGTATTTGAAGATCATCTTCCACAAGAAGATGTTAGGTTGAAGATTATCTTCTACAAGAAGATGTCTGGCTACTTCAAAGACATTGGATGGGACCATCTACATGATTTTGAAGATTATCTTCTACAGGAAGATATTAGGTTGAAGATTGTCTTCTACAAGAAGATGTCGGGCTACTTCAAAGACATTAGATGGTGATTAACATAAGATTCACATCTTATGTTAAGTATTCAGGTACATATTCTCTTTATGCACACAGGTACTACTTGAAGTTTATGGAGGCTGTGGCGTTCATATCAGAAGGAGTCCTATTCGGCATAGGTACAAGAGAATCAGTACTTATATGCTTTATGCATATTTTTATGAGGTGTTTGAGAAGGTGTGTTCACATGAGTTTGAGGATTTCCTGCAGCAAACTTGTTAGCATTCTATGCTACTTTATAAGTATGTGATCTTTTCACACACGTATCTGACTTAGGATCTTCCATAGCCTAAGTTTAGATGTAGGTTTGTTGACCATCAGTTTCACACTGATCCTTCCTCATTCAGTCACTCATATTCACTCTTCTATAACCTATAAGGTCACACATCTCATGTATATTCAGATTATTGCCCACACATCTGAATATGTTTGTTACATTGTACATTCACTCATACATCTATTTCTCATCACATAGAATGGTTGAGAATTTTGCTCCCACATTGTACATTGAACATTGATATATATGATACTATGAGTAAGGGATGGCTTACGTAACACCTTACACATGTTGTCTATTCTTTCTCTATCTTTATCTCATCATCTGTATGATTAAGTTGTGGAATGTTCATGTTTTGTCAATATGGAAGATTACTGGAATTAATGTTGTACATGACTGGAACTATGGAACCATGGACCTGTGACATGAGCCTAAGGGCCTACCTCACTTCCAACATGCCCTCTCTTTCCTTCCCTATTTTTCTTATTCTTCCAAACGCACACACACATGGCCTTCCTCCTCCACCTTCCCTCTTTTTGCTCTCACTCTCTACCTATTTTTCTTTTCCCTCCTTGCACGTGACTCCCACTTACACTCTCACCCCTCTTGCCTCATTTCCTCTCTCCGTGTCCCACCCCAAACACCTACACTTCTTCAAAGTGAATGGCCAATAACTACGTTGAGTTTCCAGCCCATGAGAATTACAATGCCAAGTTCCATTGATCATGCAAAAGCTTTTTTATGCTCCTCGTAACTTTAACCTTAAGTCGATATGCGGCCGTACACAATGAATGGAGCACCAACCATAAATCGAGTTCATATCAACTTACAATAGGGGAAGGAAAGCGTTTTGGAAATCATCTCATCAAGTCTTCTAGAGGCATTAGTCGATGACTTACAGAGGAAACATCCTTTCTCTTCTCAGCTACCCTTGGAGACTTACCTGCTACTCTGCATACCTTGACATTTTGCCTATGCGGAGATGAAGATGACTACCGCCCAAACACCAGAGAGATCATTGACACCCTCATCCATTGGCATCCTTGCCTCATTCACTTCCTGTCGCCCTCTCAAGGTAAGGATATCGCCAAAGATTCCTTTCCTCCCTCCATCACCAATGCTCTCTTTTCGTAGCTTCTTTTCTCCGCATCGACCATTGTTCCATACGAAAGGTTGGTCATTTTCATGGAAAGGCACTACAACTCTGAACTTGCATCATATAAGATTAGCTCGAGGTTGTCCTTCTGCATCGTACTCCTCCTGCTTCTGATATGCAAGCACTATAGCCACGAAAAAAACTGCCAGCAAAATCGTGAAAAGGAAGAGGCCTCCTTTGTTTTCTTCGATACCTCCACACAAACCACTCAAAACCCTCCCTCTTGCTCCTGGGGTTGCGATCAAGAACAACAGCGGCCCCCCCTTAGCCACTGAGAGCCCTGTATATACTCTTACTGGAAAAAACCCGAACTCCCCTCTCTCCTCCCCTCGAGCATGCGCATCTCTCCTCCTCCTCTCTATGAGCATTCGACTTTCCCTTCCCCCCAGAAGTCAGCAAAAAATGAGAGAGAAACGATGCCTTCCCCCCTTTTGCATATATGCTTTCCCTTCCTTGGAAAACGCAGCAGCCCCCCAGCGTGTGCCATCAAGGGCCATAATCATTCTGCCCCTTCCTGACAGAGGGCAGGCAAACTGCTGCCCAACGCCCTACCCATCTCCTTCACTTCGTCATACAGGGACTTGAACCGGTCTAAGTGCACCGCCGTGCAATCCCTTAATTAATGGGTTCCATAAAATTTTCTTAGGTGTAGCAGGACCATTAAAGGTTTTGTATGTGCTTCCAAGGGTGCCACACTTCCCATACATGCCCGACATGATAAACATAGCTATACATAATGTAATTGTCATAGACATGCTCTTGCTCTCTATCCTTACAAGACATCAACACACACCCAACAAGTCTAAGAAACATTTGATTCACTATGGGCAATTCTAAATGAGAATTCAAACTCTGAGTTCACCCCTTGAAACTTGCAATAAGTCGTTGAAGCTCTGTCATACTCCATACTTCGGATCAATTTGTAATTGGATCTCCTTCACCAGCAATCATGTCAACCTATGCCTCATCTCTTAGCAAGTTCTAAAGATCTTCTATATACTTTTGCTTAGAATGTCCCTCTTTGAATGGTATATCTTGGTAAGTGGCTCATAAGGAATTGACATCTCTCATAAACTGCATCAAGCTTGATTGAATTGACTTGGATTTTTTGCATAAGTGTTTGCGCAAAGTAGTGGGCTGACTCCGAAAAACTATCCGCCAATTCACAATGTTATTGCCTGGGAATAGCCATAAGCCTAGCAATAGTCTAATGCTTCTCTTTCACATAACACACATTTTCCATCTTCATAGTCCCTGCAGTCAAACATCTATTCCACACAATGAAGGCATGTTAGCATCAAAAAATCAATCATAAACACAGTTAACACATACACTCCATGTTGAGTATTTGAGATCTCCATGCCCAAGAAATATGACAAGTCTCCCAAGTCACTAATCTTGAACTCTTTCTCCATTTTCTTCTTGAGGCTTTGTATGCCCTTCTCATCTGTACCTGTAAGGATTATATCATCAACATATATGCACATATAAATGAACCCATAATCACTTGCTTTGACAAGTAAGCTACTATCAGCGTTAGATACTTGGAAACCAAGTTCCTTCAAGAACTTCACAAGTCTATAATTCCATGCCCTTGGGGCTTGCTTCAAACCATACAGAGCTCTCTTGAGCTTACATACATATTCTGGATACCTTTTATCTATGAATCCTTGTGGTTGCTCCATGAAAACATCATCTAAAATATAACCATTAAGAAAAGCATTCTTCACATCTAATTGACATATCTACAACCTTTACATGCAGCAATGGCTATGAGTGTCCGGATGGTTGTCATCTTTGCCATAGGACTATAGGTCTCATCATAGTCTATACCATATGTCTGAGCAAAGCCTTTCACAACAAGTATAGCTTTATACCTACATACACTTCCATCTGCATACCTCTTTGTTTTGTAGACCCATTTGCATCCAATGATCTTCTGACTATTTGGTTTAGGAAGCAAATCCCAAGTATCATTTTCCATCAATGCATCATACTCTTCCTGCATAGCTTTCTCCCAATTTTCCTTACCTTTTGCCTCTTCATATGTAGAAGGGTCTTCATCTGCTTTCATCATGTAAGCATAATCCTTAGTAGTCAAAAAAGAAGTGTCATAGCTATACCTTGTAGGTTGCCATTTGTGTCTTGATGACCTTTTGAGTTGTCCACTTCTTAAAGTTTTCTGGTTCATCACATTCTGGATAAAACCTTGGCACTTCTTCAATTTCAACTTGTACTTCATTGTTCTCTTCTTCATCAAATATCTGAACCTTTCTTCTGATGTAGAACTTCTTCATCACCTGCATGATTATTTATTGTACCTGCATACCAAGTACCTTGCTCATCAAATGTAACATCCTTTGATACAAGGAATTGCTTTGTGGACAGACTCCACAACCTATAACCCATCTGCTTATCATCATATCCAATGAACACATACTCTTCAGCTTTAGGTTCCAATTTATGCCTCAATTGAGATGGCACATATGCATAAGCCAAACATCCAAATACTTTGCAATGATCTAGGGTAGGTCTCTCACCCCACCAAGCTTCATATGGTGTCATACCCTGCAGAGATTTACAAGGTAACCTATTAACCAAATATGTAGCTCTATTTACAGCCTCAACCCCCAAATAATTTAGAAAATTTTTCTCCTTCATCATTGATCTTGCAAACTCAACAAGAGTTCAATTTCTCCTTTCTGCTACACCATTTTGTTGAGGAGAGTACCTACAAGTAACTTCTCTTTTATACATGCATGCCATAAGTAATCACTGAACTCATTAGAGAAATACTCTCCCCCTCCATCTGACCTTAGTCTCTTCAACTTTTGACTTGTGAATCTTTCTGCATACACATAATAATGTTTGAATGTATTAAATACCTCTGATTTATCTTTGATCACATAGATAATGATCCACCTGGTATCATCATCAACATAAATCACATAATATCTTGAACCATTTATACTAAAATCCTTTGATGGTTCCCACATATCTGTGTGTACCAATTCAAGCTTCTCTGAATACATAAATGCATGCTTAGAATATGATTGCTTATGAGCCTTACCTACTTGACATGCCTCACATTTGTATGTCATATGTTGACCTGCAACATTAGGCAATCCAAGCACTGAACCATTGTTAACCATATCCGTAATACCTCTTTCATTGAAATTTCCAAGCCTTTTGTGCCAAAGATCTAACTCAGAGATCTTATGTCCTCCATAAATGAACAAGGCATGACCAACATTACCTTGAATCTTCAATGTGAAGAGTCTTCCTTCTTTCTTTCCTGAAACAATTTGTTTATACCCATAAGGTTTTTGGGTAGAAGCAATATTGATTGGAGTTCATGTGATTAACCTTTCATCTAGTACTACCAAAGGTCTGAAAGTGGCACAAGGGTTATAAAGAGGGAAGCCACCATATTATGATCATCTTTGAGTTTTTGGGAGTGATGTGTATGTTCATATACCAAAGAATCTTAGACAAAAATTGGGCCATAGATTAAAGAAATGCATTTTGATTGGATATGGTCAAGAAGGCCAATTTTGATATCGCCTATGGGATCCTAAAACACGGTCGATGATGAAAAATAATGGTCATTTTCAATGAGTCTAAGATGCATAAACAACCCATTAAGGAGGTTGAAGTGAGAAGATTGGTGTTTAATGATACTAGTCCTCTATTTAGCATGCATAAAATTGCTACACATAGGGATGTTCAAGAGAATATCCAATCACATCTATTTGCAAATATTCTTGTTGAGCAACCATTGAGACACTCTATAGGTGTCTCACATCCACATGATAGATATGTTCGAGGTTTCGATTTTCTTATGTTAAAAGATTTCGGTGAGTCTTCTTGTTATGAAGAGGCTATGTAGATAGAGGATCATGTCAAGTGGGAGCGTGCCATGAAGAGTGAGTTGGATTCTATTCCAAAATATGGTACTTAGGATTTAGTAACTTTGCCAAATGGAGGAAATCTTTACCATGTAAATGGGTATACAAGTAGAAATTCACATAAGATAGTTCTTCTGCAAAGTATAAAGCATGACTTGTTGCAAGGGGTTTTAAGCAAGAACATGGTGTTGATTTTGAGAAAATCCATAAGTGGTTTCTCCTTTGTCGACATATTCCTTCTACCTTTCATTGGTATTGTGACCTTCTTCTTCCCCTTCGTGATGACAACCATATTTAATCCCCAATCTTGCTTCACTTTAGCCAACCCGAACCAAGGTCTCCCTAATTTCATACGGATAAGTAAACTTAGAAATTCTAAGTACAACAAAATTAACCATAAATGACATTCTTGCAATTATTATATGCTGTTGTTTTAGAATGCCCAATGGTTGGACGTTTGATCTTCCATCTTTACTTGAAGAGGTGCTAGAGCCAAAGACCCATTCCCCATTTCCTTAAATATATGTTCACGTAATATGTTGACCCTTGATCCGCCATCCAACAAAACCTCCTCAAATCTTTTTTGTTTATACTATGCCTGAATTACTAGAACTTGAGAGTCCATATAAGCTAGATCAATATCATTAGCTGATGTTGAAGGTACCAGTTTAGTTGTTGACTCTGACTGTGGCCCAATCAACTTTTTCAACAATTTTTCTCTGAAAGCTGGCACTAATGATAGCAACTGATCCAAGGATAATTGCAAAGGAGAATTAATTATTACCTCAAACTAGTCCTTATCCAAATCTTGCTTGTTTTTCATTTTGTCATCCTTCTTTGTTCTATGCATAGATGTTTCAGCATCATCCTCCTTGGATAAAATTTGAAATTTCTCTTGCTTCTGCTGATCCTGTTGGATCCATTTCTGCACCTAGTCTCTAATCTATCTTTGCTCTTGCCAATCAAAAGGAACTTTATTCTTTGACCTTCTAATTGTTAAAACATCCTCATCCTTGAACAAATCCCATTGCTTACAATCACAATTCCAATGATTTTCATGATCTTGATTTCGAGTTCCTGATGTACTTGCACCTGGATCCTTACAAAATTCCTGATCTGATAACTCTATTACTATAACATTCTCCTAAGAAGCTTGCTGATCCTGTTGCTGCTGCTACCCTTGTTGGTTATTCTGATTATAGTGAACAACCCGTATACCCCTTTCCTCTCTGTGCTTAACCCATAAAGGACAATTAGGCCCAATCCAATGGTCTGGTGCAGAGCAGTGTCCACATGGAATCACTCTAGGTGGTTTTCCCTACTCATTCCCTTGTTGATTACCCTGATAATTTCCTTGCTGGTTCACCTGATCTCTCCATGGAGGTCTTCCTTGTTGTTGCCTCTGAAAACCACCATATCCTTGTACTAGAAAGGCGTGATTTGCTACTACTTCATTGTTATTTCTATTGTCATGTCTCGAATTTTGTCCTTGATGCTTTGGGTTATACCAACACTGACTTGTGGTATGTCCTTCTTTACCACAAATTTCACAAAATCTTTTTTCCTTGGGAGCTATTATTGAATATCCATGTTTATTTAGTCTAATTATTAGAGCTTCCTCTTTACTTTGCTTACCTTTGTGTCTGTGATGTCTTCTTACCACAACTTCTTCATCTTCACTCTCTAATTCTGAATCAATCATCCCTTTCTCTGATTCTGATTCTGAATTGGATTCAGCATCTGAACCGGAGTCACTGTGCTTCTTCTTTGATCTACCAAATCTTCTTTCAACTCTTGGAGCTACTAACACTAATACATCAAAACCAATAAGCTATATCGACACTTTCTACTGCATGACTAATGTTGCTCCTTAATCCTTTTAGGAAATAACCCGCCAACATCTCATCGACAGGTCTCTCATTGCCTTGTAATCTTTCCATTAAAGTTCTAATTTCTTAGCATAGTCTTCTACTAACATGTTCTTTTGTTTAATTGCTCCCAACTTCCTCAACACATCAGAGGGAGTCTTTTCTTTCCTAAATCTTCCTTTTTCATTCTTCAAAGCATAATGATACTTTTTCACATGTTCTTTCTTGTTTCAATGATGTTTTTCAATGTCCATTTTTCATGATTTCCTTCTATTCTTGTCACATTGACCATTCTTGTCACTATTCTTGTTCTTTCATTTGTAACAATCAGGGACACTATATGCCTCTCCATTGTGTGTTTCATGTCAAGAGAAAGGATATAAGGCAGAGAGCTCTCACGCACTTGCATACACAAGAGACGAGAACATACAAATTGAGGCAAGGAAGACTGATCTTCTTCTTCTTCTTCTTCTTCTATTACACAAAGTCAATACACAAAAATGACCTAATACA
The DNA here is from genome assembly GCA_020310875.1 of Ceratopteris richardii. Lineage (NCBI taxonomy): Eukaryota > Viridiplantae > Streptophyta > Polypodiopsida > Polypodiales > Pteridaceae > Ceratopteris > Ceratopteris richardii. The sequence goes on along the minus strand of CM035412.1, from coordinate 34,152,022 downwards.
ACAATATAAATAGTCCAATACATAAAGAAAACTCTATTGTCCATGAATGAGTGAGTTGGAAAGAAAACAAATGTGCCATCATTCTTGGTAGATAAATCTGGGACAACTCACTAAAATGTGTCCTTGACATATATTAGAGTAACTACTATACATCAGAGAGTTGAAAAAGTGGTATGTGTAATCCTCGATTATCACATGTTGAGCTTGATATCTCAACACTCGGCCTCAAGCTCAACACCATGTCTTGAATTCCAAGCATCTTTCGGCACATCTTCAACTTTTTTGCTCTTAAAAATATTAGGAACATGCTCATCTATCCTCACATAAACAAGGTCAATATCACCTGCTAATATCTTTTTTATGATGAAGTTATAATGTACCTCTACATGCTTTGTTCTAGCATGAGAAACAAGGTTTCATGCTAACTTGATGCTTCTAAGGTTATCACAAAAAATGAGGATAGGTTTTTTTCCTTCCACAACTTAATCTACAAGTAGCATCTCTAGCCATGGCACTTCACATGCTACCATTGCCGCACCTCTATACTCAGCCTCTGTACTCGAGAAAGCAACAGTGGGTTGCTTCTTACTGCTCCATGTAAGAGTTGGATTCCCAAGTGAGAATAGAAAGCCACTAGTAGATCTTCTATCTGGAATACTACCAACCCAATCTACGTAGTTGTATCCATGAACCAACAATTCTGCACCAACTTCATAAAAAAGTGCATAATCGAAAATAGCACTCACATAACATAGAATGGATCTCAAAGAATCTAAATGTGGTTTCTTAGGAGCCTACATAAATTGATTATGAAGTCCTCCAATGTAGCTTAGATCACATCTTGTAATTGTGAGATATATCAAACTTCTTACAACTTTCTTGTACATAGTAGCATTTTCTAGTGCTTCAAGTGATGTAATGTCCAACTTCAAAATTTGATCTAATGGCATAGAAATTGGCTTACAATCACTCATACCATAACTTTTGAGGTTTTCTCCCCCTCCTTGTATATACACCTATAGTCCTAATGGCATTCAATATTGTACATTCTAATGGTAATACATTCATTATTGTATGTTGTGCTCCAAGCGTCTTCTTCTTCCTTGTGCTATTTGCATGCTTATGTAGACCTCAAAATCCAACAATTGGTATTAGAGCAGGTTGCCACTTCATCATTCAGTGAGCATACTCAAGGTGATTAGGAGATCAAAATGGCATCACTTTGTGGTGTCAAAATCGTTATCTGAGCTCATTTCGACCTTTGAATGAACTATTGCAGTGTTTGTGCAAGCCATTTGCTCTTTTTATTCCAAAGATATATACATGTTTCAGTTCGCTAGTATAAGCATCTCAAAGCCTGCTACATGTTTAATAGAACTTGTCAGGGCAGTTTTGTTCAACTTTTTCAAATACAATCATTTTTTTGCATCAGGGTATTTTAGTGAGTGGCCATGGCTAAAAGTAGTGATGTATTCTGTATGTTGGCTATTGAGGATACATTGGATGATACCAATTACCCATTTTAGGATTATATGATGCATCATGTATTGGTTGCAAAAAGACTATGGAATATTATGTAGGGTGTTGAGAAACATCCTATTTCACATGCAAACACAGTTGCTGAAGGTGACACAGATGGCATTGAAGATGGTGATATTCTTCATGTTCCTATTCGCGTTGTGGTTCTTGCTGTAGCTACTATAGAGAAAATTTATTGGCATGGCGGAGATGCTCAGGCACATGCATTGATAGCAGGTCTATCAAACATGCCATTACTCCTCACATTTGCTCTTGCAGAATAGCTAAGGATGCTTGGGATACACTTATCAAGGCTTTATATCAGACAAGGAATGAGGCTCATTTTTCTTACCTCTGAAAAAATTTGGAGAGTGAGCATGTGAATGAAGGAGATTCTATGGACATTTGTCTAACAAAGATCAAAGATTTGAAGGAACAATTGATTTCTACTGATGAAGTCTTGCCTGACAATTTGCTTGTGTAGACTGTTCTGAATGGTCTTCTCGAGTCATATCAGAGTTTTGCTTCCACTCTTCATTTAATGATGGAAGTCTATCCAAATGCCTTAACATTTGAGGAGTTAGTCTATATTCTGGTGCATAAAGACTAGTCTATAGATAGAACAGGTTCATTATGCATTTTGTAGATCAAGCTTTCATGGCTAGTTAGAAGGGCAAAGGTAAATGGAGTTCTTCTACTAGTAAGCAAAAATCTGCTAATTTTGCACAATCAAAGAAGGAACATAGAGACGAGAAGAAAACAGAAAAGCAGAAATTGTTTTGCAAATACTGTAAAGGAGATGATCATGTCATCAAGAGCTATCCAAAACTGGCTAATAAAGAGGGAAGGAAAAAAAAGGCTGGAATTCTTGTTGTAGAGGCCTCTACACCCAAAACAGAGTCTGCTAATCTTGTGCAGAATGAAGAATGGGCATTTACCACTCTTTGCAATTTTGACCCATCTTCTCATGAACTGTGTATGTCTGTAGTAGACTCGGATGTTTGGTACTTTGATGCTAACAACTCCTCTTATCCTATTATGGGAGTTGGTAAGATCATTCTGACTATTGTAGATGGTAGTTCTTTTACATTGTCGGATGCTTTATTTATGCCAGGGATCGAGAAAAATCTATTATCAGTTTTAGCAATAGCCAAGATTGGCTTGGTTGTGAAATTTGTTGATGACATATGTACAATTCATGATCTATCAAATGATGATGTCATTATTGCTTCTGGCATTTTATGTCGTGGGTGGTATAATCTCATAGACTATGAAAAATCTGTGAATGATTGAGCATGTGCAATACATGATTCTCAGGCTATGTTAGATGCAAAGCTTTGCCATGCATGCTTTGTTCATCTGAATTTTGCTAGCTAGCTACGCCTATAGAAATTTGAAATGGTGTCCTCTTTGCCCAAACTTGAGGCACCTAGTAAACATGTCTGTAAAGGTTGTATTTTGGAAAAAATGGAGCATTCCTCATTCCCAAAAGATGGGAGCTACACCAAATTTTGGCGCCGTTGCCAGGGATCGAGCTTTGAGGACAAGCGTGTGATGGTAAGACATAGAGTAGAGATGTTGGAAGAGTAGATAATCATTATCTTTTACTTGATTTACTTGTTTTCTCCTTCCTCTTCACTTCTAAACACCACATCCACTCGTCATCATCTTCACCACCGTGGCAATATACCTCCATCTCCATTCATTTCCTCATTACCACTTGAAAGCGAGAACGAGAGAGAGCTTGTATGCACACTTGTTTTTTGTGTTTTCCTGAGTGTTCTTGCAGGTACCAGCTTCCATTGCAGTTGCAACAGCTCTAGCAGGTGAGAATTTTTTTTGTGCAAGTCTCGAGGTGTTGACCTCTCGATCGCGATCGAAAGAAAATTTCAGCTTTTGGTAAAACAAAGTGCACCACCATAACATGCATGACTAGCACATTCCAAATCACTAATCATAGTTAAAAAATTTTGTGATTTTCTATCAATCGTGACTGACATCCATGACTGATAGACCATGTCAATCGCGATCGACACACCCTGTCAATCGCGACCGACACACCCTGTCAATCCTGACCGACACACCCTGTCAATCACGACCGACAAATTCATGACAGATTACCACATAGGATTGAGTTAGTCGCAACCGACATCGTCGATCATGATCGAATGAATTATCATGATTGACACACATATTCACATGTCCACGTGTCCATCGCGATGGACACACCCACGATTGACTGAATTTGCATCGGAATTCGCGAAAAAAGTGTCGATCGCGATTGACACCATCAATCACAATTGAGAGCCCTCACAACTGACTCTGTCGATCGAGATTGACACCATCAATCGCGATTGACGTGTCGATCACGACTGATAGGCCACGACAGACACCTCTGTCAATCGTGATTGACAGCCCTGTTGATCGCAATTAACAGCCATTTTTGGCAAATTTTTTAGGGTTTTTTAATTTGAAAATTTTGGCTAATGTTGGGCATGAATATTGTGCTATAGGACACATAGGGAGGCCGTAAGAAAATAACTAGAGAAAACCCTGTTTGCCTGTTAGCCTGTTTGAACCCTATTTTAACCCGAGAACCCTGAACTATGAGAACTTCCTCATACGAAAACTAAAGGTATTTTGAAGTTGACCATACCTAGGGGGAAGAAAACTGAGGGATCTCTAGGATTGTTTTCCATAAAGACAAAGGGAAATTTGGTCTCTAAATTACATGAATGAAAATGGTCTGTTGTGTCAATTAAATTTAAATCTTGAGCTAACTTTGGGACTTTTACAGGTCCACTGAGAGCATCAAAGGGCATTCAAGGCAAGAGTGAGTGCAGGCTAGGGAACACACTTCTTGGGCAACCAAGAGCAAGGGATAATCAAGTGAGGTTGGATCATTCTCAACTCCCTTTGTCAATTCTTAGCTTACGCTAAGTGCAGGTCGTGCTAGAAGTAAGTTAGGGTGACGATAGGCATCTATCAAGTTGAAGAGTACTTAAGCACTCAAGTTCAAGCAGAAACATAATTTCTTTGTGATCGATATCTGAAAGGGAAAGAACTTAACTTGGTATGATCAACTTAAAGTGCGGAAACTCACTCAAGTATTCCTGATGACGTGATACCAAACAAGAGTAAACATGATAGCCAACTAAAAAAAAGAACCAAGTGACTGATACAAATGGGATTGTTCAATCTGGCATATGAACCTTAAATCAGAACGACATCTAGGGAGAGATAGATAGAGCCTTAGGTCTTTAGAGGCTAGTGTCAATCACACTACCAAGTCTTGGACCCAGTAGTTGAGCGCTTACTCTGAAATTAGCAAATCAGAGATGTCTTATGGTATGGAGAGACCCACAGGAAGTTCAGGTGTGGCTTACTTAGAGAAAACCAAAGGCCCTTACAAAATGCAACTTGAATACATTAGGACCAACTGATTAGGTGCTTGCATCTATGAGGACGGCCTAAGAAGATCCGTTGTCAAGATTAAAAACCCAGATCAACCCCTTGGACTAGAACATCCAGTGGTCAAGTTCAAAAATGGTGCATACCTAGATAAGGAAGGAACAATGTAGATAGTCACCAACCAACCGGATAGAACAGACAAATTTGGTCATGTAATTCTACATACAGACATAGATGACATAGAGCAAGGGAACTTAGGAAGAGAGCCTAGAAATCCCCAAGGCAAATCAATCTTGACTAGAATCATCACTCCAGAGTAGGTTCCCCAGGACAATAAGAGCATAGGTCTACTCTTAAACCGAGAAAATGACGAGGCTTTTTGGAGATATAAGACTGATCAGTCTAATGAAGCAGGAATGCTCACAATCTATGAGTTTAAGGATCCTAATAGCCCAGGTAAAGTGACCTATTTAGACAATACTTCAGAAAGGATCTTTGTGATCACAAAGCATGGTAGGCATGCCTACACTTGGAAGGGTGAATTTGTTTTTTCCCAACCAAGATCTAATGTCTCTTATGGTTACCAAGGAGCTGGACCATCCCATGATCATGGAGCTTAAAGGGACAGGAGTAGAGATAGGCCAGAAGTGAGCTTTGCTAACCCAATGGGAAGAAAACAAACGAGAACGAAGACGGATAGAGTGGAAACTGAGAGACCTGGAGACCCGAGGAATCAGAGAAATACAGATGAATTCCCTCTGCCAAGGCCTAGGGAACACATGAGGACCTTGAGGCCTACACAACTAGTTAATTCCATGAAGAATTGCTTCGATGGTATTGGAGACCCATACGATCTTGTGGCAAAATTTAGGCAAGTTTTGAGAGCTGAACAAGTTGAAGACTTGTTCACTCAATATAATGCCTTTGGCCTAACTCTCAAGATCACAACCCTTACATGGTTTCAAGTGCTTCACCAAGGTCAGTTTAGGAACATTGACCAACTTCTAAAGGCTTTCATCACATAATTTTCCAAGAGTGGCATATGGCACAATACTTTCTCACTAATTCATATCTTCAAGCTGACACCTAAGGAGATGGTTAGACTTGCAGGAAGAAGGTTTAGGAAATACCTAGAGAGATGTCTTGTTCGAGAACTACCCACCCCATCCAAACAAGTGGCTCTATTCCTGGATGGATTACTAAGCACCAAATTGAGATCTTATGTGTACTTGAAGGACTGTAGAACCATAGAAGAGTGTGTACGCATATGCATAGACATTGAGGATAACCTAGGGGAGGAATTACTCTTGAAAATCTACAGAGATTCAGATAGCTCTACTTGCCTCAACTCAAATCCATCCACATCCATTGAGGAACTTGCCGAGAAAGTAGCTCAGAAGTTAGGAGTTTCAAGCAAACAAATACCAAGGTTTGCCCTAGTGAAAAGATGCTATACTTGTGGAGGTGACCATATGGCGAATGTATGTCCCATTATGGGTCAACCCCAAGTGAACCCTAGCAGCCAATACTGCACCATAGAGTGACGATACACTAACCACACTGCACAAGACTGTCCCTATAACAAACAAACTATTAGACAAAATAATGAGTCCAATTATTATGAAAACTCGAGTGAACCTAGTTGGGAGCTAGAGTATGCAAATGTCATGTACGCAAACCCCAACTCTAGACCTCAACCTAGGCAGGTAAGACTCCCACTTTCTAGAGGACTGGTTAAGCGAGCTCTAGGGGGAGCAATACTAGGATGGGTGACCTCCTAGGAAGTACTGAGAACCTCTATCTTCTTTGATCGTTGAGGTCCTCCCTCATGCGCAGCCAATGGCAGCAACGGTGAATTCGGTGACTAGGATGACAAGGTATGCCAAGGTCTATGCCTTGGTCACCGCCTTAGTCGTAAGCCTTGGAGAAAGCTTGGGGGGGTGCTCGCTTCGCTCGCACAAAAGGAACAAAGCTTTTTTATGTTGAATTGCTCTGATACCAGTGAAGTGTTTCGATGTTGATGCACCACAATGTGCTCTTCTTCTTGAGAGCTCCACAATGATATGCTCGGAGTAGAAAATCGAGCTCCTGGGGCCGCACACAGTACTTCGCGCAGATGCTGCAGAATACACAGAAAACAAAGTACACAGAGGAGCACGAACACAGACTTCTTAGGTCTTACAAATGCGGTCAAACTTACAGTGTGACTGACTAGGCCACTATATGTTTTATTAAAGAACATATAGAAGGAAGTGTCCGGTGGTCATTTGGCCTTTCGCATGGATGCTAACGGTAACACAATATGCCCTTATACATTAAGTATAACCCCTTGAAATTGTCCTCTTTTTCGACGAAGATCATGGCCTAAGTTCACTCAAACAATGAAGAACGTCAAAGGATGTGACAAATGGCTGAACTATGTATATCTGGCACCCCATGTGGCCCACCAACGGTAGCATATATGATTTCAACCATTCGACATCGGGGCATTAGGTTCAAGAATGTACCAGATGTCATGGCACAGATGTGCCTCAAAATTTTTTCACTCATGCATGTCACATTTGGACCTCACCTCTTGGCCCTCGGCTTCAATGTTAAAGACCCTCCTCTCATGCTTATCACATTTTGACCTTCAAAAATGTTAAAGAACCTCACCTCTTGGCCCTGGGCTTCAATGAAGGCAATCTTGACTGAGTATATGATATGAGCACCACCCCATCCGTCAATGTTGTATATGCATGGCATGCTCATATCAAATACCTCCCGAAGTGTTTCAAACATACGTTTGAAGAAATGTGTATCACAGGGTTTTGGGAGTATCACTTAGAGATATTCGTACCCAGACCCTCTCATTTGCTACATTTATTTGTTGTGGAGCAGGCTCTACACTCAGATAAGCTGTCTATGCCACATCCGGGTGTACCCGGGCCAATCAATTGGGATGCCTTACTCACAGATTTAGCCAGAGGACTAAGGCTAGAAGAGCATCACTTGGCCATAGATGTCGTCGAATACTACGTCAAACGTTCAGCTCAGTAAGGGTATGCCAGAGACGACATACACGAGAGAGGGGGGAGTGTTGGTAGCAGTCAGGGCACTCAAGGACTTACAAGACAAGGAAGCCAACGAAAAGAGTCAGAGCAAAGAGAAGGACCAAGTAGGCAAAGCAAACAATGCAGATCCGGCAAATAGGCCCTATAATTTTTCATGAAGCAATATTTCCCAAATAGTGATCTTAGTCACTTCACACCATTGTAAATCTATTTTTTATTATTCCTACTCCATTTTGTGCAAGCTGACGAGTCCTCGAGCTTGAGGAGTATTATTAGTATTTATGTACCAATTTTCATAATTTTCAAAGCTCGTTTGAGCCTCCAAAATAGCCTAGGAAACCTAATTTTTAACTAGGTTGGACACTAGGTCCGGACAGGACCGAAGCTAGTAAAAAACTATAAAAAGAGCTAGAGAGCTCATTTTTGAGGTTAGCTTGTTGTAGATTTGAACTTTGTATGAGAACTCTTTTGTAATGGAAGTTACTCTTTTGTTACTCTCTTTGTTCTTACTGTGTGTGCGTGTGTGTGTGTATGTGTGTGCATGGTAGTGTGCCTCTCCACCACCACTTGCGCACATCACTTGCTCAAGGTATTCATAACATCCTCATGTCTTCCCACATTGACATTAAAGGAGGTGTTACTCACTACTAAGCTACAATGATTTTCTTTCCAAGTTTTATAGCTTTGTGTTGGAGAAAACCATTTGAATTCAAATTCAAATTCTCACCTAAAAGTGATTCTAAAGTATAGGATTGATTCTCTCTCTCTTGAAATTATCTACCAAATGATACGAGATTCCAAGCTTCCTAACTCCTCGTGGGTCTATATTACTTTTTACAATGAGCCATTAGACTCAAAGTTACAAGAGCCTGTACATATGAAGCTTCTCAAGTGATATGCTAATTCATCAACCTTATGTGTATTCATCAAGTATGTAGGCTTGGGTTTTAATTGCACCAAAAGCTCCCCCTCAAGCCTAACATGCTTGATCTTCATTGATCCTTGATCCCTTGAAGCCGAATCATTAATTTGAACCTGTTCAGCTTTGTTCCATCCAAAGCTTTAGTGAGTAAATCTGCACATTGCAAATGAGTTGATACATATGCTAATTGAATATCTTTGCTTGGCAATTTTTCTCTGACATAATGATAATGCACTTTAATGTGCTTAGTCCTGGCATGGTACATAGGATTAGCAGCCAAATGAAGTGAGCTGGTATTATCTCCAAATATAGTGGGGGTGTAGGAATGTATCTCCAAATCTACATACAATTGCTTAAGCCACAAAGCTTCGTGAGTTGCATTAGCCAAGCCTCTATATTCTGCTTCTGTGGAAGATAAGGCCACAATTGGTTGCTTCTTGGATGACCATGAAATGAGCTTTGATCCTGCAAAAGATAGGTACCCTGAAGTGCTCCTACTGTCATCCATGGAGCCAGCCCAATCTGCATCAGAATATAAATTTATATCTATGTCAGAAGTGAAGGGATAGAATAACCCCTCATTCATTGTACCCCTTAGGTACTTAAGCACCCTCTTTGCAGCTTTCATATGTGGCTTCCTTGGTACATGCATGAATTGACTTAGTGTACTCACATCATATGCAATATCCACTCTTGTTAAGGTGGCATAATTAAGACTACCCACAAGTTGTTGATACCCTGTAATATCATCAAGTGGTTCACCTGCATGTGAAATTAACTTAATATTGATCTCCATAGGAATATCTACAACTTTAGTGTTCTCCATCTTAAATTTTACCAGCATATCATTTATGTACTTCCTTTGTGTGATGAATATACTTGAATCTGTATACACAAGTTCTAGGCCAAGGAAATAGGTTAACAACCCTAGATCAGTGATTTTGAATTCCTTCATCAATTGGACCTTGACCTACATGATACCATCTGAATCATTACTTGTAATGATGATTTCATCTACATAAACACACAAGTAGATGATCCCTGATTTATTCTTCTTCATAAACAAAGAAGAATTTGGCTTGCTTGCTATAAAACCTTGATCCTGCAAGTAGGTAACAAGTCTATGGTTCCAAGCTCTAGGAGCTTGCTTGAGACCATAGAGTGCTTTTCTAAGCTTGCATACATATCCTGCCTTTTCTTCATCTTCAAAACCTGGTGGTTGTGCCATATACAATTCCTCTGATATCCAATAATTTAAAAAAGAATTCTTCACATCTAACTGATATAAGTTCCAATTTTTGGATGCCGCAAGACTTACCAATACCCTGATTGTTGGCATCTTTGCCACAGGTGAAAATGTTTCTTCATAATATAATCCATGTGTTTGGGCAAATCCTTTTGCCACTAGTCTTGCCTTGTACTTGTTTATAGAACCATTAGAGTTCTTTTTAACTTTATACATCCACCTTGAACCAATTACCTTCATAGCTGGTTTCTTGGGAACTAGGTCCCAAGTATGATTTTCCTGCAATGCTTCCACTTCCTCCTTCATAGCTTCTATGCATTCTCTCTTCTTCTTAGCCTCTTCAAATGAAGAAGGCTCCTCTGCCATTGAATCTTTGGTGATGTATACAAACTGCTTTGTGACTAAAGATGTATCATATCCATACCTTATGGGCTTCTTACTTTCTCTTTGTGACCTTCTTAATGCTTGATTGGAAGACTTGGGTAGATCCTCCAATTGTTTGTATTTGAACTTGTGTCTTGACTTCCAAGCTTTGAAATCAATTAACTCCTCATCTTCTGAGTTGATGTCCTCAGCTTGGTGTTGGTCTTCTTAAGTTAGGGTTGGAAAGTCATTTTCCAAGTCATAAGGTAGTTTAACCTTCCTGCAATCATCTTCAAGCCAAGAGTTACTAATTCATCAACCTTATGTGTATTCATCAAGTATGTAGGCTTGGGTTTTAATTGCACCAACATAAATGGACTATGCCAAGTGGAAGAGTGCTTGAAACTATTATATGCAAACTCTACCATAGGTAAGTACTCCACCTAATTAGTTTTCCTTTCATTCACATATGCCTGAAACACATTCTCAAGGATTTGATTAACCCTCTCTATTTGCCCATCCAACTGTGGATGCTCGACTATACTCATGATAAGTTTTTTACCCAACCTTTTGAAGTCTACTCTCCAAAAGTGGTTGGTAAACTTCCTATCTTGATTAAAAACTATGTTTAAAGGAAGACCATTGTAATTGGTATAGGTTCTCTACAAACAATCTAACCAACATAGGGGTCTTTACTGTACGATGTGTCAGAATAAACCTAGCCATTTTGGTTAACCTATCCATAGTTACCGAGACAGATTTGTGCCCTCTCTATTACTCTCCCACTTCCCATTGGAATATATCCAATGGGTGGAGTAGTCCTCCAGTCCTCAATCTTTCAACTTTATTGATGTTGCATTTTGTGCACTTCATCAATAATCGAGGACATCCTTATGAAGTCTAGGCTAGTAAAATAGCAAGATCATGATTCTTGTTAACTCCTAGATGTACCACGCTAGCTGTGTCATGACACTCATACAAAATGTGCCATCTCATCAGCTCAAGGTCTCCAGGGACACACACCTTGTCCTTAAATAATAGATATACATCATGGACACTCTAATTCTTCCACTTGAATCCCTCGAGTACTTATCAATTCTCCATCCTCATTGGAAACCCATGTAAAATGATCCCCATTCTCTATGGCTTCCCAAATCTCGGAATATCTAGGTTCAAGCCTACATTTTCCTCTATTGGACTCAAGTAGCTCACTCTTGATTTGAGTGAAACTGAGTTCATTGAGCATAGATATGTAGCTAAGGGAGTGAGCTACTATGTTAAACTTTCCCCTCCTATACATAAGCTCATAATCAAATTCATGAAGGTTCTTTGCCCATTCATCCTTATGGCCTTTAAGGTCTCTTTTATTAGAGAGCCAATTAACGCTCTCTTGATCAAACACTATTGTAACCTTGGCACCATATAGGTAATGATGCCACTTCTTTAAAACATGGGCAATTGCATACAAATCCTTCTCATAAAGCAACTAATTATTCTAAGCACATTCTACTTTCTTGCTCTAAAAAGCCACTGGTCCACCATCTTGAACTAAAACTGCTCCTATAGTAAAATCAGTCACGTCTGTCTCAACCACAAAGGGTTTATTGGGATCTGCTATGTGCAAAAGTGGAACTGTAGCGATTTTTACCTTTCACTTTCTCCATACTTCGCTTCTCTTCATCTCCCCAATGAAAGGATTTCCCTTTTTAATTAAGCTATTATGCCATTGGGACAAAAAATTTATCATAATTTGTAATGAATTTTTGATACAATCCTCAAAATACACCTAGGAAGATTTGCAACTCTTCCATGTTCTAGGATGTAGACATCTCATAATAGCCTTTACTTTCTCAAGATTCATGTGGATTGCATTTTGCGAGACTCTATGCCCAAGATATCTAACCTTTGTTTTGAAGAATTCGCACTTTGACTCCTTGGCAAACATTGAATTTTCCCTTAACACTTGGAATACTTTTCTCAAGTGTTCCAAATGTTTCTATTATGATCTACTATACATGATAATATCATGTAGAAAATATACTAAAAACTACCATACATATGGCTATAATACACTATTCATGAGCTACATGAAAGTGGCAACATCATTGGTGAGACCAAAAGGCATCACCAAAAACTCATAGTGCCGATATCTAGTTCTAAATGCAGTTTTAGTGACATCCTCTACCCTAATCCTAATATGATCATATCCTCATCTAAGGTCAAGCTTGATAAAATACTGAGCTTGATGTAACTGATTAAATAGGTCTTCCAACCTAGGCATTGGAAATGTATTCTTGATAGTTACCTTACTTAGTTCCCTATAGTCTATGCATAATCTCATAGACCACTCCTTGTTCTTAACCAGGAGCATTGGTGATGCCCAAGGTGTGTTACTAGGTCTAATGAAGCCCTTATCTAAATAATCCTATGATTTCCTCTCTATCTCCTCTCTATCTCCTCAGTGTCCCCTCTCTTAGGTGGTAGCCCTCTAGGTAATTTAATGGGAAAAACATCTCAAAATTCGAACATAAGATCCTTAAAACCTTTAACAACACACTCTTTCAAGAAAGAATAGTAAAACTTCCTATGCATAGTTACATTTCTAGCAAATGAAATGTCTCTACAATGCTCAAAACCTTGACTATACAACAAAAAGATGTCCTATACATGCTGAAAACGACAAAGACTATACAACTCTAAAGATGAGATGAGAGGTGCGCTAGTTACATATCTCTCTCTCTCTCTCTCCCCTCCCTCTCCCTGTATACAAAATTTACTTCCATTCTTTTCAAACTCAAGAGTGTTAGTTTGATAACTATGTCTAAGTGTGTCTTCCAACCCACATTGACACTATCTTCCTAAAACAAGGTATATCCTCTCCATATTCATGATTTGGTGGTCCATATGGTCAACATAATCATGTATCTTGACTTCCAAATTGGATACTATAGTATCCCATACGCTCTTGTCTTCCCCGTGCATCATAAATACTATGCATTTATTTGCACTAGGCTAATAGGGAATCTTAAGCTTCTTGACCATAGCATAGTTTATAAAGTTATGAGTTGCAGATTCATTCATCATGACTTGCACCCTAGTCCCATATACACTACATGAAATTTAACTAGGTCATGTGGTCCAAATTGAGGTGACCACAATGCCTGTGTCAAACAACATGTGCTCTCAATGTCCTCATGCATCACTTCCACTCCCTTGTAGCTAGAGTTTCCATGAATGGCAAGTGTCTCCATTAGATGGACCACCTTTTTTCCCTTATCAGGAAATGTACTACTTTATGGTCCTTTCTTGTTTTCTTCCCTCTTCCTGAGTGGACAATTCTAGTGTGCATGGCTAGGAGAAAAGCACATAAAACACATGTTTTCCCTCTTGGCACTGTCATACTGCTTAGTAGGTAACCTAGGCCCTTTTGATCTTTGTTTTTTAGCAAAGATTTTGTTTTTCCCCATTGATACTTTCTTATTTAACTTCTTTGTACTAAGAGGTTTGACAGGCTGATCCATCTCCATAGGAGTTTACTAATGTTGGTTATGGTCTTCATATATCTAAGCATACTTGATCGCCTCCTCAAAAGTCTTAGGTGTAATCCTTCTTACCTCTCTCTTGATGGCTTTATCTAAGCCCCTTAAAAACCCTTGGATATTTTGGAAGTCATCTAACCCTTTAAGCTTCAGTATGATCTCTCTATAGCGGGATATGTAGACTGACAAAGGCCTACCTCTCTGAGTGATCCTATCCCACTCATCCCAATTCCTCTCTTCCTTGTTTCGAAGAAGAACCTCCTTTCCAAAAAAGAGTTTCAAATGGAGTCCAATATGTAGGGATGGAATTCACCTCCTTCAAACTCATCCACCACTTATAAGCATGCAGGTCAAGCAAGAGACTCGGTTCTAGCACACAATACTCAGGTGCAGTGCCCTTTAGTTGATGCACATCATTCCACCACCTTTGCAAGAAAGTGTAAACTACATTCTCATTTCTCTCATGATCATCCACAGTAAAGGTTGGTGCCTTGAGGTCTTCGAGGAGGAGAGCTGTCACGAGGAAGGAGATAAGGAAGAGAGAATTGGTTCTCTAAAGTTGGCAAAAATAATCGATTATATCTACCTCCTTAGAGTGAGAGAAGAGATTACTCCTTGATCCTTCAGCTGCGCCGATCACTTAAAATGCAGCAACTTATCCCATATATGAGGCGACGACAAAATGTTTGGAGTATAAATAGAGGAGATCCACTCTTTGGAGGGATGGAGGATGGAGAGGCCCCTCTTGGATCCTGCAAGATCATAGTTGTAGACACCAATGGGAGTATATCATCTGCTCTTGGTGTCCTTGACACACACTTTGGGTGTCTCAGGAAGGCCATGTATTTGAGCCCATTCTTCAAAGGCTTCGAGATACTCCATCACATTCATCCTAGTCAACTTCCCCTTTTCTGTCATAATGAATTGCACTATGTGCGCACCTTGCTTCTCGATAATAATGTTCTTAAAAATTTCATCCATATTTTGCAATTGATTGTTTTTTGTATATCTTATGATTTCTAGGATGAATGGCTCTAAGTTCTCTTTGAGTTGAGTTCTTCATTGAGCAAATGATTTAGTGATATTACTAGCCAAGAGACTTTAGTTCCTATCCCTAGGCCTTTAGCTAAAGCTCCTAGGTCCTTGCTTTTTCAGGCTTGAGATTGATTCATGTTCCTTTTCTTTGACTTTAGAGTGAAACAATTGCAACTAATGGTTGGCTATCCTGTTTTTCCTTCGTACTCTTCCTTTTCAATTTTCTTTGGACTTCCTTTTTATTTTCTCCTTGTTTTATTAGTTTTTTTATTTCAATTATCACTTGTTTTCTTTATATTTTCAAAATTTAAAGTTGTTTTGATGTTTTTCTCTATACATGTTTTTAGATTTGAAGGAACTAAGGTAACGTGAACTGTTCCTAATCAATATAACTGTAGCAATGCGCAAAAAAATAATCTTCTTTTTAATGCAAGTGCTATGAGCACATAGGCATCAAGAAATACTCTTTATTTTCTAGTGCATGACCTATGTAGTATTGAATCATCTTCAAAGTTTTTACCTTACTTGAACTTGGTGTCGAGGGTTAAAAAAAGTGATATGTGCAAGATCTTTACATGTCTTATAGTTTCAAACCCTAAATACAAATCGATGCTTTAGATATCAAACATGTGTACTTTGGATAGGCATGGTTGTAATTGCTGAGAGTGTCTTGTACCTTGATGCTTGGATACCACTTTGTCATTATAGGTTGAGGTAATGATATGTGAGTGATGTTAGGTAGAAGGAAACTATTGAGCCATCTTCCTCATACGAATTTCATCAATGTGAGATAACGATTAAGATCACCTTGAGATGCAGTAAATGTGATACTTTATTCTCCCTCAAACATTTTGACAAATCGTATTTTATTATTGTGATTTGATGCAATTATAATATTTAATATGTGCTTGGGACAAGATATTATATTGTATTACTACAAAAAGGCTAGAAAATTATGATTTATTACTATTCTTTTGTCAAAAAATATAATATTTTGTAGAATATCATGCAATAAAAGAACATTTTATTCATTTTTTTTGTATTTGTGTATTTTTCAAAAATAAAGGTAATATAACATTGGACCTCTTCTTATTGGATAAGCACCTAGTTTTTGCGTGTTTATGGAGGCTTGAAAGGCCTAAAGGGAGCTCTTAAATGTCCATGATGAGGAATCATCTTGGGAGCATACATTGTGTTAGTACTTTCAAGCTTGATTTTGTAGTGCACTCAGTTGTATTCTAATTATTTGTTCATTGAGCTTTACTTGACTATTTGACTCTTGCATCTTGTCTGATTTGAGTTGTTTTGTGCCAAATCAAGATTAAAATGCATCCAAATTTACATTTACTAATGTTTTGAACTCATTTTCACAAAGTTGTACAATTATTTCTTTCTCATTCCTCAATCATCCCTAAAAGAAGCATTTCTTTACTCTAACATTCAACTTGTGGCATAGACAGCCAAGACCTTCAAGCAAAAAAATATCTCACGTCTTACAAAGTTAGGCCTCATAACGAGTTGATGAATAAGTAGATAAGTTTCGGTTTCGGTCAATAATGCAGGTTTGAATTGATGCATCATCCATATAGAACGCAATCTGGCATATGCACGCAATATATCTATAATTGATGTCTATTCACTTATTTTCATGATGTATGTAAATATTTTCCTTTAAATACCATTTACTCTTAGAAATTGTCCGAAATTCATGGAGAACCTCCCTCCGATTTGATATCACATTAGGACAAGGACAAGTATGCCTTCTTCCTCATCGGCTTGAGCTTTCAACTTTTGGAACAAAAAGAAGAACATTTGGTATTTGATACAAATGTCCTTAAATATCTATTAAAATCATAAATAATCAAATTCAAAAATTATCTATTCGCTAGAAGAGATGGATCCTTTATTGTGCTCCATACGTTTATGTGGTTTCTATTGGGATAGATGGATGGACACTTCAAGAAATGAGTAGGTGCTTCCAAATCCTACTTTGTACTAGCCCCTTGTAACTTCAGAGTTGAGTTTTGGGCCCTCTTATCTTTCCAATGACACTATATAAGTGCCTATGTACTTTGGAAATGATTTGAGAAATGATTGAATCAAAATAGACTACTTCCAAGTTGAAGGGTCAATGAAAACCTTTTGTTTTTGTTCACACACCAGCTGCTTGTTATGCTCAGTGCATCCAGTATAGTAGGAATGAAACACATTCCTTTTAGAGGTATCAAATTACTTAGTAAGCTATAGATCATTGAAAATAGTGAACAAATGACTAAGATATGAGTAGTACAAGTTGACTATAATGAGTGACTATAACAGAGAGACCATAGATGAAAAATGTAGATCTATTGTATTAAAGAACAATGTTGTACAAGATCATTAGCATGCTAAACAATGCCTAATGATTTCCAGTAGTATAGGCTATGAAGGATGCCTTACTCTCTTACAATGTGGTCAAAGATAACTCGGATATGGAGCCACACACCGCAAGTTTTTTAGACATCTTTTATAGATGTGAGATTTGAATTTGAATTTGAATCCTCCATCGGCTCTCACTAAAAGTAGTACTTCAATCTAGGAGATATTCCCTCAAATGAAGTCGTGACTTTTCCAACTAACAAGTCACGAGTTTGGTAGTGATTACAAATATTCTCTCAAGTAAAAAAACAATGACTTTTACAAATGGTAAAGGATAAAAACTTCGTAGCAATGGTTTCCATGGAGTTTCAATTGTTCATGAACTTCTAGCCAAATGTGTAGGCTTGAACTTTGCACCAATAGCTCCCCCTCAAGCCAAGCATTTGGGCTTGGTCTTCTTCTTCAATCTTCATGAATGTCCTGCAATCCAATTATTCACTTAAACCTGCAAAGTTTTGTATCATCTAATGCTTTAGTCAATAAGTCTAGACATTGCATATTAGTTGATACATATGCCACTGAATTTCCTTGCTCAATAGCTTCTCTCTCACATAATGATAGTGGGCCTCTATATGCTTGGTCTAGCATGATAAATAGGATTTGCTGCAAGATGTAATGAGCTTGTATTATCTCCAAAAATCATTGGAGATGTAGTATATTGCAAACCTAAATCTGTATACAACAATCCAATCCATATGGCCTCTTGAGTAGCATTGGCCAATCCTCTATACTCTGCCTCTGTAGAAGATAAAGCAACAGTAGGTTGCTTCTTTGAAGACCATGATATAGGTTTGTTACGTACTCCTTCTATCACCTTTGCAACCTGCCCAAGCTACATCTAAATATATCTTGATGTCCAAGTCTGAGGTATAAGGAAAGTACAATCCTTGATTTTGAGTGCCCTTAAGGTATTTCAAAATCCTTTTGGTAGCTTCCAAATGAGGTGCCCTAGGTTTGTGCATAAATTGACTTAGAACACTTACTCCATAAGAAATATCAATCCTTGTCAATGTAGCATAGTTCAAGCTTCCCACTATGCGTTGGTAACCTGCAATATTATCAAGCACATCTCCTTCGTGAGCACTTAATTTTAGGTTTACCTCCATTGGAGTACTTGCAACTTTGGCATCCTGCAAATGAAATTTCTTCAACATGTCCTATATATACTTTCTCTGAGTAATATAAATTCCAGAGTTAGTATAGACTAACTCAAGTCCAAGAAAATATTTTGGTGATCCAAGGTCACTAATTTTGAACTCTAGCATCATCTGAGTCTTAATCTGTTTGATACCATTAGCATCATTACCTGTGAGTATGATATCATCATTTTATACACATAGGTACTTCTTTTGATAAACAGAGATGTATCTGCTTTGCTCATGATAAATCCTTGATCCTGAAGGTATGTAGTCAACCTATGGTTCCATGCCCTAGGTGCCTGCTTCAATCCATAAAGATCTTTGTTCAATTTACATACATGTGTTACCTTGCTTGGATCCTCATAACTAGGAGGTTGAGACATATACACCTCCTCTAAAATCCAACCATTTAGAAATGAAATCTTTACATCCAATTGATACATGTTCCAATTTTTTGATGCAGCCACACTTACCAATATCTTGATGGTTGGCATTTTGGCCACAGGTGAGAAGGTTTCTTCATAATCAACTCCTTGTGTTTGTGCAAAACCCTTAGCCACAAGTCCAACTTTGTACCTGCTTATTGATCCATCAGAATTCCTCTTGATCTTATAGATCCATCTAGAACCAATTACCTTCATAGACTCCTTTGGCACTAGCTTCCAATATCATTCTTCTTGAGTGCTTCAATTTCCTCATCCATAGCTTTCTTCCATTCTGCCTTGGACTTTGCTTCTTCATATGATGATGGCTCTTCAAATGACAAGTCTTTTGCAAGATAAAGAGAGTGCTTAGTTACTAAGGAAGTGTCATACCCATATTTGATTGGCTTCTTGCTCTCCCTTTGTGATCTTCTGATTTCTTGGTTGGATGATTCAAGTTTTCCTTTGGAATTCCATGCCTTGAACTCTTCTAAGTTGATGGCGTCCTCATCATCTGAGTTGATGTCTTCAATCTGATTAGGCCCCTCCTTAGTGAGGCTTGGAAAATCCTCTTCCAAGTCATAAGGTAGCTTTACTTTCCTGCATTCACTTTCAAAGCAAGAGTCATTCTCATGAAAGACAACATCTCTACTAACCATGAATCCTTTGTTTGAAGGGTTGTAAAACCTGTATCCTTTCTGATTCAAGTCATACCCTATGAAGATGCACTGCTCTACCTTAGGGTCTAGCTTACCTCTTATCTGAGAAGGGATATGTACATAAGCAACACATCCAAAGATCCTGCAATGATCAAGTGAAGGTCTTCTATCATGCCATGCTTCATATGGGGTCATCCCATCAAGAGATTTGGATGGCAACCTGTTTACAAGGTAAGTGGCACTAGTGATGATGTATAGAAATATGAAGGGGTGCTCAAGTCCATGGAACTCCTCCCTAGAAAAAGTTCCAAATTATTTGATTTTGATGGATGAATTTCAATGATTTCATGACAAGTGAATCTAGTGTAGCTACCAAAATTTACCTCAAAAGAGTGAGGATCAATTCTAGGTTTTATCCACCAATCACTTCTAGCTTGTATATGCATGACTATATAGAAAACATTATGAAGGTATTTGAATCCATTCGATTTGATTTCAGTTCTAAGAAATTTTCTTTGGATTTAAAGGAACTAAAGAGTTAACAATAAAAGAGGGCATTTGTTATGGAATGGAGATTTTCTTGAAGCATATGGAATGGAGAACTACGAATTGTAATTTCATACAGTAACGAAATTCAATCTTGACGCTTCATCTCAAAAATGATAGAACATCCAAAAGACTATAGACATCGTATTACTAACCTTGATTAATCTACAATTAAAAAGTTAATGTACGTGTGATCTATGGAAAAGACACTTTGGATGCTAAAGGAAAGTGCTCTCATATTTCATAAACATCCTAAATTTTTGCATATTTAGTTGAGGTAGAGATGTTTGTACACATGCACATATATAGATATTATTGGATGATTAGTTGAGGTAGATATAATTGGTCACATAGATACCTGATGTTTTTATTCTGTGTAGCTTGCCATGTGCCATTACATATCATTTATAGGAACACAAATATCTAGTGCGTTTTCTTACATTCATTCACAGGCTTCCAAACGCGTATACCCATGTGGGTTATAGTGTTTATAACCATGTGGTTTGTAGTGTTTTTTTTCTGCACAGCATGTAGGGGCGAGTCAGATTTTGCTTTTTCACCCTGCTTTTTTATATGTATATATAAAAAGCTAAACTCCTTTTTCACACTACTTTTTCACACAACTTTTTTATATGTATATATACAATCATGGGATTCTGACATCTGACTTCTGATGTTTAGCTGACATATGACGGGTACAGTAAAACGTTTTTGATGTTTACCGATGCGGTCCTATTCTTTAAGTAAAAATTTAAATATATATTACTATTGTATGTACATTACATATTTCAATAATACAAACATGTTTTAAACATATTCATAGACACATTTTCACACACCCCCCCTCTCTCTCTCTTTATATATATATATATATATATATATATATATATATATATATATATATATATATATATATATATATATATATATATATATATATATATAATTGATATAGTCTCATGCTATGTATTTGATGATAGTGAGAGTTACATTGATGTCATATTCATTAATGCTTTTAGTGTACACTGTATACATATCCAGCACTCAGCAAAACATTGCAAACATTGTTGATGAATATACTATTGCAGGTAGAAGAATGAGTATGGTGCTCCAGAGAATGCTCATATACATAATCATTAATGCTTTTAGTGTATATTGTATGCATATCCAGCACTCAGCAAAATATTGCAGACATTGTTGATGAATATACTGTTATAGGCATAGGAATGAGTATGCTGCTCCACAAAATGCTCATATAGATAATCATTAATGCTTTTAGTGTTGTATGTGTATCCAACACTCAGCAAAAAATTGCAGACATTGTTGATGAATATATTGTTATAGGCCGACGAATCAGTACGTTGCTCCACAGAATGCTCACACAAGGTCTCGCAAAACAAAAGAGAGAAATATGCAGAGAACCACCACTTTCAGGCCCAAAAAAAACATCTAAACCTGGGAGGAAAAAAAAGCAAAGTCAGGAATACATTCATGACGAAGAAGTCAGAAATAGGTCAAGTAAGTCAAGGAAAAAAGGTTCCTCATTGGGTCAGGAACCAACCAGGCATACAGCAGTACGTGATGCGGACAACTTCGATTAGAATAACCAGATAAACTTCAGACAACTTGGATTTAGTGTAAGGGAATTAACTTCTTTGGCGTAAAAAAAATCCATTCGCATCCACTTCCATGCAATAACGACTTCATTGCTAGTTTTATCGGAGTGAACTCGTGATTTCCGTTTAGTTTTTCTCTTTGAAGATCCACGGCTGCTATGTTATAAGGAGTTTGTTTTTCCACATTGGAGCGAAAAGCTACTGTTTTTTTCACAGTGGCGCAAAAAGCTATGCTAATATGCATATCTAGACTCGCGCTCCCGCAGACAGGTTGTAAACACGTCTTTTTGCTTTTTGTTGATCTGTTCAACGACATTGACGTACAAAAAATTGATTTCTTTTTTGCACTCGTTGTCAAGTTAAAAAGAAAAAAAAAAAGCAATCCTTTTTCAGCTTTTTTCTTTTCCTTTTGGCCTATTCAATGTCATTTTCGTATCAGAATTTTCTTTGCTGCCAGGAATTCAACATCTTCGCCATGGTCTGTGAAGTCGTGTACAGACATGTTCTTCTTGCATCTTCCTACTATCTAATCAAGCTTTGCATTCTTTTGTATGTTTATTTTCAGTTAACAAAGAGGGATCAAGCATCGTCGTTATCGCCTATAAAAAGTAGATTGTTTTTCGCTTAGTCAACAGAAAGCACTGAAGATTTGGGATAACGTAAAAGCAGGAGAAAGGTGATGGATTGCTTTCTTCTAACAGCTTTCTATGCACATTCAATCTGATGACGTGACGAGTTTGCATGGTTACCAGGGGGTCCTACTGCCTTATGCAACCTGCATTTTCTTTCTTTCCCTTTCAGATCTCTTACATTTTTAAGCTTTTTTTTTTGCTATTTGCACTGCATTTTCTTTTTTTCCCTTTCAGATCTCTTACTTTTTAAGCTTTTTTGTCCTTTTTGCATATATGAAACTTGCAATTTCTTCATTTTCCATGACAGCTATGACAATTCAAGTTTTTTTCTGCTTGTTTTCCAATCAATCACAGTGAAAAGCCATGTGTGTGTATAGAGCTGCACATAGAAGAGGCCGCTCTTCTCTGAGTATGTAAATCCACGTGCTTTCTTCTTATCTTGTTCTGCATAGCTTGTGTACGCCTATCTGACTTTTCTTTCTCTAGTCAGCTTTTATGTTGAAATGCAAGTATCTCGTACTCCTTTAACAGATCATAAACGCAGGAACCTTCATATATTGAATAAAAGCTGCGCGTTATCGATATTGTAGTACGATAGATTTTATTACAGGCGCACTCCATTTTTCTGAAAAGTACATCAAGTACATTATGTGCTCTGTAGTCTGTCCTCATTTTAGGTAGGAGACACCAAGAACTATACACGACATGAAGTGAGACTAAAATTAGGCTACGGAAGATGTATGATCTGGGTACTACCAATGAGCCTGAAGGTGCTCATGCATGGAGAAAAACATTTTGGCAAATAGTTGAAGGTGCTCATGCATGGAGAAAAACATTTTGGCAAATAGTACTTTTAACTTGGTTTCTTACTTTGGTACTATTCCTTCCCCAAATATACATTTCAATTAGTACCTACATCTTCATGTCACATTATTAATTACAAAACTCTAAATAAACCGTACTATGAAAGATATTTTCTTTTGTAAATCTCTTACATATATCAATACATAACGTATCACCATCACATCATTCTACAGATATTGTGAATTGTCTGCGACAGAAAAATGACTGGAATAAACTTCGTTGCTTTGTAAAACTATTCAATGTCTCTAGAAATGATACCACACAACCAAAGATTATTATTCAGTAAACAAGCAGGCGAAGAAGGCTCTTCAATAAGAAAATCAAATAATTGCACGTTGAATATGATATTTATCTAGAAAAATTGAAGGCAAGCAATTTTAAATGATTTATGGATTTTCATCCATACACAATATCTGTATTAAAGGATAGATATAAAGAATTTGGAAAAACATAAGTACAAATCTGGACCAACCTTAAGGCTAGCAAAATTTGTGGGATCCCTCCCTGGTGCAAACGCTGCTACCGGTCTATCGAAGATGTTTCACACATCTTCTCTACCTGCCCCAACTCCAACAGACTCTGGCAGGTGGTTGGAAAGAGAATTGGACTTCAAAAACGTCTCAGTTGGCAGCAAGCCCTGCTGGGAGAAGCGATCGGCTGCTCCGCGGCTCTCTAGAACGCCATCAGAGGGGAGGTTCTATGGAAAATCTGGCGAGAAAGATGTGCTTTCAACTTCGGTGACTCCCCCAAGGAGTGGTCAATTGAGAAATCGCTGTTTCTCCTTGGCAAAAGGATTGTCAACTGTAAAAAATCCCCCCCCTTTAGGCATCATCAAGTACTCCTTTTGATCGATAACAAGCTTAAACCCAAGTGGGCCCCACATGAAGGTGATGAGAGGGTAATTAACCTTCTTTGTAATGTCATCTAAACTCTGTAAAAGCTTACCCTGCTTTGTGGGATTTGGGGGGTCCCGTGGGCACTAGTCCCCTTCTCTTGTACTTTTCTTTATTTAATTCAAGTCCGGGAGAGTAGGCTAATGCCGAACTTCCTTTATATTAAAAAAAAAAAAAAGTCATCAAGCTTTACGTTGCGAATTTTCCTAGCGGAGAATATTGAATGAGATTCAGTGAGTAGACAATGGCCAAATCGTCGGAGCTCTTCATAATTTTGTACGAATAAGAGAAAGTATACATTGAAAGAGTCATTCGACAGCTACAAAAAACCAATATTCTTTATATCTCATGGACTCGGGAGCATTTATATATTATATGGGCTTAAGAAACAACCTGTAAACTATTAAATAAAAAAAGCATTATGGGACTGTTGGAGAATGCTTTTTCAAAGTCTGAATATCGTTAATGCTTATTTTGATAACGTTATATGTTAACGGGATAATAGAAACAGATTTATGTCTTATAGATTCTACGAAAAGCAGAATTTGATACTTTCTCTTTACGAGACATTATGTACCTTCTAGGAACTACAATGTAAACGACAATAGAGGGCATTTGTTATTGCAAATGAGTGTGCCACAAATTTTCATGAAACATATGGAATGGAAAACCACTACATTGAGGAATATGGGGGCATAATGACAGTTCACATGACACATTTTTGTCGCTATATGATCGTGCATTTCGTCTGACTTGGCCTCACACCATTGTTTAAACGACGTTAATCTCGACGTCATTTCCGATCTTGTTTCCGATGCTCATAGCGATGTTCACGAAAGTGTCGTTTATATGACTTATAAAAGAGCATCGCATATGGCTCACTTGCGTCGCTTATGTGATGCAGTAGAGTGTCACTTATGCGACACTTTGCATGATCACATACTTCACTTTGCTTTTACATCACTTATGCAATGGTGATGTTTGATCAAAATTAAAAAAATGTTGGATCGCTCTTCAATCGTCATTTTACATGCATCTAATTGAAGAGCTCTCCAATGTTCAGATCTATGTTGCGCTTACAAGCTCTAGCAATCTCTTTTTGTATCTCTGTCTTTTCTAATCTCTCTCTTATATTCTCTCTCTCTCTCGTTCTTTCTACCTCTTTTTCTTTCAATTTCTATCTCTCTCTCTCTCTCTCTCCCCATATTTCTACCTCTTTCTCTTTCAATTTCTCTCTCTCTCTCTCTCTCTCTCTCCCTTTCTTTTTATTGTAGGTTATTCAAGAAATTCACCAAGCATAAAATATGGTTAATTATTGTAAGTACAATTTTTATTGTTTATATATGATTTAAATTGTATTATTTTCTTTAATAACATACTCACACTTATGCACATACACACATATACATGAACATGCACACTCACACATACACACACACATACACATGCACATGCACACACATATATACACACACATACACATACACATGCACAAACACGCACATATACATACACATACACACATATACACATATGCATATGCACAAAAAAATCTACAAAGACATAAAAGGACATGCATGCATGCATTATTGCATATGCACATACACATACACATATACTTATACACATGCAATTTCACATTCACATGGATGCAAATGGAGATGCATGCACATGCACATGCATGTTCATACACATACACACACGCACATATATATATAAATATATATATATATATATATATATATATATATATATATATATATATATATATATATATATATATATATATAGTACATATCTATATATATGTGTGTGTGTATACATATATACACACACACACACAACATACTTATATCCATACACATACATATGCACATACACACACATACACATGCACATACACATGCACATATGTACACACACATATGCACATACAGTTACACATACACATGCACATACACACACGTATGCACATACACTTACACATACACATGCACATACATACATATACACACACATATGTACATAAACTTACACATACACATGCACATACATACATATACACACTCATAAACATACACATATACACACACATACACATGCATATCTACCTACACAAACATACATACACTTATACACATACACATACACATGGACATACACACATATACACACACACATAGACATAAATATGCACATACACACATACGCACATACACTTACACTTACACATACACATACACATATGCATATGCATAAAACATATCTACATGCACATATATACACACACAAATATGCACATATACATGCATATAGACAAACTTACACAAATATAGATATATACCTACATGTGCATACATTTTATACACACACAACTACACTCACATACATACATATATACACACAAACATGCTTATAATATGAATGAATTATATAATTAAAGTGATAAATCACATGTTAAATATAAACAATAATAAAAATCATTAGACAAAGGCTTTTCATTACTTAATACCATAGATAGAATCCAAAACATAACTAGGATGCGAAAATATATAGATATAAGAAAATATGTATATCAATTTAAAATACATATCCAATATAATATATCATTCATCTTGATCATGATCATCCACATCATCATGTAATTCCTCATCATCATGATCATCCTCATTATCATTATCATCCGCATGATCTGATGTATCTATAGTGGCATCATGGGTAGAGGTGTGAGCATTTTGTGACCAT
Organism: Ceratopteris richardii; assembly: GCA_020310875.1. Taxonomy (NCBI): domain Eukaryota; kingdom Viridiplantae; phylum Streptophyta; class Polypodiopsida; order Polypodiales; family Pteridaceae; genus Ceratopteris; species Ceratopteris richardii. The sequence goes on along the minus strand of CM035412.1, from coordinate 34,125,001 downwards.
CGAGATTGTCCCACTTGTGTCTATCTCTCCACCTCATCCATATCTGCCTCTCCATAATAATCCTATATTACATATAACAAACATAAATAAATAAAACATATAAAACATCAATAAAAATAAAATAAAATTTAATAATACTCACAAAAGCATTTGGATGATCTCCCATGTACTCACTCACACGTCGATATCCACAATATGTAGCAAAATCGATTTCCTTTTTCATAGGATATTTGCCCATAATCCTTTCACTGCATTGAAACAAATAAAAAAGATTAATGATTAGTGTTTTAACAAAAATAAAAAATATAGTCTCAATAATACATATACTTACAAATGTAGCTAGAAAACCATGATGGCCCATTTGGCCTAAGTGTGATGTATGACCTAACTCAACTCTCTTCTTTGCAACAACCTGTGTTTATTTAATGAAACAAAAATACATAGATTAAATATAAAACATATGAGAACTATAAGTCACAATAATATAAACTATTAATTTCTATACCATTTGCTAAGGAAATGATTCCTGAAGACGTAGTTATCTGCAAAAAAACTACCACATCTCATGTGGTATGTTAGGTCTTCTCTGATTTTTTTCTACCATACAATATCTCATGTTATTTTAATCTCAAACAAAAAAAAGGATCAAATTAAAAAATAAATAAATTTATAAACATGCATACATAGACACACATACATACGTACACTTACACATACATACTCACACTTACACATACATACTTACACTTACACATACATACACATATCAACACATATACATACACACACATACATACTAAATACATACCCACACACATACACATACACACACATACATGCATACACATACACATATACATACACTTACACATATATAAATACACTTACACATACATACATACACACACACATACATGCATACACTTACACATACATACATACCCACACCTACACATACATACACACACACATGCACGAATACACATACAACTATACATACACTTGCACATACATACACACATATACACATACCCACACATATACATAGACACACATACATACTAAATACATGCACACTTGCACATACACACATACACATATACATACACTTACACATACATACATACATATATACATACATACATACATACATACATACATACACACACATACACATACCCATACACACACATACATGCATACACCTACACATATACATACACTTACACATACATACATACACACACAAAAACATGCCCACACATATACATACACACACATGCATACTAAATACTTGCATACCTAACATACACACAAATAGACATACACATATACATATACTTAAACATACATATATAATGCACTTACACATACATACAGACACACATACCCACATACACACATACCTGCATACACATACACATATACATACACTTAGACATACATACATACACTTACACATACATACATGCACACACATGTATACCACCAATTGATGTTTTGAATGAAGGATTGAAGTCAAATATTGAAAGAAAGATTATTTTATGAAGCTTGAAGATAGTGCATGTTCAGAACATGAAGACTTGTATACATATGTACATTATTTTGTAGTTAGCTCACATACACCTTTTGTATGGTCATAAGCTTGTATATATATGCCTATATATACAAGTAAAAAGTTGGGGCAAGTATGAGAGAGCATGTGAAGAGAAGAATTAGAAGTTGTAAGATTCATTAGACAATTTAGAAGTGTAAGAGATCTCTCTCATCATTCAGATGTAAAAATTTCCAGAAATGAAGAAATATTGCGCCCGATCGTTTGTTGAGTACTCCTTCTATGTTTAATCTTTTGCAAAATGATTTTGTACAAGTCTAATTCTATAGTTGATTGACCTCTGTACAAATTTTCAGATTCTAATTGTGATCAGGCTGAGAGAATTTAGAGTAGAAACTTTTACATGTGTAAATGTGAAGAAGTGAAGTTGCAACAGGTGCAAAATTCGATGCTAATGTTTTGTTCAGTTCTCCTTCCATAGTGTAAAGTTTTGAGCAAGAGAGCACTCATTCTTTAAGGCATTTGAATAAACGGGTTGTAAGTTGGGAGAGCTATGTGTTAAAAGTTACAGGTGTCAAAGTGGACTGTAAAGAAGTACAATTTTAGACATAGGTGAATTTTTTAGATCCTTTCTCAAGATTTACTGAGTTTTTTGAGATGAATTGACTTGGAGAAGGTGTCCAAACATTAGCCAACACCTTCTGCAAAGTTTTATAAAAAATAACACATTTGATCAGTCAATCAGTGAGTTATGTGCAACAAACTTTTTCAATAGTGACTCTCTTCACAGTTAGTTCAAGATTTTGATAATCTAGTATTGATCCTTTAAAATTGGTAAAGGTTTTAAGTTGTTCTTGATATAGAGGTGCTCTAACAACAAGAATAGATTGTTCTTTTGGAGATTAAAACTCTCCATTAGTGGTATCAGAGAAGGAATCATCAAAATAGAAGAAAGGAGGACCCCGATTGCTGTAGTCATACAGAAATCAACATTTGAAGGTTCAAAAGGTGAAAGCTTTAAGGGAAAGCTTGAGAAGGAGGCCTGAAGCAATCAAGAAGTCCAAAAGGAACTACATTCGAAGTAAAGGTACACTTATTCATCATAAAGCTTGAAGAATTTAATATAGAGGTGAAGAAAGGATGGGAGATTCTCTTCAGATATGGTTAATGAGGATGGAAGCTCATCTTATGAGCAAAGACCTGATAGGATACATCACAGGTGAAGTAGAAAAACCACAATTCAGAGATCCTAGTGTTCTAACTAGGGATGAACTCTCACATTTGAAGACTTGGATGAAGAAGGATGTTGAGCAAGGAGCATTATCTACATGGGAGTCAATGACTACTTGCTACCTCATATTAGAGGTCTTGAAAGTGCAAGTGATATATGGAATGCTTTGGAGGAGCATTTCCAAACACTACAAAGTCAAGGAAGGCATCTTTGTGGGCAGAGTTTACCACATTCAAGAAGAGGGCCTCTCAATCCATTTTTGATTATGTAACAAGAATGAAGGACATTTCAGATGCATTAGGAACAGTTGGTGAAGATATTGAAGAGGATAAATTGGTAAGGCAAATCCTCACAGGTTTGAGAGGAGATGAGAAATGGAAGCCATTCATTTTGTCTACTAAATTATCACTAGATCATTTCACTCCTAATTTATATCAGTTGCTAGGACACATGCTCACTTTTGAGCAGGTTGTCAAAGGTGATGGTGATAAGAGTGCAGGTCAAGCAATGTATTCAAAGGATAAGAAGAAGAATAGCAAAGGCAAGCAACAAGCAAATGAAGATGAAGGTACAACTAGTCAAGCCAACTTCCTAAGAGGAAGAGGAGGTGGCAAAGGTAGAGGAAGAGGCAGAAGCAATAAAGATGGAGCCAAAGCATGCTGGATTTGTGGTAAGACAAATCTCTTAGCTTATGATTGTTGGCATAATAATTAGAATAATGGTGGATATAATCAGAACTTTAATTCTAGAGGAAGAGGTGGTAGAAACCAAAGAGGTAATTTCAGAGGTAGAGGTAGTAGAGGTTACTTTGGAAGAAATGTAGGTAGAGGATTCCAAAGTCAATCCTACAACAATACCTACTACAATTATGCATCAGATCAGAAGGAGGATTCAACCTTGATTATGAATGCAACTTGTGAAAGGCAAAGTGAAGACCAAAGAGTCTTCTACATTGACTCAGCATGTAGCAATCACCTGAGTGGTAACATAGCTTTGATGATTGATTTGGAGAATAAGGTAACTAATCATGTAGTTCAAACAGGTGATAATACAAAGCACAATGTGAAGTCAATTGGATCAGTGAAGGCCAAGGATGGAAGTACTCTCTTGAGTAAAGTCTTATATGTTCCTACAATTCCAAAGAATTTGATAAGTGTAGGGCAAATTGTTGAAAAAGGTTATGAAGTAAGGTTCACTAATGATGGAGTTTTTGTGGAAGGGTTTGCATGATGCATGATAGAAACTACTCTATCCTAAATAGCTTTATTCATCCTTTGAGCTACATCATTCTTAATTGGGGTATAAGGAGCTCTTAACTCTTGACAAATTCCTCTATACTAATACAAATGGTTAAGTTCATGTGAGGTATACTCAGCTCCATTATCTGAATGTTTGTTTTGGTCTCAATTGAAGCAAGCCATTTTCTAAAAGTAGGGAATACCTCATCCTTTGATTTGATAGGATATATCCAAACTTTACTAGTAGCATCATCTATGAAAGTGACAAATTAAAGAGAACTACCTAATGACCTTGTGGGCATAGGACCACACACATCTATATGAACAAGATTTAAAGGCTAAATTGAAGAGTCAATGTGCATCTTATGCACATTCATAGTTTTCTTTCCATATTGACAATGCTCACGAAATGAAAAATCCAAGAAAGATAACATAGGTAAGTAGCCAGAACAAGAAATATTTTCCATTCGAGTACAAGATATGTGTACCAAACCACCATGCCAAATACAAGCCATAGGCAATTGATTAACAACTAACAAGTGTTCTTCTTGTGATACAAATGAAGGATAAAGTGAGTTAACTTTGCTTCCTTTTGTGATAACCACATTGCCTTTTGATATGCAAAAGGAGTGAGCATAGGAAACCACCTTTAACCAAGGCCATCAAGCTGACCAATGCACATCAAGTTGTGTGACAAATGAGGTACATGGCCTACATTATCCATAGTGAAGTTTGAACCATCAATGAATTGTGCAACCACATCTCAAATCGAGACAATGTCACATTGGCAAGAGTTCAAGTATCACTATACCAAGAGACTTTGTTGCATAAGTATAGAACCATTCTCTATGTGGTGTCACATGCAAAGAAGCAACAAAATCTACCAGCCACATGTGGGAAATCAAATCAACCATAAGAGCTTCAGTGGGCACACTACTATCAATTGTCAACACATCAAGATCATTAGAAATAGCATTAATTTCTTCTACTTTTATAGTAAAAGAAGATGGTGCACGTAACTATTTAACATGCCCATCAAAATTCTATCATTTACCTTTAGCATTCTTTAAGGCATAGCAGTATTTCTCCACATGTCCTTTACTATGACAATAATAGCACTCGATATCACTCTTCCTTGATTTACTTCTACCCTTATTCTCTTGACCATTATTTTCCTTGTTCTTGCTCTTACCACATTGCTTATTCTTTCCTTGGTAATAATCACAAACATTATATGCATCTCCACATTGAGTCCCAACCCTAGAGTTTCTGGATCCCCTTGCTTAAGAATGCTCCACATAAGTCATCATAGAACATTTTACCACCAGGTGCACTATTGCTAATAGCTGTGCAAAACGTACCTCATGATGATGTCAAGGTGCACAACAACAAGATTACTTTTGTTTCATTATCCATCTCCATTTTTTGAGCCTGTAACTGAGAGAATATAGCACCAAACTCATTTATATGAACAACAACATTTTTTGTGTCCTTCATGCAAAGGTCATGTAATTTTCTCATCAAGTACACTTTATTTGATGTCATTTCCTTTTCACATGTATTTCATAACTTCTTCCAATGGTCCAATGCACTCTCACAATCCAATAGTGTAAAGTAAACATTACCTAGGAGGTGTAATCCAATGGTAAACCTAGCCATTTCATCCAACTCATCCCAATCATCTTCATCCATGCAAACACAACTCTTTAAGATTCCATTTACTCGCTTCGTAAATCTACACGTTTCTTGAAAGTTTTTAGCTATTGTGGGAGTAGCCACCACATGTTTATGCAGGTTTTTTGGCCAAAGAACAGAGTTGACAGACACTTGAGGGTGTTGTTAGATAGTATTTGGGCTCTAAATTCAGCCTTTTCAATGTCATTTTACTACATATATTGAGGACATATGCAATATGTATGCTTTTGTGGATCCCTCGTATGTACATCCATGTGGTCATTGATATAGCGATAATGTTTTCTTTGCATAAAGCCTTTTACATTTGATAAAGAGGGTCGTGGTAAGGTAATTTTAAATGGGAGATACCTAGATGTTAGGGTCTCTTCAGTGATGCAGCAGGAAGACTTAGCGAGCCTCACCATAGGAAATGTATGATGGTTGTTCATAGGTGCTCGATAAGTCATGTTGGCTTCTTTCAAGTAATTGATTATATGCAGTGGATTCAGTGATTCACTATGTAGATTAACATGTAAGCACTTTCACTTTTATGAGATTTTGATCTTGGTCATATAGTCATTTTATAGAGGATACTCTGGCAAACATTTTCCATATTTTATTTTGGTTTTTTCAACTATATATTGGTCCATTTACTCCTTGATATACTCATTGGTGTGAGCACATTTATTCTCGCATAATCCTTTTGGTTGGTCATTATTGTTAATTAATTCATTTTTTCTAGGAAGACTCTACTAAATGTTTTCACAAAATTTGACATATGATCATCCTTTTTGAGCCTTGGTGGTGTTGGACTCTTCAAGCTCCATTATCATTGTATTCAGTGCTCTATTATCATGGCATCAAAGGTCTCAAGCACATCTGGTGGATCAAGTTCTAGTGTCAGTGTTCCAAGTAGGAGCTATAACTTGTAGAGCAAAGACCATTTTGAGATGCAAAAATTTGATGGAAGAATCAGATTAAAGATGTGTTGATTCAGAGGAGGCAATGGAAGCGAGTAAATGGGATCTCAAAGAAGCCTGTGGACATGGATGACGATGAATGGGATGAGTTGGATGAAATGGCCAAGTCTACCAGTCAATTGCACTTGGCAAAGAACAAGGAAAAGAATGGTCGACAAAATAACAATATAAGCTAATCAAGGAAGAGGGATATCGAATGCCATTATTGTCATAAGAAAGGACACATAAAGAAAAACTGCTATGCATTAAAGAATGCTAAATGTAAAGGGAAGAATGTTGATGGGCATGTCAAAAAATTACCTACACCATCTACTTCAACCGTGAAGATTAAAGAAATCAATGATATTTTTTATGATATTGATGTGTTGACACTTGATATTATTGTGCCTATTGAGGCTCTTATGGCTAATTCTCTTCCCATACATGGCTGCTAGATTATGATGCTTCCTTCCATGTGACACCAGATAGAGAATGGTTGTATACTTATGCAGCAAATTGTCTTGGGACTATGAGAGTTGGCGACTCTTACTAGTGTAATGTTGTTGGGATTGGAGATGTGGTTGTATAGTTCATTGATGGTTCAAAATTTACTTAGCATAATGTATGCCATGTACCTCAGTTATCACATAGTTTGATGTGAGTTGGTCAACTTGCTGACCTTGGTTACAAGGTGGTTTTCTATGCTTAGTCCTTTCACATATCAAAGGGCAATATGGTTGTTGCAAAAGGAAGCAAAGTTGGCTCACTCTCATTTAAGATGCTACAAGGGTCTTTGATTTTGTATAAGCTTCAAATTTTGCCTCGATGGTTTTCCTCAAGCCTTTGATTGTTCATAGGTTTTTGCTAAGAATCCTTGGAAATACTCTAAAATCCTTGAACAAGTCAATTGGTAGAGCACAAGATCTTGGTACCAAGTTCCTCACGTTTACCCAAATGACGTTTTTAGTATTTTTTCAATACCTTTCTGAATGCCTAGGGTAAATGAAGTTTTTAATATTTTTTCAACACCTTTGTGAATGCCTATGCACATCTACTCGAAATCGTGTCAAAGAACACACTTCCAAGCTCTTCATTTATCCAAACCCTAAGTTTGCAAGTCACACGACTCTTGATGGAAGGTCCTAGTGTTTGCTTTCAATGGGATTTGTTTCAAGTTCTTTGCACTTTAGGCACCTCTCTTATGTATGCACAATGCAACCATGAATTACACCTTCTAAAACTCAGTTTTTCAAAGGGAGGGACCTTGTGAAATTGACCACAACTTAAGTTGTTGGTGGGATCTTGGAAGGAGGGATACCATTCCAAATTGCACCAAACCACCTCTAATGAGCAAATATAATCAATTTCAAGAATAACCAATTCTTTTTGCAAGAAAGAAGGGATCTTTTGGCAAAGAATGGAGCCTTGAAGGAAAGGTTCCTCCAAATGGTAACTAGCACAAGTTGGCCCCAATTTCAATGATCTAGGAGGGATAACCATACTTGTACCTTGGATGAGAGTCCCAAAAAAAGTGAAAAAATAATCTTTTAACTCTAAACACTTAATTTCAATGTTTAAACACATACATTGACATCCACAAAAATTTGCATCCATATTTTAACCTTTATCCTTTGCACATACAAACAATCACAATTATTAATAATCCCATGACATCAAATCCATTTGACTATTTGTGCTGCCTTAGGTTAAGGTCCTAACAAAGAAATATCACTTTCTTCAAGCCCAAAATTTCAATGTCGCATGCAAATAAATGCATCCAATATCAAATACTCACACCAACCACAATGAATTGCCACCTGAAATTGACCAAAACAATCAATTTTTCCTTTTTCGAATATCTCACCTTTATAATTATTATTCCTTTACGATTGAGGAGAAATGAGGAGCATCGAGGACTAGGTTTTTTTTCTTGGAAATTGCCTAGCCCTATGGATTCCCCTCATCTTAGGGCTCCCTTTGCTTTTTTGGGCTTGGGACTCCCTCATGTCAAGGATCTTGTTACTCCTTGCTGAGAATACAAGGAATAATATGAGTCTATTTGTTCCCTCTCCATTGACTGGAAAGGAACATGGAGCTCCACAAAGCTATTCGTAATGGATACAAACATGCTTACACTCCAATTGGAACACAACTGAGTTCTTTTCTAACGTGATGGAATACAACAACTACTCTTGTCGGTGTTGTTCTAAGAAGTGGCGATGAAGCTAAAGCAATTGGTGTGCCATCCACCTCTCCAAGAAAATCCTTTGCTCAAGCCACCAAAGTTGGTATATCAAATGTTAACTCTTCTTTCAACATCAAGGAACCCTCTTTTAAACTTGTTTATACTACTTTTCTTTGAATAAAGGGAAGGAGAAAATGTCTTATGACTTTGATGCTCACAAGATAAAACTAGATTCTGATTTGGATGAGGATGAAGAATCAACTATATTCATTGATTGTAATGTGCTATGTTTATGGAAATCACAAATTTTTGAGTGAATAGTGATGTTAGCTCCATGACTTGTTAATTTCTGGTGTACTAACAAACATTTAGTTGACAACATATGTGGTTGATTTAGGTGTGTTGCTGGTTTGGTTGGGTCCATAGATAAGGTTAACACCTATTCATTGGCAAGGCATTGATTGACATGTTTAAAATCTTGTGGCAGCATTGGACACATGGAGAAGGGTACAAAACTTAATATAGAAATTAAACATGAGGGTATTTTCGAATGTGATATTCTTGTTCGAATGTGAGGAATTAGAATTGTCAAAACTCTATAAGAATTTTACCAATTCTACTAGTCATACTTCTGGAACCTCCACTGAGATAGATGAGATAGTTGAGCAGGTTGCCAAGAAGCTAGGAGTCCAAAATAGGCAAGCACTAAGGGTCACCTTGTTGGAGATAGACGTCTATGGAAGCACGCGAACAGCACAAGGAAGAAGAAGAAGCTTGGAGCACAAACACACAATACTGAATGTATTACTAGAGAATGTACAAAGATAAGTAGCCCATTAGGGAAATAGGCGTATATACAAGCCGGGGGAAAAAAACCTCCTAAAGAGGGAAAAAAGTGCCCCGGCGGTCCTAGAGTGTTCACACACATCACTACCTAAATATATCAACAAATCCCCCCTGGGAGTGATGCGGTGAACAAGGAGCTGGAACTCATGTATAAGGAAGTGCCAAGCTATGTGGAAATCACTCCACAAAAGGAAGTAAGCCCAAAGCTTTGCGGAAAGCTTCAAACTTCTCCCTAGGTAGAGCCTTCGTGAAAAGGTCTGCAATGTTCTCCTGCGTGGGCACATATGCCAAGCTGATCTCCCCAGCAAAGAACCTCTCCCTGACATAGTGATAATGCACTTCAATGTGCTTAGTGCGAGCATGGAACACAGGGTTCCTCGCAACTGCCAATGCGCTCTGACTGTGAGTGAAGATGGTGGTGGCAGAAGACTGGCCAACACCCAAATCAGCCATAAGGCGTCTGAGCCACACACACTCAACAGTCGCTGTGAAAGCTGCCCTATACTCAGCCTCACAACTAAAAGTGGCCACAGTAGGCTGCTTCTTACTCAACCAAGATATACATGAGCTACCAAGCATGAAGCAAAAACCACTGGTGGACACACGAGTGTCATAGCAACCAGCCCAATCTGAGTCAGAAAAAGCATGCAAATCTGGCGGTAGTGATCCCCCCTTGGGATTAAACAACCCAAGTAGCCGAGTACCACTCAAGTAGCGAAAGATGCGCTTAACCGCTTTCCAATGCGTGACTCCTAGGCAATGCATAAACCTGCTCATCTGTGAGATAGCAAACTGAATATCTGGCCGAGTAATGCATAAGTAAATCAAGCATCCAACAGCCTGCTGATAGAGAACAACATCAAATGCATCTCCAGCATCATGAAGACTCAATCGTAAACCTGTCTCCATAGGAGTGGCAATAGGCTTACAATCTTCAAGGCCAAAACGCTGCAATAATGTGTCAATATATTTTGTTTGACACAAAGCCATTCCACCATCAACGTGCATAAATTGAATGCCCAAATAGTGATGCAAATGCCCCAAATCAGACATCTCAAATGAGGCATGCAAATCAGCCTTAAAATCAGCAATATGTGTCTCAATAGGACCAGTGAGCAGCATGTCATCAACATAGACAACAATGATCAAAAGCACATCATTAGCACGTTTAACATATAAGGTGCTTTCAGTTGGACTGTTCTCAAAACCATGTGCAATCAGATAGGCATGTATCTTCTCATACCAAGCACGTGGTGCTTGCTTTAAACCATATAATGCCTTCTTTAACCTGCAAACCTGGTTTTCATGCCCTTTCTGCACAAAGCCACGGGGCTGAAAAACATACACTTCTTCATGCAAGTCACCATTCAGAAATGATGTTTTAATGTCCAACTGCTGTACATTCCAACCATGATGGGCTGCAAGTGCACAAATGCTCCGAACAGTAGTCATACGGCATGTAGGTGCAAAGGTCTCATCAAAATCAATGCCTCTTTCCTGTGCATAACCCTTTGCAACAAGCCTAGCCTTATACCTGTCAACTGTACCATCAGGTTTACGCTTCAGCTTGTATACCCACTTAGTGCCAATGGCCTTCTTGCTAGGAGGCAAGTCACATAAAGACCATGTACCATTCTTCATTATAGCATCATATTCAGATTGCATAGCAGCCATCCATTTTTTTGAATTTTGTGCTTCATCAAAAGAAATAGGCTCATTCTCATCACAGAGAGTAGATGCAGCCATAGCATAGCAATCTGATGCAAAGGAGGCACTATGAGAGCTTGAACGAGTACGATATGACAAAGGTGCATCTAATTTGCTGTCACGCAAAGTCTGCACCAGCCATTTTGGCATAGTTTTTGCCTGCTCAATATCAGCTCTCTCATCAACAAGTGCATCATGTAAATCTGCATCAGAAATGGGATGATCTGCATCATCATATGAAACCTGCAAAGGCTGAGAAGTTGCCTCATTAGGACCAGCACTAGCCTCTCCACCTGTAAAAAGAGGCATCAAAGTATCATACATGTCTTTGGAGCTAACAGATGTCTCCTTAGTACATGAAAGCAATGGCTGAATAGCATCTTCCACAAACACAACATCACGGCTAACCAGAATGCGTTTAGTCTGTGGATGATACAGACAATAGCCTTTACTTTCAGAACTGTACCCAACAAAAATACATTTTACTACCTTATCATCCAATTTTTTGCGATTTTGTTCAGGCACTAATGCATATGCCAAACAACCAAAAACACGCAGATGAGCAACAGATGGCTTGCGGTCATGCCAAGCCTCATATGGAGTGATAGACTGCAACGCTTTAGTGGGACACCTGTTCAGTACATATGCTGCACACATGACAGCCTCAAGCCAGAAACTATGTGGTAAAGCCTGACTTTTGACCATGCACCTCGCCATCTCCATGAGTGATCTGTTCTTTCGTTCAGCAACTCCATTCTTTTGAGGTGTATACGGCACTGTACACTGGTGTTTTATCCCACGTTCAGCTAGAAATGCATTAAAATCTGAAGATATATATTCCCCCCCTCGATCAGAATGGAGGGTGCCCATTTTACATGCTGACAGATTTTCAGCCAAAACCAAAAACTGTTTGAAGCACATGAACACTTCGGACTTTGCTTTGAGTGGATATACCCATGCATGCCTGAAAAATCATCAATGAAAGTCACGAAGTAAAGGTAATTTCCAAAAGAGGGTGTCTGCATAGGACCACAAACATCACTATGTACAAGCTGCAATTTCTGCGTAGCCCGAACTGAACCATCTTTTGGAAAGGAAGAACGCTGCATTTTGCCCAAAATACAGCCTTCACAAACATGTTTTCCAGGTTCCTCAAGTTTGGGCAAAGAGGACACCATTTCAGATTTCTACAGGCGTAACAAACTTGCAAAATTCAGATGACCAAAGCGTGCATGCCAAAGCTTTGCATCTAACATAGCCTGAGAATCATGAAGTGCACATGCCGAATCATTCACAGATCTTTCATAGTCTATGAGCTTATACAGCCCACGACATAAAATGCCAGAAGCAATAATCACATCGCCATTTGAGAGATCATGGACTGTACACCTGTCATCAACGAATTTCACAACCAAGCCAATCTTGGCTAATGCAGAAACTGATAACAGGTTCTTTTTGATCCCTGGCACAAATAAAGCATCTGACAAAGTGAAAGAACTACCATCAGCAGTAGTCAGAATGATCTTACCAACTGCCATAACAGGATAAGAGGAGTTATTGGTGCATGTGACAGTATTCCTTGTAGGGGCAGGCTCGAGTGAAGAGAAGAAACTGCGCTGTGAGGTAATATGTTTGGTCGCCCCATTGTCAAATTACCAAACATCTGAGTCTACTGCAGACATGCACTGATCATGAGAAGATGGTTCAAAACTGCAGACAGTAGTAAACGCCCATTCTTCTTCCTGCACAAGATTTGCAGACTCTGTTTTTGGTGTAGAGGCCTCTGCAACAACCATTCCAGCCTCTTTCTTCTTTGCCTCTTTAGCAGCCAGTTTTGGACAGTTCTTTATAATATGATCATTTCCTTTACAGTACTTGCAGAACAATTTCTGCTTTTCTGATTTCTTCTCATCTTTATCCTGGTTCTTCGATTGTGCGGCATTTGCAGATTTCTGCTTACTAGTAGAAGAGCTCCATTTTCCTTTGCCCTTCTGACTAGGCAGGAAAGCTTGATCTGCAACACGCATAATGGACCTGTTCTGCCTGGACTGATCTTCCTGCAACAGAACAAAGACTAATTCCTCAAATGACAAGGCATTCGGATTGCCTTTCATCATCAACCGAAGAGTAGAGGCAAAACTCTGATATGAATTAGGAAGACCATTCAGAACGGTCTGCACAAGTGAGCTATCTGGTATAACCTCATCAGCAGAAATCAATTGTTCCTTCAGGTCTTTGATCTTTGTAAGAAAACTGTCCATAGAATCACCTTCATTCATGTGCTCACTCTCCAACTGTTTTCGGAGGTAAGCAACACGAGCCTCATTCCTAGCCTGGTACAAAGTGGTAAGTGTATCCCATGCATCCTTTGCTGTTTTGCAAGAGCGAATGTGAGGAATAATGGCACGTTTGACAGACAAAGCTATCAATGCATGTGCTTGGGCATCTCTGCCATCCCAACGAATCTGCTCTGCAATAGGTGCAACAGAAACAGCAGCACGAACAGGAATCTGCGGAATATCATCTTCGACACCATCTTCATCAGCTCCAACACCTGCATTTGCAGTACCTATCGTTACAGGTGTAACAGGACGTCTTTCAACACCCTGCACAATGTTCCACAATCCTTTTGCAACCAGTACATGTCGCATCATATAAGCCCATAATGGGTAGTTGGTACCATCCAACTTATCCTCAACAGCCAACATATGGAATACATCACTGCTTTCAGCCATGGCCAGTGACTAGAATACCTTGATGCAGAAAATTGACTGTATCTCAAAAAGTTGAACAGAACTGCCCAGACGAGTTCTGCTAGACCTGTAGCAGACTTCGAGATGCTTAAACTGGCGAACAGAAACTGGTATATACCTTTGGCACAAAAGGATGAAATAGCCTGCACAAGCACTGCAATAGTGCGTTCAGAGGCCGAAACGAGCTCACCAAATTTGGTGCCAATCTGAGAGTGCAAACGGAGGAGTGTCGATGGCGCCCTAGAAGAAGCGACGACCTGCTCGGATACCAATTGTTGGAGATAGACGTCTGCGGAAGCACGCGAACAGCACAAGGAAGAAGAAGAAGCTTGGAGCACAAACACACAATACTGAATGTATTACTAGAGAATGTACAAAGATAAGTAGCCCATTAGGGCAATAGGCGTATATACAAGCCAGGGGAAAAAAACCTCCTAAAGAGGGAAAAAAGTGCCCCGGCGGTCCTAGAGTGTTCACACACATCACTACCTAAATATATCAACACACCTCATTGAAGCAATCTTACAAATGTGGAGGAGACCACATGGCTAATGCTTTCCCGATGATGGCTAATGCTATCAGACAAAATTATCAGCAACCTTACCAATAGGGTAGGTATCAGAATCAATATTAACAACCATATTATAAGCCCCAACAACAATATGAGACACCATATAGGCCACAACCAATCCTAGGAAACCAACCACCAGCTCTTTCCAATGTGATTCCAGTTAAGTATGCAATGGCAGAGGAAAACCCTAATAGAGCATTGGTACCACTAACCCCATTGGTCTCAGAAAATGACTCTCATGCTCATAGTTTAGACTACTCCCATGAAGATAGTCCACGAGCTTATTACACAGAGTCACTAGAGCATAGTGAGGCTTATCCCTATCAATACGAGACACCACTTATGGAACAAAATTGGGACCCAGAATACTCCAATGACATGTACACAAATCCTTACACTAGGCCCCTATTGAGACATGTAAGACCATAAGCCCCTAGAGGACCATGCTTTAGATGACAGGGCAACCATTTCATTCATGAATGTCCCCACTCACCAACTCTGGGACAAGGACAAAACATCACAATACAAGGCTTTTGTCCTGAGTGCAGCAAAGAACATCTCCCAAGAGATTGTACAAGGAACCCCTTAGTGCACTCAAGGTTTCACCCATTAATGTGGTAGGCATAGTGGTGGATTCACGCTCGAGTAGTAGTAATGTGACTCCTATACAAGCAATCACTAGGGCACAAGCCTTAAAAAAAGATAAGCCAGCTGAACAATCGGAGTCAAGTGAATCAGGAGATCCTAGTAAAAGGAAAACAAGAACATGGAAGGATACCAGGGAGAAGGCCAATCATAAGTGGAATAGAAAGTTGTCCAAACTAGAAGAAAGCCTAAAAGATGCAAAAACAAAACTAGCAGATATTCCATCTCAAAAACCCTTGCATGTTGAAACTCCATCCACACCACCTCATCCCACCCCACCAATCATTGTAAATAGACCACAACCAGGGTGTGTTCTTGCAGATCCAACACTAGAAGACTTGGACATGATGTTCAAGGCCTACTAGGTCCGACTGCAAGAAGGGCCACCAACTGCAAACCTACACAAGAGCTACCCTAGAGCAGATTTAGAGATTGAGGGAACAAAAATGTCCATAAAAATGGTAGAACTAGCTCAGGCTATACTTGAGACGATTTAGATGTTCAATCAAACAAATTCTATCAAACCGGGTTTGCATTTCCAAGGCTTAATAGAAAGATTAGAACAGTTGGTAAACAAGCCGCAAGTTTTTTTACCTCCACAAGCTCAACCAGTTGTGGAAAGAGAAAGCTCACCACCCATTAAAGCTTATGTTCTTGATTCCACAGATGTTGGAACACCTCTTACTATTCAAGAGTACTCTCAGGACTTCTTGCGGGAAATACAAGAAGAGAAATGGGCCAAGGAGAAGGGTAATCCCCCTTCTATTCCTGAAATTGATGACCTTCATGATCAATTTCCCCAAGACATTCCCTCTATTCATGGAGACCAAGCAGAGCAACAAGATGAGGAAAGATTAGATTTCAAATCTAATTCTTTATAAGAGGTACCTCAATTCATAAGCCCATGGGAATCTGAATTTCTTCATATCAGAGCTCCCACAATCTTTGTAAGAAATGACGACCCAGTGGTTCCAAGAGACACTTCTCATCGCACCTTAGAAGAGCTGCTTAAAGTAAAACTTAAGCTATGGAATCATGTAGCAAATTAGGTTCTAGAACTTGATTCCAAGTTCTCAAAAGCAAGCTCTAAGTAGAAAGTACCAGAGATACATCTAGACAAACTAGGAGACATGAGTGAAGGTGAAGAAGGTAATTATTATCTTCCAATAACCTACCAAGGTTACAAAACCAAAGCTATCTTTGATTCAGGTGCTGATGTTGTGATTGCAACCACCTCCTTGTGGAAGCAATGGGGCAAACCCACATTAAGACCAACTAGAATGAAGCTTCAAATGGTAGATGGCCATGCTGAAAGTCCTCTAGGATTGCTAGAAGGGATAACTCTAACCACTTGTGGTGTAGAGTTTGAACACACTTTTGCTATATGTGAGTTTGGCAAAAATAATGTTTACGAGATGATCCTAGGAAGACCCTTCCTACAACAATTGAAAATAGTACAGGATTTGGGAGCCAACACCTTGTACTTGAAGCACTTGGGGTCACAACCAAGGTGAATCTAAGAGATTATACATTTAGAGATGTACCACCCCTAGAGTGGAATCCTATCCACAAAGCACAAGAAGATTCAATCTCTGTGCATTCTGAAAGTTCTTCTAATCCATTAGGATGCATGAAGATACTCATTTGTGGATGTGCAAGGTTGTAAAGGAAGAGGAAAGACATCTAAAAGCGAGAGAAGAAGGAACTCCTCTAGGAGACAGACCAGCCTACACACCGATGATCTTTCCAGATGAGGAATTTGAGCCTCATGGTTGGGCATAAATCTTAGCCACCATGGACATTGCTATCAATGAAGAATAGTGGATGCCTCATTGTGATGAGGAGGGTTATGATATTTCTGTGTTCATGTGCGCACCCTTGCTAGAAGAGTATGACTCTACTAAGTTCATAGAAGAAGAAGAGGACAATGGTGATCTAGAGTCCATTGTGATGGATACGTACTTTGACTCACAGGAGCACTATCTAGAAGACATATGGGTATTGAAGCAAAAAGAAGAAGAACCTTTCACAAGCATCAAAGCTATAAATTCAAAGGATGGAAGTGAAGGTAGTCAAAAGAAAAAGAAAAGAAAAGCAGTTAAACAAGAAGAAGAGAAATAATTGTTTGAAGTACCAGAGAATTTCAAGAAATATGAATTTGAAGACCTAAAATTTTGGTATGAATGCCTAAGAGAGAGGCCATCACAAGAGAAGCATATGATAACAAAGAAAAGACCAAAAAATTGTTGTAACCATTGATGAGAACGAAGAGTGATGTACATACATAGGAGAAGACCTAAGTGCCGAAGAGGAAGCAGAGCTTGTAGCTTTATTAAGAGAATATAGGGTCGTGTTTGTGTGGACCTATAGAGACCTAAAGGGGGTAGATTCAAAAATATGTTGTCGTACGATCCCCATGATAGTTGATGCCAAGCCCACAAAACAGAAGCCCTACACATATAATGAGACTTATGTAGCCAAAATAAAAGAAGAAATTGATAGAATAATTGATGTTGGATTTATCTATGCGATAGAGCATACAGAATGGGTATCCCCCATTGTAGTGGTGCCCAAGAAGAATGGAAAGTTGTGAGTGTGTATTAACCTTAAGAAAGTTAATACCATGACAATTAGAGATAGCTATCCGCTTCCAATCACTGAACATTTATTAGAGCATGTTGCATGCAAGGAAGTTTATAGCTTCCTTGATGGATATTCAGGCTACAACCAATTAGCCATTGTCCCCGAAGATCAACATAAAACTGCCTTTGCCAAAAAGTGGGGAATCTTTGCATTTCGTGTGATGCCATTTGGCCTCACCAATGCACTTGCAACATTCCAAAGACTCATGTGTCATGTCTTGAAAGAGTTCTTGCAAAAGAGGTTATAAGTATATGTGGATGATTTATGCGCTCATTCCCAAGAAAGAAGATACCACATCCCTGAGCTCAAATAGATCTTCAACAAGTGTAGAGAATACCGAGTGTGTTTGAACCCGGAAAAGTGTGTGTTCATGGTGCTTCAAGGTAAAATCTTAGGTCATATTGTTTTTAAGAAAGGAATACAATAGATGAGGATAAGTTAAGAGCCATAGCGGAGTTGCCGATGCGAAGGAATGTAAAAGAGGTGCAAGCATTTATGGGCCATTTTGGATATTACTACAGGTTTATCCACATGTATGCGATCATAGCAAAACCTCTTTATGCCTTATTGACAAATTCTGAGTGGAACAACGAATGCAAAAATTCCTTCAATGAGCTGAAGAGACATTTGTGCACAGCACCAATGCTCACCATTCCAATTGGAATAAACCATTTTATGTCCATGTAGATACCTCCAATCATGCAATAGGATGTGTGCTAGCATAACCCATAGGTGAAGGAAATTTAGATTTGCCTATCGCATATGCTAGTAGACAATTGAACGCAGCTGAACGAAACTATACCACACCCGAGCAAGAAGGCTTAGGTATGGTATATGCCATGAAGAAGTTTAGACACTATCTATTGGCCAACAAGTTCAAGTTTTTCAGTGATCATCAACCTTTATTATATTTGTTCAATAAACCTTGCAATATTGGATGCTTAGTAAGATGGTTCCTCTTACTAATGGAATATGACTTCGAAGTTGTTGTCAGGAAAGTTAGGACCCACCTGAGGGTAGATCACCTTTCTTGCATCACTTCAAGGGCGTCATTGCAAGGAGTGTCTCATGAATTGTCTCATGCTTGTCTGTTCAATTTAGAAGTTGTTCCTAAATGGGCAAATAAGTTGGTACCAGTCCTAACTTTTGGGCCCGCAAATAAGAATGTGAAGATGAACAAAGATAAATTATAAAATAAAAAAAATACCAAATATTGGTAGGAAGTATGTACAAACAAGATACGGAGGGTGTATTAGCTTGTTGTGTCAAGGAGGATGAACATGGTAGTTGGCTGCAACAAGCCCATGAAGGATTGCTAGGAAATCACTATTCTAAACAATGAACATTGCAAAATCTAAAACATTTAGGAGTGTATTGGCCTAGTATGGACAAATAAATACATGAGTGGATTGAGAATTTTCAAGTGTGCGAGAAGAGACCCCTAGTGGAGCATGCTACCCTTTATTAGCAAGAAAACGAAGCATGGAACAAGAGGCTCAAGACTACGCCTTAGTAGGAGACAACCTATACCAGAGAGGCAAAGATGGTTACTTAAGATTGTGTGTTCATGAATCAGACTATCTAAAAATCTTAGAAACGGCACATAGTGGTGTTGCAGTTAGACACTTTGGTCATGACCAAGTAATTAAAACCATTCTATTCTTAGGACTTTGGTGGCCCACTCTTCATATGGATGTGCATACCTATGTGAAGAAATGTGACACATGCCAACATGCATAATATCCAATAAAAAAAGAGGAGATGCCCTTAAGGCCAATGATGGGAGGATGTGCATTCTCAAAGTGGGCTATAGACTTTGTAGGTCCTATTAACCCCCAAGCTAGAAACTCCCATGCAGAATACATTATTGTAGCCAGAGATTACCTTACAAAGTGGGTATAAGTCAAAGCGATGACAAAGAATGATGCTCAAATGATGACTAAGTTTTTATTTGAGAATGTGTTCACCAGATACGGGTTACCAATAGAGTTAGTAAGTGATAGAGGTACACACTTCTTGAACGAAGTCATTGAAAACCTTCTCCAAGAATTCTCGGTGATACGTAAGAAGTCTGCCCCCTATCATCCATAAGCTAACGGACAAGCCAAGATCACAAATAAGATCCTATGTAATGTATTGAAAAAGCTGGTAAATAATAAATGCTCTGATTGGGATAAACAACTTCATCATGTTGTTTGGGCTTATCGAGTTGCCTACAAAATGGTACTCAATGCCTTCCCATTTTCGATGGTCTTCAGACAGAATGCATTGCTATCATTAGACTTATTTATCCCAACTTTAAAAGTAGCACAAGAGCATGAGTGGAATGGACACGAGTTGTCCTCTAGGATATTTGATTTAGGAGACTTAGGTGAGATGAGGCTATGCATGACCGTAGGCATCTATGAACAAAGAAAAGAAAAAAGGCATATTTTGATGCACACATCAAGGATACAAGATTGAAAGAGGGAGACCTAGTATTGGCTCATACACTAAAGCAGCAACCCTCTAAATTGGAAAAACGAGGATATGGACCCATAATCATTCATAGAGTTTCCACTAGCGGTGCGGTTCAATAGGACACCCTAGAAGGTGACATCTTGCCAAGCTATATTAGTGGATGTCGAGTCAAGCTATATCAAGAACCTCTTATAGATGATGTCCTAACAAGACTCAACACTGCTAAGAAGTGAAAAGAAGAAGAATTGATGCTTAGAGAGGAAGCACAAGCAGAGGCGAGAGAGCGCATTAAGCGAAATAAGTTAAGGTGACTAGGCCTAGATGTCAATCTTGAGGCCCTAGGATAACACATGGCCATGTGCCAAACATAAGGTGCAATTGCTTCTCGAATAATCGATCCACATCCCCTTCTATCCATAGAGGTAGGACAAGGAAAGAATGTAAGGACTGTGAAAGCCTTGATTGATTCAGGTGCAGCAACTAGTGTAGTTAGACTTTCATACACCAAGACCTCCAATTGAACAACAATCCCATAGAAGCCTATCTCATAGGGCTAGGAGGTGTGGAAAACCCTTCTTTGGGCAAGGTGGAGCTTCCCATCTACCTTCAAGATGTCCCAATGACCGTCAAAATGCTAGTGTGTGAAGATGAGGTCCTTACGGAACCACTTGTCATGGGTCAAGACTAGATCTATGGCCATGCAGTCAACTTGAACCTAAGAAGTCAACTTCTTCAAGTTTGGGTACATGAACAATGCATTACATTAGAATTAGAGAATTGCATGATCACAAATCCAAGTAGCACACCTTCTCTCAGTTCTTCTAAGCCTAATCCTAGAGAAGAAGACATTATATATGTCACAAGCTCTAGGATCCAGGACTCAACCATGGAAGAATAGTCTCAAAGGTGAGGGGACCTCTCTTCTTTTTCAAAGACTACTCCAAGCATAGTAATTCAACAAGAGATGCAAGAGAAGTAGTACAAGACAACTGCTATACCAAATAGATGAACAAAATTCAAGAAGAAGCAGATCTAAGTACCAAAAGGGGAGCAACCACCAATGTTGCAACAACAATTTCTATCCAAGCAACCCAGCCAGGCCAAAAGACAAATGAAGCGACTAGGACAAGCTCCAACACATGGTATCCGACAAATTTGGGTGCTTAAGAAATTAGCTACAGCTCAACAAGGACGATTCCGCATGTGGGTACCCAAGAAGCTCTTACGTACACCACAACCTATGCTCTCCCACATGAGAACAGTCTCAACAAAGAGGCCAAGGGGAGGCAAGGGTCAAAACCAAGCATAGAGACCAAAAGGAGATCAACTCACCTCTTTGACAATAGTAAGAAGACAATCATCAATGGTATGGGTTTGAAAGCCAAAAGCACCAGTAGCCTACACACAACCAAAGAGTCAACCATGAGGGATACAAGATTTAAGAAACCATCCAAAGATGAAGAGTCCAAAAGTGATCTATATGCAATCAAACACTCTTCTCAAATGGATCCCCATAAGTAGGAACGATCAATTGTCATTTCGCAATCCATTGGATACCTCCTTACAAAGATTGCATCAACATCTGCAAGTAACATCAGAAGCCTCGACATGAGAAAATCATGTGCCTTTGGCATAACCCTCTCTTTTGCACCATTCAATTCATGCATTTCCAAAGTATGCATTAATATAGGGCCACATTATGATGTCGTGCATAGACACAATTGAGAAATCCCGGGCACGTGAGACACATTTGACACACAAACTATTTTATAAATACTAACCACCTTCTTCTTGTTTTCTGACATTGTTTCCCAAAAAACAAAAAGAGAGAGAGAGAGAGAGAACAAAAAAAGAGAGCAAAACTAATAATAATAATAATAAAGAAATAGGGAAGAAGAAACAGGACCAAGCACTCAAAGAATTCTAGATTTCAAGTTTTTCTATATTTTGATCAGTTTTTTTGTTTGAGATTAAAATAATAGGAGATATTGTATGGTAGAAATAAGAGAAGACCTAACATACCACCTAATATGTGGCAGTTTTTTCACAAACAGCTGCATCTTCAAGAATCATTTCCTCGGCAGAAGGTATACAAATTAATAGTTTATATTATTGTAACTTATAATTCTCATATGTTTTATAAATGTTTATAAATGCACTTGTGATGAGACTTCTACTTCATGTGTAGTCTATCCACCTTCTACTTCGAAGGGCCTTGATATATCATGAGCACCCCCTCTAGATTTCGCCATTTTATTACCTCGTGTAGTTATCTTTGATGATGAAATAGAAGTTTTGCACCACAAAGAAGACTAGGGCATAACGATGGTAAACATGACACTTTCTCATCACTATGTGATCGTGTATTTCATTGGGCCAGGCATCGAGCATGCACCATCGTCTAAACGATGTTACACTCGACATTATTTCTGACATTTTTTCCAACACTCCTAGCCACATACACGAAAGCGTCGCTCATTGAGCATCGCTTATACAACTTATTCTTGAGCATCGCATATGCGATGCAAGATTATGTTGCTTATGTGACACTACACATACACATACACATACACATACACATACACATACACATACACATACACATACACATACACATACACATACACATACACATACACATACACATACACATGCAATACACACATATACACACACTTACACATAAATATGCACATACACACATACACACACATGCATATGCACATACAAATGCAAACACACATACACACATGCATATGCATGAAACATATCTACATACACATATATACACACACAAATACACATATATACATGCATATGGACACACTTACACAAATATAGATATGTACCTACATGTGCACACATACATTTTATACACACACAACTACACACACATACATTCATATATATGCAAAAACACACCTATAATATGAATGAATTATATAAATAAAGTAATAAATCACATGTTAAATATTAATAGCAATAAAAATCATTCAAACAAGACTTTTCATTAATTAGTACCATAGACACAATTCAAAACATAACTAGAATGAGAAAATACATAGATATAAAGAAAATATGTATATCAATGTAAAATATATATCCAATATAATATATAAATTATCATGATCATCAACATTCACATCATCATGTAAGTCCTCATCATCATGATCATCCTCATCATCATGGTCATCCTCATTATGATCATCCACATGATCTAATGTATCTGTAGTGGCATCATGGGTAGAGGTGTGAGCATTGTGTACGATCGAGATTGTTTGGCCATTGTCTATCTCTCCACCTTATCCATATCTACCTCTCCATAATACTCCTGTATTACATATAAAAAACATAAATAAATAAAACAAATAAAACATCAATAAAAATAAAATAACTATATGAAATTTAATAATACTCACAAAGGAATGTGGATGAACTTGCATGTACTCACTCAGATGTCGATATCCACAATCTGTAGCAAAATCGATTTTCTTTTTCATAGGATATCGACCGTAATCCTTTCGCTACATTGAAACAAATAAAAAACATTAATGATTAGTGTTTTAACTAAAATAAAAAAATATAGCCTCAATAATTTATATACTTACAAATCTAGCTACTAAACCATGATGGCCCATTTGGCCTTAGTGCAATGTATGACTTGACTCAACTCTTTTCCTTGCAACAGCATGCGTTTATTTAATGAAACAAAAATACACAGTCATGATTCATAATAAAAACGTAGTAGAAAAAAAATCTCCAATGGAATAGTAATACAAATTAATCTCAATCACTTAAAAATTTCCTGAATATATATGAAAGAATAAGATAACAAAACTTTGTTAGTAAATTTCAATACAATAATATTTACACTCGTACCAATTTTATTGATACAATTTATTTATTCAAATAATATATATTTTCATTTAATCTTAATTTTTTAATCCCTTTATTTGATTTCTATTCATTTGTTTTTCTTATATTTTCTTCATTTATTTATTTTACCTAATTACCTTTCCTATTTTTCATTTAATTTTCACTTATTTCTTAGTCCTTTTTGTAAAATCGTTTTACTTTCTTTTATTTTATTTTCCTTTTTCTTAATTTACTAGTTTTTATTTTCCTTTTTTGAATTTTCCTTCATTTCTATTTTTATATTTCTCTATTTTCCTTCTCTCTCTCTCTCTCAGGCGAGGGAGGATCAGATGCAAAAGATATTCCTCCCTCTTGTTCTTTCTTATACACTTTTGTCCCTAATTTTTAATAATGTAGTAGGTATTGATTACCTCTCTCTCTCTCTCTCTCTGTGCATCTGCCCTGAGGGAGGATCAGATGCAAAAGATATTCCTCCCTCTTGTTCTTTCTTATACACTTTTGTCCCTAATTTTTAATAATGTAGTAGGTATTGATTACCTCTCTCTCTCTCTATGCATCTGCCCTGCTACCATGATCTCTTTATCATGATTCATGGAAATGTAATAGTAAGATATCGCCTCTATTTTCTAACTTTGCGCCAAGTGAAACATGGATCATCTCTCTCTATCTCTTTTGCATGCACGTGCCAAGTACGACTATGAAAAATTCATCTCTCTCCTTTGTAGAAACTCTAGCTTTTGAATCTTAAGAACACGAAACAATGATTGGAAGCATCAAACTCTGTATCTTTTCCAAATGAATCCTAAGGAAATCTGCAAGAAATCTACATGCCCTACTGCCTCATAGGCCATCTCTGTTGAATAGATCTCTCTACCAATAAGAAGCATCACTCTTGTCAATCTATATTTACCATAGGAAACATATTTGCTCTAGATTGCATCCAATAGAATTTCCATTAAAAAAAAGGGATTCCCAATGTGATGTCATCC